>ML675601.1:69512211-69736220 GCA_007922155.1 Mesoclemmys tuberculata
GGAGATGCAGAACATGTCCTACATGTTCTACCTTAACAAGCAGGGAGGAGCAAGATCCTCCTCCTTGCGCACCACAGCCATAAAGCTCTGGAACTCTAACCCACCATATCCAGATCTCATTGGCCTACCTCCTTGGCATCCAGAACACCAACAGAAATACCCTCAGCAAACATTTCTCCCACTCCTATGAATGGAAGCTAGGTTCTCCACCGCATATTCCAGATATGGGAGATGGCCAGAGATTGATTTTTTTACACCACCTCAAAGTGCCCTGTTTTCTGTTCAAGTGGTGGTGGGAGTGGGGCAGGGTGGGTCTATGTCACCACTCCCCAGGGAAGTCTTCCTTCTACTGTGGAAGAGTCTGTTTTATGTCTTTTCCCTAACTCTCCTAATTCTAAGAGTGCTGAACAGGTTCAGGCAGGACAAAGGCCAGAGTTATCCTCATAACACCTACCTGATCAAAACAAGGTTGGTATTCTGATCTGCAACAACTCTGTGTCAACCATTGATGAAACTCCTGACAATTCTTCATCTCCTGTTTCAGGATGTGGCTCTGTAGAAAGGCGCTGTGGCCTTCCTTGAAGCCTAGTCCCAAGGAAGGTTCACGACGCCCCTGCTGGGCAGATCAGAGCCCTGCAGGCCAAGTACCCCGGGAGTAGAGGGGTGGAGCCAGGACAGGAAGGGGAAGTATAAAAGGCCAGCCTAGGAGCTCAGTCAGGGGGAAGCTACTTCTGGAGAAGGATGTGTCTTCCCCAAGGCTGCGGTCTGGGCCTGATCCAGGCTCCATGGCTGTGCAGAGAGAGCACCCCACTGACTAGAGCCTCCGAGGCCTGCCCGGGCACTGGGCCCTAGTGACTGGATAGGGCCACTGGACCCTAGTGACTGGGAAGGTCTGCCAGGCCTTAGTAGCTGGGAAGAGATACCCAAGATCACTGACTGGGAGAAACCCCCTGAGGCCAGCCTTGACTTAGAGGAGCTGCTGGGGACCCACTGGAGCTGCCTGAACTTGGTGTGCTGGAGGACCCACCAGGACCCTGTGACCTAGAAGAGCTGCCATCCACTGACAGCCCTGAGGAGTTCCTGGACCTGCCGCTGTCCGACAATGAGGGACTAGTGGGACCCCAGAAACTCAGAGGAAGACCCTTGGCTCCAGGTACCCAGGTTCAGGGTAGGAGGAAGTAGCCCAGGGACAGCTGAATTTAGTTTGGCTGAGTCTGTGGTTGAACCAGTCAGCGTGTTGTGGCTGGAGCCCCGCTGACTCAGTGGCAAACCACTTTGCCACTGATAGGGCCCGGGCTGCGTCCTCCTCCCCCCTTCCCTAGCCACCTGGGGGGATTCATAACCCACTAGCTTTTTCCCCTTAAAGCGAGGCACTGTGGTCTTCTTCAGAGCCAGGGCCCAAGGAAGGGTCACACCGGCCCTACTGGGCCGTGTTGCCAGCCTACAGGCTCCTTGCTGCTTCTGGGGAATAGAGGCTTCCTGTTCTGTGGATGTGCAGCAGATAGATCTAAGGGGGCTCCTATCTCTGCTCAAAGACTTTTGAAATGGCTATCAGGTTGTATCTCTACCTGCCATGATTCTGCAGATGCTCAGGCCCCTGTCCCTCCCAAGGGGGTAGGAGCACATTCAACCAGATCACAGGCAACATATACTGCATTTTTTTAACAATGTTCCAGTATCTGAGATGGGTAGAGCCGCTACCTGGACTTCAATCCAAACAATTTCAAAGCATTAAGCCCTGCTTCCTGTCATCAGATCTAAGGCAGCACTTGGCTCTGCAGCACTAACTTCAGTTCTGGACCTGTTCTGAAGCTCCCTCCTCCTGGGAATACTACTAGGAAGTCACGTGAAGTGAAGCGCACCCATAAGGACGCTACTCAACGAAGAAGGCAAAGTTACTCACCCTGTGCAGTAACTGTAGTTCTTTGAGATGTGTATCCCTATGGGTACTCTTCTACCTGTCCTTCTTCCTTCTGTTTCAATTGTTCCCTTGGGAATGCCTAGGTAGAGAAGGAACTAAGGGCAGTTCACCCACGCACCTTTATATAACTTTGGTGTCTGCCATGAAGAGCCATAGGGTGCATATATGGGCCAAAAAAACCCTACTAGCAAAAAATCTCCCACTTGAGTAGTGCATGTACAGCTGAAGTGGTGCACCCGGAGGGGGAGACATCTTGAATAACTAAAGGTAATCCACAAGGTGAATAACTCTCTTCCTTCATGCACAGATTTTTCCCTGTATTGCCTTAATTTAAGAACCAGCTACTTAATGGTCCTTGCAATCTGGCTGGCAAGTCTGGAATTACAAGAAATGGCTATTTTATTACCTGAAAGTGTTTTTAATAATAGTGAAAGATAAATTACTTTTGCATTACTTTTATACAAAAAATAGCTGGGAAGTTGTACAGCACTTTGGTAACCACAGAGTTTTCTTCACAGAACTGTTTGCTAATATGTCCATTCTAAGTGCCTTGTAATTTTATTTATTAAGATCCCATAGCACATAAATCTTTTTTATCATTATTATCTGAAACGTTGTTAAAACTTCAATGTTTTCAACTTGATCCAATATTGAGAGGCTGCAAACATTTCATTGCAGCTAATCAAAACTTATTGACCATTCTTATCCACACTGGGATCCGCTGGGCCCTCATTTGGGTAGTGTACAAAGCAGGTAGAATTTCTATAAAATAAGAAGAATGCACTGCACAAACCTGTCCCGAATCATATAGATTTAGTGCTGTATTACATTTCCTCTTTCGACTCATTTCTCCTCATTGTCTTCTTTTCCTTCTCTTTCCCTTTCCTTTCCTGTACTTTCCCTACCCTTCCTTCCCTATTGATCTGTCCATTCTGTTCCTCTTCCATCTTTGACTTCCCCATCCTTCTCTTTCATCTCTGTCTGTGTCTCTTTTTCTCTCTCCTACTCTCTGCTCCATGCTCCTTTTCAGTCTTCTTTTCCCTCCTTTCTTGCCATGTGGTACACAAAACAAAAGACAGACTTCTCTGCTTTTTAAGAGAGAATTCAGGATTTTAGAAAACCATGTCTCCCAATGTGAAAGCTTTTTCCAGAATGTTGACTTCTCTTTGGAACCCTGCTAATGCATATTTGCATAATATATGCCAGAAGCCAGAAACTCACAGTGAGTATATCAGAACCAAGATCTTCTAGTGATTATTTAGTATCCAGAAGCACATTGCAGCATTATTTGGAATGACTGATGAAATGTCAATAACTCAGTCATGGGTTCGGGGTTGTTATAAATGTGTATGGGTAGGGTTTTGTGGCCTGCCTTGTGCGGGAGGTCAGACTAGATGATCATATTGGTCCCTTCTGACCTATGAGTCTATGAGTCTATGAGTCTATGTCCCATATGAGCCAAAGATCAAATGAGCTTGCAGCCATTACTAATGATGGACCTGAGCAACAATTTTTGGAATCTAATCAAAAACAGAAATTGGCTATTCAGAGAGGGGGTTTTGTTTTCATCCATTATAGATATAAACGAGCCATGAAGTTCAGATCTTGATCCTAATCTAGATCCTGGTACAAATTTCCCCTGAAGTTCATGCATATTCAGATCCAAATTTTTGGTTTGAGTTCATCTCTAGTTATTACATTTTGCATTTACCCTGTGTGTGGATGTGTGTGTATTTTTTAGAGCAAGCATTCCATTTTTGCTCCTTTTCAAAGTATTTCTCTTTTTTGCAGGTGGATTCATTTTTAGTAGAGGCAGTTTCTCTGAGCCATTTGCAAAAGGTAGTTGTAGGACATGATGGAGAAGGATATGGCGCTGGAATGTACCTCAAGATGGTAACAATCAAGGAATCGCAGGACTCCGATAAAGAATGGATCTTTCCATGTTGGAACTGGCTTGATACTCATCTGGGAATATGTGAGACTGTTTGTGAGATTGTAACAATAGGTAGGTCCTTCTGCAACAAGACTGAAGTCAGTGGGAGTTCCACGTATTTACATCAGTTTTGAATTTGGCTGAAGGTTTTTAAAATTGCTATCATTTCTTTATTTTGCTCTTTATTTTGTAAATATCGCCATTTTCAGCATGATTTTACTATAATACCAAAGCCCACAGACTGGTAAAGTCAGAGATAATATAATCTACTGCTGTATAGTGCACTGTTCATATAGTAATAGCCCTCTGAATTAAATTTAGAACATTACAATTAATGATTTAATGGGAGATTAGAATGTGAGAAGCAGGCCTCATGGGGATAAGTGGCTTAAAATTGAGTTTTAATGCAGTAGTTTTCAGTCTGTTGGGATTTGGTTTCAAGTATAGGGAAAAAGTTAGTTTAGTGATCTCAGCTTAGCCCTTATCTGTGGGCATTAGTCCACACCACAAAGCTACTGCACTGTTCAGTAGTGCTGTCTCTCTGCCCAGCTGAAGCCCATCATGGCAGAAGGATTGCAAGTGAAAACCAAGGTGTATGTGGAAGAAAGGCATTGGGAGGGTTTTTCGTCTTTTTCTGCAGCATGGGGCATGGGTCACTTGCTGGTGGATTCTCTGTACCTTGAAGTCTTTAAACCATGATTTGAGGACTTCAATAACTCAGTCTTAGGTTAGGGGTCTATTACAGGAATGGATAGGTGAAGTTTTGTGGCCTGTGTTGTGCCATAATGGTCCCTTCTGACCTTATAGTCTGAGTCTATGGGAGGTGCTCACAGCATGATATCTGGACAGCTTCACACTTCCAAACAAGACGTAAAATTAATCAAACCCATTAAAATACGAGGAAAGAAAAGTGCTGTAATCAGATGTTGTACCCTATAAAAATATTTCCCAGAAGATAGTTACACCAAAGTAAATGAGCCTCCCAAGTCAGATCCATGAGGAAAAAGGTGATTTAAAAAAATAAGTAGAAAAGTGAAAAAAGCAATGTGTCTATGTCAGATATCTTTAAAATCCAGCATATAGTTTTCTAGACTCACTGAAGGTAGATTTCGCTGTGTTGTGTTATTTATATCAGTTCACAACATAAAATAATTTAAACATACATATAGGATATTTACATAGGGTTGTTTAAACAGATTCCAAAATTAATGGTGCCAATGTAACAAACATAGAATTATTCAGAGGGTTGTTAGCATTTCCGTATGAGGATCCGGCTAATGTGGATTCAGAGCACATTTTTATATGTTCACTTCTCAGTATCATACAACATACCCTTATTTAAAGTCTGATTGCAAGTGGAGATTTCATTGATGCTATTTGCTATACACCAGATGCTCTTACGGTTCAGACTACTAGTGTTTCTAAATGACATAAGTGATATAAGTCAGATAGTGAGTTAGTGACATTGATGACTTCTGTGAGAACAATTAATTAGGGTTATGAATGAGGCTGTGTGTTCTTTAAAAATTAATTTAAAAAAAGACAGTAAAAACAACTTGACATCCAGAAAAAAATTCTGCAAATCTAGTGTTTGAAACAAAACATTAAGGTTAAATTCTTGGTGGAAAAATGGAATAAAGGCATTGATAAGTTATTCTTAGTGAACTGTTGCCATAGATACAGCATAACCTGCAAATACAGCTGTGTGTGTACTGTAAAGCCTATGGTCCTAATATATTATGCCTTTCTCTCATGTTGTCTTCTTTCCTTTTTCTCTTTGATCATTTTTTTAAAGGTAAAAGATTGATTTCTAGTTCTAAACTGCCACAAATCAACATGCAGTCCTCAGGTCTGTGGATAATGGACATCGCTGGATCTGACTTCAACACTGAAATGGATCCAATACAACTTTCTTTCATCTTTTATGGAGACCTGAATCACAAAGAGTTGGCACTTCGAATTACAGGAAAAGCAACTCAAATCAAAGTAGTTCACCCTTTCTTTATTACCAGAAAACTTTTAAGAATAATGTACTTAAAACCCTAGAGAAACAGTTTAGATGGGCCAAATTTCCAACATGACTTCTAAACCTGTCTGTAAAAATTGACATCTGCAGTCATTTTTGTCTACAAAGGACACCATTTGGACATGCACAGTGACATTTGCGTTAACAAATCCTGCCTGATTTTCACAGTGTGTGTGTGCATGATAAAATTCTGTGATTTGCTAGTGCATATGGTTGTGCATGTCAGACTGCAGGCACAGATACACAGACCAGGTTGAGGACCTTCTGAAAATGTGGTCCTTCATAATTTAACATACAAATATGGCGTCAGAGATATCAAGGGACTTTTCTGGGGTCAGGAGATGATAGAGTAAAATGTCCTTGTCCATTATCTTCCCTGCACCTCATCATTCATCTAATTCTTCCTCCCTTCTATGTTTTTTGTTCCTAACTGCCTTCTCTCTTCATCCTATATTCACACTCATTCTGTTCCATTCCCTTGCCGCTTTTACTTTCTATCACTATCTCTCTTGCCCTTCCTTTCTTTTTCCTTTGCCCAACTCCTAGTTCTCCCATCAGAATTTTCCTTCCTTCCTCCTCCCTTATGCCACTCTTTCATTTACCCCCTCTCTGTCTCCTTTCCCTCGCACTAGCAGCTAATTAAAACATCAACAAATCTTTAAGGTCCACTTTCAGTCAGTAGAAAACCTCTCATTACCCCACACCTTCATTTCCTTTTGGGAATTATACACTCTTTTCTGATGGGGGGCTATTCCTGTCACTGTAACACTTATTGACACTCCACTCTGTTCTGCATGTGCTACAGACATAGTGGGGAATGGAACAGTAAATAACATGAATACTGTTGAAGCAGACCCAGAATTGGAGTAGCTTCTAACATGGCAATAAAGGAGGGGGAAAAGCCTCCACTCTGGCCATAGTCCACAAAGGACCTCTTACAGATTTAATTTAAAAAACTGAAATATTTATTTCTTATCTGTTGCCCTTTAATGTACACAAGTGCTAAGAATTTTCCTGGATGCACCCAACACACCAACCTTGGCAGACCTGCTTATAACACTGCTTGGGGGAGCATTTCTTTTTTGTTCTCTAAAGGGCAGGTTGAAATTAATACTGCTCCTAAACACTTGAACTTATCACTTACCACAAATTGCATCTCTAAAGCAAGACATTTTGAAGTACCTTATTGGTGGGTTATCAACCAAAAGTAGAAGGATTGTTTGTGCTAGAGTGTGGTGATGGCTATTAACCTGTCTTTGATCTGTGAGTAATCACAGGCCTCGCTGAAGCTCTTGTGTATGCTTGCCACCTTTCATTCAATTAAATGCCCCTTTGTTGAGAGAGAGCTGAAACAATAGAAATCATTGGCCAAGGCATTGAACCTCCTGAGAAGGCCTGAGCAAGAACGAATTCAGGGACAATAAGAGGGGTTTTCCTGGGGCTGATGGGGCAGGGGCATTGATTGGTGGAGCTGTGGGTGTCACAAGCAGACATGATCAGGATCAGAAAACTAGGAAAGCACTGGTGAGCGTGGGCCTAGGAGAAAGTCAAGGGGGAGAGAGTTTCTTTTGGACACAGGACTGGCTGGAAAGGAGGCTTGGATCTGTGAGCAAGGAAACAGTCTCCTGCTGAGGTCAGGGAAGCAGGACTTGGTGTACACTCTATGTAAATAAACAGGATTTGCACCAAAAATCTATCATCAAATTCTCTTCCTAATGGAAACTGCAGAGCAAGGCCCCAAATATTGGCTAACTGCTTGGGCCAATGGGCAACAATATACTCCAGTTTCCTCAGTGGATAATATGAAAGTAGTGCCTAGTGCCACATTGAATGAACTGTGTTTTTGGCTGGTAGGCATGGTCTAATCTGGGTGGCAGAGTAAATAATCAATAGTTCCCAAACTGTGATCTGTGGAGCATTTGCTGGTGATTAATGGACGGCAGGCACATCATATTTCACACACTGCTGCTCCTGCTTGCTCCCAGCTGCTTCTACAGACATCAGTAGGAGCTGGAAACAACAGGGACCAAGTCTGGCAGTGTCTCCCAGAGCCCTTTGCTAAATAAAAGGGATATGAAAGCGGAGATGTTCACCAAGGTGAAGAGAATGAAGTAGACAGGCAGCATGTCCAGGGAACCAGATAGCTGGGCAGCTTGTGTAAAGAAGGGAAGAAGGAGAACAAAGGAGGGAGGAGGGAAACAGATGGGAAGTAGAGATGAATCCAAGAGTAAAAAGAGACAATGTGCTTACCCGATTGTTTCCTCAAAAGGACAAAAGAGTTATTGCCTTTAAATATAAGTTACAAACACATAAGCACTTTCCTAGTGTTACTTATCCATGCAGTGACATAGCCACAGGGACATTTTACAATCACTAATGGGAGCTGAGGTGATCTGTTCAGTCATGAATGCAAGGAGAAGAGCTCCATAGGACAATCTGTCTACTAAAATGTGGTCCACACTATGAAAGAAGTCTGAGAACCCTTTAAATAAATGAATTGATGTGTTTCCCTAACTACATAGCCTACTCAAAATTAGATTAATTGACTTTAAAATTCCTAATTAACTACAGCAGCAGTTGTTTTTCTGTGTGTTTTAGGAAACATATTTTTCATGGGATTCATGGTCTTGTTAACTCAGATTTGAAGAATACTTGAGCTTTACATTGTGTTGTTACCAAGTTGAGAAGAGCCATTTGGTCACTTTCTAATCAATAACATGTTTACAAAAAGTCCATTGCATCACTGTACATTATAGTGTCTAATTTTATTCTGTGTATAATTTTCCCCACTGACTCTTATGAGAAAAGTGACCAATTCTCTGGTATTAAAACCTCTAGTGAGCCATTTAGTTCATGCAGTTAGCAAATCAATTTTGTGTTGTTTAAAAAAGTAACAAAAAGTAACAATTATAAAACTGCCACAATCTTTTAACCACTGAGATTTGCTATGCTATTGTGTGTAGCTGGCAAGCTTAGTAGATCTGGCACTGCTATAGGGATTCTGCATTTGATTTCTCTTTTTCTCACATAGGATGAACTGGCAGGCATTGGCTCAATCTACAAGATTCAGATAACTGGCCCACACACCAAGTTAAATCAGCCTTGGCACTTAAACTTACTTCATATGAAGCACACAGGCACGAACCAGGAGATGTGGTTTGCTTTCAACTGCCCGTTCAAACCTAATGAAGATAAATGTGTAGAACTGCCAGCTCTCTATGCAGACCAGGATCCTTTGCCCGGTAATTTAAGCTCTTTTTCCTCACTGAGCATTGGGTTCTATCCTTAGATGAATGTGCTATTCTCGTGTTGATTGCAGTACATGCTGTATGCAGGTTTCCGAGACAAGAATTTTGTCCTAAGAATGTAATATGATAAATGTACATCAAAAGCAAGAAAACGCAACATTTCCTTCCTCTAGAAAGGAAGTCAGACAAATGAAGTCAGTCTTGGGGAAAAATAATAGATGTATTCATTGAGCAGAGTAAAATAGGTCATAGTAAACCAACTGAATAAATGTATGATGTATTATGTAGTATATGACGTTAAGCTATCCTATCTATAAGTAAGGAATAGATTACCTAGAAATGTTTATTTTTTTAGGAATGTCAAATATGCAGAGACCCAATACAAGCCAGTGAAAATGCTTTTTAAAAGGAGCTGTCCATAAATTTCAATTGTCTTAGTTAGTGTTTTATTGATGTTCATAAGGAATGTATGGTACGGCAAATATTACTACAGAAAAAAAAAAGAGAGAAGGTTATATTAATTTGCACAACTCTAGTTTTTCTGCAAATTTTTCAAATAGTAACAGAAGCAAATTATTGAGCTGTATGGTGTCACAATCATGACAAGTCGATTATTACCTCAGAAAATATAGGTAGAGCAGCCTGTTGCATAGTGATAACTTTCATCCTTAACCATTTAAGAAGAAGCTTCCCATCTATCCAGTTCATTAGAATAAAGAGAAATGATAGGAATAGTACAGATCATATGCTAAAACTGTTAGCACCAGTGCAGAGGTTTATTGACTGAGACTACAGTAGAGAGGATGTTGTATTGACTAACTGAAAGTTGCTGGAAAAAATGGGAGGTGTCTCTGCACCCAGAAATATGCCACGTGAACTTCTAAAATCCTCTCTGTAAGAAGCTTTTCTTAACCTTTTTAACCCAAATGGAACTTGAACAAATGAACAAAACACAGGCAAACGCTTTTACATCACTGATTGCAAGTTGATATGCAAAATATTGTGTGGTTAGGAGCCCCAACCTGTCTCCATTCACCAAAAAATGTTCTTCCGAGGTTTTGATCATCCAGATTCACAGTAACAGCTGAAGGTGATACACACACACTACAATCAGCCAGAATCATGAGGAAACAGAAGCCATGACCTCATGCTTTCAGAACAAAACACAGGCCTCTCTATCACCTGCATGTAAATGATTCCTTTAACCTCTCAGTGGTCTTAAGGCTGACTTACTGATTTAAGGCCAGCCACAAAATCGCAAGGCTAAAAGAAATCAAAATTCAAATACTAATCAAAATGCTTCTGAGTACATAAAACACAAAAGGAAATTCCCAGATGTGCTAATTCAGAACCCCAAGAAATTCGAAAGCAAAAATGATGTCAACGGGGTGTTTGTTTGCATCCACCTCCTAGTTTTCACTTCTTGATTGTCTGAGGCAACGTAGAACTGTATGAAAATTCAAATATGTGCTTTGTGAATTTTTCCCAAGCTTTGTATACAAAAGGCTAGACTTTGTATACAACCTAGATAGTGTTGTTATATGCCTCATGAGCCCCAATACAAAATGCAAAGTCCTCAATCCTGCATAGCCTTCTGCATGTCAATAATGCTATGCATGTGAATAGGCCCATTGGGCTTATGTGTATCTTTCAGATCAGAGTCAATGCAGTGTGTGTGCTATACATATGATTTTCTATATGGGAAAGTGTTGTTTCAGGGTCAGTGTTTTACATTTCCTGGTCACAGTACTAATTCAATCTACATTTTCTAAGAAACAGCCCGCTTTTCTTTGCATACCAATTTGCTTACTGATGACATGGGTGCTCTTGAATTTTATTTGGTTTCAGTCATTCATGGTCTGAAATCCTAATAAATCCTTTGGTAGCACAAGTTCAAATAAAATAAAACACTTTAAAAATAAATAAATCATTATGTCCTATCCATCCAGTGCCCCAGAGAAGACAAATGGAGATATCACATTAGAAAGCAAAGTTAAAATGTAAACCCCGAAATACATAACCACTTTTACAGTCAGTACCAATTGCTTGGTTATAATAGATATTAGTATCACCACATATCCGTTACCAACTCTGATTTTCATGGGATTTTTCCAGGAAGAAGTTACCCTCATCTTTATGATCTTCAAATCAGAGGTAGTATTTCAGTAAACTAATATCTCATCCCAGACCTACCTCCCCACTCATATACACATTTAAACCCTGCCTTGCAAAAGAGCAGAGAGAGACATACACTTTCTGTTCATGACTCTTATGTCCCCCCACCAGCCTCAGTTGGACATGTTTTTGGCTCTGAGACCAGTCTAACCCATTCATAGTTTCAGTTTCCAATGCAGAATCATGCTTCCTCCTGTTATGTCCTGATCTGAAGGAATGCCAGCAGCACTAGGATTGCAGAGCTCATCCAATACCAGGAAGACAAAGCAAGTAGTGGACTGGCTTCTCCCAAGAGTCTCACCTTGCTCTGTCTTCCAGCTATATGAACATCTCCTCTCCTTAGCCCAATAACCCCTATCATCCATCTGCAAACAATGGGAAACTCCCAAGTTACCAAAGTGCTAAACCCCAGTGGTTTTCAACCTTTTTTCATTTGCGGACCCCTAAAAAATGTAAAATGGTGGTTCGGACCCCTTTGTAATTCTTTGTACCCGCAGGGTCCATGGACCACAGGTTGAAAACCATTGTTCTATAGTAACGACAACCTTTCACAGACCCCTTAGACATAGTCTGTGGGTGCTAACCATCCAAGGTCAAATGAATCCCTTATGTAAGTCCGTTGTCTTCATTTGAGTTACTCCAGGGATGAATTTGTGCCCTGGACGCAAGGTGATATCATAGTAGTAAATATTTTCCTTGATTTCTATATACCAACAGCAATATTTTTAACTACCTTTCTGAAAAATAATTTGTCTATTTGCAACTTAGTGGTTTTAAAAAGTACATGGGCTGTGCACGCTTTTGGTAGGCTCTGCTTTTGGTGCACTGCTCAAAAAAGTTAATTGCCTAATTACAAATTACTAGAGTAGCCTGTTCATAGTGGTTCTGGTCATTCACATGCATAAAGGGCCAAATACTTCACTGAGGCAACTCCATGGACTTCAACTCTAAATTAAAGCCTTCTGTTTTAAAAGTTCTGTGACCAGTCTGTTCAGGGCAGCGATCTGCATGTTCAAACCCACGCTGAGATGAATTCACTGCACATCTAAATTGTGAGCTGCATTTGAAAATAAAGTTTTTAATTACAGTTAATATTTTGAAGCCTCCTGCTGCTGGCTTCCATGGTTTTTGAAGAGTGCTGTAAGGCTAATGCTCCCAAACACATTCTGAGAACTCTTCTCCTCCCTGTCTAATGGTTTGGATCTCCCTTCTCCGATAAGAGTTGCTTTGTATAATGTCCTCTCTCTCAGGTAACATTTGATCTTCTCCAAAATCCATTAAAGTCAATAGGTGTCTTTTCATTGACTTCAGTGGATTTTGGATTAGACCATAGGACCCTGATTCAGCAAAGCACTTAATCATGTGCTTAAAGTGCTGTCAGGTCCTTTGAAGTCAACAGTACTACTCATGCCCAAAGTTAAGCATGTGCTTAGGTAGGTAGAGATTCATTACTTCAGCACCCCACCAGCTAATGTGTAGTCTATGAAAATTAGGTGTAAATTTTTAACAGGAATGTTTACTAGCCATTGGAAAAATTTGCCAAGGGTCGTAGTGGATTCTCCATCACTAGCAATGATTAAATCAAGGTTGGATGTTTTTTCTAAAAGATCTACTCTAGGAATTATTTGGGGGAAATTCTATGGTCTGTGTCATACATGAGGTCAGAATAGATTATCACAATGGTCACTTCTGCCCTTGAAATCTATTAATGAGAAATCCTTGTCACCTCATTCAAACAAGTGGTCTACTGATTTCAATAGACCTACTTGTGTGAGCCAGGTAAACAGGCCTAGGCTCTAGGTGCACCATAACAATGATATGTCTTGTCTCTGTTGACCCAGAGACTCCCGCATCTTTAACCCTAGTTTTTCCAATAGTGGAACAACTAGTTGCCAAAATATCACCTGGGCAGATCATTTTCTTTAAAATGTGTGGGTCGGATCCTCAGCTGTGCAAATCAGTGCAGCTCCATTGACTTGAGCAGAAGTAGGCTGATTTTCACCACCTAAGAGTATTTAGACACTTTAGAGAGAGTACAGTTGGTCCCAATCTAGAAAAGCACTTTAACACCTTCACACAAATGGTCCAGTTGATCTCAAGTGCTTTGCTGGATCAAGACCTAGACTAATTTTTTTTTTTAAAGTGGTGGGGGAGTCCTTGAATAAGATAAATAATGCCACACTGAAATGAAAGTTATTTTTCACAGTTATTTTTAGGTGCCATCTCCCCTCAGTCAAATGATGCAGCGAAACACAGTTGTTTCCAACTAACAGCAATGTGTTGCAACACGTTCATAAATGTTACCAGTGTGGATAGATACAGTCCTTATTACTTGTTAAACTCAGTCAGTGTGCAAAATTGGCCTGCAAAACCCTTACATCAGTGATGTGATCTTTTTATATTTTAAAAGGATTAGAGAAATGGCTGTGTGAAATGTCACAATATTTGTATTCAGCCCTTTTTATTATAACACTCAATCTGAGTAGCACCAGCTTGTGAAAAGAGCTGTAGGAAAAGTTTAAAAATAAATATCTTGCAGAACACTTTTTTTCTCTTTTGCCATCACCTACGCATGAGAATAAATGACAACTTTAGCTTGTAGTTCTTAATTTTTCACAGTGTGTTTTTAATAATTGCTCTTAACTGTACTATACATTTATCATAGGAATGTCTAGTTAGTGAATGTGCAGTTTGGTTAGATTTTTACTAGCTTTATCATAAATATTTATTTTTCAATGCATTTACACTAAGAAACATGGTGCGATCAAGACATCATTCTGTAGCTCTCTGGGCCTAAAACTCTTTAGCCTTTCTGTTTTCAGCAGTGTACTAGTGATGATTTTGACATGAGTGGGTACTGAAACTTCTGAGGGAGCCTAAAATGAATAATTAGGGGATAATTAGATGGGTTGAAAGTGTCTTAAGACAATCACAGCTTTCATCTAAGCCATTTTATGACTGTGAAGTCCTTGCTTCAGTGCAAGATGAAAAAGATGCACACAAAAAAATACAAAGGGGGTAAATAGGAATATAGAGAACTCGGACTCTTTAGGGACTTTGTAAACAGTTTGGAAGTGGGGATTGGATATCCAAGAGGCCAGGAGGGATGTGTTTAGGCTATTCTGTAGGTTATTGAATTACAGTGGTCAATAGTGCTGACTTTCTGGATGAGACACTGCAGAGCTGAAGAAAGATATGCATTCACAAACAAGAATTTATGCAAGATGTAAGAATATGTTGTGGTTAATGCACTGAACTTTGACTCAGGAGATTGGGGTTAGTTCTCAGCTCTGCTACAGAGTATGTGACCTTGGACAAGTCACTTAGGGCCTGCCATCATTAGAGAAATTTCCACTGATGTAACAACATTGGCATAGTTGCACCAGAACAGATCCCTGATGTAGAGCTTTGCACTGGTATTTAGCAGGATTTGTATCAGTGTTGTTTATTCTGTTAATCTTCTGGATTAAGATGCACTTGTTTAAACCCTGCTTTACATCGGGGCAGGATGTCTCCATTAGTGTGACTACACTGACAGTGGTGTAACAGTACAGACTAACATACAAATTTCTGTAATATAGGCAGAATCTTAATCTTTCTGTGACCCAGTTCTTCTTGTATAAAATGAGGATTATACTTTTTCTAACCCTGTTTCTGTCTTGTATATTTGGATTGTAAACTCTGTGGGGCAGAGAGCATATCTTACTATGTGTTTGCTCAATGCCTAGCACAGTAGGACTTTGAGCTTGGTAGAAGCCTTTAGATGCAACCATAATACAAATAATACTTAAGAACTTGACAAAAAAGTAAACTATGTAGCCATTTGTGAAGCTGCATAACTACATTCTATACAGACCCGTGACTCTAACTAAAAACTTTTAAGGTGCCATTATATGGTACTGTGCCTTTCCTTTCTTAAGAGTCTTTCAAGTGATTCTCACATCAAACAATACAATAGAATCTAAACATTTTCATAAGGAACCCAATTATAAGGCAAGATGACAGAATTTCTTTTATTATACTGACTGTTTTTAAAATTTTCTTTTAGTTGTGGAATATTCCATTCACGTGCACACTGGAGACATAAAGAAAGCAGATGCCAGTGGAGAGGCTTATCTTTGTATTCAAGGAGAGAGAGGTGGTTCTGGGAAAAGATGGCTTAATAATTCAAGAAGTGACCCGATCATTTTTGCCAGAGGCCAGGTAAAAGAAATGAGGAAAGATTAATTGAAATTGTAGATGTCTCCTTAATAATACCTCAAGTTCGCATAGAACCTTTCATGCAAAAGGACGTTAAAAGTACTTGATCAGTCCGCACATTCCACACAGAGACCATTTAACCTACTAGTAAGTGGCAACAATCTCTGGGGTGGAATATGGTGGTTGTTCTGCACCATCAGAGAGGTAATTAAATTAATGAAATATTTTTGTCCTGGAAATGAGATTAAAAATTCCTTGGTGCAGGGATTTATCTAATCTATGGACCAAAAGCACCATTGGTGGAAGTGCATGGTTCTCCACAGAATATCTTGCTGTTGTGTCTTCTTAAATTAATATGGCATTGTGTGTTTTATGGACTACCTAGAAATATAAGCAATAAATAATAATAAGGCAAATGTCCTCACTCTCCTTCTTTAGTTCCTCTATTCAGAAATTCCTTATAGGCTTTGCAAAAATGTTCTTGGTTTTTGAGAATTCAAAGACTTTTCCAGAAAAAAATCCTGGAACAAATGCTGGCAAGTGAATGGGATAGTTAAAGAAAACTTCAGATCAAAATCTTATAGATACCTTGTTAGACCTCCAGTGTCTGATATAAATTCTGGTTTGCAAAAAATGGGTACATTTTTATCAAAGGTCCATGTAAAATTGCTCAACAAGGAATCTACATGCATTTCTCTGTTACTAAGCTTTTTGAAGCTGACAGCCCCTCAACACTCAGTTGTGTTGAATGAATGATGAAGAATGGAAAGTGATGAACCAACGAATACTGATCCAGTACCACTGTAAGCAGGATCCAGATTATCCAGATTCTATTTGATGCTTGCTGCTTTAGTGGCCCCAAGGATACTCACTGGGTATGATGATGAGAGCCTCCTGTTAAAATCCAGGAGATGCAATGACTGCCACCTTGCAAAGGTATAAGGTCCTTGTCTTTCATTAGCGGAAAACCAATCTGGACTACATTACCGACCATTTCTACAGTGGACGCTTCCATGTTGTGGTGAACAGAATGAGAACAAACTGCTTCTGTTGTAAGAAACTCCCTCCTTGTGACTCAGCCTGACAAGAGATTGGCTCCGGCTTCAAGCTGCCACGCTTTGTCTGGTGTAAGTTCAACAATTTCAAAGGCAGGATGGGGAGGTGTGCAGCATATGACCAAACCAGGTGACTCAGGAACAGTCCTCTGTGCAGCTCCTATGAGGTTGAGAATATTGCACACCTACTTGGACCAGAGCTAGATGAGAAGCCATTATCAAGAGGACTTTCCAGACATGACACAGCTGGCCCCCAGGCCATTGAATGATTAAAATGTGTGAGGCCTACCTAACCTGTTTTGACATTTGTCTTTTTGATTCCTGCATCTGTATTATTTCTCAACTTTTGTATTTTGAATTATTTCTATCTTTATTGTGCCATTCACTAATAATAAAAACAATTCCACAAGGACATATGAAATTAAACCTTTTGCTATTTGTTTATTTATTTTACTTTAAAGGATAAACATCAGTCTGGTCTCTGAATGTAGCTGAAGTACCCCAAAGAATGCCATATACTCTATCTGTCCTCCAAACCCACCTCTCTTCATTCTGTCTGCTGATTTTCATTCTTAAAAGTTCCAGAAGCCAGGTTTTATGAAAAGTGAACTGATCTTTGCAGCCTTCCAGGTTAATCTAATTAATTTGTTCAGCTCTGCAGCAGAGTCCCTGCCTGATATTCAACAAGCATGGAGTTCCCTGCTCAGAGTTTACAAAGGAAATTGGGAGACAGCAGAAAAAGAGGGCTTAGAACTGTAGGGCTACCCTACCGGAGAATGTATGGAATGCTATGGGGCCATTTATTTGGGAGGCAGGTGAGGATGATACCTTAGAGAAAGCAGGATTCCACAACCAGTTGCTACAGAGGCAAGTGTAAGTGCTGGCTGAGAAGGGGGCTCTTTTCTTTCTGTATATATAAGGCCTCTGAGTTTTCTTTATTCTCCTTGTAATAAAGGCACTTTTAAAGTACCCTTTACACATAATGCTTTGAGGCAAGAAACTTGTGGACGGACTGACTGATTTTGTGCCTGCTGTGTCAGCTGATTGATTCCAACAATGTAGAGACTCCTGTTCTTTGAGTCCTCATGTTATTTTTTTTTTAATATCCAATTTCTGTTCCTGTTCTCTAAGGGCTTGTCTTCACTTACCTCGGAGATTTGGCAGCAGTCAAAAAGCTTGCATAACTCCCGTCGACTTCTTTGCTTCTGTTCTGCGCACCGTCTTCACTGAACTGCACCGACAGGAACCGCATTCCAGTTGACGCAGCACTACACCACTTGAGAAAGTGGGCTTAATACATTGATTTCTGGATCAACTGACCGGGTCTTCACTGACCATCCAGTCGATCCAGATAAGTCGATCTGATGGCGGCGAATTTGCCGCCATCAGTGAAGACATAGCCTAATTCGTTTGGTTAGGGGAA
Organism: Mesoclemmys tuberculata; assembly: GCA_007922155.1. Lineage (NCBI taxonomy): Eukaryota > Metazoa > Chordata > Testudines > Chelidae > Mesoclemmys > Mesoclemmys tuberculata. Next base: position 69,530,193 of record ML675601.1, read on the forward strand.
TAACAATTGTCACTTGGAGCAGGACTCTTCCTTCTGTTGCACCGTCTTGATCTTTTACCTATTGTTTAAAGATTCTAGAGCTCAAGTAATACCAGCACTCTTTGGATTAATGGTGTTCATCACTCTCCTTATTGTTTTCTTTACCCTATCCTCCCTGATGGCCATCTAACAAAACACCTACTTTTTTTACCTTGATACTTCACCCTTCCTCCCAGATGAAAATTTGGCTGCAGTAATCCAAGCATTTATCACCTTCAAGATGGATTGTCATAATTTGTTGTACCTGGCACTGAACATGGAAGCAGTGCAGGGTTTCCATTGCCAGTTCAAGGCCAGCCTGATCTCCAAGGCCATTAATGGGTCAAAGTGAAGCTACATCAGCAACTGCATTTTCATTCAGAACTCACTGGGACAACTGCTCCTCTCTGGAACAATGAAGCCAACAAAATCCAGGAGAAATTCATGGGAGCCAGAGATAAAGCATCTGTAGTTATGGAGGTTTTGTTGTAGAATGAGTTTCCCAAAGAGGTCAGACTAATTCATTTATTTAGAGCATGCTTCAAGATGCTGATCTTGGAGGCCTGAGTCAGCAAAATAAGTATATTCTTAACTTTAAGTACAAGTAATCCCATCTATATTCAACAAAGCATGTAAGTATAGACTTAATTTTAAGCAGCTGTCTAAGTCTCATGTGCTTAAAATTAATGTGCTTATATGAGAGCTTCCCACCTATAACCAGACTGAACGGAGGTGTTTGAGAAAAGAGTGGGAAAACAAACAAACCAATAACTGTGCGTGTGTGTGTTTCTTATACCAGGAAAGGGGAAGATCAAAATACTCCATTAAGTTCCCTAAGAACCTCAGCATGGAAATCTAATGTACTTCAGCAGCCCTTTTGTGTGAGGGAGAAAACTTCCATAGAAAACCTTAGATAGATACATAGTTACAATGTCACTTCTTTATAACAGTCATAATTCATCCAATGTAGTTATTTCATCCTACAAGCTTAGTAGAAATGAGCATCTTACTGGGACTTCAAGCTGAGCATCAACGTTTCTGAAAATACTGTTTATTAACTACAGTACTACTTTAAAATTCATCATAAAAGTCATACTAGTCAGTGACACTGGAAATATCAATTATAGCACATACTGTTTATTATGCACTTGAACAACATGGAGTGACATGACTAAGGTAAAGTAAAGTGCACTAATATACAAAGCAGTGTCCACTTATGGAGAGGTAAATTCATAAGTCATTAAAGCCAATACATACTTTCCAGTGCAAAACCACAATTTAAATTATTCTCAAATTGCAGGTGGACGTTTTCAGAATCAAAGCAGTTCACCTTGGCAAGCTGAACAAAGTTCTTGTTGGATTTAAAAGTTTAAAAAAAGGTACAATAATTTTAAAATAAACTATGTGCCTGGAATATACAGCACTGCATTGTAACAAATACTATATAATAATAACATTGATTACCATCAAATGTAATGCAGAACAATGCAGAAAAACATCTGTTAAAACTATGATTAAGGATCATACATTTAATGAGGTTTGTTCTATTTGGAAACTAGTGTTTCCTTTTCTGTTTTTTCTGTGTTTTTTGTTAGACTGTATATAACCTGGTTTCACTTAAATGCTCAATGCACTATAGGAGAATCATAATCAGTATCCAGTGAATGACATAATAAAAATTATGAGGCATTTTCAGTTTTTTACAATAGATGGCTTATTAATATATGTGGTTCTGCCTGTATAGTCAGCAAAGATTTTTATTTTCCAGCAAAGTATGTGATTTACCTTGTTTGCATCTTATATGGCTATCATTGCCCATGCCCTGACCACACAAAAACACAATTTTTTTAACTTTTCCATTTTTTTGAATTATGGACATTTTTATTAAGAATAAAATAAAGCCTTAATCACTCAGGGTGAAATGTTTTCCTCCTCTGCCACCAAAGGAGAGGAGCAAAGATCAATCAGTAATGGTAAAGAAAAGGCATGGAACAGGGGAGTCCTGGCTCCAAAATATTGTCCTAATTTTCCATAGAAATCCATTCACCAGTGTTTAAAAGGCTCGGGGGATGTGAGGTGGAGTGGCAGGTAGAAAAAGCTACCCTGTCTGCAGCATCATTTCGCCCAACTCCCCTCCAGTTCTCAGTGTAAATAATGCTTGCAACTTCCAAGTAGTGACAACTGGGGACAGTGTGGGATTATGGCACCATCTGGACTCTCAGTGCCGTACAGGCTAAGTGACCATATGGAGATCCAGAGAAGAGATGCAGGTAACTCCGGCCCCTGCAGATCTCCTGAGATCTACAGGTCACAGTCCATCTCTGAGAGTGGCAAACCCAGTTCCCCTTCCCTATACCCACTACTGAGAGCAAGAACATGCGGAAAATGTAGGAGTCCAAATTCATAAATATTCAAGTCACTTATATAGGAAAAACCCTAATAGGACCTAAAATGGTCCTAATAGGGGACCCTTTGCCTCTTATTGCTTAAAGTCAAAGGGTGAAATCCTGGCCTCACTGAAGTCAAAGGCAGAACTCCCATTGACTTCAGTAAGACTAGGATTTCACCAAAATAGTTTCCTCCTACTTAGGATTAGCTGAAAAACAGTAAGAGAGATGTCAGGATCAAGTGCAGTTCAAGTGCCTGGACCCAGTCGCATCAGTTTCAGTGAGGGTGTCTGTGGATGTGTTTTTCCAATTTTTTTTTTTCAAATTAATTTGTTGTCTGGCTCATTTCTAATCCTCAAGGGCTGATGATAATACACCATTCACTATATCATTTATTGTTATATGCAAGAAAATTCTGGAAAGACCCTTTTAAAAAACATTCTTTGTATTACTTTTCTTTTGTTTCCTTCCCATGTTGCCAGACAAGTCATGTAATATGAGTACAGTGTAACATGCATTTATTGCATTCTCGGGTCAGTAATATTCCTCCAGTGGAGGAGTAGAAAACTCTTGACCTGTGTGAGTTATAGTCCTAATAAGAAATCTCTATGGTCCCAAATTTGGGAGGTATTGCATGTCTCTTGTGAGTTGCTGCATTCCAATTTAAATCAGAAGCAGAATTACATTTATATTGAAATGTAATAAATGAATATTTTGTTTGTTTCAATCAGATGACTGGTTCTTGGAAAAAATTGTTATAAAAGAAGAAAATTACTCTTTTGCCACTCATGTCTTTGATCACAATGACTGGATCCGTAAACACGCAAAGAAAACTTTTACAGAACTGCTAATTCCACTTAAAGGTAATGGCAACAAAATATTTTTAACTTACACAAATTAGTGTTGCATGGCTAAGTACTTTTGAGTAAATTACAATTTGTAAATTAATATAATTATTTGCATTGACTTATAACTAAGATATGTATTCTGAATATATATTTCCTTTAAATCTAGAAATGACTATGGCATCTGATCCAGTAAAATACTTTGATACTAAAAGCAGAGGACAGTGGCAAATGTTGGTGCACTGTACGCAGCTACCTGAAAAAGTTCCTCATATTCAAGTTGTTGTGTTTGGAACAAAAGGGAAATCCCCAGCACAGAAGGTGCAGAATCTGAAAAATGACCCTTTTTTGGTTAGTTTCTTTTTATTATATTTTATACAGATCTCAACAATGTGTTACTAGGAAATCTACTTTGTGTTTTCTGCCTGCCGTACTGTACACACAGATTTCTTTATTGATCAGAGTTGATACTTGACATCTCTCATGCACCAAGAAACCAGTAGTACTAGAACTACTGGTACAGGAAGTTATAGGGATAAAAGAAACATGGTGGAATAATAGTCATGACTGGAAGTACTGGTATTGAAAGGTATGTGCTGATCAGGAAAGACAGAAAAAGAGGTAAAAGTGATTGAGTAGCACTGTATATCAATGATGAGGTAGATTGTAAAGACATTAGAAGTGATGGAATGGAGAAAACAGAATCTGTTTGGTCAAAATCACTTTGGGGAAGAAAGCTACCAGAAGCTTCACTAGGATAGTGCTTGGGGTCTGCTACACACTCTTACATTCTGATATGGATGTGGTTATGGGTAGAGACCTCTTTAATATTTTAATGAAATAAATACTATTTGGAATTGTGTGATCCTGGGAGACTTTAATTTCACAGATATAGATTGGAGGATAAGTGCTACTATAAATGGTAGGGGCCAGATATTCCTGGATGTGATAGCTGACACCAAATAGTCACTGAATCAAAAAGAAGTGATACTATTTTACATTTGGAATTGGTGTGTACTGAAGACCTCATTGAAGAACTGGTTGTGGGGGACAACCTTGGTTTGAGTGATCATGAGCCAATTAGGTTTAAATTAAATGGAAGGATAAACAAAAACAGGAGTGCAGGTAGGGTCCTTAATTTCAAAAGAGCAAACTTGAAAAAATTAAGGGAATTAGTCAGGGAAGTGGACTGGACTGAAGAACTCAAGGACTTGACTATGGAGGATTGGAATTACTTTAAGTCATAGACACAGAATTCTGAAGCCTGCATCCCAAGCAAATGGGGAAAAAAAGCATAGGAAAGGGTTGCAGGCCAAACTGGATGAGCAAACATCTCAAACAGGTTATTAAGAGAGGGCAGACAGCCTCCAAGGGGATGGATCAGCAAGTAAAGCTATGTCTTGAAAGCACAGGGAAAAAGTGAAATATGCCAAAAGCCAAGCAGAGCTAGACCTTGCAAAGGAAATTAAAACCAATAGTAAAATGTTCTCTTGCTATATAAATAAAAAGAAGACAAGGAAAGAAGAAGTGGGACTGCTAAGCACTGAGGATGTGGTGGAGATTAAAGATAATCAAGGCATGGCCTAATACCTAAACAAATGCTTTGCCTCAGTTTTTAATAAGGGTAATGAGAAGCTTAGCGGCAGGGTGGCTCATGAAAATGAGGATATGAAAGTAGAAATGAACACATCTGAGATGGAAGTCAAACTCAAATAGTTTAATGGGACCAAATCACAGGGCCCAGACAATCTCCATCCAAGAATGTTAAAGGAACTGGCAAGTGAATTTACAAGTCCTATAGTAAGGATGTTTAATGAATCCATAAACTCAGAGGTTATACACTGTGACTGGAGACTTGCTAATATAATACTTACTTTTAAGAAAGGAAAAGAAAGTAATCCTGGAAACTACAGACCTGTTAGTTTGACCTCAGTTGTGTGCAAGGTCTTAAAACAAATTATGAAAGAGAAAGTAGTTAAGGACATAGAGGTCAATGGTAATTGAGATGAAATACAGCATGGCTTTATAAAAGGTAGATTGTGCTCTCTTTCTTTGAGAAGACAAGTAATTTTTTAGACAAAGGAAATGCAATAGATCTAATCTACCTGGATTTCAGTAAGTCATTTGATATAGTTTCACATGGGAAATTATTACTTAAATTAGAGAAGATGGGGATCAACGTGAGACTTGAAAGGTGGATAAGGAACTGGTTAAAGGGGTGACAACAATGGGTCATACTGAAAGGTGACTGTCAGGCTGGAGGGAAGTTACTAGTGGAGTTCCTCAAGGATTGGTCTTGGGACCAATCATATTTAAAATTTTTATTCCTGACCATGGCACAAAAAATGGGAGTGTGCTAATAAAATCTGCAGATGACTCAAAGTTGGGAGGTATTGCCAATATGGAGGAGGACTGGAATATCGTATAAAAAGGTCTGGACAACCTTGAACACCAGTGTAATAGAAATGGGATAAAAATAAACAGTACAAAGTGCAAGGTCATGCATTTGGAGTCTAAAAACAAGAATTTTGAAATAAGCTGAGGATTTATCAGTTAGAAGTGACAAGAGTAGGAGAAAGGCCTGGGTGTATTGGTTGATCACAGGAGGCCTATGAGTCGCCATTTTGATGCAACCATGAAAAAGGCTAATGGAATCCTTGGATGCATCTGGCAAGATATTTCCAGTAGAGACAGGGTAATGTTTGCATCATTATACAATGCACTGATGATACTTCATCTGGAATACTTTGTGCTTTTCTGGTCTCCCATGTTCAAGAAAGAATAATTGAAACTGGAACAGGTGCAGAGAAGGGCTATTAGGATGATCAGAGGAATGGAAAATCTACTTTACAAGAGGAGATTCAAAGAGCTTGGCTTGTTTAGCTTAAGGAAAAAAGGGCTAAGGGGAGATATGTTTGCTCTCTATGAATGCATCAAAAGGATAAATACCAGGGAGGGAAGGAGAGTTATTAAAGTTAAGCACCAATGTTAACACAAGAACAAATGGATATAAACTGGCCGTAAATGTAGGCTTGAAATTAAATTAAGATTTCTAACAATCAGAGAAGTAAAGTTCTGGAACAGTCTTCCAAGGGGAGCAGTGGGGCAAAAAACCTAGCTGGCTTCAAGACTGAGCTTGATAAGTTTATGGAGGGGATGGTATAATGAGATTGCCTACAATGGCATGTGGCCCATTGATGACTGCTAGTAGCAAAAATCCCCAGTGGCCAGTGATGGGGCACGAGATGGGAAGCGCTCTGAGTTATTACAGAGTTCTTTCCCAGGTGCCTGGTGGTTGGTCTCGCAGATATGCTTAGGGTCCAACCGATTGCCATATTTGGGGTCAGGAAGGAATTTTCCCCCAGATCAGATCAGCAGAGACCCTGGGGTTTACTGCCTTCCTCTGCAGAATGGGGCACCACTCACTTGCTGGTTTAATCTAGAGTAAATGGTGGAATCTTTGCAACTGGAAGTCTTTAAATCATGATCTAAGGATTCATTAACTCAGTTATGGATCTATTAAGGAAGTAGGGGGGTAAGGTTTTGTGGCTTGTGATGTGCAAGAGGTCAGATTAGATGGTCACAGTGTTCTCTTTTGGCCTTAAAGTCTATGAGTCTATGAATACCTTGAGACATCAGCACTTTCCAGGGGGTCATGTAGGGGTTAATACATATCACTGTTGCAAAGCCACTAATGCAAATTAAAAAAAAGCCAGGAATAAGCAGTTAAAGCATTTCAACTCCTCATCTCCGCTCCACTTGTCAAACTCAGTGAATCCCTTTCTATCACCCATAGCCCATACATTTTTACATTCAGCCTGAACAACCAATGGGCAGCCTTAATTCCAACTACAAATGTACATTTAAATATAAACACACACACAGGTAAATTTCAGTTCTCTAATTTCTACATAAAAATAAATGCCAACTTTTCAAACAATTGCTAGAATATAGATCACTTCTTCACTAAAGGTTTCTCATAAACGTGAAGGAAAAATATATGCTAGTATCCACCATTTCCAATTTCACACTATACCTTATATATCCAATACAAAACCACTACACAGCTATCTTGTACAATGTAATTTATGGAAGCCACCACCAACTTTATATGATCAACAAAACACATGAAAATTTAACTAGTAAACATAATCAGAGTTCAAGGGTGCCTGTTGGTTGTTCAGGTTAAGGATGGAGATCTGTGTACTGTGAGTAAGGAAATTGAGTTAATGGAGTCAGGTTGAGAAGAGGAAATAATAAATGGAATGCAACTGGGAAGCTGAATGACTTAGTTGTGATCTCCTTGCTTTTTATAGTTTGAGGTGGGCTATGTAATCTAGATGCTTTGACTTAAAGTTAACTATGTTTTTTGTGGGAGATACATACAGTACTATGTGAGTTCAGAATAATTTTCTAATATTGCCATTGGAGTTTGTTCATCCTAATATTCACAACTCCTTAACTCAGTGTTTTCCTTTGGGTCCTCATCTTTCCACATGAGTTAAGAGAAATAAAAAATATCCAAAAGAAAACTTGCCTTATATTATCAGAATGATTGTGTAAGGGATGTGTATTTCAGTTAACTTTTTTATTATTATTTGACAGTTGACCGTTGATGATATTGGAGATGTAACAAAAGTTTCATTTGTGTTATCTGGCCCATGTTTAGAAAGAGGAATTAAACTTCACAAGGTATTTCACATAAATTACATTTGACCTGAATGCATCATGCATAATAACAATAGAAAAATACTTTTCGGAAGTACATTACATTATTCAGTGTACAGCACTTCTTTGTAATGCAATAATATTATGTATTAACATGTGTCAGAAATAGGAGGTGAAATTCTGGCCCCATTCAAATCAATGGGAGTTCAGTGGAGCCATCAATTGCCCTCATAATATGCATTCTCTGATAGAATGTGTTCAATTACTCGGTATTTGCTGAGTCCTGTATTGAGTGAGCAGGTCCACAACACAAAATCCATCATGTGGAAGAGGGGCAATGTTTTCTAGGTCTACTTTTATCAGGTCCCTGTGTGAAAAGAGTGACTGAAACCGATTCACAGTGGGCCTGATTCAGGAAAACATTTAAGCCCATGCATAAATCAACCTCTATTCAGGGCGGTAGGTGCACAAGTGGCAACGGTTTTAGTGTTTAAACTTCCTTAAAAGAAAATCTAGTCAATTCTCTCATGGCTGTTCTGTACTGGAAATGGATATGGGACAATGGGACAATGTCTTGTCTCTCCTAGCATGCTTGAGTTTGATCTTGCACTTGATGAATACTTGACATTAATGGAAGTGGAGTACTTTTCATAATCAGACTCCATTAACAATATGGGATTCCAGGGCAGAAAGTTTGCCACATGGAACTCTTCAGTTTAGGGGCCCTTTAAATGCTTAAGAACTCCAGTTTATAAAGTTTGGTATGTACTTCATGGTTTGCATTCCAGGTACTGTACAAAAGAAATGTAAACCTAGAGTCCTCAGTCCCTTAAAATCTCTAAGGCTGAAGGTTTCTGTGTAGAGAACTTTAACTTCTTGGGTACAAAGTTTCTACACAAAGGAATTCATGCTCTGGAATGATTAAGGCTCAAGAAATTATTTCTGGAGCGCTGTAGATGTTAATCTTGTACTTTATGCTATTGCTCTGAACCCTAGAGAAAAGTTTGTATGCACATGGATGGAGCTATATTTTTATATGCTAGCCAATTGCTACTACCAAAGCAATAGTGTGAGCTTTTCAAAGAAGTTAAGAATTAAGTGCCCAAGTCTCTCTGAAATGCATTGGCATTTTGGAAGTGAATTAAATTAAACTGAATTAAGGCCACTTCAGTTCTGAATGAGAGTATTCACACAGTGGTTTGATGCAGTTTAAATAATTCACTTTAAATTCACACCTTAATTAATTCTGATTAATTTTCCTGCGTGTCCCAGGCCTTGTCTACATTACAAAGTTAGGTTGATATAAGACACCTTGTGTCAACCTAGTTGTGCATGTGTCTACACTTAAATTTGTCTCCCACTGACGTAAGTGCCCTATTACAGCAACACAATAACATCACCTCCCCAAGTGGCACAGTCATGGTCAATGTACTGAGGTCGATGCAGAGCAAATGCAGACACTGTTACTTATTTCAACCATAACACCCCTCCAGCAGCTGTTCCACAGTGCCTGAAACTGACCTCTCTTCTGGCTGTAATTGTGAACTCCACTGCCCAGGGGCCCCTGTCCCCTTTAAAGCCCTGAGAATTTTTAAAATGCCTTTTCCTGATTGTGTAGCTTGGTGAGCACACCCAGATGCCTTCCAGCTTGGAGTATACAGGAGGTATTGCATCTCCTGGGCCTGTGGAGAGAAGAGGCTGTGCAAGCACAGCTACAGACCAGCCATAGAAACATGGTCATCTTTAAGCAGATTGCACTAGAAATGCAGGAGAAAGGATGCCTGAGCAAGATAAGAAGGAGAAAGAAGATGACTCAGGAGGACATGTTCCATGAGATTCTGCAAGCCTGTGCTGCATTAGATGATAAGCAAAGAGCCTGGAGGATAAAGCTTGCAAACAGACCAGAGAAGGAAAGACTGGACAGGAGAAAGTCCCCAAAGGAAATGGAGAGAGATATACGCCAGGACATAATGGAACTTCTCCAGTAGCAAACACAGATGCTGCAAACCCTTGTGGACCTATAGGTTCAATGGTCATGGGCTCATCTCTCTTTGCAGTCCATGGAGAACTCCATTTCAGCACCTGTCTGCACTCACTCAACCTTCCATGTGGTATCAGGGCCACATCCCTAACCCTACCATTCCACACCAGGGTACATTAGGGATAACTGCAGCTTCACATGAACTGACCTATGAAATCCACAGATGCTATATGTGTAGGTAAAATGGACATAAATGTTCTTTCCCCTTGGTAAGTTCTGTTCCAATAATTTATTAAGTTTTTAATTTTTTTGCTGTCAAATTGCACAGATTTTTCTTTTCACTGATTTTGTTACCAAATAAAATTGAAAAATAATTCTTCTTTATTAGTTCACAACATACGTTGCAGAGTGCCTAGCAGTTCTGCAAACACCCACTTATTTGTCACTGTATAGTGTGACACAACTCATAGGGTCAATGATAAACAGTGTAGTAATCATAAATGTACATCAGGCATTGCAAAATTAATAGGTGCATTGACAGTGTTATATTCCTTACACCAAGCACCACACAATTCCTAACAGGCTCAAAACATCAGGGTCAAGTACACATGGTACTGTGGTTCACTGTTAAAGTGCTCTTTCAAAGCCTCCCTGAGCTGTATAGCTTTGCATTGAGCTCTTCAAATAGACCTTTTGTCTGCTTGGTAAATCTCATAAATCAGCCACTCAGCTTCTGCCCTCAACCCCCGCTGCAACTTTTCCCCCTTTGTTTCACAGATATTATTGAGGATGCAGCAGGCATCCATTGGGATTTTTTGTCACTGAGATCCAATGTTCTGAGTAAAGTATGCCAGCATCCCTTCAGTCTAATAAAGTCCATTCAACTGTCTTTCTGCACCTGCTGAGCTAGTAGCTGACTCTTTTCTTGGTGCTGTCAAGGTGGAAAAGGGGTAGGCTGGATCTCCCAGGATCACTGTTTTAACATTGCCAATCAATCTCCTGGTCAGGAAAGGAAGTCCCTGCTTGGAACTTTCTGAACAGTTCTGTGTTCTTAAAGATGCAAGTGTCCTGCACCTTTCCAGTGATCCACCAATGCTTCATGCACTCTGTTATAAAGTGGTCTAGTGCCAAAATAGGGATATGCATGCCATCTATTGCTCCACCACATTATGGGAACCCTATTGCTGCAAATCCATTCACTATGTCCTGCACGTTGCTGAGAATCACAGTCCTGCAAAGCAGCAGACGATTAATGGTATTTTCCATCTCCAAAATGATTTCTAACCAACCTGTAACAATCCGACATTGCAAGTTTCCACAGCGTGATCACTGCTTGCTTCTGAACTGTCTGTGCAGCTCTCATTTTGGTGGCCATGCTCTGGAGTGCTGGGGTGAGCTCAGCACATAGATCCAGGAATATGGTCTTGTGCATCCCAAAGTTCTACAGCCACTGGTCTTTACACTAAGCCTGCATTACAATGTGATCCCACCTGTCAGAGATCGTTTCTGGGGCCCAGAAGTGGTGCTTCACCATCTACAGCTGCTCCATGAATGCCATCAACAACTTGAAATTGGTTCTCGCTATGTCCCACAGCAATCAGTCCTCTAAGGCATCATTAAGTTCCCCATTCATCTGGTTCTTCTTGTGGCTCTGCAAATACGGGAGGATCATGAAGCCCGCGGTTGCAACACTTCTGACAAGAGTGCAGAGCTGTGCAATCTCTATGCTTCTGTCAGAGGTGGCAGACAACAAGGAAGGCTGTGCAGGTTTGTGGGCTTTGTAAAAAAGGTGCAAAAAATATGGGATATAGAGGACATTATGGGGTGAATACAGTTGCATGCTGGGAAGTTGACCCCAGTCAACCCTGCGTGATTTGTTTCTGCCCCACCGTGCATTTCCAAATCTTCCTAAAAGACAGTGCATTGGATGGTAGCGTATTGCACACTGGGTTACCTACCTATGATGCACCATACTGCATTGACTCAAGCACTTCTGACTAGTACGTTCAGCTATATGCGCACGCAGAAGCAACATGGTAACTGTGACAGCTTTATGAGAACATAACTTGTTTCAACCAAAGTTTGTAGTGTATACATGGCCCCAGAATAGATAAACCCTTGTAGTGTAGACATGGGCCCTGTGTAGATAAGCCCTTGGGTGTCCCATTCCAATAGATAGTCCTAATGGCTTTCGAAGGAGACAGGACACCTTTCTTCCATAAATGCCTTTGAAAATCCCAGCTATGATATACGCAACAACAAATCCAAACAAATCAAAAGCAGAAGGAAAAATAAACAGTTAACACACAAATATGTTGAATCATAATAGGGATATTAATACTTCCGTACCTCATAGGGGTGTGGGAGGATAAATAAATTAAACATGAAGCACTTTGAAACCTACTGTTGAAAAGCACTATGAAAGAGCTTGGTATTGTTAGTAATAGTGGTAAATGAACACCCCCCTAATGTCTTTGGACAATTATGTATGTACAGATAGGCCTGGTGTAGCTTTATATGTCATTGGAAATCCTGGAACTGCAACTATTACTTGTATATGGATTTAGGCCATGATCATTCAGAAGGTCTTTATGTCTGCATGGAGCCCCATTAAAGAGCTCACTTGTGAACACCCAGTTACAGGATCTGGACTTTCCTCCTCTTGCTAAGTCAGGCATTATTTATACAGGAAAATATTACTATTTGGCTGTCAAAGGATTAAAAAAATTAATTGCAATTGATCATGAGATTTAAAAAATGGTCATGATTAAGAGCAGTTTTAATAGCATTATTAAACAATAACATAATACCAATTTAAATTTATTATATTTTGTATGTTTTTCTACATTTTCAAATGATTGTTTTCAATTACAACACAGAAAACAAAGTGTACGGTGCTCACCTTATATTATTATTTTTATTACAAATATTTGCACTGTAAAAAAGAAACAAAATAAATAATATTTTTCAGTTCACTTCATACAAGTACCATAATGCAATCTCTTTATCATGAAAGTGCAATTTACAAATGTAGAATTTTTTTTTTTGTGTATAACTGCACTCAAAAACAAAACATTGTAAAATTGTAGAGCCTACAAGTTGAAGCATGAAGAAGCATATGAATATTTAGCATATCTGACACGTAAATGCCTTGCAACACTTGCTACAACAGTGCCATATGAATGCTTGTTTTCGTTTTCAGGTGACATTATAAATAAGAAGCGGGCAACATTATCCCCTGTAAGTGTAAACAAACTTGTTTGTCTTAGTGATTGGCTGAACAAGAAGTAAGACTGAGTGGACTTGTATGAAGTGAATTCGAAAATACTATTTATTTTATTTAAATCAATATATTTGAAAATATAGAAAAACATCCGAACTATATTTACAATACATTTAACTTGGTATTCCATTACTGCTTAACTGTCCAATTAAAACTGATTAATCATGACTATTTTTTTAAATCTAGTTCATTTGTTTTGTGTTAATCACATGCATTAATAGGCGATGAATTGACCACCTTTATTATTATTATTATTATTATTATTATTATTTTAAATGACTGTTGCAAATGTCAATTTTTGTTGTGGAGAAATAACAAAATATTTCATAAAAATATGATCATTCTCTTCTTCTCTCTCCAGCTTCGGCTGAAAGACCTGGACACTAAGCAAGAACTGGGTTTTTACAGTGCAGATCAGTGGCTCTTCAAAGAAGATGGGTCAGAGACGGTGACAGAGCTAGCAGCAGTCAGACCAGATAAAGCACCGCTCAGGGGTAGGCTGCTGAACCAAGAAACAAGCAAAAAATGTTTTCTAAAGTGAATCAACTGGAATAAGCATGATGATGGGAAAGATGATAAAATGTTTTAGAAAAGTCATTCCCAGTTGCTTTTGACATCCTTGGTTAAAGCACCTGTGTGAAATGCTGGATCTTTAACAAAGCCTAGTGTTTATCTGTTTTTCTCTTTAAGGCAAATAGCACTTATGTATTTAATGTTTCCACTAAATCAAAGGCCAAGTCAAACACTACAAAATATAGAGGGCCAAACTGGTGTAATTCCACTGAAATCATTGGAACTGTACTAACTTATACCAGCTGGGGACCTGGGTCATATATTTTAAAATGCATGGTAAAGTGATGACTGAAAATGTTATGGACAAAGAAAAGATCGAGGGTTTTATATTTAAAGACAAAAAAGGCTGACATTCTGGCCAAACCACATTTGTGCCACAATATTTTTATGTTTGTGTTGTCATCCAATTGATTTGCTGTAGGAACAGAAATATACACATATATAACATTTCATATGAGTGTAATTTTAAAACTCTGTAAGATCATCCTTTGCTTTAGGTGCATTTTATACAGGATTTACCAGGAAAAAAAGTATCATTCACTAAACATTATAAACAAAAGTCTACTCCATCCAAACATTGAAAGCTTATTCCTTTCCCTTCCAATTCAAAGCTGAACTGTAGGTAGAATTAGATGTTGGGAGTATATTCTAGCATTTTGTTCTATATAGAGTTAACACAGCCTTGGTTAAAAAATGTTCCTGTCATGCTGCCCTAAAGGAAAAATCATGCCTGATGATCATTTCTGTCTGTAGTGAATAATAATAATGCATATCGATGTGAATAGTTGAGCCGCTTCCACAGACCAAATTAATTGATAGTGGCAACAATAATCTAACTGGCAGGCTAAAACGGAATGCAGCTGATCTAGAAAAAGAAAGTGGAATTTTTTAAATTGTTGACCTTGTATTTTTCTTTTATAAATGTTGCTGTAAGTGAGCAAGTTGTAACTGGAATTAAAATCTGTATTTATTTTAAAGAGATCTTGGGCCTGAACCAAAGCCCATTGAAGTTAGTGAGTAGTTTTCAAATCACTTCTTGAGCATTGGACCAGGCTTTCAAAAACTAAGAATTTTTTTCTCTTTTGAATATGAACATGAGCTCTGATATTCATTCATAAAAGGACACCTAGGTTAACATTTATAACACTGCAACTTGTCATTGAGAAGTATTTAGCAAATTGTATTAAATTTGGATGGGAAATGTAGGTATATGAAGAATGATCAATTAATATTAATTTTATCCTGTAGTCCTTCAGATTAATTATTTGCTTGGCATAGATTTTTTTAGTAATGTTTTCTTTTACTCATTTTTCATGGCAGAAGTTCTTTACTCAGTCAGTGTTCACACAGGAACATTACCTGCATCAGGAACTGATGCAGATGTCTTTATCACAATATTTGGAGAGAATGGAGACTCCTGCAAAAGAAAACTTTGGCGTTCAAGGTTACATGCAAGTTTCAAAAGAGGTCAGGTTAGTATGGATTTTTTATGCTTTTTTTTCTGCCTTGTCGTCTTCCAAATCCTGTTTTCTCTCTGAAGATTCCGTACACGCTTGAGGCATAAACCAGTTCTGTGGTGTACATAAGAATTCATCATAGCCCATTCTGAAATCTAAAGGTACAGCAAGAACTTCAGTGAGGATAGTAAGTTGAGCCAGTGGACTCTAAAAACAGATATTGTAGATCAACGCAGATGAGGATTTAAGAACAATGCCAATAATAGCAAGCAGTTTAAAAACAATGGATCCACAGTAAAATATGATAGCACCTGAAGATGAACCATAGGAAGGATTCTCCTCTACCAGTTAACAGGTCTACACTAGGTGCTAACCTATATTTAGAAACTACTTAATTGAAATATGTTAGCTATGTGTTGGTTTAGTTAGGGCCGATAAGGGCTTTATCTAAAATGGATCATCTGAGAAAAATATATTAACATGTTTTAACTAACACAATATAAAACATTGCTTTTACCAAGGGAAAAGGTTAATGACCTAATCTTCATGAAACTCTTTATGAGGGTCAAATACCCATCAAAAGAAAAAGATTGAAGGCAGAAAAAAAATTATAAGAATTCTCAGACAAAACAATGATCGTGTATCCCAGTTTGAAGTCTGTGATCAAACAATCAATGTGACCTTCAGTATAAGTTACATCAGAAATGAGAATTTTTTCCTGAAATGTCCATTCTTTGACAGCAGTTATCTTTCCCATTTTATTTCTTTTTCCACTACGAAAGTCAATTTTGCAGATGGAGAATTGTATGATTTCTCAGTAAAAGTAGTTAATTTCCTCTGAGAGAAATTTGCAAAACTTCAGGATTTTTATTTTTTTTTAAGAGTAGACTATTGCCATCTTCACTGTGACAAACTGTTTATTGTATAGAAATTGGCAACATTTGAACCTAGATTAAATTGACAAATATTTGCAAAGATCTTAATATTTGCAGCTAAAAAACTAAGAAGTGAAAGCACTTACATACAAACTCATATGTCAGTTGAGACATTTCTGTCACGAAGTCTTCTGGGAAGGTCATCTCAGAGTTAAGTCAATTTAGCAATGGCTCCGCTCCTTCCAGCTTCAGGGGTAGTCATTCTCAGTGGAAATTGCAGCTGCTGTCTTCTTCCCAGCTGCCAGAGACCCATAAATCCTCATCATAGCTCTGAGAATCAAGTTATAAGCACATCACTCTATTTGTTTATACTGATGATGAGGAAGAAGGGCAAATTACAAACATAGACCCTGGTGCTGCAAAGATTTGACTTCAGTGGTTCTACTCACAGTGTGTAATGCTAAGCAACTGCTGAAGTCTTTGTAGGGCCTTAGTGATATCGCAATCCTCAAGAGCAACTGCACATTGGAAAACAGTCCTCTTGGTACGGAATGGACTTCCAGCAGTTAGAAGATATTGCTATGGAGGTGGGAGTCCTTTTCAACACTTTTGTGGGAGGTAGGAGAGCAAAGAGTAAATCTGAGCTGAGTAAATCTGGCTAGGAGAGGAGGGGAAGTGAAAATGAGCACAGAGGAGAGAAATTTATGAAACTGAAATGGATCAGAAGACAAACTGAGGGAATAAGATCTATGAGAAATAAAAGGAAAAGGAAAGAGGATATGGCAGAGGAAGGGAAGAGAAGGCGCATGTATGCAGCTAAAGACACATCTCACATGTGAGGGGTGAGTACTGACGAGGAAACTTAACAGGAGAAGTGTTCTGCACTTGATTTCTACAACCATGAACATCAGTGCCTCCCTTATTTGCACACAATATTTGTTGGTTACATATTTCACTGTTTAATCTGCTGTTTAGTAGTAAAAAGTATTTGTAACTATAGCAACTGTCACCTCTTCTATGTAAATATTTGCGATATGAGATGCAAAAATATTTTCTTAAAGAGCACACATATCAAATTGAAATATTGTATTAATTTCAATCAGTGCAAAACAAAGCAATTCAAATATAGTACCTGTTTGGGGGAGACACTGAGCAGCTGTCTCTGCTCTGCACTACTATGCCTCTGACATCATACCCAGTAATATCACTGCCATTAACTCCATATTAATTTCAGAATCCAGTCTGAAATTGCCGTTCTTTTCTTTTTTTAAAACCCTCTCTCCAATCCCCATCACATATTCTGTCCCTGTACCCCCCTTACTGCTTCTTCTATCTATCTGTCTAGATCTGGACTCCTCTCCTTCCCCTTCAAAATCCCAGGATTGGGTCTTCACTGTGAATGGCATCTTTCATACAAATTGCATTGCAAAGTTCTTTAAAGGAGTTAATAATCGTTACAATGTTAACATTTTAAAAAATCAGTGAGTGAGAGAAAATGAAGTGGAGGCAAGGAAGAAAATGTTTTTTATTAAGATTTGAAGGAGATGGAGAATCAGTGAGTTAGGAAGGCTTAGTCCACATTGCATTTTGCTGCAATGGAAAAGTTTCTAGCAACAACAGTGGTTAGTGATCTTATATGAAGGGAAAGAGAGGAGGCCAGTTCTAAAGCAATGGAAGAAACAGTGAAGTGAGTAGAGAAAACAAGGTCAACAAGGTATTCTGAGGAAAGGGTTTGGTGGTGGTCTGGTTTTTTGAAGGGCAGTTTTGAATTAGATCATGAAATGGATTTGGAACAGATGGTAGTGTTTATTCATGATCGGCTGGCTCATGTCAGAAGGCAAGCAGCAGGCTTGTGCACCCACTCATATTTGGAGGACTAAGACTTGGGGAGTTCACATGAAAAAGTACTGTAATAAAGAGGAGATGAAAGAATAACCCACTGTTCAGTGTATGTGTGCTACATTTCCCCCTCTTTGCTGGATCTAGCACCCAGGTAGAGGACTTAGTCCTTTATCTCAAGCAAGAGAGGCTGTTCCTTTCCATTTTGGAGGTCCCTGATTCAGTCCCTCCTGATGATCAAGATGAGTGTTGTTACAAAAGCAAGGATAAGGTGGAGTCAAGGCAGTAATGTATAAAGAACAAACAGTATAACAACAGATAACAAGCAGATTTGTAGACACAGGAAATAAGGAAGAGAAGAAAAGTTCAGAGCCAGGTTTAAAGACACTTGAGGAAAGTGGAATGCCTGAGGTAAGGAGGATACAAGAGACTGAGATCTGTCTGAGAGTAAACCTCTTACTCCAGGGAAACCCTTCTCTGGAATATTTAGCTGAAGGACAAGCAGAGACAGTGAACAGGGATGAATAATCACATTTATTGACACTTTTGTATCATTATTGCCATTTATAGTTGGAGAAATAGATAGCACCCTGTGCAGAAACAAATATGTGATCCGCATCTGCAGGAATCAACTTTTACCCCACTGCAATCCACCTTCCTTCTTTTAGATTTACCCGCATCCGCACATCAGCTGTTTTGGAGCCAGCAGCCCTTTATCAGCTGTTGAGCCCCTGCCACCCCAAGCAGCTGATGAACCCTGCCCACCTAACAGCTGATTAGCTGTTGAGCCCGGCCAGCTGCATAATAGCTGATCAGCCCCACTCTCCCCCTAAAAGCTGATGAGCCCTCCGAGCTGCCCCTCTCACCTAACAGCTGATCAGCCCTGCCCTCCCTCCTAATAGCTGATGATGAGCCCTCCCAGGTGCCCCTCCCACTTAAGAGCTAATCAGCCCCACCTCCAGCCTAACAGCTGATGAGATGTTGAGCCCTGTCAGCAGCCTGACCATCCCACTGTGATCTGCAAGAAATCATCATCGGTAGATATAAAGTGGATATCCGCAGGGTTCTAGAAATAGAATAATGGAGAGGTGAAGTGACATGTCCAACGTCACAGGCCAGACCAGTGGCAAAGGCAGGATATGAATCAAGGTAGTCTGAGTCCCAGTCCAGTGCACTGTCCACTCGATCACACAACGTCCCATTGTTTGTATACTGAAGCATACATATCATTATGATACTGTAGTTAAAGAAGAGAGCAAAGAGATGGATCAGAACTAACATTAATGGGACACCACAAAGGTGGGGTCTAGGCACAGAGTAAAAACAGTCACCAGAACCAAAGAAAATAGTTCAGTAGTTGGAAGGGCAGAACCATAACAGAAGTGACTGGAGACAAGTGTGGAGACAGTCCAGGAGGGTGGAGTTGTCCACAGTATCAGAGATTATACTAAGATCAAGGAGAATGAGGAGGTGGGGAAGATTTCATAAGTAGAAAGAAGGTTAACAAAAACATGGAGAAATGTAATGGCAGTGCTCTGGCTGGCCAGTGTGAAGTCCAGAATAAAAGCAGTCGCAGATACTTTCATGAGTGAGGTGTGTGGAGCAGAGTTATGAATAGTTGCTCACACAATTAATATTAACAACAAGGGTGCAGGAGCACAAGCCAAAATAGGGAAAGTACAGGTTAAAGAATGTTTAGATAAAGATATTCACCTCATATTACACAGGAAATTATCTGAAGCAATCTCAGGGCCATTAGCAATTATCTTTGGGAACTCCTGGAAGATGGGTGAGGTCCCAAAGGACAGCAGAAGGACAAACATAGAATGTATATTTAAAAGGGGGAACAAAGAGGACCCAGGGAGTTATAAACCAGTCACCCTGACCTTGATATCTGGAAAGATATTGCCACAAATTATTAAACAATCAATTCATAAGCACCTACAGGGTAATAGTGCTATAAGAAATATCCAGCATGGATTTGTCAAGAAGAAATAATCCCAAGGCAACCTAACTTCCTTTTTTTGACAGGGTTACTGGCCTAGTGAATGTGGGGAAACTGTATATGTGATATATCTTAATTTTTAGTAGGACTTTTGACATAGTCCCATGTGACATTCTCAGAAGCAAACTAGGGAAATGTGGTCTAAATGAAATAACTATAAAGGGTACAAAACCAGTTGAAAGCCTGCAATGGAGCAATTCCTCGGTGAATCTCTGCCTCCCAAAGGTAATGAGAATTGCAACAACTTTGCCTGGAAGTGAGCCTCAACTACAAAAAGGAATTAGTTAAGTTGAGGGAGGATAGGTCTATCAATGGCTATTGAATTCATCTCACTTGGCTGACAAAAAGGCAATGTGAATTGTAGGAAGGTGCGGTGGCCTTCCTCAGAGCCAGGGCCCAAGGAAGGGCTGCAGCACCCAGCCTGGACTGTGAAAGGGCCGGCAGGCCAGTCTGCCCGACAACCAGGGAGCCGGAGAGCGATAGGTCCAGAGGCAGACGTACCATCCTGCAGGCTGCAGTGCAGGCCTGACCCCAGCCGGGAACCCCTCCAGGCAAGCGCCTCCCGGAGCAGAGGCACCGGGAACAGCCCCGGGACTGGATAGGGCCACCAGGCTCCAGTGACTGTACCAGACCGCTGAGCCCCAAGGACTTGGGAGGGCCTCTGGGCTCCCGTAACTGGATTGAGCCCCCAGAGACCCAGGCGTGAGAGACATCCTGGGATGCTGGCCAACACTGAACCCCCGGAACTGTGCAATCTGGAGATGTTGCCCTCAGCAGAGGAACTCCCAGAACCCTGTGACCTAGAGGAGCTGCCCTCCACCAAGGAGCTCCCCGTCCACCCATTGACGAAGAGGGACTGGTGAGCCTGCCACGGGCCGAGTACCCTGAGGAAGCAGGTATCTGGGGATATTGGGAGGAAGAAGCCTGGGGACAGCCTTAGCCAGTGGCTGAGTTAGGGGCGCGATCCTGTCAGCGTGTTGCAGCGGGAGCCCCGCTGACCCAGTGGCAACACCTTTGCCACTGCTAGGGCCCTGGGCTGGGATGCAGTGGAGTCGGGTGAGCCTGCATCGCCCTTCCCTAACCACCCCAGGAGGATGTGCTCTCCCCTACTGCTACAGACAGTGGACCCCCCCCTACCGCTACAGGTAGCGGACCCACTGCCAGCCTTGCCCTGCCTACGGGCTGGAGCGCTAGACTAATTACTTGCCCGCCCTGCCACGGGCTGGGGCAATAGGCTACTAGGCCATCCATCCAGCATGAGAGCCCAGACTAAGCTGGGTGCGGAGACGCTATCATTCCCCTTTTTGGAAAGTGCAGTGGCCTTCCTCAGAGCCGGGGCCTGAGGAAGGGCTGCAGTGACCAGCCCAGACAGGACCGCAGGCTACATGAATGTCTGAGCAAGCTGGGTGGGTGGAAAAGAGAACAGTTTGAAAGATGCAGCAAGGATGCATCTTTAGAAATGTAAAATGAGGAACAGTCTTTCGTAAAATACAGAGGAATTAAATTAGCTACCGGTAACAAATTCCTATTATAACTGCATGGTAAAATAAGTTAAACCAATTGAATTAAACTGCAGAAAGTAAGGTTGGTTTATATTTATGTAAGTAATAATCTTTCTAGCTAACTGATCCCACTGGTTTAATGGGTTAAATGAGTGGGAAATTGTCATTTTGCCTAGCTAAAACTGAATCTAAATCAGGCAAGCTAATTTAAATAAAATGATTTTGGTTTTCATCAATTACACTTCCAATGAAGTGTATAATACAGATCTGAATGTCTTTACACAGAGAAAAAATAAAATAAGAAAAAAGAAGCATAATGACATAAGACAAAAGTACATTCTTGCTGAGGAAACGGGTAATTTAATGCATTATGTTGAGAATTCATTGATTAACAATGGGTGATTGTGACCACTGTTGTCTAATGACTATGAATTATTGTCACAAAGAATGAAGATAATGATAGGTCTCCATCTGAAAAAAGTTAGCAGTGAAGGGACATGAATATTACGAGCACAGGCTAGTTTCTGTAAATTAAGGGCCATATTCACTGACAAGAAAAATAGTTTTGTCTTGAAACTGCAAAAAATAAAATTAAAAAGTGATTTAATGCTCCCAAAAAAAGTTATTTACATGTTCATCTCAACTAACTCCTATTTTAGGCCTCTTATGCATTACACTAAGGGCTGTAGTTTGCCATGGTAACTGTTTGGGGAAGATAATGGATATGTGAAGACAAAAATGTCAGAAGTCCTAAAACCTGTGGTAGGAATAACAACTGTGTTTTCTCTTTCTGAGCACATTGTAAGAAAAAAATCCCCCACTCACAGGAGTGTGGATTAGCTGGGCTAATTTTTAGTTATCTCTCCCTTTGATGCTTTCTGGTCTTCCTGTTTTGCCCTGCCTGGTGGTACAGTGGTTGGCAACAAGTAAAATTATAGCGTCTGTTTCTGCTATCCATCTGTTTTTTTTTATGACACCCACACACATGCCCCTATATCCACCCTCCCACTACTTTCTTTCACAGAACACATTCATTCTCTTGCTCGCATAATTTATTCATCCCATCATGCACTTGTGCAGCTGCCATTTAGTTTTTGTTTACTGGTAGCTGTAGCAATATTTTAGCAGATGTCCATTTACATTTAGAGAGTGCATCTCTTCTCACTTGCCTGCACAAACAGCCTTCTTTGTTATACTTTCTGCTATCAGTGTCTTTCGTTTGCGCAGTCATAAAAAATCACTATTTCTGTCTGATGTCGTAGTAATGTGGCTGCTTCTCCCATCTGGAAGCTAAAAAGACTTAGAGTCTACAAGGCTTTGAAACATTTTAAAAATAAAAGGCCCTATTTAAGAAAAAGTTCCATTTAATTGGTGCATCCTGTTGCTGGCCTTTGTCACTCCCTTGGCTTCCAGTGGATTCCATTTGGTGGTATGGAGAGGTTTGACCTTTAGTGAGGGAGCTGGGCCTGCAAGACTTCTGGGTCTTTTGCAAGTAAATTAACCCTTCCCTCTTTCTCTCCACCCAAGGGATGAGCGCCCCATAGGAAGGATCTCTAGTGATAAATTCCTCTGTTCCTCACAGCCCAGGGATGGACTCTCTGGGTAGGGACTTGGTAAATATACATAGTCAAGGGTCCAAATATTTCCTTTATAAGAAGACCTCCACATTTCAGTATCAGCCTAT
The DNA here is from genome assembly GCA_007922155.1 of Mesoclemmys tuberculata. Taxonomy (NCBI): domain Eukaryota; kingdom Metazoa; phylum Chordata; order Testudines; family Chelidae; genus Mesoclemmys; species Mesoclemmys tuberculata. Next base: position 69,553,310 of record ML675601.1, read on the forward strand.
TATTCATATCGGTCTATTTGCCCGTCTTTCAGTTAGGCCACCAGCAAAACTGAATGATTTAATATGGAAACTAATCCATTTACCTAACAATGTTGTTAAATATATTTTAATAATAATTGGTGTTATTAATTATGTGAAATTCATTGTGACTTGTTTTCCCATCAGGTGAATAGCTTCAGTGTGAGAGCTGTAGACCTCGGAATGTTAATCAAAGTGTTAGTTGAACACAATAGTATGGGTTATGGAGCTGGATGGTACCTGGACAAAATCACCATCCAAGAATCAGGCAAGAGTGACAACCAATATGTATTCTCATGCCAGCAATGGTTAGACAGCGGAGTTGGTGATGGACGGGTGGAACGAGAGTTGAGACTTCTTGGAAAACTCAGAAATGAGAGGTTGGCAGGAGATATTCAGGGTAAGATGCAAAACCATTAAAACAGATTCAAGCTTCTGTTTTTATTGTATTTTATGTTTATTTTCCCAGGATGGATCTACTGAGACTTATTATACTATCTATATCATACAGCTTTATTCTGAATAGCTTCTTTTATACAAACTGTATCCCCAAGCACTGTACAAACCTGGTAAATAGAATTATAATGTCAAAAGAGAAAAATAAGAGCACAAAGAGGGCGTTTAAGAAGTATATGCAATGCAGCAAATAGGTTTTCAGATGAAATTTGAAAATAGAGGTAGAGTTGATGAGGCAGAAAGAAAGTAGATTGTTCCATATGTCCGGAAATGCAGAGCAGAAGGCTCTTGCAACATTGGTGAGATTATGTGAAGAGGCATGTAAATTTATTTTAGAACAGTGTTTTTACCAACTGCTAACATGTTTACCATTAGCATTGGCTGTTATTTGCATTGTATTCTCATTTGAAAGGTCTGTGGTACCAGTTCTCAGTGGTATTCAGCATAGGGATCAGTGGAACCCAGAATTCATTTCAGAATTTGAAATGAACAGAAGACAAAATTTCAGAAAGAATTTGGACACTGAAAATATTTTAACCCTTTGTCACTGTACTACATCTCCTGGCTGTGTCCCCTACTCTCTTTTGGAAGGGAGTAAAGTATTGATTTGGGTCCACTCATGACATCTGTGTCACAAATGCCAGATTCCAGGCCCAGACCTAATTAATCTGGACATCAGAAATTGCATCCAAAAACTGCAGTGTTTTAGTAGAACTTCAGTTACTTTATACACAGGATATGACCTATGGATGTTCCATTTTATGCTCTGATTATTTTGTGTATGTTAACTGCATTTGTTACAGGCATAGGAAGCAAAATGTACATCTTTCAGTCTGAGCTGTGTGTTCTTGGTACAGTAGGCAGATTTCTGTTATAATTTAATGGAACATTGGAACATCAGACAAATGTTGCTGCGGCAGCTAAAGCTCGGAATAGCTTGGAAACACAAGTGTAGGACCAGCAGTTAATAGCACTGACTTCCTAAACCCCTATGTATCCATCAATAGATAGTTGCCATTTTTAACATAAGAAAAGACCTGCCTTCTTGCCCTCAGAATGTAGTATTGTTCCCCCAAATCTATACTGACAATTACCAATAGTTCCCAAAGTCCAATATTAGTAACATCCAGTATTTCAATAACCATAAGGACTAAAAACAAATGCCATGTGCCAATGGGGATATAGAAAATGTTCATTTCACTTTCATTCACTTTTTCTTGGTATCTTTGTTTAATTTATTTGTAGCTTTGACAAAATTGGCTGTCTCAGTCTTAAAATTACAACATCTTGATTTATAGAAAAGCTATTTTAGATAATTTGAAGAATGTATTAAAGCTAATTTTCTCTCTCACTGAAGCCTGTGTATTTGAGCTGCTGGGAGCAGAACTTCAGGTGGTGTAACTGGTCAATCTCCAACGATGTCAATGGAACTATGACAATTTATGCTGGCTCAGCATTTATCCTATGGTGTTAAGACTGCCTCGCCTGGCTTTCAGGGAAATTCTAAGAATAAACACAGGAAGTCACTGAGTGCATTATTTTCAGCAAAATATCTTTTATTTTACAATAAAAATCATTAAAATTGTTAAATCCATGCTCTAACTCACCAGGCACAAAAAGAGCCAACTTAAAAAAAAAAAAATTGAATCATACTCAGTAATGAGCCAGCCCAGGTGACCAAAAATCTCTTCAATGCACTCGACTAGCATGTAGTGTCCGATTGATGTCAGTGGGACTCCACATAGGGATGCAGTGTGGGGGATTAATTTACAAAAATTAAACTAGTTAATTCAGCCAAATGTTGGTGTCCCATATTAGAGTAGAATTTTAGTCCTAACCTTGAACCAATGGAGTCTCGTCCTGCATCCCCTCTGCACCCCAAATTGCTGTTGATTTCAGGGGGAGTTTTGTGTGTGTGTAAGGCTGGCCTTTGGGTTGAAAAGTAATTACTATTCATTTTCAATATCCAATGTAATCTTCCAGTTCTCTCATGTCTCCTGTTTCAGCTATTGTTTTGAGTGTTTTCTGTGGCCTCAGTTCAGGAAAGTACACCACTGTTTAGTACAGCACTTAAGCGTAAGCTTAACTTTATGTTAAGCACATGCTTATATGCTCTCCTGAATACAGTTGATTTCCTGAGTCAGAGCCATAATTGGGATTCTTGAGATGAGCAAACAACATCTGTTAAAAGCTGATCAGCGGAACTGCTGAATCCAAAATACCAGGATTTCTTCAAACTGGAGACTAATTAATAGGACCACCTTGTGTCAGGACTTGATGTCCTGTAGTGACCCAAAGTAACAATGTCAAATGTGGATCCAAGGGGTGTTTCTCAGTGGCCTCTGGTGAATGAACATACCTACCAAATTTTAAGAGTCTCAATTTAGTGGGTATTTGAACAGTTGAAATTGAGAGAAAAAGACTGATAATTGGTAACGTCTGGCAGAAAGGCAAAGTTCTAATCTAGGATTTCTGTGTGTATTCAGTGAATGATAATGAATGAGTTTAACAAATTTCAAGATTCTGGTTCAATGGGAAAATGGAAATGAATTGTTAGTCATTCACTGTTTTACAAGTATCTGTACTATATTGGATATTTAGTGCAGTTAATGAATTATTTTTTACTGATTTGTTTCATTAGGGACTTGGGATGTCATTGTTACGACTAGTGACACTTCACATGTGAGCCCTAAAATGTCTTTAACTATTTGTGGTGAAAAAGGTACAAGTGTTCCAGTCTCATTTCCCAAAGGATCCTTTAAAAAGGCTGAGATTTGTCAGACATCAGTGGAACTAGATAAGAAATTCAGCACTATATGCAAAGTTCGCTTGGAAATAGAAGATGCCAGAAATGGAGAGACCTGGCATTGTCATGAGGTAAAAACTACTAAAGCAAGCCCAAATCTTTTATTTTATTTTATTTTGTTTTTAAGTTCTCTTCTTTTCATAGTCTACAGTTGTTATTTCCAGAAGCAGCTTCCAGTTGTGTTCAAAATTATGTAACATTTTTTATGTACAGAGTAAGTGGATCTGTTAACTGTGTTGGTGCAGTGATTTCACAATGTGCTCAAAACATTTTTTTATTAGAATGTGCTTGAACAACAAAAATCTTGTAAATTTAAGTTGGGATTTCTGGAGGGCAGCAGAGGTGCTGTGGTCTATAGCTTTTCCAGTGCCATCTTTTCAAAACTATTGCCACTGGCATATATGGCAGTGTTTATATAATTCCAAATTGGCTATTACATGTTATGGACCTGTGATCCATGACTACTAATGAAGTGAGACACTGGAAATGCCTTTTGATGAAAATATCTGCCACTAAAGTTAGCATCCTAGAAAAAGAAATGAATAGCAAAAGTGACAGTCTTTCCTCTAATGTCTAAGATGCTGAAGCTAAAAACCTCACATCATATCAAAGTGACTGTGGCACTATCCTGCAAAGAAAAGATCCTTATCAACTTTAGCTGGCAAAATAAAAGGAATTGTATAGGAAAGAATCCCACGCTTTCAAATTTTCATTATACCTTAGTCCATTAATATTTGGATTTCATTTTTAAATGAAATTAGGTGGGACGATGTTAATTTTAAGTCTGAATATGCAATGTTAAGCTTCAGGCTGAAGCACCTGACATTTATCTGTTAGGTCAGTTGTTAATTTCATCTTCCTTTCCATATGAAATATATATATAGCAAGTCTGTTGATAAGGTTATAACTTCCTCTGGAAGATTATCGTACACGATGGATCACAATGAAAATTTGTTCACTGAGGATAGAAACTTGGTAATTACAAACAGTGCTACCCATTAGCATGCTTTACTTCATTAAGTCATGGGAGTTACTCAAATCTCAGTTAGAAGACGTTCACTACCATTTATATGGGTAATGAGAATATCCACAGTTACATTAGATAGGATTAAAAATACAAAGGGCATAAGCAAAGCACTAGTTGTCTGGGATTAGAAAGGATTTCACCTAGGGTTGGGTTTTGCCATCACAGTCCATTGCAGGAATGCTTGAATCTTCATGTAAGGCATCTTACTAACCTCTATGAGAGGCAGGATACTAGTCTAGGTAGACCACTGGTCTGGTCCAGTATAATAGCTCCTGTATTCCTCTTGCTATTTTATTTAAATTTTACAAGACCGGACTTCACAGTCTTGGAGATTTTCCTTCACAACACAAGGAAATGTAAGGTGCTTCATTCTGCTGTTTAACATTAGGACTGAGAATTAAAGTCTCCCCCTCATTTTTGTAATGAAAAGCACTGAAAAATAATTCTGTTTGTTTTTGGGCAAGCTATCTTACATCACGTAATGATATCCAGTACAAAACATAATTATAATAGATGCCTTTTCTGGTGTTTCTGGAGGATGTAGTAGCCAAAATACAAGAACATTTTTTATTCGTCCCACTTCTTGAGGAAGCAGAGGACAGTAAGTGAGGTCTGACTTCTAAGAAACTTTGCAGACACACGTATTTCAGTATGAAAGAGGGAATTCACTTTAGTTTAACTCAATACCAGAGCCTACATTTCATTTTTTAATCTTTTCAATGTTTCGGTCACATCATGGAAAATATAGGAGTCCTTTGAAGGCCAACATAATGATGCCACATACCAATGAGTGTTGCTAACCAAAGATGTTGAGGTTAGTGGGTAAACTATTTGGTCTTTTTTTTCCCCAAAGGTATGAGATAGATAATATAGCCATGAAAGATTAGGCCACTTTTCATCTTCTAGTCAAAACAGGATTACTCTGTATATTTCAAGTGCTTTTTTTCAGTTTAGCTTTAACTCAGGCAAAGGACTTCTGTCACTTACTGTGGGTGGCTATTCTACAATCTAACAGCCCTCGTTGTTAAAGTTTGTTTCTAAAATTCAGCTTTAAGTTTTCTTTGATCACTATCCATCCTTTTATTTCTTTTATACAATAATTCACAGAAATTCAATACATTAATTAACAAATATTCTGAAGTTCATGTGATTCAGACTGTACAGACCTGCTAGATTTCTGTTTTCATTTGAACCCAGAATTCTCTTAAATAGTTTTTTTTCCCAACTATAATTTTGACAGGATTTTAATGACTTTATAATTGGCCACCTTTCCTTTTCCTTTCCTGTTAAAGACCAGTTTCAAAAGATCAGTTTAGAATAATAGTATTCATCTTCTTTATTATTAGTGGGATTGTGTTATACCTGATCTCTGAAAAGTATTATGCCTCTTTAAGTTACACGTTATCTATCTATCACAGTTTGCATGAGAACCCCAGAATACAGATGCTGTGTGGCTTATGTTCTTTTTGTATGTGCAGGTGAAACTTCAACATAGAACAAGTAAAGAAATTCTAGAATTTCCATTTCTTCGAACCTTTTCAGATGCTAAGGGATGCACAGTGGCTGAACTTCCAGTTCTCACAGCTGGCTTTCATTTTTTAACAGGTTTGTAACTTGCCAAAAACACTGAAGACTTGGTCAAAGATCATGGCTGAGATTTTCAAAGCAATGCAAGCAGTTTAATCATAACATAGCTAAATACTCTGCACTGCTTTGAAACTCACTCAGTCCATTTGTTTAGTTGTGCATTTTGTTTTCCAAGGATGATTAATATTGATTTATGGCACATAAAAGTGCAGAAACTGAACACTGAAAAGATTAAAAATTTTGTGAGCAGCACTCATTTGAGTTCATTTTTATCTTGACTAATATTACTTTGTTTCCCTTTCTAAACAAACAAAGGAAATTCCAAGAGCAATGACTTTTAGTGCTGCAATTTCAGATAAGGAGAAGTTATGTAGCTTCTCACGCAAAATGCATATGCTCTTGCTGCTAGGAATTTGAGGTATTCCTCATTTATGATACAGGCCTTGTCTATACTAGAAAAATAGGTCAATCTAACGTAGGTCAACTTATAGCCATGATGTCCGCGCTCCCCTCCTTGGGCCAGTGGTCTGCATCCTCACAGGAACATTTCCACCAACCAAAGAGGGGCAGTGTGTGGAGCTGAGATCCCGCTCTCTCAGCTCCCTGCTTGAAGCCCAGTGGGTTGCCCCCCACCCCATTCCCCCACTGGGAGCCAGGGAAAGCTGCCTGGGCCTGAGGCTCCCCCCTCCCCATTTCCAGGTGGAAGCCACCTGGGGCTTCTTGCCCCTGCGGACTGGGGTCCAGCTGCCTTGGCTTCTCCCTTCCCCTGCCCCCTCTTGCTGGAGCCAGCAGCTTTGACAATTTCATGACTCAGCTGTGAAATAGACAAAGCTGGCCCCGAAGGCAGAGAAGCTGCCCAGGGCTTCCACGGTTTAACCAGGAGCGGAGACCAGCTGCTCAGCTCTCAGGGGGCTTCCCTGTCAATTTGAAATTGAGAAGAATGACAGTCCCACAGGTGATGTAAGGGACACAGTGACTACATTGACACTGCATCTCCCTAACTAAGCTGACATAAGCCCTACACCTCTCATTGAGGTGGCTTTATTATGTCGAAAAAACCAGGCAGTTTTGCGGCAGGGTAGAGCAGGGAGTGATTGCAGCATGTACACCAGCACTGTTTTGTCAGAAAAAAGCTGACTTTGGTCAACAAAACAGTCTAGTGTAGAACAGTCCACAATTACCAAGTTTCCCCAGAAACATCCTACTGTGAATTGTGCCTTTATTGTTACACTTACAAATGAAATAAACAGCAGGATCTTATTCAGGGGGGACAAGGCAATACACCACGTTTATTATGAATACAAAAATTCCAAAAAGCAATTGTCTACACACACACACAGTTCTGCAGACAGAATATATTTACCAGCCTCTGAGTTGCTCAAGCCAGTCCACTGGCCAGGTGGACAGAACACAAGAGTGGAGCCGGGCTCTGTCGGTCACGAATCTGATTCTGTGTGAAACAGGAACAGAAGGATAACAGAAAGCTGTCATGTCTGCAACATCAAGAGTGGTTAATAATTACATCAAACACAGAGGCAGCATGACATGGCAAAATCCATAGATTTACATGGGGACTGGCTCCTCTAAAAATGGAGTGAAGAAATGGAAACTTTGGGTTCCTTCTGCAAATATCCAGGAGCATCCGATTTGCGATCAACAGAGCCCGGCTCCACTCTTGTGGCCTGTGGACTGGCTCGAGCAACTCAGTTATGTTTTCTCCATCATTTTTTTTCCCCTTTCTGTTCAAGGGGGCTGCTGTTGTCAATGGACTGATTAGTTCTGGTTTTGTCTTTGGGCCAGATCCTCAGCCCTGACCAAATGCCTTTTGCATTGCTCTAGTAGCACAAAAAAGAGCACTTAAAGCTACGTTAACCAACACAGCCAAAGATTCCCCATTTGAAGGGGAATGAGGAGAAGCTGGCTAGAAGTAAGGGGAATAGAACATGAACACACACTGCTCTTCCAGATCCTCAGCTGGCAGCACATTCCCTAGGGGATTACTGCAATTGGTGCAATTTAGAGCCACCTTGAGGCTGCTCTGAGTTATGCAGGGGTGCATTTTGATGACTGTTTGGGCCAAGGTTCAAACAAGGGGTAAAGGTTTCCTCCTGTCCCACTTCCTAAGCTAAGCTGAGTATGGTTCAAAAAAGCTCAGAATTGAACCTTTTTGTTTAGTTGTGGTTCTGAATAATTATTAAGGTCACCTACAGCTTTGGATGGATGTTTTGTATATTTATTTATTTAGAAGTATAACAAACACTTGTTTTTCTCAGGGTTGGCGTGGTTGTTATTTTAGAGTAATCATTCTTTTTTTTTTCCACTCTAAAATTGTTTTGATTGTTAATTTTAATCTCATTTTTTAATTTTAATTACAATGTTTCAGTGTAGTTTTCTACATGATACCATTCTGTACAGCACTTTGATCAATTTGGCCAGGAATGCTCCAGAAATAAAAGTACATTTAATTTAATATAATATAATTATATTTCATAATTGTCCAAGCTTCAATATTCTTTCTTTTTTTGTCCCCCAAAAAGTGAAAGAATACATTCTGTACATTACTACAGCTGCATCCCTGGAGTCAGGAACAGATGCAGATGTGTATGTCACTCTACGGGGTCTCTTGGGAGACACAGGCAGAAGAAAATTAACTAAGAAAGAAGAGGATCTTTTCACCAAAGGAAAGGTGTGGTTATTATTTCTAAAGGATCTATTGTACTTCTAGGACCTCATCCAATTCTGATTGACTTGACCAAGGGTTGGATGGGGCTTCTGTTTTCTAGTCTGTGATGTTTTGCCTTTTTAAACGTCTGTGAGTGGGCATGCACAGGTACAAATATTACACACAATAGAACTCCATTAAAAACATTATCAAGGTTGCAAAGTCAAGCATGCAAAAGTTAGGAAATGCCAGAATTAAGGCTACCTATGCAACCTAATTTGGCCACTTGTGCATATGCAGCATAGTACAGACTTAAATAACATGCCAGTCAGTTTCACAGATATTTGCTGATAGCAGAGGAATTAAGAGACTCAGAAATCATGTGTTCCATTGCACTCCATGCTATGAAGGGAAATATGCTTCTGGGGTCAAGACCCTTCTGCCCCTGTTCCCTGCCAAGTGGGTGCAGACTCTCCTGTCCATTCCTTATAAGTTTGACACCTTCTGCCCCATCTCTTCTAGCCTATCCCAGTCCTGTCTCTTCCTCATCCTCTGCTCCTCATCCCAGTTCCATTCTCCTCACCTAGTAGTCCTAGCCTCTAGTCTTCAGAGTTTTCATCCCAGTCTCCTTGCCCAGCAAGTCCTAGTCTCACCCTCCCAACTCACGGCACAAGTCCTAGTCTCTTATCTTCACTCTTTGTGCTAAGTCTCATTGTCCAGCCAGTTGCAGTTCCTCCCATTCTGGCTCCTCCTCTCCCCAACTCTAACCTCCAGTCACCCTCTCCCACATCTACATTCCCTGGCCCCACTGGTGCTCCCAGTCATGATTTCTCTTTCTGAGTTTCTCATCCAATCTCAGTGTCACCATCCTCCAGTTCCATATCACATTCTCTTTGCTCAGCCAATCCCAGTTCCACCCAGAACTCTGGTCTTCATCAGATATGTCTGTCCTCCCCACATCTCTTCCCTCCACCCCGTTAGTTCTCAGCCCCAGTCTTCTTTCATGGCAGAACTAGTCTCCCTCTCTGACTCGCAGTTCCAGTGTCCTTGTTCAGCCCATCCCAGCCTCGTTCTCGATCCCAGATCCAGTCCCAGTTTCCCTCTTCCCCACCACCAGCCTTCAGTCCCATTCTCCCCAAGCAGGCTTCTTGTCCCAATCTATTCTCTTCACCCACTTTCCCACCAATCCAGCCTTTGTCTCCTCTGCATTCAAACCAGGCAGCTTTCTCCTCCAGGCTCCCTGAGAGGGCACTGAGAGCACAGGAGAGAGAAGGGATCTCCCTTACTCTCTATTGAGAGGCAACTCTGGTTGCCTGGACCAGACCTGGATCCACCCACAGCACCCAGAGTTCCAGTTACAGGGAAAGTCCTGAGGTGTATGCCCAGTCCAGATGGAATCTTTGGGGAATTTAGCTGCTTATATCTAAGTATCTACTGAGCATATGCAAATTGGAATTTCTTTTTCAAGTGCCGTTCCCTGTGTGTATTCCACCATGGCTGTGAACATGGACTCCATATGCCCAGCGTCAGAGAATTCTTGCAAGCAATGTCTGTTGGTCTATACATGCATGCTTGCCTACCTTGTGCTTTCAGCCAAAGGCATAAAGGAATGGAACAACTGCCTCTCCAGTTCCTCCTTCCCTCTTCATGGCCTGGGTTGGACCCTCCAGTGCCTGGAGCTTTCCTTCAATTTGTAAATATTTCAGAATTTGCCTTAGTGCCTTTTGTATATAATACTTTATAATTAGTAAGTTTTTTAATAATTTTATAGCTTTTAGCAGAGTTTTCTAGTTAGATTTCTCTGCCTCAAGGCCCCCCCCATACCCTGTAACAGATATTGGTCTACAGCCAGAAATCTGGGCTTCAGAAAAAAGAGTTGGGATCCATCAGTTTCAACATGATTAGAGCTTCTACCACCAATGGTGCCATTGCTCTCTCTCACTCCAGCCACATGGATCCTTCCTCCTCTGACCCTCTCAGCAGGAATAGATAGGACCCTTCAGAGACTTATACTACACCAGAGGGTGTCTTTGCTCTTCCTGAGCTTTTGGTAAAAACCTATCCCGACTTCCATCTGCCCTCTGTACCTGTTGTGTACTTCTGCAAAAGATATGGACTGGCTACAGAGCTTGCTTATGCACAGCATAATGTGTTCATCATCAGATCCTTTTATGTTCTGTTAGGTATAGCTGAGATTCGTTTAAATAAGGTATTTTACACATAGTAACACCTACTGACTGAACAGGATAATACAGTTTAGCATTCCATTACATCTTCCCCTTTCAGTTCTAAGTTTCCACCATTTACAATATTTATATTATCATGCTGTCTTTGAAGTTCAGTACATATCAGTCTAAGTGTCTCTGAATTGTACTTGTTTTCTAATTACACAGCCCGAATCCATAACAACTTGATCATCTGGCTAACCATTAGTTGCAATGACTGGCTATGGTTGGTTTGGAATCCTTGAGTTATCATCATCTTGTTCTGCATCTGCCATCGGTAGAGTTTGCTCTGTTGATCTTTCTTTCTGAGCAACAAACTGTAGATGTCGACAGTTTCTGTTGAACTTTCAACTGTTGGTTTCAACCCCCAATCTAAACTGTTGGTCTTCTTTTTCTTTATGACAGCTGGAGTTCTCAAATTGGGTGGAGAAACAGGATAGACATGAACACAGTCACCAGGCTATACACCTGGTAGTTCTCAAACTGAGCAACATCTGTTATAAAAGTGTTCATAAGTTCTTTTTGCCATTTAGCTACTCTCTATTGATGATGATCTGTAACTTAGAAGAGCAAGAAAGGGATTTTCCTGCTGTAAGATTTTATTGGCTGCATGTACAGCTCTCTGATCCTCCCCATTCACTTGTGGATAATGTGAGCTGCTAGTATATCAGCAAGTTAAAAAAGTATGGGTTGGATAAATGGACTATAAAATGGAAAGAGAACTGGCTAGAGCAAAGGGCTCAATAAGTAGTGATCAATGGCTCCATGTCCAGCTGGCAGTCGGTCACAAGTGGAGTGCCTCAGGAGTTGGTCCTGGGGCCAGTTTTGTTCAACATCTTCATTAATGATTTGGAAGAGGGGGTAGATTACACCCTCAGCAAGTTTGCAGATGACACTAAGTTAGGGGCAGTGGTAGATATCCTGGAAAGGAGGGATAGGATACAGAAGGACCTAAACAAATTGGAGGATTGGGCCAAAGGGAATCTGATGCAGTTCAACAATTACAAGTACAGAGTCCTGCACTTAGGACGGAGGAATCCCATGCACAGCTACAGACTGGGGACCAATGAGCTAGGCAGCAGTTCCGCAGAAAAGGATCTGGGGATTACAGTGGATAAGAAGCTGGATGTGAGCCAGCAGTGTGCCCTGGTTGCCAAGAAGGCTAATGGCATATTGGGCTGCATTAGTAAGAGCATTGCCAGCAGATCACAGGAAGTGATCATTCCCCTCTATTCGGCATTGATGAGGCTGCATTTGGAGTATTGTGTCCAGTTTTGGGCCCCCCACTACAAAAAGGATGTGGACAAGTTGGAGAGAGTCCAGCGGAGGGCAACAAAAATGATTAGGGGGCTGGAGTACAAGACTTATGAGGAGAGGCTGAAAGAACTAGGCCTGTTTAGTCTGCAGAAGAAAAGAATGAGGGGGGATTTGATAGCAGCCTTTAACTACCTGAAAGGGGGTTCAAGGGAGGATGGAGCTAGGCTGTTTTCAGTGGTGGCAGATGACAGAACAAGGAGCAATGTCTGCAGTTGCAGTGTGGGAGGTCTAGGTTGGACATTAGGAAAAAGCTTTTCACTAGGAGGGTGGTGAAGCATTGGAATGGGTTACCTATGGAGGTGGTGGCATCTCCATCTTTAGAGGTTTTTAAGCTGCGGCTTGACAAAACCCTTGCTGGGATGATTTAGCTGAGGATAGTCCTGCTTTGAGCAGGGGGTTGGACTAGATGACCTCCTGAGGTCCCTTCCAACTCTAATATTCTATGATTCTATATGATCAAAATCCTGTTTTGTTTGGAATGACTTAAATTCTGCTTCAGTGAATTGTGGTCTGTTGTCTGTCACTAGTTGTTCCAGAAAACCAAAGTGAGCAAAAGTGCACTTCAATTTCTTGGTAACATTGAAACATGTTAAGTCTTTCAAGTACATTATTTCTATATACCTGGAAAGATAGTCCATGAAGAACATGTAATGATAGCTACTGATTTCACATAAATCTGCAGCTTGTCGCTTTCAAGATCTGTCTGATAGAGGTGTTGTTATTAAAGGTTTTCTGTGTTGTGTTGGTCTGTTCGTTCTGTAATTTTCTCCTGCAGATACTTTATTCTTTAAGTCCTTGCTTATATCCAGTCCCCGCACTCACTTGTTGGCCTATTCATGACATTTAGTAATCCTTGATGTCCTTCATGGATGAGGTTTAGGATTTCTTCTCTCATTTTGTTTGGAATTATGATGGCATTGCCTTTAATCATGAGTCCATTTGACTTGCTTAATTGTTCATGTACCGCAAAATAGTATCTTATCCTTTCCTTAGTGTCCTTTAGATGCTTGGGCCAGCTGGCCCTAATGTAAATTAGAACTTCTTGAAGTTGCATTTCTGTTGGGGTTGCTTTTTGTAGCTGCTGTAGTCTCTTTTCTGACACTGCTCAGGGTACGTGGATACTGTGCATGCATGTCTTTACATGATCTTTGAGCTCATAGGTAATTGAGTCTGATGCTGGGCTCCATGCTACAACCACATTTTTTTCCAGGAACATATTTAGCAACTGGGTTAAATCTCATTAACCTTAGCAATAGACGGTGGCATCTCAGCAGTGTTTGATCCAGGTCTTCTTCATTGATGAGGGTTACAAGCGGTTTATGATCTGTTACCAGTGAAAAAGAATCTAGTCCACACAGATATCTGTAGACATTCTCACAGGCCCACATGCTTGCCAGGCACTCCTTTTTCTGCTTCTGTGAGAAAGCAAAATGCAACAGGCTTCCACTCAGAGCCATGTTGTTGCACCAATACACTACTTGGCCAAAGCTGCTTACAGCCACACAGATGATTGTGGGTTTGTTCGTATCATAATACTTGAGAACTGGAGCTGCTGAGGTAATTTCTTTTACCCTTTTGAAGGCAATTTCTTGAATTGGACCCATGGCTAAGATATGTTGGACTTTAACAGTTCGCTGAGTGGTTTTGTCACTGCAGAAATGTCTTGTAGGTATCAGCCAAAGTAATTTGCCATCTGCAGCACGTCTCAGGTTCGGTGCATTCATTTGGTGCATTTAATTCTTGAATTGCTTGTACTTTCTCAGGGCTAGGACTGATTCCATCTTTGTTGATTGTCTGTCCCAAAAACTTGATTTAGTGTAGGCAAAAACCACATTTTTCCTTGTTTACCTTCAGTCCAGACTGACTGATTAGGCTTAGGACTTCGTTGAGAATTTTCTTGCATTCTTCCATCAAAGACCCACATATAAGAATATCATCAGTAAAAATTACAACTCCATTAGTGTTCATTAACAGCTCTGCCATCTTCCTTCAGAAAATTTCAGACGCACTGGTAATCAATCCCAAATCAAAATCTCCCAAAGGGTGTGATAAATGTAGTCAGTTTAGCACTTTCTTTGGCTAAAGAAATTTGCCAGAATCTGCTCGAGGTATCCAGATTGCAGAATACTTTAGCTTCATTCATTTTGGGTTTGGAGAGGAAGTAATTCAGAGTAGAAAAGATATATTTTTCCCTCACCACTGCCTCATGAAGTTTTTTAAGATGCACACAGATTTGTATTTTTCTGTTTTCTTTTTTCCATTTTTCCACTTTCATTTTGTCTAGTCAGTGCCAATCCATGCTGTTGACTCAGAGATTCTCTCAGTTGTGCCAATTTGCTCCATTCTCTTTAATTCAGCTGCCACTTTATGAACTAATGGGACAGGAATTTTGTGTGTATACTATATGGTTTAGCATCGTCTCTTAAGGCTATTTGTACTAGACAGCCTTTCAAAAGTCCAGTATCACCTATGTTGCAGATAACTTCCTGGTGCAAGTGCTGGAGCAACCAACTAGGGACCGTGCTGCTCTTGACCTGCTGCTCACAAACAGGGAAGATTTGGTAGGGGAAGTAGAAGTGGGTGACAACCTAGGCAGCAGTGACCATGAGATGGTTGAGTTCAGGATCCTGACAAAAGGAAGAAAGGAGAACAGCAGGATATGGACCATGGACTTCAGAAAAGCAGACTTTGACTCCCTTAGAGAGCTGATGGGTAGGATGCCCTGGGAGGCTAATATGACAGGGAAAGGAATCCAAGAGGGCTGGCTGTATTTTAAAGAAACTTTATTGAGGGCACAGGAACAAACCATCCCAATGTGCAGAAAGAATAGCAAGTGTGGTAGGCAACCAGCTTGACTTAACAAAGAAGTCATTGGTGAGCTTAAATACAAAAAAGAAGCTTACAAGAAGTGGAAGTTTGGTCAAATGACTAGGGAGGATTATAAAAATACTACTCGAACTTGCAGGAATGAAATCAGGAAGGCCAAAGCACAATTGGAGTTGCAGCTAGCAAGGGATGTGAAGGGGAACAAGAAGGGTTTCTACAGGTATGTTAGCAACAAGAGGAAGATTACAGAAAGTGTGGGCCCCTTACAGAATGGGGGCTAGTGACAGAGGATGTGGAGAAAGCTGAGGTACTCAATGCCTTTTTTGCCTCTGTCTTCACAGACAAGGTCAGCTTCCAGACTACTGCACTGGGCGGCACAGAATGGGGAGGAGGTGAACATCCGCAGTCCTGAAGGAACAGGTCCAGGACTATTTAGAAAGATTGAACATACACAAGTCCATGGGGCCAGATGCAGTGCACCCGAGGGTGCTGAAGGAGTTAGCTGATGTGATTTCAGAGCCATAGGCTATTATCTTTGAAAGCTTGTGGCAACTGGGGGAGGTCCCTGATGACTGGAAAAAAGCAAATATAGTGCCCATCTTAAAGAAAGGGAAGAAAGAGGATCCAGGGAGCTATAGGCCGGTCAGCCTCACCTCAATCCGTGGAAAAATCATGCAGCAGGTCCTCAAGGAATCCATTTTAAGGCACTTAAAAGAGAGGAAGGTGATCAGGAGCAGTCAACATGGATACACCAAGGGCAAGTCATGCCTGACCAATCGGATTGCTTTCTATAAGAGGTGACTGGTACTGTGGATGAGGGGAAAGCAGTGTACATGATATACCTTGACTTTAGCAAAGCTTTTGATATGGTCTCCTACACTATTCTTAACAGCAAGTTAAAAAAGTATGGTTTGGATAAATGGACTATAAAATGGAAAGAGAACTGACTACAGCAAAGGACTCAATGAGTAGTGGTCGATGGCTCGATGTCTAGCTGGCAGCCGGTCGCAAGTGGAGTGCCCCAGGAGTCGGTCCTGGGGCCGGTTTTGTTCAACATCTTCATTAATGATCTGGAGGATGGGGTACATTGCACTCTCAGCAAGTTTGAAGATGACACTAAGTTAGGGGCAGTGGTAGATACCCTGGAAGGGAGGGATAGGATACAGAAGGACCTAAACAAATTGGAGGATTGGGCCAAAAGGAATCTGATGCAGTTCAACAATTACAAGTGCAGAGTCCTGCACTTAGGACGGAGGAATCCCATGCACAGCTACAGACTGGGGACTGACGAGCTAGGCAGCAGTTCTGCAGGAAAGGTTCTGGGGGTTACAGTGGATAAGAAGCTGGATGTGAGTCAGCAGTGTGTCCTGGTTGCCAAGAAGGCTAATGGCATATTGGGCTGCATTAGTAAGAGCATTGCCAGCAGATCACGGGAAGTGATCATTCCCCTCTATTCGGCATTGGTGAGGCCACATTTGGACTATTGTGTCCAGTTTTGGGCCCCCCACTACAAAAAGGATGTGGACAAGTTGGAGAAAGTCCAGCGGAGGGCAAGAAAAATGATAAGGGGGCTGGAGCACCAGACTTATGAGGAGAGGCTGAAAGAACTAGGCCTGTTTAGTCTGCAGAAGAGAAGAATGAGGAGGGATTTGATTGCAGCCTTTAACTACCTGAAAGGGGGTTCAAGGGAGGATGGAGCTAGGCTGTTTTCAGTGGTGGCAGATGACAGAACAAGGAGCAATGTCTCCAGTTGCAGTGGGGGAGGTCTAGGTTGGACATTAGGAAAAAGCTTTTCACTAGGAGGGTGGTGAAGCATTGGAATGGATTACCTAGGGAGGTGGTGGCATCGCCATCTTTAGAGGTTTTTAAGCTGCGGCTTGACAAAACCCTCGCTGGGATGATTTAGCTGAGGATAGTCCTGCTTTGAGCAGGGGGTTGGACTAGATGACCTCCTGAGGTCTCTTCCAACTCTAATATTCTATGATTTTATGATTCTATGATTCTAATATTCCATCACGTTCTTCTACTTTTCTCACTAGGCCCATCATTCATGACTGTCACACTGCAGTTGAGAAGGCTGTTGGGCTGTGGTCATTTGATCACACACACTCAGAATGCATAGCTTTTGTTTTAGGAGGCTGTTTCTGTGGTGAACTGACCCATGTAGTTCAGAATACCTTGAAGACTAGTCAGTGCTGTGTCAGGTGACTTCAGCTCTGATGCGGGGAATGAAGGTCATCGTAAGTCCTGTCTTAGATAACTGTGATGTCACTTCCGGAGTCAATTTTAAACTCAATAATCTTACGATGAATATTCAGTTTCACTCTCCAGGCAGGTTCCATGTCATCACAAGTGATAAGTCCCAGAAACAATGGCTCTTGATTGTGTAATATGAGTCAACTTCCTGACTGCTTTGGTTTGGCAAACAGCTGCAAAATGTCCATATTTCATGCATGTATTACATGATGTGCCTCTGGCTGGACATGCATCATCTCTTCTGGGAATGACTTGTTCTACTCTTTGTGCACATAGGCTGGAATTTGTCCCTTGTAGCTTGCAAATTCTGTCTCCTTTCCTCAGGGGGTTTTACAATAATGACTTTTAATACTCAAGTGTCAATTTACAGTGTCTAAGCCGGTTTCAGATTTTTCAAGTTTGTCAAGTTTCTTTAGGTTTTGCTGTTTCACCAGTTAAGACTAATTTTCTATTTGAACAGCTGTGGCTAGGGTTAAATTTCTTTTCCATTGTAGTTGCTGTGGAAGGCTTTTATCTGTTAACCCAATTACCAGCCTGTCTCTCATATTTTCATATTTAACAGTGCCAAAATCAGTTTTCAGCCAATGTATGCAGAGGTCTTACAAAAAATTCAATATTTTCCCCTGAGTTTTGAATTGTCTGGTGAAAACATGCTCTGCTTGTTCCTCCGTACCATAAGTTAAACAAAATACCTGTAGATCTCCAGTTCCTTTGTGGATTTTGTTTGCAAATTGAAATGTTGCAAAATACTGCTTTCAGTCTGTCCATTGTGAAGGTTTGTCAAAGCTAAAGTTCATTGGGCCATTGAAGAATGACATGTTGATGAGATCCTGCAACCTTTGTTGCTTTGTTCCTTCTGTCTGCAACCTTTGCTGCTCTTTTCCTTCTGTTTCTGTTGTCAGTTTACTCCTGACATCAAGTCAAGTACTTCTGTAAAAGACGTGGACTGGCTCTAGAGCTTGCTTGTATACCCCAGATGTGTTCATCCTCAGATCCTTTTATCCTCTGCCGGGTATGGCTGAGGTTCATTTAGATTTGTGAAGATTTTTTGTAATTGTGTGGTAGAGGAGGAACTGGAGAGGCAGGCAGTCCACTGTGCCCTTTATGCCTTCAGTTGGAAGCATGAGGTAAGCCAGGGTGCATGTGTGGACCAATGGGCACTGTTTGCAAGAATTCTCTGACTCTAGGCACATGGAACATGTGCACACCTACAGTGGATTACAAATATGAAGGACACATTTCAAAGAACTTCCAGTTACCCTTTTCAAATGCTTATGACTTTGCCAAATTTGAGCAGATTTTCACAAGGACAGCAAAAAGCATATCCTTGACATAAGGATCACATTTTAAGACCCTGCTCCCAAGCTTTGGAGTGCATTAGCGGTTCAGAAAAATGATCATCACAATTCTTTAACATGGGAAAAACAACGTATTTTTCCCTCTCTTTCTTTGTGGAAACATTGAATCCTTTTGGCTGAGTTTTTCCAAAGTATATCACCCTGCAGCAGACGCCCAGCTTGGAAAATTTCAGATAAGGTTTGGCAAAGTGAAAAACAGCTGAAAACAGGATCTTATAATGGGAAGTATCGGGCAAACTTAGGAGGGGTTGTCAATCTCTACTATTATAGTATGTATATGGATCTATCTTTCTGAACTTCTAGTGTACAGCACACAATTATTTTTTTTTAGGTTAAATTAGTATGCAATAATTTTTTGTTCCATGTCCTTCTGCTGGCTTCAGCCACCCAAAGGATAAGAGCTTCCCCGTTTGAGGAAAAAGTTTGAGAAAAAGCTGACCTAGATAAGCAGTGGAAATCAGCACCAAACTATTGGCTTTTTTCTGTGTGGTGGGGAGGGTCTCCAGTGAGTTTCTGAACACCCACAAATCCCATTGACTTCAGTGGGAGTTGAGGGTGCTCAGCATTTTGCTGGATTGGGCCCTGTTTGAGACAATTGTTCACAAGACAACTCGAGAGATCAAGAGAATCTTTGTCAGTGCCGGGAGTAGCCACTTGTAGATCAATGCCCTGAGTTGTGACAGACACAGTGCTTTCTTCTAGCTTTTGAAACTTAGACTGTGGTTCACTGATAGCTGATTTCCTGGGTCTGCATATTTGAGAGCTTAAAACCTGTTTAGTTCTTAGGTGAAAATAAATTTGATGTGTCCCCTATTGGATATTTCTGTACCTCATATAGCCACTACATGAGTGGACACATTTGGTAAGCTATAATAAAGAGAGGCCCGGAACTGGAAAAGCAGAAATGAGGCATGTCAGAATGGAGGCTGAATTGGCAGAGTTTCACTGAACAGAGAAAGCTTTCATGGAGTTTGCCTACGCTGTAGGGTGGCAAAAGATATGCCTGTTTTCCAGCACAGGAAGCAAAGCATGCATGTTTCTTTTGTTTCATTATTTGATTTGGCACAGTGTAGGAGTAATGTATAAATGTAACATAGTGTTCATGTGTTTCTAGTGAATCTTGGTAAATATTAGCATAAGTTTATTTTACAGCCTGGCATGAAATTGTTATGTCAGTAGATAAATGATTCATAACAATAAAAAATTTAAATTCTCTTGATTTTGCTTCATGTCCAGTGAAAACAAAATTGTTGCAATAAAGATGGCAGATGAATATTGTAAACAAGAAGTGATAAATGGATTCTGTAAGCAAGTTTCCTGCTTTAGCAGCAACATTTTGTTCAATGCACATTTTTGGAAATTCCCTGCTGTTTTCTTCCACTTATAAGTAAACCCCAAAAAGACTCTCAAATGCAGAGTGCCTCTTTCTAGATCAACACGTTCACATGTTGTGCAGAGCACCTCTTCAGTTAGAGAATCTGGACATAGCATGATAGGGGATTTTGGAATACAACAGTCATGGAATTTGAAGCTTAACAATTATTCTGAGATTTTTAAATGTGCTTTTCCGTGCAATAATTTTCCCCTTACTAATCAGTACCTACTGGTGACTAGAATAGTATGTCTATTAGAAATCAGATCAAAAGATGGTGTTAGTCCAACATAATGTCAGGATTTTTATAAACAATGGCTTAGTAAAGCTGAAATGTATAGAAAATAAAAAGCATTCAAATGGATTGTCAGTGGATGGAAGACATGAGTCTCTCATTCAGCTAGATCCCCCTTCTGCACATGAGCTGGACACCATCTGTGGGTTACATGGTAATTAAAAGCTGCATTGACTTTTTAAATTTCAAAAATTGCCTTTGTGTCTTTCAAGAGGCCAAGTTTTTTACCCTTGTGAACCAAATGGAAAACTGATCAGGTGGTAGAGAAATTCATTTACATGAAATCTTCACCTCCAATAAGCTCCCCACAGCTGACCCATATGTCCCAGGGGAAAAACACTTCCAGTTGTGGAGCCAAGTTTCTGATGAACTTTCATCATCCTTTCAGCTAAGCAAACACCTGATCCTGTGAGGAGCTGAGAGATATTGGGCGAAAGGAAAACAGTCCTGGGAATAAATGGGGCTTGGGAAGAATACTATTCTGTCTTTTTGAGTATGTTAACACAGCTTGTGGCAGCAAGCCTCCGAGGCCAGGGCAGTAGACTTAGGCTGGCAAGGCTAACAATAGCACTGTAAAACTAGCTGTGTAGGTTGCACTTTGAAATTGCAGTCAGGATGGAGCTTGGGCTCTGAAGCCCTCCCCGCACCCTAGACTTCAGAACCTGAGCGGCAACTTCAAAGCACTGTCTACACTGCTACATTTAGAGCACTGGCTCTAACCTTGCAAACCCATGGAGAAGAGCGGGGGCGGGAAACACCTGTGGAAAGGAAGGACATACTGACTGCCCTAAGGCAAGAGGCAGAGGAACCATGTGAAATAACAGCTCCAGCCCTCAGAAGGAGGTCTGCAAGGGAAGACTTCACTCTGAAGGAGGGAAATACTGACTGTCTAAAGGCAAGAGACAGAAGGCTTGTTCAAAATACAACCCAGCTGCTTCAGAGCAGGGCTGAGAGCAGCTTAATAGCTGGCTAAGAAGAAGCTGTGAGGTGCCATAGACCCAAGATGAGGATAGGAGAGTCCTCAGACCTGGTGAAGACACTGACAAGCATGGCAAAAATAAAAGCAACTCGAGGAAGAGGAAAAGGGATTGAAGGAACAGTCCTTAGCCACCTAAAAACACAGTCCTAGGAGCTGAAATGCAGAGTCAAGAGCAGACCTGGGTTCACCTACATCTCTCCCAGATGAAGAAGGAAAGTACAGACACCAGGAATGAGAGAGGCCAAAAAACTGTGAATTCCAGACAAAGACTGAGGGCCAGGCTTACAGGTCACTAGACTTTGGGTTTTTCTCACTTTGGAGTTTTCTGTTAAACCCAAAAGGGGAAAAAACTGAGAAGGGACCTGGATGGAGAACTTGGGAAGCAACAGACCATTGTAGATCTAGGAAGAACAAGGGGGCACTATAGTGAAAGAACCCCTGCCACACCATGTCCTGACATAAGGGGCCATCCGGCAGGGAGTGTGTGCCAAACAGGGAATCAGCATGATCTTTCCTCTGGTCTGCATGCATCTTTGTACAGTAGTATGTTGGATGCCTAGTACTCTTTATTCATAATTTGTGTATGACTTCAATTCTCACAGATGTTACAAGCTCTTAGCATTGTCTTGAACCATGTGCAGATATTGTGTAAACTTCCGTGCCCAGCTCTGTCCAATCACCTCAATTTTGACCTGCAGCACCACTATTATTTCCTTCTAGAGTCCACCATTTTGCACTGATGTGTTCCTTGGGTCCTTTCTGTACATCATTTTGTACAGCCAGATGGTTGAGAAGTATCCATATTTTTGTCTTTCAGCATCTGATTTCTTTTCCAACCAATCCTGTGCCCCAAAATAATCAAAATGTTGCACATCATATTGAGATTAAGACAAATATTTAAAGATCCACCACTTTCATCATATGTGCAAAGGATATTGGGATTAAACTACTCTAAATTTTAGAAAAAGGAAAATCTCCCTGAACATTTTTTAACTCACATTATTCTATTGGTTGTTGGGAAGCACTGATATCCTTTCTCCTGCCCTATATTTAGACATCAACCACTCAGATTGGTACCATGGTAACTGCAGCACACACAAAAATTGTTAGCAAGAGGTGATTGTTGGTGTTCAGTTTCATTACTTGCTTACGGATTAAAAATTGGCAATTTTTAAATATTACTTTAGAAAAAAAGCACAGATGGGAGAAAAGAACTAAAAAGTGGACATTGTATGGGAAGCACGATGATGGCCCCCAATAAAAGGTCGTCATCTGTCAGAAGTATCATGCCATGGTACATCTCAGGATAAGCCTATACAGTAGGAGGGAGCATGCTTCCCAGCACGTGTAGACAGTCGTGTGCTAGCTGTGCTTGAGCTAGTGGGCTTAAAACAGCAGAGTAGCCGGTGTAGTATGGGTGGCAGCTCAGGCTAGCTGCCTGAGTACAAAGGTGCTCAGATCCCTTAGGTATATATTCAGGTGGATAGCCCAAGCTGCTGCCAATCTATCCCGGCTATATTGCTGTTTTTAATGCACTAGCTCGAGTAGTGCTAGCTTGTGTATGTCTACATGTGCTGAGAAGCATGCTTTCAGGTGCCATGTAGACGTACTCTTAGATATCACTGCTTGCTAATCATTGGTAAAACGCTGGCTCTCGTGAGATGTGTGCCCAGTGTAATAACTATAAAAATACATAGTGCTATTGGCCCAAGTGTTACAGCTCCAGTGGTACATCTGGCCCATGGTACAGTAGTCAGCAACCATGGTGACTTGGTTTACCAGGCCTTAGAGTGAAAGGGATAATAAGACAGAGGCCAAGAATCATTGTGAAACAGGCACAATGGAGGATACGATGGTGAAGGATTGTGGTTGGTAAAAAAAAAATTGTGAGGCGAGGAAGAGTGAGAGAGACCTTAACTACAGTCAATATAAGTCCAGAGTCATAGGGGCCTGTGCCAAATGTCAGGCTGCTGCCAGGCTTCATAGCAACTGACAATTGGACAGTGTAGTGCACCCCTCTTCTGTTGGAGCAGAGCAATCACCCACTATGCCAGGCCACTGATAACCTGGTAAGAAATTCAGACCACTTAGCAAGGACACAAAGGGTTTCTTCTCTTCCACCGTAGCCTCTGCAAAATCTGGATCAGCTGAACTGTTCAAGGTGGCTTGTTGACTAATCAACCCCAAACTTCTTTATATGATTTCGTGCTCTTTATACCTCCTTTTCTTGGGAGTTCTCTTCCTAAACCACAGAAAACCCTAATCATATCTGAGACAATCAATACAGCACAGTGGATGCAGAGCCAGACCAGCAAAGGAAAACTGTACTGCTTTCACTGACCCAGTTTGGGACAGTCTTTCAGGGAAAGGCTTGAAAGCACTGGAGGAAATGAACCTCCGTTGCCATGAGCAAATGGTTCTGTACCACTCTTAGTTAATGAAAGATAGTAGGGAATGCCTAGGTCTACTTCATACTGAGGTCAGCAACACCGCCCTCAGCAGCAGCACAGCTGCCTTCCAAAAACTCGTAAACATGTTATTGAAGAAACTGTTAGCTGGTGATGATGACCTCACTAATTCCTATTCATCTTGCGTAGTTGCCATGGGGAAAGTAAGAGTGGCAGCTTGTTCGACAGAAAAGAGAGATTACCTTTGAACAGGTTCAGATTCAGAGACAGTGGTTATAGGATTGAATTTCATAGATTTTTATGGTCAGAAGGTACCATTTTGGCTATCTAGTCTGACCTCTATTCTAACACAGGCCATAGGCCTTCCTTGAGTTAATTTCTGCTTCCAGGCCAATACCTGTAGTTGAATTAGACCATATCTTTTAGAAAAACATCCAACCTTGATTTAAAAATTTCCAGTGATGGAGCAGTTGTTCAATGGTTAATTACCTTCTCTGTTAAATATTTGCATCTTCTTTCTAAGTTTGAATTTGTCTAGCTTCAATTTACAGCCATTACATTTTGTTATTCATTTGAGTGCCAGACTGAACAGCCCTCTATTATCAGTTTCTACCCCTCATGTAGGTACTTACAGACTGTGGTCAAGTCACTCACCAATCTTCTCTTTGATAAACTAAACAGATTGAACTCCTTGAGATTTTCACTTGAAGGCATATTTTCATTCCTTTAATTATGCTTGTGGCTCTTCTCTGAATCATCACCAATTTTTCAGCATTCATCTGGAATTGTGGGCACCAGAACTGAACACGGTATTTGAGTACAAGTTGCACCAGTGTCAAGTATAGATGTAATATAACCTCTCTCCTTCCACTCAATATTTCACTGTTTATACATCCAAGGATCCCATTCACCCGTAAGACACAGCTGAGGGCTCATGGTAAGCTGGTTGCCTACTGTGACCCCCAAGTGTTTTTCAGAATCACCGTTTCTCAGAGTAGTATCCCTCATCCTGTAAATATGGCCCAAATTCTTTGTTACTACATGGATGACTTTACATTCGGCCATGTTGAAGAACATATTGTTTGCTTTTGTCCAGTTTACCAAGCAATCCAGAAGGCTCTGTACTCATGACCTGTCCTCTTCATTATTTACTCCTGCAATCTTTATGCAATTTGCAAATTTTATCAGTAATGATTTTATATTTATCCCTTTCTAAAATATTAGCACCATATTAGAATTCCTCCAGTCTTCTGGAATTTCATCAGTTATAAGACATATTGGGGGGGGGCGAAATCAACATTGATGGTGCAGAGAGCTCCTTGGCCAGCTCTTTTAAAACTTTTGGATGCAAATGATCAATATCTCCTGATTTTAAAAAGTCCAAATTTAGTAGCTGCTGTTTAATATCCTCCTGAGTTACTGTTGAAATGGAAAGTATTTCATCATCATCATCATATGATCTGATGGTATCGTCTGGCTTTTTCCCAAAAAACAGAACAGAAATATTTATTGAACACTTCTGTTTTTTCTGCACTATTATTGACAATTCCCTACCACTTCTGTCTTGTAATGGACCAATATTATTGTTAGGGTTCGTTGTATTCCCAATACACTTTAAAAATTCCTTTTTATTGTAGTTAATTCTACTAGTCACGTGTTTCAGCTTGTGTCCTTTTGCTTTCCTTATCAATTTTCTACAGTTCCTAGTTTCTAATTTTAATTAATTACTATCAACTTCCCCTTTTTTTCCATTTACTACATATATGTAATATTATTCCAACAACTGATTTCACTGCCTCTCTAAGTCAGGCTGGTCTTTTAAGCAATATATTCTGCTTTTTTTATCGTGGCTTTTAGGGCATCTAGGAGAGTGTTCTTAAATAGTTCCAAATTATCATTCAAATTTTTTCGATTAAATTCTTTCTCCCAGCTGATTGGACTTATAATTGTTTTCAGCGTTGTGAAATTGGCCCTTTTAATGCACCATGTATACCTGTTATTGATTTGAACTTTATTGTATTTTCACATAACAAATGTAATCCAGTCCTGATTACTGGAACCTAAGCAACTACTGATTTTTAGTTCTGTGATCAATTCCTCTTTATCTGTCAAGACAAGATCCAATACAGAATTCCCTCATGTTGGATGCAACACTTTTTGAGTTAGGTGACTGTGATTTATAAATTTTTGAAATTCCAAAGATGTTTTAATATTGGCAGCATGAAAGACCTACAATATATGCCACTCAACTTGAAGTCCCCCATGAACTTTTTTCCCCTACACATTATAAATAGGTGCTTGTCATCCTGTTATCTCATGTGATTTGAAGGTCTATAGTAGACACTATCTAATGCCCTATCCTGTGCTTTATCAGATAGGATGTTGATCCATAAGCATTCAAGATCATTTGTTTCTGAGCTGTAAGTTACACAGAAACAAGAAATGTCATTTTGACATTGAGTGCCACACCTCCTCCCCTTTTACCTACTCTGTCCTTTCTTCCAGATATTTTAACATTCCAGTCATGCAAATCGTCCCACCAGGTTTCAATAATATCAACTAGAAAAAAATGTGTGCTCATAAATGAGCAATTCCAATTCCTCTTGTTTGCTATGCAGATGCCTAGAATTGGTGTATAGGTAATTTAAAAAATTTCTTGAATCTCAAATTCTAGTAAGCTGCTTACTGCTCATATTCCAATGCCATATGATGTTGAAAATGAATTAAGGAATGTTTTTCCAATGCATTTTTTAGTGCAAAACTTTCTATGGGCATGTGTCAGTTTGAACTAACTTCAAATGGAAACCAGGCATGTTTCCGATGGAGCCCTGCCTGTCAGGCAAATTCAACAACTGGCTGGTTTTGTGCCAGCCTGGGAGCCCTGAAAACCTCAGCTTCCAAGCCTCAGGCTCCAGATTGCTCCACACCCTGAGCTCCCAGAGTTTCAGGGTCCCTGGCTCCATAGCAACCTGGAAGCCCCCAGCTCCCTACATGGCAGGCTACTCAGGTTTTGTGGGGCTTGAGAAAAGTTTGGAAACATTTTGAAAAAGTCAAAATGAAATGTCATTTCAACTTCTTTTCAATGGAACGTTGAAATTCCTGTTCTGTGGGAAATTCCCAGCTTTCCCATTTTCATTCTGTTTTGGAACATGGTTTTTTAAATTTCAGAATTCCAGGTTCCAGTCTGCTCAAGTTAATAACTTCAGCTTCCTAAGCAATAAGAATGTCTCCTCCTCACAGCCCTGAATGGGACCTGCTACATGTTCTTGTTTAATAGGAAACCACATCCACTATTCTCTCCACAAACACATGTACCATTTCTGGATATATTTTATTACTAGTTCTTTTCAACTTCTGGTGGACTCAAACTCCATAGTTTGCATGGCACTAGTTGAAGGGGGAAGTCATATACGGGGCATGCAAATGCAAACTGAATGACTTTGCAGGGGAATTATATTTGTTTGAATCTGAACTTCATGCCCCTTTTGACACTTGTATTCTACGTTCTTTCTGTTATGTTCTTTTCTTTTTTGCATAATATAATGTACAGAATGCTGGAATTAATTATGGCATTAAAGATATTGGAAATCTGAGGATAGTAGCAGTAGCTGTTCATTATAGTAAATTCATTTTACTTAATTCCTGGCACACATACTTTTATAACTTAGTTGGATTGTAATTACTGCCACTTATTGTAATGTGCCACTATTCCTTCTGAAACATTACTGTTGTTTTTATCATGAGAAAAATCTTGTTTCCTTTTTTCTTTTTTTGGGGGGGGGGATTTCGTTTTAGTTAAATTAAGCAGTCTACTGTGATAATGAAATGAATACAGAAGCCTCTAATTACACACTCATTTTAACTTAAAAGGGTTTTGATTTTTTTGTACAGTGAGAGAAACATTTTAAGGTAATTTTGTATGAGAGTTGAACCCAAAACAACCCTGAGTTACATACATACATGAACTTTGGAAAAGATAATGTCTGAAATCGCCTGGGGAGTGAATAAAAAAACAGATCCTAAAAGAAAAAATTGTACAAATCAGTGAGAACCTGAAAAGTGAGGGATTAGCAAGAACAAATCCTTCTTTGTGTGACCTCTGCTTGCACAAGTATTTCATGTCCACTGTTTTTCTGACTGATATTCAGAATGTAAGGGCCTGATTTTGATGTGTCTCAAACTAGTAAAACTCTGACTTCAGTGAAGCTCCTCAAGATTTACAAGTGAAATCAGAATAATCAGGCCTCTAATCAATGGATTTGCAAATCTCAGTAGAAAATGTTCCTCCACTAGACCCTCCCAGCTTCCTCTTTAGTGAAAGCCTATTTAAATGAGTAACATTAAGAATATGGAAAATTACTGTGCATACATATTTTTTAAATTAAGCATATGGTGTGCATTGACTTGCCACTTTCAGCTCTGCTGGGAATATTGTCACTAACCAGCCATCAAGTTTGAACTACTGAGACTATGAAATGATTGGCATTTATAAAGGTAAACATTACACAGAGACTATTTATTCAAAACCTGTTGCTGCTGTTGCAACAGCTATTGCTAATGCTACAAACAGTAAGAAAGCTTCCAGTGCTGATACTGAGCAGCGCTGGGTAAAGTTAATTCAGGTTACAAAGTTTAAAGGAATCCTCTGAACTTGAATCACAGACCAACACAGCAGCACTTAAAGATGATCTGCAAGGGATTTCACAAAAATTTGACTTGGATCCTCTTTTGCTTGTTTACAGTGGATTAAAAAAGGCCTGAAATGCTTGGCTGGTTTCTTGTTTTTGGAGTTCTTTTCTTCACTGCCCACTTTTTTTTTTTTAATTTAAGAAAAACCAAGTTCTTGTACCTTAATTCAGAGCTTCTCAACCTTCAATTCAGACTTTCTTTCTCCAAATTTTCAATTAATTATTGATGTTCAGTGGGATTATTCATGTACACACAATTGCATGGGTGTGAATATACTGAGAAAAAGGAATAGACGTTATGCTCAATAGAAAATTTTATTTTTCAGTGATTTACATGACTTTGTCATTCAATTCTGGGTTACAATTACATAGTTAACTACAGTGGACTTTTTTTCCTGGAGAAATAATAAAAGAAAAAGTTAAAAATATTCCTAAAATTCCTTATCTAATGCATGCTCTTTCTGCCTCACCTTCTTCATGAAACAATCAAATCTCCAATAAATTAGCCTGTCCTTTTGCCTGTTCCTAAATTAGGGAACAGAAACAACACCATATAGGACCGGAGACCTGTCACATAACTCAAATATTGAGTATCCAAAGGGACAGTCTCAGTGAACAGCTCATGAGCAATCCATAGGCTAAATGAATCCATATAAAACATTTGTTGAACAATTGTGAATAGTGACTTAATTCTTTAAAACGTCCTTTGATGTCACTCACAGTCAGTCTCTGAACAAAAAAACTGGATTAAATTTGCCAGATAAACTGTCTCCAGAATATTGTTGTTTGCAGTCTTGTTGTAGCGGTGTTGGTCCCAGGATATAAAAGAGACAAGGTGGGTGAGGTAATATCTTTTATTGGACCAACTTCTATGAGTCAAAGAGACAAGCTTTTGGGATAATTTTCAAGAAGAAGAGCTCTGAAGAGCTGAAAAGTTTGTCTCTGTCACCAACAGATGTTGGTCCAGTAAAAATATATTACCTTATCCACCTTGTTTCTATCAAGGTGTTCACTCTCCTCTAATAACTATAGCTGCTGCCCATTTTGTTGTCACTTTTAATTAGTTTGTTGACTATACTTAATCTCATTTTGTTACTCAAGATTTCCAAAGTACACCTAAAGATAAAATGTGCTCTTGTCTATGGTGTGAGTTTATTCCAGCTCTCACAGCTCTAGATATTAATTGCTCGACCCACAGTTTAAGTGTCTGAATTTCTTGCAGATCTAACCAACTCTGGACTCCTGAGATTCTGAATACTTTAAGACAAGTGCATCAGGATTACAGGGATGTCACAGGGTGTCTAGCCCATTTAAGGGAGATAGGATCACCCACACCTCTGCTATAATTAATTAGTTGCTCACCAGCCAGAGGGAGCAGGGCTAAGGGATCTGGGTGGTAGCTTAACGGACACCTGGGACATATAAAAAAAGCTATGTGAGGTCAGTCTGGTAGTGGGCAGTGGGTAGGCTCCTGTGGAAGGCTCTGAGCCAGTGCCTATAAGAGTCTGGGTACTCCAGGGGAACCAGCTTGAGGGCCCAGTGTTCTATATTGGAGCAGGGAAGGAGGTAAGGCATGGCACTCAGAAGGGGCTAATAACAGCCCATGACTCCCATGGAACTAGCCTCAGGGCTGGGGGCTCTGTCCCGGAGCCAGAAAGACTTGCACAGGTAGCCTAGAAAGTGGCTGAGAATAGGGCCCTGGTGGCAGGTTGAAGAGAATTCCCCAAAGGACAGAAGAGCCTTTTAGTTTCTTGAGACTTTTTAGTTGGTCTTTTTGCTACCCTGGAAGGAAATAAGTTTGTCTGTGACTTGGCTGGAAGTCTAGGCCATATCTCAAGCAAAGTTCAGTGTGTGGAAAGCTGAGGAGACCCCCACCTTGGGGAAGGAAACTGAGGCAGGGAGCCCTGACAGCAGTGCACTCAGCTGACAGGGAGCAATATAGGATGGCCATGCCCCACGATAAGGGGATAGAGGAATGTGAAATATCATGACTAACCCAAAATGAACTTCAGTGTATTCAGACAAGTTGACTGAGTCATCCTAAAGATATAAATCTTTTCAGAAAAAAATGATTTGGAAATGAATGTCATAAATCATTCAGTTTATATGTCCCTGAGACAATACTGGAAGTGTTGCTGAGATCTCCATTATACTGAAGACTTTTTCCTTTAAATTGCAGACCCTGATCCTGTAAACACTTCCGCGTGCGACTTCAATGGGTCTACACATATGCTCAATATTAAGCGTGTGCATAAGTGTTTCCAAGATCAGGCCTGTATTTTTCAACATACATTTTATAAATTTGGTCTTGTCCCATGAACAAATGTTTGAAACTAATGAGGGAAGTGAGTCATTTACCAAATAAAATTCGTTATATACCTCGCTTAATTAACAGTGCACAGTTGGGGACACTAGGGTTCATTCAGCTGAGTTTTTGAATACCTCCCTCAGAATCAACAGCCTTCTCTATATGTGTTGGCCAAGAAACCATCCTCCAGTCAGGATGACTCACCAACTCCCACTCCTCTTACACCATTTCTATAGAGAAAATCTCTAAGTGTGGCTGTTAGGTACATTTGTTCTTTTTCAAGTGCTTGTTCCTGTGTGTAGTGCACTTCAGGTTGCCATATGCCCAGGACCAGAGACTTTTTCTTAGCAGTGTTCATTAGGTCCACCCATGGGCCCTTGCTCTCCTTGTGTTCCACATCAAGATTTTATAGAGGATTGCTGGGCCACCGCCATTTCAGTCCCTTCTCACCTTTCATGGTCTGGAACAGACACGCAGTATCTGTAGTAATTCCTTTGCCCCTTTCTCTGTAAATAGTTAAAAATTTAGTTAGACCAAACTAACTACAACTATC
Source organism: Mesoclemmys tuberculata (assembly GCA_007922155.1). Taxonomy (NCBI): domain Eukaryota; kingdom Metazoa; phylum Chordata; order Testudines; family Chelidae; genus Mesoclemmys; species Mesoclemmys tuberculata. The sequence continues at coordinate 69,584,451 of ML675601.1, forward strand.
TTATTGGGATAGATTGTCAGGGTTTGGTTCCCTCATTTTGGGCCCCCCTTTTGGGTAGGAGAGCAATCTCTCTCTCCACTTTCCGGTATTCTCCCTCAGCAACAGGAAGAGCATGCCAAGGATCTCTGGCTTCAAGAGCTGTGTGGGCTGTCAGAAGCCCTTCGTGATAACAGATGGTCATGAAGCCTGTTTGTACTGCCTGGATTGGACCATGTCCCTTCCAGGTTCAATATCAGCAGAACATTCTTGAGGAGGACCAGGCAGTTAAGAGAGTTTCGGCTCAGAAGATTCCTCATGGAGAAGTTTGTGAGAGGGAGGTGAACTCTAACTGGGGAATGCCCCTTTTCCCCCAGTACATCATCCTGAATAAGGTGGGAGTGTGCCTTCAGCTGATTCCAGGCCCTCCGCACCTTCCTCGCCCCTTCCCCATCAGCTCCAAGAAACTCAAGTGAGCAGAATCAGAGCAGATGGGGGAAGAAAGACATAGGCATTCTCATGGGAATGAGAGGGAAAGTTTCCTGTTCAGGTCCTCCAAGAACAGACGGAAGTTGCCATCTTGATTGCAGTTATGGGAGGACCTCGGGCTACAGATCGGGGCTGTCCAGTACTGGGAAAGACCAGCCTGGGACTTGGTTAGGAGGCCCACATGGAGAGGCAGGTGACCCAAGGGACATGGTCCGCTCAAGAGTCAATACTTCATATCAATATGTTGGAGCTGAGTGCAGTCAAACTGGCCTGCAAACAATATCTCCCTTGCATTCAAGGCTATTCAACCCAGGTGTTATTGGACAACATGACAGAGGTCTAATACATCAACAAACAAGGAGGGGTCATGTTTCCTTCAAGTTCTGCATGGAGACCATTGCCCTGTGGAACTGGTGCATACCTTTGCAAATTATCCTGACCACCGTCCATCTGCCAGGAGTTCAGAACACCCCAAACAACTGCTTCAGCAGACACTTCTCCAGAAAGCATGAGCGGGTAAGGCATGGCATGAAAATTTCAGGTGTGGGATCACCCAACCATAGATTTGTTTGTGTCAGACGTGAGCAAAAAGTGCAAGTTCTCCACAGACAGTGTTACAGCCCAGGCTGTCTGGGTGATGCTTTTCTCATATGATGGTCAGGAGCCTGAGCTATGCATTTCCCCAGATCTCTCTATTGTTATCAAAGGTATTATGGAAAGTCATACAAGACAAGGCATAGGAGATTTTGAAAGCACCAGATTGGGCCCATCAGTTCTGGTACCCCACATTGTTGCAACTGTCAGCTTGGCTTCCTTTTTGTCTTCCCTTGGTATGAGATCTCTTGATTCAGGAGAAGGGAGAATTCACCATCCCCACCCATCTACGCTGCACCTGTGGTCATGGTATTGGGATGAATGTCAAACCTAGAGACAGCCTACTCAGCAGATGTATAGGGCGCACTGAAGAGCAGCAGGATGGACTCTACCAGAAGATACTACTCTGCAAAGTAGAAGGGATTTGAGATCTGGTGTGATCAATGGGGAATTCCCCTTTTTGTGGTCAGGAGTTACAGACATGTTGGACTGCTTATTATCCCTGAAGTGAGTGGAGAGGTGTCTCAGCTTCCTCAGGCTTCACCTGGTGTCTACCAGTGCATTTCATCTGCTGGTAGGCACTTACTCTGTGTTCTCACATCCAGTCACATCCTGGTTCTTGAAGGGACTAATTAGAATCTTCCCTCCATTGGTGAAGCCAACGCCCACTTGGGGACTTGGTTTTGTCAGCTCTGACAAACTCCTCACTGCAGCACCTTTCTATGAAGGCATTCTTGGTCACAGTCATGTTGGCCAGAAGAGTAGAGGAGCTAGAGTTGCTCATGGCAGACTCCATGACCTTCATGATCTTTCACAAGGATAAAGCCTCCATGAGGCTGCACCCAAAGTTTGTCCTTAATGTGGTGTCAGACTTGCACCTCAATTACAGCATCCACTTACCTGTGTTCTACCCCAAGCCACATGCTAATAGGGAAGAAGAGATGTTGCACTCAAATGTGGGTAGGGCCCTTGCCTTCTTCCTACAGAGAACAAAGTCATTTAAGAAGTGCCTCACACTTGTCTCATTCAGAAAGAGGGTGAAGGGAGAGGCCCTTTCATCCCAGAAGCTGTCAGTGGATCTCAGGCTGCATAGTACTCTGCTACAAGCTGAACAATATCCCCAGTGCAGTAATGTGAGGGCACATTCAGCGAGAGCCCAGGCAGTCTCAATAGCCTCCTTTAAGGATATACCTATCATTAACCTCTGCAGAGCAGCAACCTGGGGCTCTGTGCACACCTTCATGAAATACTATGCACTGGTATGTGCAGATTCCTTGAATGCCTCCCTGGGCAAAGCAGTTCTGCAATCTGTAGTGCTATCGAATTTCAGGCACCCACCTCCTCAGAAGAGACACTGCTTGTGAATCACTTGAAGTGCACTGCATGTGGGGAGAAGTCCTCAAAGAAGAAAGAAAGGTTACTCACTTTGTAGTAATGGAAGTTGTTTGAGATGCATTATCCCTATGTCTGGTGCATCACCCACACTCCTTTCCCACTGCCTCGGTTCCCTTATTGGGGCCTAATAGAGGAAAAGGAACTGAAATGGTGGTGGTCTGGCAGCCCCCTTTAAATCGTCGGTGTGAGCACGAGGAGAGTGGGAGTGCATGTGTGGACCAAATGCACACTACTAAAAAAATTCTTCAGTGCTGACTGCATGGAGCATGTGTGCAACCTAAAGTGCACTGTAGATAAGGATGGTAAGTCTCAAATAACTCCAGTTACTACAAGCTGAATAAACTTTCTTTCCAGATAACCCCATCCACACAAGGTCTTTATTTCCACAACTCCTATGTCCCTACCTTACCCTTTCTTCCCCACAATGTGAACCTTGGGGTGTGTTTTGCCCAAACTAGACATTTTTTTAAATTGCACCTCTAGAAAACATTGTTAGAAGTTTGAGGAGAAAATCTTGCCAGTAAGGGATATTAGGTATCAGAATTATGTGCCCGGAGATGCTGAGCTGTTTTAGCAGTAGATGAGAGAAAGCACTTGAAGAGCTCCTGCCCCATGCAGGAGTTTGGCTTTTTAAGCCCTATTGTCTCTGATTCTGTGTGTATTTTATTGAATTAGGTTGAAACTGTTGTGCCTCAGTCCCCTCTCTCTTTCACATGGCTCATAGTTCTGTTTCACTATATTTCACTTTGGCGCTTCTGTTTCCATAGTAATTTATTTGGTAATTTTGCCTGTTTCAGGTGGATGTTTTCCAAGTGGAAGCAGTAGATGTTGGGTCTCTGCAAGAGCTGGTTGTAGATAAAGGAAAAGGCTCTGACTGGCAGCTGGAGAAGATTATTGTGCAGGAGCCAACATTTGCTGGGACAAAGAAACTGTTCATGGCTCAAACATGGCTAAAAGATGGGAAGAGATCTGCCTCAGTAACCCTAAAAGTGACAGGTAAATATTATTTTTAAAATATTTGATTTACTAAGAAACTAATTCAAAACTGCCAAATGCAGCTATTTTTTTCCTTTCCATAAAGAAGTTATAGTATAAGATATTTTAGTATCTCATTGTAATTAAGTAGGAATTACAATCTCTGAACATTGATTAGTTTTAGTATTGTTTGAAACCCAATGTTTTATAGGAGGGCTAATTTCTCCTCTGTTACTCCGAATTCATATTGGGGCAAATGAGAACAAAATCTGGCCCACTCTATGTAACTTGCTGTCTCCCCAAGTACCAGTTATATTTTGTCCCTTATGACAGGATAATGTTTTTAAAGGTTGCTGCATACATTCCCATGATCTCTAAACCCTGCCCTCTGCTGTTTTGCCAAGCTAGAAGAAGGATAGGTTTAAATAATGTGCCCCACTACATTCAAGTAGTAGAGGGAAATGTCTCCATAGTATTCAAGATGGCTGTCTAACATACTGGCCTCTACACCACATTCTCATGATATCATATTCTATATGTTGGAGGTGTGTCTAGCTAGTATGTATGCTGCCGTCAACAGCAACTTCTAACCAGACAGGCTCAGCCATATTATGCTCCTGTTCAGAGAATCATTAATGATCTGGTGGAAGGGGTAGATTGCACCCTCAGCAAGTGTGCAGATGACACTAAGCTAGGGGGAGTGGTAGATGCCCTGGAAGGGAGGGATAAGATACAGAGAGACCTAAACAAATTGGAGGATTGGGCCAAAAAAAATCTGATGAGGTTCAACAAAGACAAGTGCAGAGTCCTCCACTTAGGACGGAAGAATCCCATGCACAGCTACAGACTGGGGACCGACGATCTAGGCAGCAGTTCTGCAGAAAAGGACCTGGGGGTTACAGTGGATAAGAAGCTGGATATGAGTCAGCAGTGTGCTCTGGTTGCCAAGAAGGCTAATGGCATATTGGGCTGCATTAGTAAGAGCATTGCCAGCAGATCACGGGAAGTGATTATTCCCCTCTATTTGGCATTGGTGAGGCCGCATTTGGAGTATTGTGTCCAGTTTTGCTCCCCCCACAACCGACTACAAAAAGGATGTGGACAAGTTGGAGAGTTCAGCAGAAAGCAACAAAAATGATTAGGGGGATGAAGCACAAGACTTATGAGGAGAGGCTGAGGGAACTAGGCTTGTTTAGTCTGCAGAAGAGAAGATTGAGGGGGGGATTTGATTGCAGCCTTTAACTACCTGAAAGGGGATTCCAGGGAGGATGGAGCTAGGCTGTTTTCAGTGGTGACAGATGACAGGACAAGGCGCAATGGTCTCAAGTTGCAGTGGGGGAGGTCTAGGTTGAACATTAGGAAAAAGTTTTTCACTAGGAGGGTGGTGAAGCTCTGGAATGGGTTACCTAGGGAGGTGGTGGCATCTCCATCTTTAGAGGTTTTTAAGCTGCGGCTTGACAAAACCCTCACTGAGATTATTTAGCTGAGGTTAGTCCTGCTTTGAGCAGGGGGTTGGACCAGATGACCTCCTGAGATCCCTTCCAACTCTAATATTCTATGATTCTATGATTCTATAAGCAGTAAAGTATACTCCATAAATGTTCCCTTAGTCTACAATGAAGTATCTTGTCCTGGCTGACAGCAGTACTGTAGCAAAAGCCACAACAGGCACAACAGTTCACCACAGCTACATTGGCCATAGCAGAATTTGGCCCAAAGGCTATAAATAATTTGTTGTAGCCAAACAGAGTACCATTATGATATATTTCCTTTGTTTTATCATCCCTAATCTTCCATCCTTCTGATTTTGGAAATAGAAGAAAACAAAACATTACCTTGATAAAAGCCAATATAATACGTGAGCTGCTTGAACTTTGTTTTGAAAAAAATGGAAACATTCTTGGCAAAATATATAAGGAATAATTTAGTGCATAACATTATAAATGGACTAAAAATGGATATTGTTGAACTTCTACAGGAAAACAAATGCCTTTCTTTGGCTTCATAGAAGAAAATATATTATTTTATGTAATTATGGCCAGATCCAAAATTTGCTGAAGTCCGTATGAAGCTTTCCATTGATTTCAGTGAGCTTTGGTTCAGGCCCTTATCTCAAAGTATGTTTTCAGAAATTATGGTCAAATCCATTCCCATTGAAGTTAATGAGAGTTGATTTCAGTGGAAGAAGAATCAGTCCATTAGATCAACTTAAAAATATCTGATCTGTGAAAACACACTCTAATTGCTGGTAGCAGTAGTTCTATAAACAAAGTATAAATGATATAAAAGTGAAAAAATATTTTGTCCAGATCACAACCGTTTCATAATATTGTGCTTGTTTTTGGCCCAGTTCATTATACAGAACAGTATATAAAAGAAGCTGAAGTAGAAAAGCACATTGTACTTTTCTTAGACAAATCTTTCATCTAAATGATACAGTGCTCAGTCAACTGCTTCACCATAGATGAATACAGACATTCATTATCATTTAGATACTGTTTTACAGAAGTATTAATTTGGTTTTCAATCTTCTTTCAAATAGAAATTCAGGAGAGGAGGAGCACAGCTGCCTTGCTGTTAAAAAACCAGCAAATGAAATCAGGTAGATCTCATGCCAGTATATCCAATATTGTATTCACCAATTTAAAAATAATTATATGGGAGCTTTTTCATCACAAACTTGTAATTATGTTTACCACTGCTGACAATGTTATCCTCTGTGGAATATTAAGAAATAAAAATATACCTGCATACATATTAATTGATCAAATTACAGCTATGTAATTTTGATTCCCAATTAAAATGAAAATAAATGTACCTGTTATAAATTTTATCTTGGTTAACATATGAAAAGAAAAACATATTTTAATTTCTCTTCCTTTTATCATGTTCTTTATTTCATTTGTTCAGAAGGCACATGGAGAATTTATTTCACAAAACTACATGAAGAAACAACAGAAGAATTTGAAAAGTCAATGAAGAATGTTTCTAAATTGGTCATGGTTTTTTATGGAAGCAATGGCAAGTCAAACACAATTTCCATGGAAAACAAAGTGGGACATCAAGCTGAGGACCAAGTAACATATGATGTAAAATAATACACATTTTCCTACCTTTTTACCATCTTCTCTGAAATTGCTTTTATATAGAGATAAACAAATAGGTACTGTAATATCCCAGCATAATAACAATTTGGCATCCCTTTGAATATTCAAGAAGAGCAGAATATTAACTTGAATACCATAGTAAATTTGTGTTTCTTTTATTCTGTCATAGCTCATGGTAATAAAGCATATCTTTGTCAACAATTAGGCATAATTTATTATGCATATCATGCAATTTGTATTGATATTAAACGTCTATATTTAATAGACAATACAGTATGAAATTTGAATTTGAGCCTGTACTGATTTCTTATTAGCATATAATGAACACCACTAAAGGATAAATATGGGATTTCGGAAAACACCCATTGTTGGCCGAACTCTACTGCTTTTGAACTCAATGGGAGTTTTGCCATTGACTTCAGTGGGACCAGAGTTAGGCCAATGCAGTGCACTTTTGAAAATCCCATTTAAAAAAAAAATCAATCTGGATGTTAACTTTTTATTTTCTTACCCCCTAGGTACATTTCCCATCTGACTTAGGGATGTTTTATAAAGTGAGATTTGGGCTCCAGAGTCTGGGAAATAAAACATCCCAGTTGTCTCTTCATCACTTTAAAATACGGAACACAGCAACCCTGGATACCTTTAGTCTCTCTATAAATAAAACACTTTCTTCTTCTCTTAATGGAGACAGATGGATTGAGCTCCCTGTAGAGTGGCCATTAAAAGCAACACTTTCTGGTAAGTATAAATCTACATTAAAGTGGTGGAATGGTCCAGAAGGTTAACAAGTTCTAATAATACAGCTGAAATCTTTATCAAAGCAGGATATTTTATTGTCTTTATTTAACATTTCATAAAACCTAGATCAGAATTCAAAATATATCTATTAGGGAAAACATTATTCGCTCATCTTAATTTCTATACCATAGAGTATACAGTGGAAATATATATATGTATTGCCCATAAACATTGAGTCATAGAAAAGCATTAGGAAATGTTCCTTTCTTTTGTTTTGTGATGTTTCTATTCCATTTGTTAACAACATTACTCATTATAGCTCATCTTCTAATAAGTAATTTTATTTTTCTCATGTTTGTACAGTCCAAACGATTATGCTTGTTAAAAATTAGCTCAGACTTTGTCTTATAGACCCCATCTTTGTTTTAGCAAAGCAGAAGGGATCTTTTAATCTGAAATAGTCTTTTCACCCTTTCATATTTTTCCAATGGAGATCGTGAGTACCTGTACAATCCCAAATGACACAAAATCAAATGTTTGCAGTGTTTTTGCAGACAAGTTGGCCCCAAGATATGAGAGAAACAAAGTGAGTAAGGTAATATCTTTTATTGGATCAACTTCTAGTGGTAGAAGGTACCTACAAGGTACTCCAAGGTAGAAGGCAGAAGCTTTTGAGCTACGCAGAATTCTTCCCCGGTTTTAGTATTTATCAAGATATACCCTTTGCATAACAAACAGGCCAAATAATGTTTTTATTTAATATTTAATCAATTTGTATTTAGTTATTACTCAGAAGAGCACCCATTCATTTGAGTGTGGACACCAAATCTGTTCACTGAGGACCTGATCCAAAACCTATTGAACTCAATGCTAGTCCTTCCATGGTCCTCATTCACCCTTATGTCCCTGATTCAACAAGGTGCTCAAAGACAAGCCTAACTTCTAATCTAAGCATGATCATCAATTTTTTCTTGAATGCTTTGGCTAGCACAAAACACTTAGATTCAGACTTCATACATCTCATAGCTCTCTGCAGGAATGCAGAATAAGGCCAATTGTTTTCACCTTTTATACACAAGGTCCAAATGGTTACTTACAAATATCTAGGGTACTCAAGTCTGCCACATGGAGGAGACTGATCACTAAAACACACAGGTATATATATACACACACAGTCAGGTAGTGTGGAATTATGAGTAGAGCACTGGAGTGGGATTTTGGAGCCCTGGGTTCTCTTCCCAGCCCTCCTCTGGTGTAGTGGGTGACCTTGGGCTAGCCATGTCACTGCTCAGTGCCTCAGTTTCCCCATCTGTAACATGATGATACTGTCCTCCTTTGTAAAGCACTTTGAGACCATCTGATGAAAAGTGCCATGAAAGAGAGAGATATTATTACTATTATATAAAGTAATGTATATTCTATTTATGTATATAATATTTACTACTCTCTTTTGAGAACATATTGTTTAATAACTCTCCAGGTAAGAACTGCATCTCGCTTGTATTTATTTGTTTCTGCATATGTCTTTGAAATCTGCGAGGAGGGACTTGTAGCTATACTTTGTAATCATGGTGAAGCAGAGAACCAGTACAGTGTAAAGCACATTCCCCCAAGTCTTTCCCTTTTTATATCCGCGTGCTTAAAACAGCTCCACCACAGGTAGCGCACAGGGACTTCAAAGTGATCTTTAATGCATAAAGTTAGACAGAATTTATTGCGCAAAAGAGTCTTGCATCTCTGTCATATTTTTAAATCTTAGATTCATAGACTTTAAGGCCAGAAGGGACAAAAACCTCATCCACCCATTCCTGTAATAGACCCATAATCTCTGGCTGCAGCACTATCCCAGAGGAGCCACTGTTAGCTTCCTTCCCCAAAGTGATTTTGACCCAAACAGACTTTGTTTTATCCATTCCATCTCCCTTCTTATTTCTTTAAAGTCTAGCTCATCATTAATATACAATGCTCTTCTATCACCGTTACCTTTATTTTTCTTTCCTGAACAGCAGATACCTTTCAGTATCTGTGGTTCAGCCATGACTAACTGGTTTCATGTCCTGCACCAGTAGTTCTAGTTCCTCCATTTTGTTACTCAGGCTCCTTGCGTAAGTGTATAGACATCTGTGTGGCTTTGCCAGATTCCTCACCTAATTGGGTACTGTCATTGCTCACCTGACTGTTATCTTCATTGGTATTGGCACCATGTTTTCTCTTAAGGACCCACTGCTTTTCCTTTCTCCATTGCTGTATTTTCTCTTTCTTGATTTTTCTCCCAGTGAGTATTGAAATCAGGCATGGAGATTACACAAGCATCTCCCAACTGTCTACCCTAGTTTAAAGCTCTTTTAATCAGTTATATTAACCTCAGTCCCAGAAGTCTATTTTCCTCCTACTCAAGTGGAGTCCATCCAGTGAGAACAGTTCTTTGTCCATGAATGCCTCCCAGTGGTCGAAAATTCCAAAGCCCTCCTTATATCACCTCTGCATGAGCCATCCGTTGATCATGATGATCTTGTCTTGCCTTTGTTCTCCTTCTTTAGGGACAGGCAGAATCCCACTGAAGATTATTTGAGCCTCCTCAGCCTTACATGGTCTCCCTCAATATATTCCAGCGAGACTCTAACAGTATCATTTGTCCCCATGTGAAGGACAATCAGTGGATTCTTTCCTGCTCCCATTAGGATCCTCTTCAGCCTCAGGTGCTCATCTCATATTTTGCTCCTAGCAGACAGCACATCCTATTGTTATCCAGATCAGATCTGGGGACAGACCTGTCTGTTCTTCTTGGCAGGGAGTCCCCAATCACATAGACCTGCCTCTTCCTGGTTTTGGTGTGATTCTACAGCCTTCCTGCTCTTCTTTCTGGCTGCAAGTCCTCTTGTCTTTTGTTCTCTCTTGCAACCTTCTGAGTCATCCTCTGTCCCCCTGGGGCTCTGAACTCTGGTTATCTGCATATCCGGCTATCCTTCCTCTCTTCTTTTAGATCTAGCTGCTCTTCTCTTCTTCCTTGCCCTCCAACATTCTATTACTGCCTGTTGTGCCCCTAATTCATTTTCCAACTCAGCAAACCTCTTCCTGAGATCTATGTTCCTTCATTATCTCATCTTTTCCTCTGCCTGGTTCTCATTATCACTTGCTTCCACTGGCCATTTTTCTCACTCAGCAGTCTACACTCACAATTCTCCAGTCCTGCTTTCATTTGTGAGTCTTGACTTTTTCCTTCAGCCTCCCCTTGTCTTCCCTGCATCATCTGCTTGACTCCCCTTCAAAACTCAACCATAGTTTTCACTTGCATCTCCAAGCCTCAGATCTTCTCTTCTATCAGCTCTATGAGAAAGCACTTCATATAAATAAAGCTCTTTTTGGATACCCACTCCAAGATCATGTACATGGTCATCTTCATTGTCTCTTCCATTCCTTTATTCACTACCCCTGCTGCTTCTGTATCTGTCATAACCTTCCTGCCTAAGCTCCTGTCAAAAAAAAAATCCAGCAAACCAAAAGCAGAACACAGCCCCTCCCACAAACTCCCACTCAAACACCTCTGTTTTCAGCTCTGTTTGCTAGCTTCTGTCCATATTTTGGGGTTTGGGATTTTTCAACTTCACAAATTAAAAAAAAGCAGCATGACATGAACTGCAACTAATAGTAATGCCTATAAGAAAAAAAACAATCTACTCTTATGTTCCAATTACAGTTCAACGTTGTATCCATCAGTGTTTTAAAACCTGTACTGTCTCACTGGGAAAAATTAAGTCTTTTTATAAACAAAAGCATTTTGATAAGTAAATTCCTCAATTTTATTTAAGCAATAAGACACAACGTGAGTGGGATATTGCCATACCCCAGCTGAGCTGTTGGGTATGAAGCTGAAGCTAAGTGCTAATTGGCACAACTGTAGTACAAATATTAATAACCACCTGAGTGTAGAGATATAACAATGCAACACGTGCCTTTGAGTGTCTTATTACAGTTATAAAATAGATGTAATTGAACATATAGTAAACTAGTTTCTGTGCACCAGCATCTTCCTTTGAGGTACCTAAATTCTTTTGGAATCCCAAAGGATAGTGCCATGGTGGCTTCCCTAATACATGGGACTTCACTGGAGATGAATCTTGCACCATGTATCACACTGATTAGGCAGCCATGTCCCACAATCAGATTAGGAAATAATTACCATTGCATACGAATATATTTATATTATGCTATTTGACGTTTTCTACTTTCCAGCCCACCTGCCTTTCATCTCTCCCCTCTCAGGGCCATTTGGAATGCTGCACCCAAAATTATCTTTCTTGCCCACCATTCTGGTCATGATGTCACCTCAGACTCTTTGTGCTCACCATCAAGGCTCCACTCAGCACGTCCCTTGCCTTCATCACACTATTTGTCCCCTCCAACTCTGTTGCACACTACCCTTTACCAGCTCCTCCCTGCTTAGAGCCTGAACCAAAGCTCTGATTGACTACCATGGGCTTTGAAACAGGGCCTAAGTTAAGCCTCCTGCTCCGGAACAGCCTCACTTCTCCACTTTGCCAGATGAATTCATTCTCTTCCTTCAGGTCATTTCCTGAAGCTCTAACTTCTTTCAGCTTGACTTCCATTATTAACATTCTGCTTCTACTTTCATGTCTGGCCTGTTCCTTCTGAAATGTAACTCAGTTTAGAGAGACAATGCAAAATTTATTCAAAAGCAAATCCAGGCCTAACAGGATGCATCCTCAGCATGAGGGAGTCAGAACATGTGGCTTTCTCTGAGACACTCTCACTCCTCCTCATTGTATGTTTAGTTTAAAGCGTAAGCCCTTTAACAAAGAGCCCTTGTCTTTTATATGGTGTCAAAGCTCCACGTATTGTTCTGTAGATCTAATGTATACACTTGTATAGTACATCTTATCCATAGAGCTGAAAGTACTTTCCAAAGGAGGGTAAGTCTATATGCCCCGTGTTACAGATGTGGAAATTGAGACTAAGTGATTTGGCCAAGATCACATAGCGGGTGTGACGGGGTCAGGCCGGACGGCTATGAAAAAGTACTAGAAGGCATGTATATTAGCCCCAGGCTCAAAAAAGCCCTATTCCCTGGGTAATTCAGCTGGGGCTGATTAGGCAATTAGGCCACCTGGGGCTGCTTAACTAATTAGACCACCTGGGGCAGTTTAGGCAATTAGGACACCTGGGGCCAATTAAGGAGCCCCGCCCCAAACACTTAAAAGCCTGCAGGGGCAGGTAGGTAGTGTGGGTTGTGGAGTTTGGAGTGAGGAGGTTGGAGTTGAGAGTTAGGAGTTTACAGGTTACAGTTTTGGAGTTGAGAGTTTGGAGTTTAAAAGCCTGCAGCTTGGTGCTGGCAGCCTGGAGCTAGGAGGCTGCAGCCTGGCAGTCTGCAGTCTGCAGAAGCTTGGGAGCTGCCACAGTTCCTGCCACAGCACTGGAGGCAGGCCACCAGCTGGGGTAGCAGGAAGTGGTCCACAGACTACCCCAAGGGAAGGTAGCAGTACTCAGGGGCAGAGCGGGCCCCATCCCCTCCCTAAACCTTCCCCCAGCTGCCCCACCAGCCGGGCCGGAAGAGCGCAAGACCCACGAGGGCGGAGTACATCTGTTCCTCCCCCCCACACTCTGTTACACGGGTCAGAGTCAGACCCAAAAAACAGAACAGAGATCTGACTCCCAATCTGGTGCCCTGTCCCTGGGAAATGCTGCCTCCCAGCAAGAATATATTTACTTATCTTTTGCCTCCTTCCCTTGTAATCTTTTCTGCTCCAGCCCCTCCCCTCACTTTTCCATACATTCTTTGTGTTTCTTGCTTTACTCTTCCTTCCTGCCATGATAACAGATTTTAGAACTAAGTGGTTGAACAGCTCCACAGTTAACATCAGCTCCTGCTTTCCATTTTAGACCCAACTGTGCTCCTCCCACCACTTTGATCTGTGGGTGAGATGAGGAAGTACAAATGTATTCCTGCACCTGAGGTGACCAATCCAAAAAGCAACTCATGGTCACATGGCTATTTTCATGAAAATCCAATTAATATTGTTTTGAAAATAATAAAATTAATGAAGCTAGATGGCAGTTCTGGAACCATAAGTATAGCGTCAGATAATTGGAAGGTATTACAGTTATTTCTGGAGGGGTAGCCGTGTTAGTCTGTATACAGACTATGAGAGTCCTGTAGCACCTTAAAGACTAACAACTTTCTGCAGGCATAAGCTTTTGTGGGCTGCAACCCACTTTGTCAGAGTCTCATTGTTTTTAAAGTTATTTCTAATTGTTTTAATTATATTTTTTATTATTAAAAGCGATACATGTTATAAAATGGGATTAAGAAATCCTACACTAATGAGGGGATGCTCCTGTCCATTAGGCATGGAACAAGAACTACTTCCTCGCCACTAAAGATGATCCCTGTATAGCAGATGTGAGGTGAGGTCTGTGTGAACAGTGAAAAGTTTGGTTCGTATAGTGAACCCTGCACATGTTCACTGAGTTCCAGAGTTCACTGGAGGCAGCATGCTTGCTGGTCTTCCTGCCTCTGGATAGCCTCTTGTCTTCTCAGCCTTTCAAAGGGTGTAGGTATCCACTCTTGTGCCAGCAGGCAGAAGGGGGTTTATGAGTCTGAGCTGTTACCCCCAATCTACAAAAGCCTCTTGGAAGAAAAGGATGCAACTGCTTCTCCAGTAGTTCAGGAGCAGCAGCAAATAGCGTGAGTGAAAGTTGAAGAGAATTGAATATCCACTACTTTAACATCATTTAGTTCAGTTAATAAAATGAAAATGGATAGAGCCAGATCCTCAGCTGGCGTGACACAGCCATTGTGACTTCAGTGGGCCTCTCCTGATTTACAACAGTTGAGACTCTGATCCATAAACTTGAAACAGTTTAAAATGTACTCAGGTACTGTCGATAATGACTATACCCAAGGCCCAAAATGTATTCAGTAAAAATTTCAGAAGTGCCGAAGTGACTTAGGAATCTAAATCCCACTGACATTTTTTTTACCCATTATATATTTCCCAAGTAAAAAGGATCTATTTATTCATTCCAGAATGTGGTGCTGTCCTTAACGATGTGAAAAAGGCAAATGAAACCCATGGGTCTGTTTTTTTAACCAAAAGTTGCAGACCATTCATTTGTGGGTTTATGACAACCGCTAATGTTTGCCAAAGGGGCTTGCAGAATACAATTAAGAAACAAGGGGGAAACATAGCTTGACTTCTTCACTTTTTATTTGCTCTCTCAATTTTTGCATTGTCTTATTTCAGCAGACTGTACATTGCTGCAATGTTAAATACCTATGGAAAGTTGTTGTATGGTTGTGACATGATGTCTCCTTTTAATCTTGCAGTGATTACATATCATGTGACAGTGTTTTCCATCAATATCTTGAGCAAGAGGAATGTAGTGCTTTTGAGTGTGTGTGTTTATGGAACCAATGGTGACACAGGAGACAGACCCCTTTGCTGGCCACTGCAGAATCCCCAGCAAGGAGAGGACAATGAGGTATTTCATCTCAAAGTTATTGAAAATGTCCCTGTTAAGTTCATTCATTTATATTCTATTCATAATCCTTTTTTTGCTCTTTTCTTCTTGCATAAAAAGTATATTGACTATATCTTCCAATTGGATAACCATTGGATAATGTTTTTGCAGTCATTTACAGCTCACGTGGATGCTGTTGACCTGGGAGAAATACATAAAGTTGTCCTTTCCATCAGCAGCAGAACAAGTAAGTTACTTTTGCTAGATACAATTGCTATCCAAAGAGCCTGATCCTGCAGTGCTTGCACAGCCAAACTCCTATTGAAGGTAGTGGGTTACTGTATGCACACTGTGAGGTCAGGTCCATAGGGATTTCTTCTGGCTGTTGTTAGGCTCTGATCTGACATAGCAAAGATTTAGGTTTTGACTAGCTAAAATCCAAGAAACTAAAGGCCACATAATTGATTGCATCAAGGAAGTCAACAATTTCCTTTCCCAAGAAAAGGAAATGAAGCAAATTATTTTTTATCCCAGGAAATGATTTAGGAAAATATTAAATATGGCTTCTGAAAATATAGGGAGGGGAGCACCATCTAAAGTTTAGTACTAGGATTCACTGCTTTTTTATTTATATTCCTAGCTGTGTTGTACTCTCACTGTGGGTCATATTTGGGGCTGGAAAGGAATTTTCCCCAGAGCAGATTGACAGAGGCCCTGGGTTTTGTTTTGTTTTTTGCCTTCCTCTCTAACATGGGACACGTGTTGCTTGCTGGTGGATTCTGTGTACCTTGAAGTCTTCAGACCATGATTTGAGGACTTCAGTAACTCAGTCGCAGGTCAGGGGTCTATTGCAGGAGTGGATGGGTGAGGTTCTGTGGCCTGCGTTGTGCAAGAGGTCAGACTAGATCAGAATTCTTCATTGCAAGGCACTCAAGTCAGTGGTGGCTTCTATCAACCCTAAGTGCGGCTCCTGGCTCCCTGACTAATTGACTAACTACCCCCGCCCGCCCCCCGCACATGGAAAGTTGGGGCGAGGGGATGGAGCTGTGCAGGGTGAGGGGCTCTCCACATGGGCAGCGCGGCCCACCAATCCAAGGAGAGGGGAAGAGCTGCCCCTTCTGCTCTCCATGCTCCCAGCCAGGGCCCTGTGATGTAGTGAGTGACACCAGGCAGGTCACCGTGCAGGGTGGGGGAGCCAAGGCCAGCAGCTGAGTTCCTGCTGGAAGCAGCGGCCACTGGAATGGGAGAGGCACTGAGGGAAGTGCTCAGCACCACCCGGTGCCTCTTTGCCTCCTGGTGACTTAGGGGAGCAGCAGGGCTGCAGCCACCCCGCCTCCCCCTGGCAGTGGCCTTGCCTTTTTGTGGTGTCGCCACCTCCCTCCGAAGCTCCTCTTGCCTCCTGCTCACACCTCTTCATGGGGGGATCTCGGCAGAAGGGGCGAAACCACCAGGAGGCAACACCACTGCAGTGGGGGATAGCGGCTGCAGCCCTGCTGCTCCCCAAGTCACTAGGAGGCAGAGGTGAGCGCTTCCCTCGGCGTCCCTCCCACTCATGTGGCTGCTGCTCCCAGCGGTAACTCAGCTGCTGGCCTCGGCTCCCCTGCCCCGCGTGGTGCTGACCCACTGGTGAGTGACGCACTCACCACCTCGCAGGATCCCGGGAGCATGGAGAGCAGAGGGGGTGGCTCTTCTGCCTCTCCCCGGCAGGGAGTCCACCTCCACGTGCACTTCCCACGTGGAGAGCCCCTCCACGCCCCACAGCTCCTTTCCCCCTCATGTGGAGGGGCCACCCCTGCCCCAACGTTCCTTCCAGGTGAGAGGGGGAGTTTCCTGGGACCCCCCCCAACCACCTGGGGATGAAGCTGCTGCTAGGGAGGGATCAAACCTGGGTTGGGGGGAGGTGAACTGAAGAGCCAGGCTGATCGCTCAGCACAGTAGAAAACATGTCCCGGAGCTGGGCTGCTGAGCACAACTGGGCAGGGATCACCCTGACTCAGCCGAGGCAAGGAGGCATTGTGGTTTGGCTTCAGAGAGCAGAGTAGACAATGGAAAGGGATTGAGAGGTGGCGGAGAGGGGGCAAAGTGGGAGCTGGGGTGGAGCCTCAGTGAGGGATGGGACAGGGAGGGGGTCCAGTCCAGCCTCCCCAAAGGCAGGAGTCACCAGCTCTCACATTGAAGGCTTTTGCCAAAGTGGCCCCCACTTGAAAAATAGTGAAGATCACTGGACTATATGATCATATTGGTCCCTTCTGACCGTAAAGTCTATGAGTCATTTAGGAATGAACTTGCACCTGTTAAGTCAGTTGGAGTTTTGACTTCTGTGGATGTAGGGTCAAGCCTTTATCTTCTCTCTGCCTTACCTGTACGGGGGAAATAATACTAAGGATAATTGTGAGGCTTACTTAATGTTCATAAAACATGTTGAGATTTTGACTGAAGGATGCAATGGAAGAGCAAAGTATTATTAATGATAACTAATGCAGCTAACGACTTTTTGGTTCATCACTTCTCTTTTGCACCCCATCTCAATAATAGAAGCTGTTGAACAGCTCAGAGCATTCACATGATGGACTGTTCTAAATCACTGAATGTGTTCGCTCAAAACTGTGCCAAAGGTTGGCAGAAAAACAAGAGAAATGAAGTAATGAAAGATTCTGGGGCAAAACAAGAGACTTTATGTTTCATAATTGTCTGTAGAATTTACATTTCATTGTAAAGGAGTCAGACTGTCAAGGGGTTAAAGCAGCAGACTGAACGTGTGGATTCTTGGGTTTTATTCCTGACAGCCATTGACTCCCTGTAATCTTGCACAAATGGTTTGACATCTCCCATCAGTTAAAGGTGTGCTGTAATACACACTTCAGAGAGACAGTGTCAATCTTAAGTATGCCCAGATTCTACCACCCTTACTGATTTATAGTATGATCATTGATTTCAGAGAGACTACTCATTTAGTAAAGTAATACCTGCCATGAGCAATGGTGGTCAAATTGGGCCATTAAGTTGATCACCTTCCTTGGACTAAGTTTATAAAGTCATCCTTGGACTGAGTGTTTAGTAGCCTTATTGAAATCATTAAAGCTGTTTGGATTCCTCATTTGCTGAACAAGGGCACAGAGAGGAAAAATATATTTTAATAATTAAAAGCTCAATAGAGCCAATAAGTTCAGCCTGAATAATAGGCATCATGGGTCATGTAGCTGCGATGTCACAGCAGGAGCCCTGGGAAGGGATTGTGACTCAAAGTGCAATCCTTCTTCTTCTCCCCTTTTGTACTGGGTGGGAAGTAAGTTGCAACATCCCTTTTTGGGATGCAGCTCATTTCAGCCAACACCTCTAGCTTTTGTATGGGGAGCTCCACTTTCTCATCAACCACTAGCTGCAAGGAGAATTACAGGTGCACAGCTCCTGGCCCCACACCATCACCCAGTCTTGCTCAGAGTCGGACCTGCCTGGCCCATCCAGGGAGTGGAGAGTGCCGGATGCCTTTGCAAAGCTGCCTAGGATCAGAGAAAAATCTTGCTCTAAACTAAAAAGCTGACATTTAAAATCGAAATCCTCCAATTAGACCATTTCAATAGGGGAAGCTATAATGGTGCAAAACTTTTATGAAATGATCAGTTTAGCTGTATTTTGATAGACTAAGAAGCTATATTTTTAGTATAATAAGAATGCTATAATTATATCATTGCCAGATTCTACATAAATCCTGGATGTTCAATTGAGTATCTTCAATTTATTTTGTTTCTGTTTGTAGACTGCAAACTGGACATTAAAAGTTTACATTTGAAGGAAGCACTAAAACAGGAACCTGTCTACATATTTGAAGTGAATGAGTAAGTCTGGTCTTTTAAGCTAATCTTATGATGATCAAAAATATCAATCAGGCAATGTATCAAAAGTGACTTTTATTTGTCACATAGCATGTGAATTACATGTTAATTATTTAGCAAAAATATGCATGCTAGATTCTCTCTTTAGCACTCAGATGGAAATTCATGTTTTTCTAACTTAACATATACCACCGTTTCACATTGCTGAATATGGTTTTGCCTTGCAGAGTGTTCTCTGTGGATGCCCATGAACCTGAAATAAGGAGAGAAATCCCAGTATCTTTTGTTAGCAAGGAAGGAGTTGAACTCAAAAATGAAATAGATCACACTTTAAATAAGGAAAAAAGCCTCCCAGAAAGTCTGGCAGAATACATAATTAAAGTGTATACAGGTGACAAGAAGGGAGCAGGAACTGATGCCAATGTGCATGTAATTTTATTTGGGGATGAGGATTCATCTGACTTAGTTCAGCTCACTAAATCACTGGAACATCGAGATTCTTTTGAAAGAGGAAAGGTAAGCACTGCAAAGTCTGTTATATGGTGTGTCTGGCTCTAGATTGGACAGATCATGCATGGGCAGGACTTTTAAGAAACTGCAGACTCCTGTTGTTTTCCAGGACATAACATGACCTCAGCCATCTTTAAGTGTTTGGCTAGAAATTGCATTTTAAACTCTTGATAAAGTCTCTTAAAAAAAAAACTCATCAAACTACCAAAACAGACACAATCCTACATTTTAACCTTCTCACCAGAATTATGTAAATAGCGATTCCAGGATTTCTATCCTAACAGAAATAGAGACTCTTTTATTTCTAGTGACTCTAATTGCCTCTGATGCCTTTCTGTGTCTTGGGCCCATTGCAGTGGCATCTGAATGAACCCACTTTTCTACAGGCATCATGTAAATACAAGGAGTGTGTGTACACACGCAGACCTGTGCATGTGTCTTGCTGCTGTGCAAACCTGGAACACTTGTACTTACATTTGCATGCTGGGTGAAAGTATACTACCCTACTAAATGCCGGCATTCCAATTTGTTATGGACCCTGGCGCTGTAAAGAATCCTGCCAGCCACCAATGATGTGTAGCCACACAATCAGGTAAAATGACATCATGCATTCCAGTCTGATGTCTCTCTACTCCATGCCATTGTCAGAAGCTCGGCTAAGCAGTAAACTGAAAATCCATATCATGTCATAGCCGCAAAGTATCTGAATCAGGACCAAATACATGAATAAAATATGTTTCCATCCCCTCCCCCACATCATTTTAAACATGTTGCACTGGCAAATAAGCATAGATCCAGTTGTCCAGCTGATGGGCTACCTTGAACCATTTCGTGGTGTCATGCCGCTATTTCCTGGCCTTGGAGCTTCCCAGGAAACAGGAAATAGAATATACTCCCTCCTCAGATCTTCTCCTCAGTGACTCTTGACAGGCGATGACTGAGTCTAATATGGGTGTTTTTCTCGAGTTCTAAATTATTATCTCATATCCTGTAGCCAAACTCCCGTCCATTCCAAATTTTCTTCACGTACAGTAAGTCCTAGCCATGCTGCCTGCCAATGTCTTCTGATGGATCCTCACCCATATGGCAACCTCCATGGCAGAGGGTTAGCGGAGGTGGGAAAAGTTATTGCTACAGACAGAAAGAGCACAGAGAGAGAATCTTCTTGCTCCTGCAGATTTAGTAACATTCAGCAGCTGTCATGGTCCGTTGGGACATAAGAGCAGATGGATGGAAAACCTTGGGGCAATCCATCCACATCCTCTGAAGATGAGAGCCAGTAGATGGCTTTAGATTTCTTAGAGAAATACCCTAATGAAAAAAGTTACTGTTTCTCCTTCCTATATCTGAAACAAACCCATATTTTGAACTAAATTGTGGAGCATTTGAGAAGTATGACAGTAAACAGAATAAAAATCACTTATCTTTATATTCTCAGAGGCATGATTTTGTATCATAAACCAAAAATAATAAAAGGTATTACTTCTTTATCTGGTTGATAATTCATAATGTACCAAGAAGAAACAGCTCTCTTGTGTGTGGAAACCAATAAAAGGGTAAGAAGCATTCGAATATAACTTGAGTAGTGCATCTTTCATGTTAAAGTGAGGGAAGGCTAGCTTCGCAACACAAAGCCTATACCAAAAAACCTGCATTAGTAGATATAAGTCATTCGTACTGTCAGCCATCTAGTTTTCTTCCATTCAGTTACATTTGAACATGTCTCAAACTGAGCTAGGCAATCATGCTACTTTCCAGACTTTGACTTATTATATTTTAATAGCTACCTCTTTTTCAATTTTGAAGTCTGACACATTCAGAATTAAGACAAATCGTTTAGGAAGCCTGTGTTCAATTGAAATCGGACATGATGGAAAAGGATTTGGTAAGTATTCTCTATATTTTCAGTATGTTTGTAAGCAAAATATAGGTTTTTAAGAATCTGGTTGACATTTGGAAAGGCCTGTAAACTCACTGCAACAGATACAGAGCCTGATCTTTAGCTGGTGTAAATTCACATAAGTGGCATTGGCTCTACTGAAGACAATGGAGTTACACTGATTTACACAAGCTGAGGATCTAGCCCAGGGTTTATAAAAGAAACCTGTCACATTAGTTACTTCTACTTCTACATTTCTCAGGATCTGATCCTGCAGACACTATTCACCCAAAACTCCAACTAAATACTGCAGGATTGAGCCCTACAAGTGAAAACTAGACTGAAACATTTCTATATTTTGGTGCATTATCTAAAAAAAACAAATAGGGAATGTAAGAGTTGGTTTGTTTAGAGGTGTGAATTGAAGACAATGTATAGCACCAGAGAGAGAACACTAAGCCACAATTAACTATGCGACATTATTATTCCATAAGACCAGAAGTTAATAAAGCAAAAGAACTAATACTCCCAGGATATAATGTCTTGAGCTTATATTGCTTAGTTAACAGTCCTAGTTAAATAAAAAAGTACACTAGAAATATAAAATTGGAATCAGAGGACAACCTATAGCTTGATTTTAAGAAATCTGATTGTACTAAAATATTCTGGTCAGATTGCTCAGCTAAAAGTCACCTATCAGGTGTGACAGAAATCAATTAGTATTGATCCCAATGCTTTAATTAAAAAGCCAGATAAAATTCACATTTATCTGACCACATGGGCCATTAGTAGAGATCCCAAGTTTATCATAACGATGAAGCACTGGACAAACCTTTGATGATGGCAGTTCCTGCTAACTCCAGGGTTGGACAGTTTTTTTCTAAGTCTCAGTCACAACCCACACAACACCATGTCATCATTTTTGCAAGCTGTATGACCTGGAAACTTTGCAGTGATTGTTCATCAGAGTGGGTTGATAGCTAATTTGGAGTTTTATAAAGAGTATCTATTAAAATGTCTATAATAAATAAAATCCCACTATTCCCACTCCTGCTGTTTATTCTCTCCCTTGACATTTCATCTTAATGCTCTTTTTTAGTTAATATAATTATTAATAATGTTACAGTGGTGCTTAGAGACTCCATCAGAACTTGGGGTATCATTGTGCTAGGTGCTGAACACACAGGCTATGTCTACGCTGACTGCGGCTAATTCACCGCCGTCAGATCAATTTATCCAGTTCAATCAATCTGGAAGTCGATCTAAGAAAACCACCTCCCCCAAAAGCATAGCGCAGCATTGATGGGTACACATTTCCCGTCGGCGCAGCACAGTGGAGACGGCGCACTAAACAGAAGTTACCAAGTTGACAGGACTTATGCAAGCTACTCTGTGTAGTTTGCGTAATTCCCGTCAACTGCTGCCAAATTTCACCAACAGTGTAGACCAGGCCTCTCAAACGTGGCAAGAAATTATTCCTTTCCTAAATAATTTAGTCTAAATAGACAAGTCTGGCAAAGGAAAGGAAGGATTTTTATCCTCATTTTACAGATGGGGAACTAAGGCCCTGGGAAATTCACACAAAAGTCCTGCAAATCTCTCCCTGAAACTCTCTTCAAGCAACACTTACGATGATGATGATTATTCCTTGTATTACCACAATGTCTAGGAGTCCCAGGATTGGACCAGGACCCTGTTATGCTAGGCACTGTACAAACACGGAACAAAAAGACTCTCCCTTCCCCAAAGAGAACAATTCCTGTCTGCTACAAATCGTCTGTAACCACCACACCCCCCTTTAACATAAGTGCCACACAGTGCGCTGTCTTCCATTTGTTGACGTCGTTTAATTTAGGCAAGCCCTCCAAGCATGGAACTCTGATTGGAACCCCAGACCAGTGATGCTCAGACTGGGGCTCGCGAGCCACAAGTGGCCTTTTAGTGTGTCTCCTGTGGTGCTTTGCAGCACATGACATTAAAACACCCTGTGGTTTAATTATTAACCAATCTATGTTGTTATAACTGATAAAATAATAAAACTTGGTCTGTCATTTTGCTGTGAAAATAATATATACTATAGTAAGTGAAACAATGAATTCACACTACTGTGGCTCTTTGGAATAATGTTGATTGCTATTTTGGCCCTTGAACCACTGAGGTCTGAGCCCTAGACTGTAAACTCTTCAGGACAGCAACAGTGCCTTACTTTGTATTGTAAAGAGAGGTAGGGGTGAGTGTGCGTGTGTGTGCGCGCGCATGTGCATGTGTGTGATTTTTAATAATCTAATAACGTGCACACTGAGTCACAGAGATTTTCATGATCTTGTCATATCTTATGAGTAGCGTCTGTGGTACATTAAACAATTCAAAAGATTTAATTAATGGAGAGCCAAAAGTACTTCACTATCTCTATAAGTGACTCTTGGGACTGGAGACTGAGAATGTGGGCATCCTTATATCCTAGGTTCTACATAGTTATCAGTTAATAACCATTCATGAGCAATGAGAAACTTTGGCAAGCTTTGACCTTTTTATGCAAATAGGTGAGATTCTGCAAAATGTTTTGTAAAGGATTTTTTCGCCTGTTTTTATGCTCTGTCCATGCTTCTGAAAACCAGATTAAAGGATTGTAATATTGTACTTTATCCCCAACACACAAAGTATCCACAGAGGCAATTTCAACAAATAATAGTATTTATTTTAACTGGCTTCCAGGTGTACACACCAAATACTTCTACAGTTAAATCCAACTTCTAAAGAATGCCAAGAAAGTAGTGTTGTATTCACTACAGTAAAAACAGTGTTCACACTGTAATATTAAATGAAACAAAGAGTACTGTGGCATAAATTAACTGTGGAGCAAGACCACAGCTATTTCTCCATTTGCAAAACATTCCCAAAAGGCATAAATTTTTTTAAAGATGAAAAGGTCCATAATGAAAACTTGAAAAATGTCTGTTCAAAGTCTAATGTGCAGAGTTCTTCACCTCTGAAGACCATTAACTCCTTAATCTCCTCCTGCTCATCGGCCTCCATTGAAGTTCCATTGACTTCAGTGGAACTTATGCATGTGCTTAAAGTTAACCATATATTTGCATGATGTCCCAAATAGGGGTGATCTTCTAAATTGGACCTAAAAATAAGTTGATATGAGAAACACTGACACTGGCCAGTTAGTCTGGACAAATCTAAATAAATTCATTTAAAATGAAAAAAATCAGACCAAAAAAAGTGTTTTCCCATTGTTTTATTAAGAGCATTATGTCTCCTTAAGAATTGTTTCCACTTTTAAATTCTCTCCGGTTTTTTATTACTCTGGCAGAGAATGTGGATAAGAACACATTAGCCATATACTATGTTCTTAGATAACATTCCACACTGGAAAAAAGCAGCAACATCTAATGTCAAGAATTTTTGCCATATTGCTGTGCACTCTGCTTCATTTAATTTACCAACTGCTCCCTTCAGTGCTGAAAAAAATGATTTTAGATGTAATCAAAGCGTACCTTTTTATTTTCTGTCAAAAACATCAAAGGTATGTTTTTTAAACTGAAGAAAAGTTGGTAATAACTTGGCTTGTTTGTGTTTCAGGTTCGTTATTTATATTGGATGCATGTGGTAATACAGAATCAAAGATGGGTTGGAAAATGAAACTATATATTTTTTTCCATACTTTGTTTGCATTTGAGGTATATTAAAATGTGTGCTTGCTCTCTTTTTTCCTTCTACAGCAAGTGGCTGGTTTCTGGAAAAAGTAGAAATCACAGATGCATCTACAAATGAAGTGTATTGCTTCAACTGCAACAGGTCAGTACGCCAATTCATCAAATGTCTTCAAATTCATCAAATGTCAAATTATTTAGAATGCTATTTTCTTAATAATAGGCACTGCAAATTGTACTTTATATTCTCACAATTGCTTTTTTAGAAATCATTCCATTTCAGTGTCTATTTATCTGTTCGGAATAAAGGCCATGGAATTTATTTAACTATATGAGGTTAAAGCTAAAAGAAGAGGACTTTTTCATATGAGTGGTGCACAAAGAGAACTAGAACCTGAATTTAGGGGGTTTATCTGAAAAAACAGGGAGGGAATTAGTTAAGAAGGGTTGTACTGTACAAGCAGAAACTATTAATGAGCATACTGATAATTTGAAGATATTCATAAATATGTGTTAAATAAATTGAAAGAATACACTTGATTCTCAGAAGTTGAAATGTATAACTGAATGATACATTTAGTGTCATACTGCGTGCAATACACTGAATTCTAAGCATTTTTATAGAGCTTCAAATTAAACAATAGAAATAAACACCAATAAAGATTTTGCATTCATGTGTTCCTCCATTTCTAGGTGCAAAAGGTAATTTTAATGTATCCTAAGAACAGAGAACTATAAAAATTAAACAAGTTTCCTGCTTCCAGAGAGAGGATTATAGTGTAGTGGTCTGCAAAGAGATTTGGAAGCCAAGAAAGTCCAATTCTGATCCTGATTCTGTATACTTCTGTGAACTTGGGCAAGTCACGAAGGATAAAAATTTCAAACTATCCTGTGATTTCAGTTGTCTTGGTCTTTTGGATATTCAGTTTTAGATTTCTAGGGTCTGATTATCAGAAGTGCTGAGCGCTTGTAACTCCCGTTGATTTCAGCTAGAGTTGTGAGTTCTCAGTATTTGTGAAAATCAAGTCCTAGGTGTCTCAAGTAGAGCATCCAAAATTAAAGGAGATTTTTTAAAAGTGTGGCCTTACCTCCTTTTCCAGATACTCCTTCTGTAAATGGGTGTTTTAGAGAAACACGAATGGATTATATAGAGAGATATAGGATCAGGTTCTGACTTGCGCCCATTATGAACATGAAGGAGAGGAGCACAAAGGAGCTGATTGTTATGTCCTAATTTTGAGATTGGCCTTGGCCCTGACATTTTACAGCAGACTCAGGGCTATGGCTCCCAAGAACCATTACACCAGCCAAGATTAGAAGGAGCTTAGTAGCACTCCAGCCATGCCCCCTCCTACTATCTGACAGCTTCAGGAATAGATGGTGAAGGAGCTTGTTATATTGACTGTACACCGGCTGGAAACGTCCCCTCTCCCTCTAGGGAATTCAAGCCCCTTTGCTGTACCACAGCAGCAAAGGGGCCAGTTCACTCAAGAGAATATAGCCCATCCGACATACTTCACAGAAGGGTTGAAAGTCTTTGTTATTTTTAAAGCTTTTTTAATACAAAAATTGCCCCTTACAAAGTAGTAAGTATTAGCATTAGTATTCTATCCGCACATTTCAACTTTGGATCCAGTCCTGCTCCCACTGAAGTCGGTGGCAAAGCTTCCATTGGCTTTTATGAGAGAAGAATTGGGCTACTGTGTAAATCTGGAAGGTTCTATGGGCCAATAGAGAAGCAGCAGATTCCAATAGTAGCATTCTTAGCCCTCGAAATATATTATGGCCAATAATCTGTACATTATACAATAATCTATTTAAGAAAATAATATTTTGTCAAATGCCTATTTGTTCCACTCAGTGAAATCATCCATTTGTAACGTCTGTATGTAGTGCTTTTTTCTTTTGTCTCACTTCCGCTTCTATTAACGTCAAGCCAAATTTGTCATTGAAATCAGTAGGAGCAGAAACAGGCCCTTATTCCTCATCTATTTGTTGGATTTCAGATGTACTGTACCTAATGTACCAATTATGGGGTTTTATATTTTTCCCTTAAGGTGGCTTGCTGAAGATGAAAATGATGGACACACTGTAGTGCAGCTTTATGCATAATTGGTTTCCAGGATTCATACTGAATATGCTGCTGCTTCAGATTCATGCTGATTTGATTTATTTGTATTTTATAATTATGAAGGTACTGTAATTATTATGGAGGAATGTCAAAACAATAAATTAAAACCATCAGTTGAGATTAAACATGTCTTTACACAATTGAACTGTAAATAAAGCAGAAATTTAGAGCTGTACCATCACTTTCGGGGTTTGATATGTGCATTCACAGGATGGGGTATATGAAGTAGCATTTAGAAAAACAGTTTTTGTTTGGTGATTTGTGTGTGTTAAACGAAGTTAATACTTGTGTAAAATCTGTCTCAAGATCAATATTTATTAAAATTTATATTTTCTCAAGATCACTTTTTAAACAAAACCATAGCCCTCTTTTACACCACCAGATATAGTATATCCCATTACTGCACCTCAACGTAACTAACCTATGAAAATTATCTTCTTGGATCTATCTTGATTAAACAAATCAAACCCATTATTTAGTTTTCCCTGTGTGCACAGACTTCCCATTGACATTTGATGCATAATATTTTGAAGAATATATTCTAGCCAAAATTTGATCCAGGAACCTTTAGATCCCAAGGCTACCTACTGAGAATCCCACATGAGAATTTCCATTAGTTATCATTAGTAATAGTCATTACATTCCCCTTCTGGCTTTTAACTACTGTAAGAAAACAGTCTTAACACCATCCCTTTCCCACAATTCTGAATTGCATCATGCTCAAAATAATAAATGCATTTATGACTGAATATAGCTATTTTTGAATCCACTGTTTATTTTGGCTTTGCCAGTATTGGTGCTTCTTGTGTTTAAAAAAGAGATGGGCCTAAAACAAAATCATGAATTGAACACTCCTTGAAAATTTTGTTGTAAGAGTTATCAGAATGCAAACCCAGTTCTGGATGTGAATTTTGGAGGGTGCCCTTCCCATTTTGAAGGTCAACCCCAAATCCTGAATCTAAACACTCTTAACACTTTGGGTATGTCTACACTGCAGTTGGGAGAATGCTTCCAAGCATGGATAGACAGACATGCTAGCTCTGCTTGGGTTAGTACACTAAGGCCCAGTCTACACTTACCTTTGCGATTTGGCGTCAGTCAATGGGTGATACACAAGTGACGTAAATCACTTGCGTATCTCCCATCGACTTTGCAGCGTCTCCTCCGTGTGGCGTCCACTCTGTGCTGTGCCAAAGGGAACAGCGTTCCTTTCGACGCAGCGCTACGCCATTTACCGGGGTGGTTTTCCTGCATCACTTGCTGGATCAACTGAGCACGTCTACACAGACTGCTCAGTCGATCCAGAGCAATCGATCTGATGGTGGCGAATTTGCTACTGTCAGTGTAGACCCAGCCTAAGGGTACATCTACACCGACAGCAGCAAAGTCGCTGCCATCTGATCAACTTATCTGGATTGACTGAGCAGTCACTGTAGACCCACTTAATCGATCAGGAAGTCGATGTACTAAAACCACCGCGAGTGGTGTCGTGTGTTCCCGTTGACGCAGTGCACTGAGCACTGAGCAGAACAGAAGTACAGCAGTCAATGGGAGTTACTCAAGCTACTGTATGTAGCTTGTGTAACGCCCGTCGACTGCTGCTGAATCACTGGGTAAGTGTAGACCATGCCTAAAATAGCAGTGCAGCTGGTGGTAGCATAGGCAGTGGCTCAGGCTAGCCACCCAACTATGTACCCAGGTGTCTGGCTGGATTTGTACTGAGGCAGCTAGCCCAAGCTGCTGCCCATGATACCCTCACTCATACTATTTTAGCATGCTGGCTCCAGCAGTGCGTGTCTATCTAGTGGAGCTAGGAAGCATGATCCCAGCTTCAGTGTAGACTTACTGTGGGCAGGTTTAAAATCTGTTTTCAGATCTGAATTTTATAGCATGG
This sequence comes from Mesoclemmys tuberculata, assembly GCA_007922155.1. Lineage (NCBI taxonomy): Eukaryota > Metazoa > Chordata > Testudines > Chelidae > Mesoclemmys > Mesoclemmys tuberculata. Next base: position 69,613,116 of record ML675601.1, read on the forward strand.
GTCTCTCTCTCTCCTTCAGAGCACTGTTAGATTGTATGCAATCAATGATCACATGGATCTGTTATAACTGTAAGAATTACATTTATTTTTAATGTATTCTGCTGAAGTATTTGCATGTTGCCATTTTTTTAAATGGTGTTTATTTTCTCTCCTTATTCTTTCAAATAAAGTATGTTGGCTGATAGCTACATGGAAAATGAGATCTCAGTAACTATTTTGATTTAAAAAACAAACAAACAAACAAAAACCTTATGAGCATTGCAAGCTACGTTCTGTTTTTATATACCTTGTAGGTCAACATGCAGAAGACCTACTGTATGACGTGATCTGACTGAGCAAGAAAACAGGGTCAAATGATCTCTTCAAAAATACTCTTTGTGCTTGCACTGCTACCATGCACACTGGAATGGATTTAAAATTGTATCCCTAGAGTGTGCAGTTCAGCTACTTAGTATCAGTATTCATTACACTGAATCACTTTGTTGTGACCTATTATGTGATTTGTTTCATCATTATGTCTTTCATTAATAGTTTGTAATACTATTCTCTTTGATTCCATTGCTGATTTATCAAGTGTAAATAATGCCGTCCTAATCTGTTTTCCATTACTAACAGTGAATACCTTCTCTCAGCAGCTGGCTTTCTTATTGGAAAATTATTTCCTCTACCTGTACTGTGTACAAATAAGGGAATCAATTCACTTCTTTGGGTGCAGGGGAATGCAAACTACACCCCCTGTGATTGCACGGGCAGCAACATGGGAGAGAGGTGCTTCACTCCCAGGGCATGGTAGGGTATCTTCACTGCCCTTCCACCTTGACAGGAGAGCTTTAAATATCACAGGAGTCTTAGAAAAGGCTGCCTGGAAGATATGCTTAGTTAGTTCAATTAACATCTGACTCGGCTTCACCCACATAGTGGCCTTCACTGACTTTCTCCAGCCTGTGCACTATGGGTAGCTTGTACTACAGTGCCTGGAAGTGAATCAGGCCCAGTATGTTTATTCATAGTGGGTTAATTTTTTTTTTTTTTAATCTCTTTCAACACTCCTACTTGAAAATAACAGGTCAATGGACAGTTATAGTTTCATATGCCTTTCCTACTTACCTCTGCTTTTCCTCCTTAGCTAAGTTTCATGGGGTATATATGAATTACAATACTATACTCATTCATTGTACACTGATATAACTTACAGCCACTTTTCTGGCCCTTTTCAGGTCCAGGACTCTCTCAGGCTTTTCTTGCTAGGGGATGTAAAGATATGAAGGAATATGACTTTGGAAACTAATTATCCAAAGCCATGCTCTGATTGTCTTGTTGGATCATTTAATGCTGTCACAGCTATACACCAGTTCCCAACACTGCACCTCTGGAGCCTCTTTACCAAAATGGAGGGAAAAAAGGAATCCTTTCACCAAGTAGGTAAAATAAGTTAAACAAAAGGGAAATTGAAAGTAAAAACTATTCACCTTTCTCCATATTTTCCTTCCCAGTTAACATAACATTTTGTTTGCTTGCTTGTTTTGGAATGTGGAGGGCAATGAAAAGGTTTTTTAACATGGTACGGAATTTGGCTGCAAACATACCTAATCCTATGCAAACATACCTAGTCCCATGCCTGCCTCTTCTGCTATTTCCAGTTATAATTTCAATGAAAAGATAAGTCAACGTGAAGCTGAGGTTGCTCACAACCATATCTAAATAGCATATGCTAACACCTGAATTCAAGTGCTACTACAAACTTTAGAAGTCACTTCCTCTTTCATACATAACATTCCAGTCAATGTGCTCACATGAGTAGGAATGAGAAATTGTATTTCACATTACACCCTTTACTGAGACCACAAAAATATGAATTTAGTTTTTCAATGCATAGAATTAAATATATTTACATGCTTAATACATGCTTAGATGGTTTCTGAAGAACTTCATATTAACATTATGAGCCTGACCCAGCAAGTTACTTCAGCCTAAGTTAAAATACTGTCTTAAAAGCCACTGACTTCAACAGGGCCACTGGCATGCTTAAAGTTAGGCATTTGCATAAGTACCTGGCTCGTCTGGGGCCTACATCCTTACAAGATATATTATTTGTATGTATAAAATATGTACCTGTGTGTTTGTATTGTCATACATATACTATGCAACATGGAATTACACCAAAGTAATGGATATATCAGCAAACTTTGTCATAATATATGGATATTACCAAACAAAATAATTTCTGGAACCATAAGGAAAATTTCAGCAGACCTTTGTAAATTTATAAAAGGATTAAAATATAGAAATGTCTGAGTGATGCTTGTTTCATGAACTTTAAAGGTATGCTTTTATTTCAGAAATGTTTCCATATGTACACCTGCATATGGTTCTACAAAAAAAGATTGCATTGATCTAGACTATGGTAGATAACATATGGTATGCTAATATCCAAACAATATTTAATTAGACACTTATTAATCATTCCTTAAAGTAAAATATTACAATAAGCAGCTCTGTGTACATGGTCAGAATTAATGTCATCATGTGAATCCTGATCTCTTATTTGTACAAGTCCTGGGAACAACTGATAGTCTCTAGCCAACACAACCAGATCAGCTGGACCCAGTGAGCCCCCTCCAAAAGGTAGCACTTCCTGATTGGGCAGGGTTGCCTGCAGCTGTGCTTACCCTGTTCTCACTTTTGTTTCCCACTCCAGTCTTGTTCTGGTTTCTGGCTCCAACTCTTAGCTACATCACGGACTCTGAATCTGGCTTCCCCATTGGCTTAGCATTTGGTTCTGGTTCTGACCTGCAGTTTGGACCCTTAACTCGGATTTTGGCTTCACCCTTGCTTGGATGCCAAAACACTGCATCTTTGCTTGTCTTTCCCAGACCTGCCACCCCAGCCACCAGGTGAGGTCCTGCTCCACCTGCTAGCAGGTTGCTCACACCCCAGCAGCTTACATTTATTAACTGAAATACTCTATATTGGCTTCGTGGTAATAAAATGCCTTCCCCCCTCTAAAGTAAAATGTGTAAGTTATCAAATGCATTTGTTCTCAAATGAATTGGTATTCATGAAACAGGTTAGGGAAAAATGTAAATGAATCCTTTATTGTGTAAATATGAAATTAAATACACATCTTATTCTGCAGACTTTATTAATATCTATAATTTGTAGTTTAATTTTAAACAATATCAGATTAAAAGGCCCCAACTAGTGAACATTTTGTAATATGATCATTTTAAATGCTTCTAACATTAAACTTTTTTTAAAAAATGCAGTTGATTGGGGGGAGGGGGGAGGAAATTAGTCAAAATCAGGTTCAAAATAGAATCCTACATACTGTCTTAACTATGGAAGAGCTATTGAGGCTCTATGGTAAGACATAAAATCAGTGACACAAGAGGACAGATGGCTTGATTCTCCATGGTGTTACACCAGTTTTATGCACTGGAATCACATTTCAGAAGACCAGAGCAATGTAGAGGAGAATCAGACCTGAATTATCTATGGAAGGCAACAAGAAGTAGACTGTCTGATCCCCCTCTTATAATGGGTAACATAATGGGTTAGAAAAAAAGATGGAAAGGAATATCATCCTGAAGCAAGAGGTCAAGATTGTCAAAAGTATTGCCAAACAAAGGGAAACAGCTTTGGTAAAAGTAGGAAACTATGGATGCAGAAATTGACTAATCTTAAACAGTACAAAGCTAACCTAAAGGCAAAATGAGGGAAATAGGAGTACAATTGGGACTCAAATGCATCAAAATAGATAGAGCTATTTGATATAGCTAAATAAGATTGTAATAGAGCTCATTTGTGAGAATCTGAGAAAGCTAGAAAATAGCATAAAGGAAAAGGAAGAATATATATTCTTTAGAAGACTGGAACTAAAGAGAGCATTTCCTTCACTTTTAGAACTAAGTTGGTCAAGGCCCCTCCTCAGAAACACAGAGAATCAACCACAAAAGCACAAGATAAAACAACTCCTATAAAAAGAGACAGATGATTTGGGAAAAGAAAAAGAAGCATATGGAGCTGTTGTGACCTATACTAAAGCAAAAGCAAAAGATACTGCACCCATGAAAATGCAGCTCAGGATGAGTAAAATTGTTGCAAAAAAGAAAAAGTCTGCTTTGCATGGTTTGTGAAGCAGGTGTAGTGATGGCTGCAGTCATAGTAGTTACCCTGGAATTGTATTTTGTAATGCGTATAATAGGATTCAGAAGTGATCTTGATTTGCTGAATGCATAGCAACTTATATCCTGGAGCAACCCAATTAAGGTTTACAAGTGCAACAGAGAAAAGAATTTAGCCAAATACTTTGATAGGTGCTTCTCCAGCACCTACATATTGCTTGGGATGCTTTGAATTATGTATCTAGTTGAGAAGAAGAACAGAAAGAAACACTTCTGGCAGTGTAAAGGGGCCTTAAAGTAAGTGTAGATTTATGCTTACTCCCACTAGAAGGTCCCATTTACATCCAAAAGGGGCCTTAATGTAAATGAAAGGCAGGTGACAGTGTCAACAGGCTAAAGTGAAGAAGTATACTTCTCCACTCAGAACTAGAGCAATAGCTTAATCCACCAGAAAAAAAGGAAAGAAAAGAAAGATCTCTTCCAATTGCACAGTAACATGTCTAGAACAGTGAATTAAATTTATCCTATCCTTTATGATGTAGATACAGAAAAGTATTGTTAATAAACTTATAGCAATGAATTGCTCTTATACAAAATTCCATGAAACACACACTATTATACAGTAGGTCCAGGCAGCCACTCTCAAATACAAAAAAAGCAAATTAGAAAATATTCAACCAGGTGCTGATGCAATAACTAGAAAATGAAACCTCTTTGAAAAGAGTTTGCTACTTAAAGGTCAAGTTAAACAAAACACAATTTAAACTAATTTTGGCTCTCCTTGGAATCCATAAACACATGAGAGCTCTAATCTGAGGAGGGAGGGGATCAAGTAATTCCTAATTAAAACATTTCAAATGTGTTAATCTAAAAAGATGAACCCTTTACAGGCCCTGATCCTGAAACCTTTTTTCACCGAGATTGTCCTTCAAGGGCCTATTGGGGAGTTTCTCCCCAGGGAAAAGCTAGCCTCAAACTTGATGGAGGATGCCAAAAGATTCTTAGTTCTGTAAAAGAGCAGTAACTCTGGACCCCAGCAGCCACCTCCCTCCACCTTCCATGTCTCTCAGTTGCCTGGCTCCAGTGGCTTCTGGGGACCCAGAAGAGGACATGCAGATACATTAATATAGCTCTAACTTTCCAAATATTCCCTGCAAGGCCTAATAGGAACATTATGCACCCCCTGCAACTCCAGCCACTTCTCCTCTGGTGGACCACAAGCTATGCAGAAAGATTTCTTAAGGGTCTATGGAAGGAATGAATGATGGTGTACAGACACCCAATCCCCCTTCTGTGCAGTGTAAAGACCTGCATTTGGTGACCCCTTCACACATAGACTCATAGACTCATAGGTCAGAAGGGACCAATATGATCATCTAGTCTGACTTCCCGCACAAGGCAGGCCACAAAACCCTACCCATACACATTTATAACAACCCCGAACCCATGACTGAGTTATTGAAATCCTCAAAAATGAGATTTGAAGACCTCAAGCTGCAGGGAATCCACCAGCAAGCGACCCATGCCCCACGCTGCAGAGGAAGGCGAAAAACCTCCGTGGCCCCTGCCAATCCGCCCCGGAGGAAAATTCCCTCCCGACCCCAAATATGGCGATCAGCTAAACCCTGAGCATGTGGGCAAGACTCACCAGCCAGCACCCAAAAAAGATTTCTCTGCAGTAACTCAGTTCCCATCCCATCCAGCATTCCCACAGACCATTGAGCAGACTTATCTGCCGATAATCCAAAATCAATTGCTCAAATTAAACTATCCCATCATAACATCCCCTCCATATACTTATCAAGCTTAGTCTTAAAGCCAGATAAGTCATTTGCCCCCACTACTTCAACAAAGCACAGTCTGGGCCTTGGACAGATAGTTGATCATGCCCTATATTTCAAATAATACAGAATCATAGAAGATTAGGGATGGAAGGAACCTCAGAAGGTCATCGAGTCTAACCCCTTCCTCAAAGCAGGACCACCTCCAACTAAATCAACCCAACTATGGCTTTGTCAAGCCGAGCCTTAAAAACCTCTGAGCCTTAAAAACCTCACCACCTTCCTAGTGAAAAGTTTTTCCTAATATCCAACCCAGACTTCCCCCACTGCAACTTGAGACCATTGCTTCTTGTTCTGCCATCTGCCACCACTGAGAACAGCCTAATTCCATACTCCCTGGAATCCCCTTCAGGTAGTCAAAGACTGCTATCAAATCCTTCACTCTTCTTTTCACAACTGTATATCACAATCTAAGCTCTTATATATATATTTATAGCATCTTGTAGTACTGTGTATGCCAAACAGAGTCAATTAAAGTCACTTATGTTAAAAGTCCACATACACTAAACCGGTTTTAGTAGACTGCAACTATAATAGAGTAACAATGACAATCTGCTGGCATACATGATAGTTTAACTCTCTTAGTTAATTGCGTTGTTTGCTGACCGGGATTTAGTGGATACATTGTACAGCACATCGATGTAGATTAAATTATTAAAATAGCTATGTTGAGAAAGAAGCAAATTTACATAAAAAGGTCTAGGCAATAACTCAACAGTGGACAACTATGCGAATGAAATCAGTGTAAGCTTACAAGAGTGACTGCAAATTAAAAGCATGGCCGTACCTGCCTATCTAAGGTTGCAGGGCAAAGGTATATTATTTGAGAAGCATTATGAGATCCTATCATTAAAGACTGTATTATGATAATATGCAGAAGGGGACACGGTTGATTTTAGATGCGGTAATCATAACCTTATCATTCCCTGGCTTTTAAGTGCTCAACCATATAGCCTTTAACAGTCTCTTAATACACAATTTAAGGAGTAATACACAATATTGTCTGTTTTCATGGATTTTTGCATCAGCTTTGTTGTCTGTGGAACCAAAAGTTCTTATTATACTCATCATCCTTCGATCAAGAGTTTAAACACATAGCTAATGTGTATTATTATTTGTCACTATAAATGATTCCACTTCATTCTTGGATTTGAAGGGGCTGTGTCTAGCAGCAGATTTTACCACTGGAATTTCCTGTCATATTTTCATTACCATTTCTATTTGGATTTTTCTAGCAATGTGTTTTTTGTTTGTTTTTGTTTGGCTGCTTTATTTAGAAAGTAAAAATATATATAGTTATGAAAATATGTCACCAAGAAAAATTACCATTAAGTAAACCAATAATGCAGCATATAAAATTGGGATACTTAGGAGATCAGAGAGATTAGAGCCAAAAATCGTCTTTCATTTGCACAATCTCACTGATGTTAGTCAGGTAACAAGTGTAACAAATCAGAGTTGCCTTCCTTTCCCGGCTCCCCCTTCCCCATGCCGAAGTCAGAGCTCTTATATGCCATAGCCATCTCTAGTTGTTGCTTGTTTAACTGAGCCCTGTTTAACTGTTTATCACAGCGTTGTGTGGTTGAACTGTTGTTTTTCCAGCGAATAAGATTAATCAGATGTAATTTAGCCAAGCAACTGTGCATATGCTGCCACCTTTGTGTGAAGCAATTAAAGCAATATGATGTTGTTGTACTACTGAGAATAACAGTATAAGAAACAGCCAAGCATTTTAGGAGGTCAAGCTTTATGTAGCTCAGTCGCATGGCCAAGTCAGCAAGGCCTTTTTTGGAGGTTAACAGTGTTTCCTGGCAAGGGAAGTGCTGAATTGGCCAAGGTGGCCAAGGGAGAGATTGTAGGAGGGGAAAAGCATTGTGGAAAGCTAGAACCAGATTGCTAAAAAGTGCAAGCTCTGGTCATGAATGAATAGGCAACTAAGTGATTTCCATTTCCACCCATACTTGTGCTGTTCTGGCCATGAGTGCTTTGGTTATAAGATGAAAGTACAGATATGTGGCCATTTGTACTATTCCAAATGCAAGATATACCGGTAAAGTTAATACATTAAACAGTTCTGGCTTATTTTTAGCAGCAGAAACTTGGAATGATGGGGCGGGGAATGGGGAGGGGAAAGAGGAGAAATCTAGCACGCATTTGCTTCGTGGATTACATTAATCAAAGTGATTTCTCTAGGTGGCAGGACAGAACGGTGTCTCCTCACCTTCCCGAGTGCTTCTACCAAACTGTGAATCACGGTATAATTTAAGAATTACACCACTCTCTCTTTCATTTGCAAAAGTTAACGCATGCAAAACATTTCCTGCATGGGGGTGGCACGTATTATTTATTTGCGCTTTTCCAAAACAGTCAAGCCAAGGGATTTCAAACCAGTTAATCGGGATCCGAGGTTGTGTCAGTGGCTCTCTGTTCAGAGCGCTGCTGTCTGTGTGGCGTTATTCGGTGTCATAACAATAATCGATCAAGCCTGGGCACTGTCTTGGGGCGGAGTCTGCTCACTGGCGTTATGAAAGGGGCTATTGTAAGCAGGCGCTTCCAGCAACAGTCTCTGTGTTACACTCATTCGCGCTGCCCCAGCCCCATCCGCCTGATTCTAGCGCAGCTCCCCCGGGAGCAACCTTCCCTCCCGCTGACACCCCCTGCTGGGTGGCGCTGGCCCTAGCCACGCTCGCTAAGCGCGGAAGGGACGCGGTCTCTCCCCAGTCGCTCCGGTGGCAGCAGCCAGGCGTGTAGCCGCACACACGTTCCTCGTCCTCTCACACCCCGGCCTCTCCCGCTGCCACGCGCACCCGCTCCCCGAACGCAGCGGCTCCCTGAGCGCCCCCTTCTCCCTCCCCCGCCCACCCCCAGCTCCGCCTCCCGGCTGCTCCCAGCGCTATAACGCTCTCCCGCACGGAGACACCGCGGGGTGCAGGCAGTGCGCCGCCCCCATACGACTGCCCGCCCCACCGACAGACCGGCTAGGTGACCCCGCCCCCGGCGCCTCCCCCCATCCACGTGGCTGGAACTGCAGCTTCTCCCGTGCGCCGGGCGGAGCGGGCCCCGGCCCCCGCCCTTCCGCTCCTGCCAGATTCCCGAGCACCTGCCGGCCCAGCCCGTCTCCCCACCCGGACAATTGGGTGCATCTTCCGTGCGCCTCCTTCCCCATCCTGCTTTGCCCCTGCCCTCACCCCGCCCCAGCCCACCCCTGCCCCCCACTGACCCCTGCCCTAACTCTGCCCCATCCCAGCCCTGCCCCCCAGGGACCCCCACCCGTCCTAACCCCGCCCCATCCCACCGCTTCCCTCCCCCACTTACTCCCACCAACCCCTCCCCTCCCTTCCCCCCCACTGACCCTACCCCGTACCCTTACCCCTCCTCCACCCCATCTCTGCTCCCCTCCCCATCCCACCGCTGCCCTCCCCCACCGACTCCCTTCTCCCCGTGTCCCCTGGGCCGCCCCTCCAGGTGCAGTTTTCGGGCGCTCCTGGCCCCCGCCTGCACGGGCCCCTCCTCCCCCGGGCGCCCGCGCGCCCCCTCCCCGCCCGCGCGCCGCGGCTGGCGCTGGGGGCGGCGGCGGCAGCGCGGAGGAAGGGATGAGGTCATCCTCTTTGCCGGCGTCAGTCAGCTGGGCGGCGGCGGCGCAGGGCGGAGGGATGCGCCGGTCCGGGGAGCGGTCCCGCGGCTGCCGCCGGCTCGGCCGGAGCGCTCGGGCGGCGGGGCTGGGGGGCTGAGGGTGGCTCCCTGCAGGCAGGCGGCGCTCCAGGCGCGGCGGCCCCGCGAGGAGCCGGCGCCTGGCGGGCAGGGCAGGGGAGCGGCGCGGCGCGGCGGCGGCGGGGGAGGAGGAGCGGCAGCGGGAGCAGGAGAGGCGCGGGATAAAGGCGCGCTCTCCCCGGCGGCGGGGCGGAGGCATCATGGCCGCGAAGTCGGACGGGCGGCTGAAGATGAAGAAGGGCGGCGAGGTGGCGTTCACGCCGCTGCAGAACTCGGACCACTCGGGCTCGGTGCAGGCGCTGGCCCCGGGGCCGCCCTCGGGCGCGGGGCCGGGCGGCGGCGAAGACGAGGCGCCGGGGGGCGGCGGCTGCTGCAGCGGCGGCGGGGACGGCTCGGGCGGCGGCTCCAGCTGCTGCGGCGGCGGCGCGGGGAGAGGCGGCGGCGGCGGCTCCCGGGGCTCGGGCGGGGGCTCGTCGTCGCTGTGCCTGCGGCTGGGCCGGGAGCAGCGGCGCTACTCGCTGTGGGACTGCCTGTGGGTCCTGGCCGCCTTGGCCGTCTACTTCGCCGACGTGGGCACCGACCTCTGGCTGGCGGTCGACTACTACGTGCGGGGCCAGCGCTGGTGGTTCGGGCTGACCCTCTTCTTCGTGCTGCTCGGCTCGCTCTCCGTGCAGGTGTTCAGCTTCCGCTGGTTCGTGCACGACTTCAGCACCGAGGGCAGCGCCGCCGCCGCCGCCGGCCACTGCCCGGCCGCCGAGAGCAAACTGCTGGTGAGCAGCGGCTCGGCGGCCGGGGACATGGACGCCCCTCGCCCCTGCACGCCGCAGAGGCAGGCGTCCAACGCCAGCAAGAGCAACGCCACCACCGCCACCAGCAGCAGCAACAGCAGCAGCACCAGCGGCGGCAGGGCCGGCAAGGGCAGGGCCGCCTCCTGCGCCTTCTGCATCTGGCTCCTGCAGTCCCTCGTCCACATCCTGCAGCTCGGGCAGATCTGGAGGTAAAGCCCCTTTGCCCTGCTTACAGCCCCTACCGGCGACAGCTCCCCCGTGTGCCACCGCAGCTCCCCGGGTGGTTTGTGGGCTCCCGCTCGCCCGCCGGTGGCCGTGTTGGGAGGGTGGGGAGGAGCTCCTCTTGTTTGTTTAATTGAGCTAAAACTCGCATTGCTGTTCAGCGTTTGCCCTTTCTTTTTCGGAAGCAAGTGACCCCGTAAATAAGGTAGTTTGGGTGTATGCAATTCTCTATGGCGTGGATGCCTGGGTGTGCAAATGCACTAGGTGAGAGTGCTGTCCAAACTGACTAGTTTCTATGTGCGTGAGGAAACATGGCTAAATCTATTCCGTTGCCAGCACTGGCAATACACTCCCTTTCCAAGGATCTGGGTAGGTAGACAATGAATATATTGCACATCCCTGCTCGCACACTATTTTTGATTTGATTGGTATTAAATATGCAGTGTGACAACCACCTAAAAAGTATTGGTAACCACCTCAGAAGGACTGGCTATTCTAATGTGTTCAGGTGATTTGGATGGCTGTATCATTGTGCATGGCCCTAGAGGAGGTAGGGTGACCAGACAGCAAGTGTGAAAAATCAGGAAGGAGGTCATAGGGTCCTATATAAGACAAAGCCCCGCATATTGGGACAGTCCCTCAGGACGTCTGGTCATCCTAAAAGGAGGATTTATCTAAAAATCCTAAAAAAAAGGGAGGCAGTGGTAAGGATTTTAAGGTTTCATAAGTTTTAATGCTAGTGGGCATTTAAGCTGGTTGTTTAGTTGTCTTCTGATTTGCTGCACATGGCAAATAGTCACATTACACCCAGATTATGTCAATTTGCAATCTAAAACATAATATACCTCCAGATTTATGTAATCTCAAACTCGGGCAAACTTTAACTTGATGAGTGAAGTTTAAAAAATACTGTTTTGAGAAATACATAGAATTGTCTTCAAATGTGCACAGTATTAATACAATTAGAGAACTTCAGAGAAAATAAAGATTATAGCTAGAAAAGGGATGCACTACCTACTATAGTCCTGTTGTGCTTGGATAACATCTATTTATATAACATCTTGTCCTAAAATCATATTTTCCATTTATCATACATGTTGTATGATGAAGAAATATTTCAGAAAGCAAACTGTTAAATAATTATTTATCTATAATGTGGTGTTCATGGAAAGGCCATGTTAAAATTATCTATAGCAGATATGAAACTTGACTGAAAGGACACTTACCCTGAATATCATCACTGGTATTCAACTTTTTGGAAAAACTGTGCCATAGTAATTGTAGTTTCACTATGGTAAACCTATTAAATGCCACATAGTTTAAGTGTTCTACTAGATTCTGTTTTTTCTTTTTCACTGAAAGATGTTTTCTAGGAATATAATTTCTGTTCCAGAATAGATTTTAAATTGAGGCATCATCATTTGTAAGTGAATTTAAGCAGCCTAGTTTTGGGGATGCGTGGTGTATGCAGACAGTTACAATTTCAAAATAAAATTATGGTATACAAAAGCAATGCTTCAATTATGTTAACTGTGGCACTCTATTGAAGCAACAGTTGAAAGTATTATTGAAGTTTTTCTTTTTGACTGGTGGAAGGTGTATTTTTAGACAAGCTTATTTTATTAGCATTTGTTGTAAAATATTTTCCTATCAGTCATATCATTTAGTAAGAATTCTTTTAAAATTTCTGTTTCATAATTTGGATTCAGTACATCACGTTTTAGTGTTCTAAATTTGAAATTTTTAACTTCCAGAGATCCTCTGTTTTTGTTAAGAGATTGTCCCTTAACAACACAACTCAAATCTGGCTGTGACCTTTGGATACTACTTTAATATTAGTATTAAATAATATTCTAGAGAGTTAGACAATATTAAACATATTGTTTGCTATTTTAAGTTGCCTTTTTATAGTATACTTTACAAGATCTACCAAAAATTGTCATCAAATTTATGTTAAGACTAATCCAAAATCACAAGTTTTCTAAACATTGACAGACTGGTTCAGCATGTGTACTTCCCCCATATGGGGCTGAACTCAAGACTCACAGTGAGATGCATAATAATTACTATTTGGACCCAATTCTGCAAGCACACAAGTAACTTTATGCATATGAGTAATGCCATTGACTGCAATGACACTATTCATGTGCGTAAAGTTGTTCATGTGTATTTGTTTGCAGGATTGGAGCTTTAGTAATCATGATCTGATAGCTTGTAATTTTAACACATTGAGAACAAATTCCCTGCCCCTTCCAGACTTCCCACAAAATGGTCCAAGTGGCAGGAGTGAAGCATTTTAATTGCATGTGTGAGGTGGCTGTTTATAAAGAGGCAATACAAAGAGAGTCTGCACCACCCTGAGTGCCGCAGAGTGGAGCTCCACAGCATCTTTCTGAATTGGAACATGCAAAGGATAGGGTCTGTGGGTGGGGCTGGGTATGGTCCAACATTGCATGATAGTGCAGGTAACATGGTGAGTTGGGATCCAGGGTTCTTCAACCTCTTGGTGTGTTTGATTTTTTTTTTTTTTTTTTAAATATTTTTCTATGACAAATTCTTTGTACATGAGATTTTCTTCATGGAACAGTGCTTAATTCTTTGGCCTTAAATTTGTTGACTATTCTTTGATTGTTCTAATTTTTCTTCATAAATTGTATCCATTATAATGCCATAAAACCACATGAGTATCAAACTCAGCAACTTTATTTATGTTTTAGTATGCTTATGTTAATTGATCAATAAAATATAATTTGACAAAGATGTTAGCTGTTTACTAGTAACAACTATTTCTCTCTATATTTCCTAAGTCTAGCTATTTTATAGCCCATTGTTTATAATTTTTATATAGTTATTGTTTATAGTTCATTTGGCTAATTTGTCCCTTTCATCCTCAATATATGTCACGAAAGTCAGAGTCCTTGTGCTTATCAAAAGTGGATAGTATAAGAAAAGAGATGTGCTTTTACCATTCTCATAGATTCTAGGGTCCAAAGGGACCATTGTGATCATCTAGTCTCACTTCCTGTGTAACACAGGCCATAAAACATCCTCAAAATAATTATAGAGCATATCTTTTAGGAAAAACATCCAATCATCATTTAAAAGTTGTCCATGATGGAGAATTCACCATTACCCTTGGTAAATTGTTCTCAGGGTTAATTACTTTCCCCGTTAAAAATATATGCCTTATTTCCAGTCTGAATTTGTTTGGCTTCAACTTTCAGCCATTGCATCGTGTTATGCTTTCTGTGATAGACTGAAGAGCTAATTATTATATACTTTGTTTCCTTTGTATGTTCTTGAGTTCCTTGAGCCTATCACTATAAGGCATGTTTTCTAATCCCTTCATCATTCTCACAGCTCTTCTCTGAAACCTTTCCAATTTATCACCATCCTTCTTGAATTGTGAGTACCAGAACTGGACATGGCACTCCCGCAGCACTAGCTCCAGTGCAAAATATAGAGGTAAACTAACCCCTCTATTTCTACTAAAGAGTCCCTGTTTATGCCTCCCAGGATGGCATTAGCTCTTTTGCCAAACTTTATCAGTGATGATTTTATGTAGGGCCAAGAACTGGAACTCCAATGGAAACAGACCCACTCAATGATGATTCCCCATTTTTACAGTTAGCCAGTTTTTAATCCTGTTAATGTGTGCCATGTTAATTTTGTATTTTTCTAGTTTTTTAAATCAACTCAAACATCTTACAGACATTTGAGTATATTACATCAACACTTCTCAGTGCAGTTGTCCAAAGGAAGTGCACGCTCTGGAAAATAGGTCTGTCCTTTTGGAAAAGTAAGCACAATTCCAGAAGGAAATTCAGGGAACTGAAACCGCCCCCATTTGACAGAGCATGTGCACTGTCCTGAGAAGTTGTCATGTAAGCACTCAGATTGCAGACTGACAATTTGTGAAATTTGGCTTGCACTCATTAGGAGGCTAGTTCCTTCTTTGGCAGGCCACACAGTTACACTACACATTGTGTATGTCATATCAGTCCTACATGCACATGCATTCTAAGGATTCAAGTTCCCATTGCTGAAAACCTGTGCTACTTTCTTCTCTTTGCTTGGGGGTTCTGTCTTATTTTTCAGTCTTTACTTGTTTTCCTTTGGCCCTGGTTAAGTCTACACATCTACCTAGGTACTTCTATTATCCCATTACCATAGTATCTGAACAACTTATATAAGTAAAAATAGCAATAGTATCTTGCTCTCTCCCTGCCAGCAAGGAAACTTGGGTGTCGAAATCGTTTTTGTTTGGTTTGAGCCATATGTATAACTGTGAATATGAGGGTATAAAATGTTTGTGTTGTGCTTAGCTCTGACAGCATATGGAGGCTGTTGTTCATTCTCATTGCATCTGGAAGTGAGGTCCATCTCCTGTTAAGTTTCTGTCTCTAGAGATCATTGTCCATCCCTTATTTGCCAGCTGTTTCACTGCTCCAGTGAAACTTAGCTAGCAAGGAAGTGGTGGTCATGTGGAGAGACAATCTCTCAAGTAGCTAGGAGCAGTTCCCTATATGGTGTTGAAATGATACAGAAAGTAACAAATTGGGGTTTTGTGTTCCTGATGACCTCTGATGCAGAGCAGTTGGCTTCCTGCATTCTGAGGGCATGAAGCTTCATTCTTAAATATAGAGAATTGCAGTCGTTGAGTATGGGCATTATGAAAGCTAGTTCTGATCCCAGTAGGGTTGGGTACATGTTTGAATAGCCCACATTGATACATATTTTGAAATGATTTGGCCTCTCAAAATCTTTGCATAAAGAAAATAGGTTGGTTCAAATTATTAATATTGTTAAAGTACTGAATTGCTAGAAATTGGCTTTTCTTAGTATTATGTTCAAGATTCATTCTTATTTACAAATGTGTGATTGCTAAAACAATTACATATTTATTTTAATTGAAGTGTACTAATGAGAAATTAATGGGAGTTTTAATGCTGCCAAGGGTGATGCTGTGAAATAGTGATTTAAATGAACTTTTACTATAGTGTAATCAAAAAAAAAAAAGTGGTGTAACTGCACATGAGCCATAAATTACTTATGAATAAATATTTGGGTTTCTTTCTTTTGTATTTTGTGTCTCATTTCTACAAAACATTGTATAAAGGACTGAATTCTTCTATGTGGAAGAAAAAAGCCCATATATGAAAAGATTTGGCTGATCTCTGCAGTCTATCAGTCAGGACTGGTCCTCAGCTACAGTTCCATTGAAGTTAGTGTGGTTGGTTTAATGAAACAGAGGGCAGATTTCTGACTCTGTGTAGGTAATTGAATGTATACCATTATCTGTTAATTTGCTTTGGGGGTTTTTTACTTCTCCATGCAGACATAACTGTAGTTGTGTTTTCTTATCCATGCCTTTGATACATTCTGTGTTTAACCCATTGTGACACTCCGGTCAGGGCACTCAGAACCACTGTGTTACCTTTCTGACTTAGCAAGAGAGAGTTTTGCTGGAGCTCCCTTCTGCATCCATCTGTCTACCTCACCAGCAAACTCCTCGAGACTCTGCCAGTCTTAACCTTGGATTCACTGATTCTTACCTGCAAGACAAGTTCCCCAGAGATGTCTTTGCCATGTCCAGTCCCTCTCATTGTGCACTTGCAGAAATTAAGTTTGCTGCCTCCGAAGAGGCAGTGCACACACCAGTTAGTTTAGCTGAGATCCCAGGTTTTACTTTACTATAACAGCACTCAGCTGGTTTTGTAATAAACCAAGATTGTTTATTAATGAAAAACATTGATTTAAGTGATACAAGCAAGAATAAGAGAGAAAAAGAAATTACAAACAAACAAAAACCCAACATGCTTGCTAGTGTCTAAAACTTAGTTCTCACAAACCGTCTTTGCCTAATATGGTTTCTCACTTACATCAAGCTGCTAGCATCTCCAGAATCAAAGGGTGCTGTCCCAGTCACCTCCTAACTGATGGACAACTAGGATGTCTTTTGTTCCCCTTATATTTCCCAAAGTCCCTGTCTTTCCCTCAAGAACCACAAAGACCTCCTGGGGTTCAAACTCCAGTATTTCCCCCCTGGCACGTGCACCGAGCAGTTTTCTCCATTCTTGTTCACTTGATTGCTTTGTTTACCTGATATGTAAATATACTTTCATTGTCCCTGGCTTACAAAGCTTGACCCAGACCAGAAAATTCACATGGCTTTATCTAAAGCAGACTTGTCTATTCACTGCCTTAAAAACTTATATTAAGAACATATTTCCAGAGTACGTACATAGCTCTTTATACACAACCTGTACATACATCACACAATGATATTCATCACCAGCATGTCACCAGTTTTGATGATACCTTACAGGACACTGTTTGGCTAAATATTCCAACAACAGTATGTTGAATGCACCCTTTGCCAGTTGGCATAAAGGGGCTACTAGGATCACACCCATACTTATGTGCATCTAGGAGCCTTATCCTCCAAGTACAGCTGCTGCAGGAGATAGACATTTGCCTGCAGGCTTTGGGAAGCACAGAGGAATGGCGTGCAGCTATCACTGCCTGCAATACTAGTAGTAGTAGTAGTGTCAGAGAGGTCATGTGTTTTTAGAGTAAGAGTGGGTCAATGACGTTGTCCGCCCCACATGCTGGCAGGGCAACACTGAAAACAGCACAGAGTGTAGCCTTTTTTTAATGTGGATAGAGCAAGAGCCACCCTCCGCTTAAGTCTCCTTACTGCCGCCTCTTTGCTCTCCTTAAGGCATCTCTCACCAGGCAGTTCATGTCTTCCAGACCAGTGGTTCTGGGAGTTAGCAGAGGTTTTCCAGGGGGTACATCGACTCATGTAGATATTTGCCTAGTTTTACAACAGGCTACATAAAAAGCACTAGCTAAGTCACTACAAACTAAAATGTCATACAGACAATGACTTGTTTATACTGCACTATATACTATACACTGAAATGTAAGTACAATATTTATATTCCAGTTGATTTATTTTATAACTATATGGTAAAAACGAGAGAGCAATTTTTCAGTAATAATGTGCTGTGACACTTTTATATTTTTGTGCCTGATTTTTGTAAGTAAGTAGTTTTTAAGTGAGTTAAAACTGGGATACGCAAGATAAATGAGATTCCTGAAAGGGCAACAGTAGTCTAGAAAGGTTGAGAGCCATTGCTCCAGATGAACAGATATGCAACTTATACAAATCATTCATCTTTCTTCTCCTTCCTAGTTCTTGTGGAAAAGTTAAGCTGAAGTGATTTGGAAGTAACGTTTGGTTCTGAAAGCAGTGGGATTTGTAATACTTCTGATCTCTTATGGAAATGAGTTTTGGAAAGCTGGGTCAGTTGCCAAGGAAGTTTGGATGCCTGTTCTCATGAGTCTCACTCTCACAATTAGTTGACCGCTGCCTGGTTTCTGAGGAATCCAACTATCAATGGAGATAATGGCTGCTGCTCAGATGGCTTCTCCCTACAGTTCTTTCCTAGGTGCACCTGAGTAAAGGACTTCATGATTGGACCATTAAGTTGGAACAGAGAACATGATATTACAAGTTAAGAAAAAGAGGACCACATTTTTGGTTTTTTAAAAAAAAAAAATATTTATTTCAACTTGAATATTGAGTCAGCCAAATGAACATATCCAAGGATAGTGTTTCATCATGGAGGGACAATAGGAGCAAAGGCCAGAGATGTAGAGTTCTCAAACAGTAAAAATGAAGACTGCAGGTGCAATGCAGAAAGCGATCACAGGTTTTGAGTTGGTGAAATTAAGGCATAAAACATGTTGCATTTGCATCTTCTACATCTGAGAGTCATGCAATGTGCTGGGAAATGTGGCACACATGTCTTAAAATTTTTGTATGAGTTACTTCAGTTTATTGTGGTTGCCTACAAACTGTGTTTGAATAAACAGTTAAAAGAAAACTTTACTTATTTGGCTTAGCCAGCAGTTTTAGAAGTTCAAAAGATATTGGGAGGGGAAAGGAAGGAAGCAGGGGAAGCACCTATCAGCATGAGTTACCTGTGAATTGTGTAGGAAAATAATGGGTTTTAAAGCTTATTTACTGAGCTTTATAGCAACTTGTCACAAAGAGTAATGGTATTTACCATAGTGATGTAAGAAATGAAACAAATGGCAAGAATGCAGTGCAGCCATGTTAATTAAATGTCTGTTCAAACACCATTCTGATCTGTTTTAGAATTCAAGATTCCTGATCTTACATGGCCACAACTCATGAGGGGAGAGTTTGTTGAGCATTCTAGAGCTGATCATTTCTGCGTATCTGAATAAAAAATAAGCATAAAAAATACTTCATTTTTGCAGATTTATGAAAATGTTTTAAATACCCATACACAAAGCACTGAGTGCTTACTCTTGCTCTCTCAATCAATCAGCAGGCCAGTTCACTACCAGGTAAAGGAATCAATCCAATTTATAGGTTTCTGTAAAATCTCCTCCTACGAAAGAGAGATCCCACTATCTTTTCCAGTACACCACAAAAGATAAAGTCCCAAATAATGGGCTTTTCAGGGTGTCCAGAAAGTTAATAAACTGGGGCAGAGAGAGAGTGAATCCCAAACCCATTGACTTAGAATGCTGTTTCAGCGGATTTCTATTTTAAAACTAGAGTTCTTGGTGCAAGTGTATTGACTTACCTCCTCTATCTAGATTCTAGAAGGAACATGAGCAGAGAGATGGTCTGTAAGGTAGCCAGGAATGAAAGCAAATTATTGTACACAAAACAGCGAGAGTCCTGTGGCATCTTAGAGACTAACACATTTATCTGAGCATCAGCTTTTGTGGGCCGAAACCCACTTCGCCGGATGCATCATCATCATCATATTGTACACACGTTCTATGATAGTATATGTTCCATGGGAGAAACACTAATAAATGAGTTGCTGCATTTTGTGCCAGCTAAAGTTCTGAGAGGTCTTAATGTGTAGTGCTATATAGAGCATATTACAGTAATAAAACCTGGAGGTGACAAAGGTGAGGATCATGTTAGTGAAGACTGCAAGAGGAAAAAATATAGTTTCCTCACCTGAGACGGTGGGGGAAGGGAGAGAGCATTCATGGCTACAACTACTGTTTGATTCTCTGAAGAAAGCCATGTTTCTAATAAGATCCAATCTATTGTGTGCACTTTATTAACAAAAGGGAAATTCATCCTCTCTCTCAAGAGACCAGCTATCTATGCCATTTTTCTTCTAGAAAGGGACCAATGAGTATTGTTTCAGTTTTCTCCACACAGTGTAATCAGCTACCTCTTATCTAGCTCTTTATCACACTTAGACATTGGGAATACTGAGAAACTACATGATCTAGATCTGATGAAAAGAAAACAGAGCAGAATGTGTCAGTCATTGATGTCAATGCAGCTCAAACTACCTGTCCAGTTCCCACATATATCATGAATAAGGAGTGACAGATTAAAGTCTTGCAGGTTCCCATAAAAGGAAGTCCCCATGGTAGAAGAGCAATCATTATGCAAGTTCTAGGTCCACCAGCTAACTGATGAAACTCTTTTCTAAGGAAGAAACTCACTGTTTCTGGCCTGAGGTGAGGTGTTCGGTGGTGGTAAGCTTTTGTTTTTATTTGCTCAGGTGTAGGGAAAATGAGGCTTTTTATTCTTTAACATTTGATATTTCTAGGTTTACACTATGCCACTAAAATCTTTTCTGTCTTGCAAGTTTTAATGACATAATCACTTTCTCTGCACTATCTTCAGGGTCAGGTCTTCAGCTGGTATAAATCAGCATAGTTTCATTGACCTCACTAGAGCTATGCCTCTTTCCATCATCTGAGGATCTTGCTCTTGGTGACAGATTTAAGGCATATCTATGATACTGAGTAAGGCCAATAAATTATACTTTGATATTTAGGTCTGTGATGGAGCATTGTACCCACCCTGACCTCTCCAGGGTTAATAGAGCCCATAGGATGCTGTGCAGAAAGCAGCCAATAGGAGAGGGGCTGCAAGGAGCAGCCAATCAGGGCCTGGCAGATTCATATAAGAATAGCTGCAGGGCAGAGCAGGTTCAGTTACTCTCTGGAGCTGAAAGAGGGACAACTGTGTGCCTTGCAGGCGGAAGGCAGCTAGCACTATGGACAGAGCAGTGTTGCGTAGGAATGGGAGTTAGAGGGAGTTCTTGGCTGACTGCTAGGAGGGCATGCTGAGGCCCTGAAATAAGGGCAAAGAAGTGGCCCAGGGAAAATGTACTGTGAAGTTGGTGGGGATGCAACATGTAGCTGCTATCTACAGGGTTCCTGGCCAGGACCTGGAGTAGTGGGCAGGCCCAGGTCTTCCCTCTCAGCCCCCCTCACCACTGGGGAAGTGGCCAGATCATTGACTGTTGTTCCCATCAGGGAAGTTGCAGGACAGTTGGACTTCAGTGCTATCACCTGGAAGGAAGGAGCATAGATTGTGACATGGCTGGAGGGCTGTGTCATGAAGAGGATGCTATGGTTCTTGAATGACATGAGTTTGGGAGCAGAAGGGATGGCAGGTGATGCACCATCGAGAGAGATCATTACCTGTGGAGCTAGTTCCCAAGATGGCCAGCAGGAGTGCCAGCATGGTGAGTGAAGCCCTGTCACAAGGTCCAAAATTTTTCAGAAAATGAAGGATGTCTATTTTTTTTCCCATTCCAGTAACCAAAAGATTGTATTCTCAAGGTGTGTTTCTAGCATCTCTCTGTGATGTTTCTGATATTTCTGCCCTATTACAGCATAGGAATTAGGTATGGTTAGATGGTCGGTAATTCCAACTGTCATTGGACCTCACATGATAACATGTCAAACTGGCACAAACTTTTTCCAGTGTCTTGAAATCTGTCTGTTACATTTTAAGTCCAAATTCATGTCCGTCTTTTTCTAGAAAAGACTTGCATAGCCTTCCCATCTGTCTCTCAATGCACAGGAAAGCCACAATTCAGAGATACCATGTTTCTTCCATGGGGCCATAGGCATTCTTGACGTAAGTCCTGCTGGCTAACTGTATTGTTTCCTTTGATTTAAGTGCTCATGAAGGGTGATTGATTGACCGAGCTGGAGTAGTCTTCTATCCACAGAGCAGAAGCAGAAGGGGCAATTCTACTTAGAGGGAATTTATCTGCCCTAATGCATTTTAGCTGCTATTAATCCATTCAGTAGAATAAATATTTATTTTCTTTTGTTGGGACACAGTGATATGTAGATGTGTGTTTGCTTTTTGTTGTTTTGAGATATTAATGTCAAGCTCCATTACAGTTCTTTGGATCACTTTAGTACAAGAGAGTATACAAATTAGTCTCCCTATTCAATTTATCCTTATAACTCAAATTGCATATAACTGTTGCTGGTAGACTTTAGAAGGAAATATATTGTAAAATGCTAATTAAAAAATAGCCTCTCTTATAGGAATACTTAGTATTTATATAGGACTTTGCTTTTTCAAAGCACTGTGAAAACACTAATACTTTTGACAGTCCAGTTGGTTCAAGTAGGTGAACTTACTGTAGTTTGCCAAAAGATGTTTTTAGCAACTTCTATCACGAAGAATTTGTGCTTGGGCTGTCTTAATCCTATGTTTCAGAGGATTTCACATTGCATTAAAAAGAATACCGGAGTTCTCTAGTGCCAGTACAGAAGTGGCTATAAGTAAATAAAACAAATTTAAAAATGAAAATGTTTCAGGCCCATAATTCGTTTTTGGATACTTTATTCTTAATTCTCACAGAAGATTTCTGCAAACAGATGAATGTTCTGACTAAAACTATCTTCTCCAATGTTACTTACAATTGGAAGACTATTTATGGCTGAAAGTTCAGTTTCCATGTACTAATCTTCTGGAGAATGGAAGAAAGAATAACATCTTAAAGTGAGCTTTGTCCTCCGGTTTTATTCTCATTTGTGCTAGAGTGCTTTGGACCATTTGCTGCAAAGTTTACCTGGAAGTAGGAATATTCTATCTCTACCAACTAGCTCCAGTCCCTGATCTTTGACTATAAGGACTAACTTTATTAGAAGATATGCAGTTTCACTCTCATTTTACTTATGTAATAATAGGTTTTTTCGTGTTTCTTCCTTTACATTAATTTTCTAATATAACATGTCAGTCATAACAGTTAAATAAAGATGTTGGTGGGTTTTTTAATTAGATACTTTGTTTCAATGCATAAAAAATTAAACAGTACCTTTGTTTACACTTGAAGGTTTGAGGATTTTTGTTGTTGAAGCATGTTTATAAAGTGTAGTACTCATTTTGTTCATAGTTTCAAAATGATCAGTTTACTGTGTTATGTGTTAGAAGCCCAATATAATCTGAGTTGCTTGACCACTGTCCTACAGGCCTAGCATAGTTTCAGTTGCTTGGTTGGCTAGTCTGACCCCTGCAGCATATCTTCCAGTTGGCAGAGATGAACTGGATTACTGAGTAATCTTGCAGATCTCTGTTTCTGCATGCCACGGCACATAATAAGACAAAATGCACAACATGTATGCTTGCAGTTGCACATAGATAACGATGATGGGAACAAGTTATCCTTGAATGTTTGGGGAGGTACACTTTTTCATTGCCAAGGGGCATACTTTTATACCACCCCTCCTATCACCAGTTGTTGTTTTGATAACCCCAATTATCATGGTGAGAATGGAATGTAGTTAAGAGTAAAAACCCAATGTAGGTAATTAGCATATATGATAATGAGTAGAGAGGTAATTAGGTGAAAGCTGTTAATGGAAGGGTATAAGAAGTCACTACTTAGACAAAAGGGAGTGCTCCATCAACATCTGACTCTGCAGGAGGTGCTGCTGGTCGGACCAGAGGCCACTGATTCCTTGGCGGGGCCCCTGAAGAAAGCTGTTCCTGTGTACAGTCTTCTGAGTAACTGTTTAGCTCTCCAGGCTTAGTGAGTATGATACAGTGTAGGCAATTCTCCAGTACATTCTCAAATGGGTTTTTTTGTGAATTTTAGAATAAAGATGTAATGGGTCCCATGTGTTATATCTTGTATTAGTTTGATAACTGGTATATCCTCTACAAGGAGACTATATCCTGATTTTGCAGAGCAATTTACTCTGACCGGATACCTCCTCCTGATCTCTAATTGCTGTGACTCTCTATGTATCTAGCGGCACAAACTGTGACTAAAGAAAAAATAAAGTGTATTTTAATTTTAGTGTAGTACCTAGGGTTGTTGCTGTGTTACGTCATTATTTTTGTTGCAGTGTTTTTTCTGTGTGTGTTAGCTGGGATGTGTTTTGGTCTATTCAGTATATTTATGGTATTAGTAGAAATGTTTCCCTGGAGGGTCGCATAATTCCTTTAGATTGGCAGAATTAATCAGTGGATGTAGTTATTACTATACATTTCAAGTGATTGAAAACACCCTCTAGAATAATGGAACTAAATTAGTGTGCGTGGTGTGCGTATGTTTGTGTGTGTGTGTGTGTGTGTGTGTGTGTGTGTGTGTGTGTGTGTTTAAAGAAAGATTGGCAGCTAATAATACAACTGTCAGTTTCTTTTAAAATGTTGAAATTGTTCATTTTGTTTTTAGTGTATCTGGTGGAAATTTTAAGTGTTAAACTAACTGTCCAGGAAAATGAAGCATTCTGTCGATCAGATCAGATCTATCATCAACAGAGGCAGTATAAGCTTCCGCATACTGCTCTGCTAATGTGGCTCAACCCTGGCCTACAGAATCCGTCCCTAGGGATTAAGGTATTTCCATTTCCAGTGTCTGTTCAATCCTTGTCTCACAATGAAGACAGCCATGAGGTCAATGGATTTCACAAGGGCACTGAACTGCCTTGGTAACAGTTTTTCTAGCATCACCACCGTGGTGTCCTAAAGCAGAAAGTTGTATGTCACACTACTGATCCATTGAAGTATCTGGTGCTTGTTTGGCTGTTTGTTTTTTTGACCAACTGTAATAGTTTCTTTTGTTTTGTTTGTTTGCTATTTAAAAACACACAACTTCCACTTGCCCTCCCCCCAATTTTGAGCAAATAAAAAAAAATTTATAGGCTATTTCAAAATAAATTGAAAACTTGTTTCCATTTGGTTTTTGAGACCCCAAAGAAAATTTTAGGAATGAACTATGTAATTAAAGCTATGAATGATTTTAAAAATTAATTTAGCTGAAAATTACATTTTCCCTGAAGCTTTTTGTGTTTTAACTATACCTATTTTTCAACTAGAAATGTTTTCAGTCAATAAACATGTATATGTGCACACATACCCATTGCAATATTTTGGGATGCAGTCCAGATCATTGAGGGGTTGTGTCTGTTCCATAATTTTGAGTGCCTCACAATGCTTTGCTGTTGTATCTTGCAGCCTGGGCTGCTCACAAACAGCTTAGTAGCACATAGGTCACACCCTGAGTGTCTGTATATGGCTGTAGCCCTGGTCCAGCAGCCTGTTAGCAACACTCCAGTCATGCTCTGGCTTCCACCAGCTTTGGTTACTGCTTGAAGGGTGACCCCCAATGTACTTCCTGTCCTAGATTTCCCCAAGATCCTTGTTCAGCACTCTCCTCGACAGGTCGGATATTAACGATCTTGTAAAAGTTTAATATTCAACAGTTTGCTACTTTAACTGGAGTTATCAAACAGTTCAGTTTAAACCAACACTGGATTAGTTTAGATAAAAAATACTTTTAATTGCATAGAAGTATAAGGTATTAAAGTCAGAAATGGTTCCAAGTGAAGTAGTAATAAAATGCTTTTTAGTAGCTGTGACAGGGCACCTGTCCCTCACTGGCCTGAAAAAGGTTGAGGGTGCAAAAGGAAGCCAATAGGAATGGGCTGTGGGGCAGCCAATCAGGGCCCAGGAGGTTGGTATAAAAGGGATCTGCAGAGCAGTGCAAAGGGTGTGCCTCCCAGAAGCTTGAAGAGGGAAGATTATCAGCATCCAGGAGAAAGCTGTAGCTAGCTGCTGGGAGTCAGCAGAGCGAAATGCCCTGAAGCAAGGGTGGAGAAGGTACTGGGGCTGTGGGGAAGTAGCCTAGGGAAATCTCTGGAGGAGTTGAGGGAGATGCAGAGAGAGAGGCTGCCATACACAGGGTCCCTTGGCCGGATGCAGAGTAGTGGGCAGGCCTGGGTCCCTCCTCTCCTCGCTAGACCACTTTGTGTCACTGCGATGGACACAAAGGTAAGTGTCTAGAATGGACTGCAGAATCCCCCAGAAGCAGGGGAACATGTTTTGTGACTCAGCCGGAAAGCCGAGTTATGAGAAGGAGGGTCTAGTGGAGACAAGTTTTCAATTCAATTCAAGACACTGCAGGGAGGGCCATCTGCCTCGCTGAGAGCTGATTCCCCAGATAGCCAGCAGAAGGTGCCAAAGTGGTTTTATCTTGGCTCAAGATAAAATCCTTACCACATGTTCCTAGAAACATGGCTGGCCAAATTCTCAGGTCAGTATCTCCCCTGCAAAGTCAAAGGGCTGGTTACTTTCTCTTCTTGGTGAAAGAGCGAGGAATTAGGGTGTGTTTGTCCCTCACTTTCTAAGCCACTCATCCTTTGAAATACATTTTCCTGAGGGTTGCCCTTATATAAAGTTCATTCAGGTTGTGAGGACAGAAATATGGAGTCTCATGGTGAAAGAGACTCCATTACTATTGTTTGCTAAGATGTCAATCAATCTGTTCCTGCTTCCTTTCTTTGCCAAAGAACAGCCACTTGATAGGTGACTGCCAGTCAACTTTGACATCTGGCTACAGAAGTCTGCCTGTCCTATGAATTTGAGAAACAGGTTTACCCTCTCCCCAGACTTGTCTGGTAAACACATTTTAGTCATAATTTCAGCTTATGTTCATTATCCTTATTATACATTTTGTACATACATTACATAAGGATATTAATGAACAGTGTGTTAGCTTATAAATGAGACCTCACAAGGCATATTTTTCACAAAGATGATTACAATAACATGTAGGATGTGAATGCAAGGATTGGCCCCCTCTCCAAAGATGGTGACATAGGGATTGCTGTACATGTAAGACCAGTGGTTCATCTAGTCCATTGTCCCAGTGGCCAGCATCAGGTGCTTCAGAGGAAGGTTTGAGAACCACATTGTGGATACTAGGGGTTAGAAAGAGACTTTCCATGGGTAGGTTATTCCCTGTCAGTTAGTGTTTGGTCTGTTCCTCAAAGAAAAGTTTGTATTCTTTAAGGCCCGTGGACAGCATTTGCAGGCCCCAGGATAGAACAATCTGTCGTCCTCTTTTGCCCAAAACCCTGCCCACAGTCCACCACCAGGCCCCATCCCACCCCAGGCTCTGACCCCTCCCTGCTTGGCCTGCTTGCCACTGCATCTCCCCCCTCACCTCACTGGGGGATGGGGGCTCAGTGGGAATAGCGAAGGAGCAGTGAGGTGAGCAATGGGGCTGGGCAGTGCCTGGGGTGGAATGGGGGTGGAGTGTGGGCAGGCCTTTTAAAGAGCCCACCCTGGGACCCTCACTGCTGCCGCCTCAGGTACCGCCCCTGGAGCCATACCAATGGCAGTGGCCGGGGCCCCTTTTAAATTCCCGGTCCTGGCTTGGGGCTCCAAGCTACCACCAGTACTGGAGTTTGGGGGCAGTGGTTGGGGGCCCCGGGCCCTTTTAAATCACCCAGGCCCTGGACAGTTGACCCCGTTTTGTCCACCCCCCACCCCTGTTGGCAAGACTAATTCCTTATAATTTCTCTTGTATAATGTAATTGTGGATGTCCTCATTAACCATATAAATGTCAAATCCTTGCTTAGTATTCTACCAGACTTTTCAATCATATCTTATGGTAATGTGTGCCACAGATTTTTTTGCATGGTATGCATTTCCTTTTGTTCAGTTTAAATTTGTTGCCTTCCCTTTTTTTTTGTATTATGAGAAAGTAAGTAGATGTCTCCTCCTTCCTTTTGAAAGGAAACAGTTCTGATCTCTTCAGTGTCTCTTAGTATGGAAATCTTTCTGTCACTAATAATTTTTATTTCACTTTGGAATCTTCAATCTCTGCTATCTTAAGGACGTTTATGCATTTATTTTATGTTGCTACTGTGTATTCGATAGTTCTATTTCCATATATTTTTCTTGTTAGTGTAACCAATAACAAGAGTATAAAATAGACGTGTGCTCAAATGCCTGATTAGCTCAAAGAAGCACATTTAGACATCCTAATGTTTGAGACTGAGGGACTAGTTGTTCACATTTTATTCAACTATTCTCTGTCACATTAAGAAAAGAAAAGGAATGTCACTTGTTTTTGATTTGTCTGGTAGAATAGGAAGTAGCTTTAAAAGAAGCTTTAAAAATGTTTGAGACCTCATTTTAAGTAGCTTTTGGTTTTAAAAAACATGCCACTTATGTTTTCCTCTTAGGCGGCAAGCAGATTCACAAAGTGTGTTTTCCTCAGAGTCCTTAGATAACTATCAGAGTAGGAAGCATAGGCTTGTGGCTAAAGAAAAAGCTGGGGAATCTGTCTTGTTTCTTCCTCTCCCCGACTCTGTTGCAAGCTGCTTTCTGGCCTTGATCAAGTTAGATAAGCCAAAGCTTTGATGTGTCCATAACTTGGGTTGTCTTGATCTTTGGCTGTGTGTCAAGAAACACTTAAAGCCTGATTTTTTTTCAGGGATGGAGAGCAACCACATCTCCCATTGAGTACCTACAACTCTAGTGGAGGTAAATAACTTTATTTTTTTCCTTTCTCTCTTCTTAAAGGAGAAAAGAGACATAAAATGCTTCTAACTGGACACTCAAAATTGAGGATGCTTGTGAAAATGTTTGCCTGTAGCCTTTCTCAGTTTCCCCAGTTGTAGAATGAAGGTAATACTTAACTGCACTACAAGGATGTTTGTGAAGTTCAGTTCTATAATAAGTGTAAAGTGCTTTGAGATGGTCAGATGCAAAACGCTCTTAGTACCCAGCATTAATATTAAGTTATTTTAATGGGCATTGTATAGCATGCTTTCTTAAGTTAAACCTGCTTTCAGAACATCAAATGTTTCCATGGAAGATATATCTGGAACACTAAAGCAAAAGTTGAATATAAAAAGATTTCTTTCACCTAAGACTTAGACATACTTGATGGCAGGATCCTCCTCCTGATGTAGCAGAAAAAATTTAATTCAGTTGAGAGCATCCAAGAACCTGACATTTCTGGATGGTGAAACAGAAAAACATTTCTGGATGATGGTAGTAAGATGCATAGTTCTCATTAACATTTCCAGTAATAATGGTGAAAACTACATTTAATATAGGCGTATTGGAAAAGGCATAAACATAAATAGAGTTCATGGCATATTAAGCAAAGATGCACTGTAAGTAAGGACTGGGCAATTAAAAAGGTTTACCCAAGTGAAACCAAAGATAGTAAAGAGGATAATTAATGGGGTTGAGACAACTCAATAATAACCACTTTGAACTTTAACAATAGTGCATTAATGCATGTGTCAGAAGGAGGGATTACATTTACAATCAACAACCATTTGCCAGGAATTTTTACCACATAGGTTAATTAGGAACTCATGATAATAGAGTATACTGATTAACTTACTGAACAAAGGGCTATGCTTGGTATTTAAGTATGCCATTCATTTTTTTGTTTTTGTTCAAGTACCTAAAGAAGAGACTTTTTTTAAGATATAATTTATTCCGTAATCTGTCCTCATTCCATCTGTGTCACTCCAGTGACAGCCATGGAGCTGCTTGGTAATAACCCATGAATACTATAAATTGACCTGGCTATTGTTATGTTTACTGTATAGTTCTATTGGGTTAAATCAACAGGGCTGTTGGAAAAAGCAAGCAGAAAGTGGAAATAATGGCTCAAGGTAAGTCACCACAAGGTAAACCCTTAAGGGTTTACAGGTCCATGGCAGAGCAATTGGTTCTCAGCATGCTGACTTGACCTACTGTGGTGCCTACTAAATTGGATTGGACAAGAAGGGCCATACACCGAGGAAGTGAAAAGGACAAAGGAAGTCTGACTGGATTTTTAAAAAGTGACACACTCTGCCAGAAGGGAGGCAGCTGTTCAGATTAGCACAGGCACCTGCTGAGGGGTCTGGAGAAATTAGGTCTGCCTGGTCTTCATTGACAGATGGGAAGTCCTTCAGGGAAGAGATGTGTAGACAGTTTTTAAAAATCATTTTATTTAAATGTTTTGTTACTACTGTTAAAATTAAATGATACTTCGGCAGAACTGGGTGAAAATTTTTTGGTGAATAATAAATTTACCCAAAATATAATTTTTTAGGGTACCGAAACTTTTCGCAAATTCAGATTGAATTTGGCAAACAGTCTTGACCAGAGAACCTGGGGGAGAAAATTTTTTTTTGTTGGAAATGTCAAAACACATCAACATTTCCAAAACAAACAGACATTTCATTTCAAAATGCTTTTGTTTGGCCTGAACATAAAGTTTCCTTCACCTCATTTCAGCAGGTGGAAGGAGCAGGCGGGGGGAGAGCAGGAATTCAGTTTTGGTTCAAAACGAATTAGTCACCAAACTGAAAAATCAATTACTTGCTCAGCCATATACTTATTAAGAAGGCTGTCTGGCCACTATATTCATCCCTGGTCACAGACTCTTGAAGTGAAGAAACACAGGTGTTGAATTCAACTGGACTGGCTGGAAAGTATGGTTAATAGCCAGGATACTGTAGCCCTGAGCCTGGTCTAAGAGTGGGAGAACCTCAGAATAATATCCCAGGAGAAGGAAAGGTATGAAGCCTGACCCCTGAGGGGGTGTACTCAGAGAGACTGAGAGGAAGACAGAGGTGCAGTTAGCCTTGAAACCTTGAATACATCTACACTGCTAAGAAAAACCTGAGGTGCCAAGTCTCAGAGCCCAGGTCAATCACCTCAGGCCTGGGCCTTGGAGCTAAAAATAGCAATGTAGAAGTTCAGGCTTGGGCAGGAGCCTGGGCTCTGAGACCATTTCCCCCTCTCTGGACTCCAGCCCAAGCCCAAATATCTACACTGCTATTTTTAGCTCCACAGTCTCAGCCTGAGTCAGTTGACCTGGGCTCTGAGACTTGGCTCCACAGCGTTTTTCTTCACAGAATATGCACACCCCATGAAAGCTCATGCTGATGTTAATGGGAAAACTCATGTGTGAATTACTAGTGGGATATGATTAGCCTTTACTGACTTGTTAGACTAAATTCTGTGCTGTACTTTTGCAACACAAAAGGCACACCCCATAAGGAAAGGGGGTAAAGGCACCCTAAGCTACCATTGTGCCACTCAGATTCTGCCCCTGCTAGGAGTTTATGTAGTCCTTGGCATAAGTTCAAACTGCCCCAAGGGCTGCATAACAAACATTGTATTTTAAAGGGAAAATAAAATAGTAACACCACAAAAATTAGTAAAGGATTCAAAATCAGGTACAATACCTAAATACTCTCTGCTTTTTTAAATAGACTCCTTGGATTAGAGCTTCAATTTTCCCATTAAGCAAAATAATTTTAGAGTGTAGTGATGTGAGACTACTGTGATGGTTCTTGGGGAGCCGAGGACTGACAGTTGCCTTGTTAGCCCCCTGCCTCCAGCGGGAGGGAGATTTGCTGGTGTTTACTGGTTGTCAGCTCCCTGACACCCCCTGCCTGTTAGCCATGCCAGCACTCTCCTCTGGGTTCTGCCAGTCCTTCCTTTGCCTTGCAGGTTAGCAATAGCTGTACCTCAGTCCCTGAGTCCCTTGAAGTGTTCCTCTGTAGTGGTCAGCCCCTCTTCCACTGAATACTCACAGTAATACCTGGTGTGCTATCCCCAAGGGGATAGATACCCACCAGGTTGAAAGAGTCAACTCAGGATCAGCTCCTGGTACAATACCACAGCACTGAAATATTGTTATAGTGAAAACAATCAAGTTTATTAACAGAGATCAAGATTAAAGAGGCAGCAAATAAGTAAAATGGAAACAGAAGGGTTACATATAAAACAAAATCCATACATGATTGCTAGATACTAAATTCAACAGTCTGAAACAGTATTATCTCTCCCAAAGACTTTTTGCAGTGTTTTTAATCAGGGCAGGTTGGGATTTCATTTTTATGAATGTAAACACGCTATCAATTTACTTTGTAAGTGAAGAATGAAGGGGTATCTTTGCCTTCTGCTTACATCTCAAGGTCATTGTTTGGCCACAGAGATGGAACAGCCCCGTGTAGTTCAGCCTCTGATGTGGTGCCCTCTTGCTGACTTCAGATACCCCTGTTAACTTCATATGTCAATGACTTAACTTTAATGTGAACTGAGACAGATATGTGAACATTCATCCTTTGTCTGGCAGAAACCTATTTGTCAACCTTCATTGATTCAGACTTTGGGGTGTATGTGCAGGTACTATGTAAAAAGTTGTGAAAATACATTAATGTCACTGCAAAATGAGCAGCATGTTTCTGGCTTTCACTGATGATCATACATGACAGTCCTTAGTGAGCCAGAATGTACGTTATAGGGTTAGGGTATTCTGGGAGCATTTTTTACCATTTGGCATTGAGGGGTTCTTAGGGACACACGTCCCCTCTTACAGTGATGCGGCAGGGTCAGCCAGTTGGTGATCCATAGGCTTTTGGCCATACCCCACTTGCAGCAGACACCCTGTTGAGGCTATATTTTCTTGTCCCTCAGTTTGTACAATCTATATAAAATCAGTATGAGAGAGGGATCCAATGGCTTTGTGGTGAAGATACTGGAGTGGGACTCAGGAGATCTGTGTTCAGTTAGCAGTACTGCCACAGCCTTGCTGTGTGAGACCTTGATCTTTCTGTGCCTCAGTTCCCCATCTGTAAAATAGGAAATTTCCACTTCTCCTGCCCTTTATCCTGATTGGACTGTAAGCTCTCTGAGGCTGGGACTTCTCTTACGGTGTGTTTGAATATTTCCTCAGACAAAGGGACCTGGATCTCATGTGGAGCCTATAGGAGCCACTGTAAAATAAATACTCTAAGTACATCTTGAAAATATTTTCAAAGTATAAATGTATTTCTGAGCATGTGCCTTCCCTAAGTTGCTCTAAACCGAAGTCTATATTCAGCTGACTCCTTCTCTCTCAGACTGGGTGCTCCTTGGCTTCTTACCTCATAACTTATTTAGTCTGTACTCTAGATTCTCACAAGATAGCCACTTCCACCTCCCTTGCTTATATCCAGGGGTAAGAAACTGTCTGCCTCAATGAGTCAATGTAACTCACTTAATCCTTTCCCTACAGGATCAATATCTACTAAGAGGGTGGGTGTTTCAGGCAAACACTTGCAGACTTTTGAGCTGTCCTAATAAATATATATAGTTCAGACTACTATGTTGTGATATTCAAGGTCTTACAAAATATTGTGGTATCTATAGCTAAACATAAAGATACATTCATACCGTTCTTGATATTAAATACCAGGTGTCTGTCATCCACTTCTTTCAGTGAAGAAAATATTTGATAGAAAAAGCTTAAGAACTTTTTTGAAAAATATTGAATATTTCTGCTATGCTAAATGTTACAAAATTCAAAGATGTACGCAATTCAGAAAAGAACTAAGAGTAAATAAGGAAGTATAATATTTCAGACTTCTCAGAATATTTTCTTGTCATCTATTTTGTTAATTTATATGTGGAATTTTAAGTCTTAGAAGGCTAATATTTTCATAAAATCAGCTCTGGAATATATTTAAAAATATGAAGTTATGTAAATATATGATGTTTTTAATATCTCAGCATGGCTCATTCCCTAATTTGTAACTTCAGAACAATACTTGCAGGGCCATAGCAGGCACTAACTGCATATAACTGCTAGCACTGACTTGGGAGTCTCTATCCTACTTAAAAGGACACTATACAGGCACTGTTCAGAATTCAGACTGTAGGGTATTCTGACAAAATTCACATTTGACTAAAGAAAGACATGCCAAGTAATGTAGTTTGTCACACTGAACTCCTTTTCCCATTGCTGCAGTAGTATCCACCCTTCTCCACAAACCTCATGGAGGGCATGTTGTGGATCTAGGGATTTTCACTGGCATAGAGTGTAGGAACTGTGTGGGCCTTGGCAAGAGTGGCTGTCTTGCCCCCACCCCCAGGCCCAGTTTAAAGCACATCAGATTTACAGTACAGCCCTGGGCTGTATTGACTTTCTGCTTGCCATTTCTCTTGGTGGTTATGGGGGAAGTGTTTGCATCATGACTGCAAGAGCTGTGCTGCTAAGCAGCAAGAGGGGCTGCTAGGGATAAACAGCCATAATGGAGGCACAAACTCTCCATGGAGATGGTCCTGGACTCCAGCTGGTCCCTACCACATGATTCACCCTACCATAGGTGATCGGTGTTTCCTGCAAACAGTTTCCTCCCCCTTGGGTTTTTCCCTTATGAGGGGTTGATCAGGTCCTTTGTTTACTATAGGGATTTCCAGGGTGCACATTGACTAAGCATTTAGGCTTGGCAAAATGCTGTATGTGGCCCTGGAAAAGAGATGAAGAATATGACAAAGGCATGTAAAAAAGGGGGCTACAAATTATGGAAGTATCCTTTTTAAATTCCTTTTTTTCTTTGCAACTATCTTTTCATCATATTTAGGCATTCGTTCTGAGGAGAGAGAAATAATGTTCACTTCAAAAGCAATTCCTCCTTAATAAATAATTCAGATTTAAGATTGTTGATATTTTGTCCTGAGCACAGTAATAGTACTTAACATTGAGCAATCACATTAGCTTTTCCCCCACCTATGATTTAAATGGAGTATGACAGTTTAGGGTCTCTATTCACCCCATGGCATATTAGGCTCAAACTTGGCAAGGGGTGCAGTGTTCTCATATCTGCTGGAGGAAGTGAATGAAACATGCATAATTCAAAGAGGTTTTTTAATTGTATTGCATCTTCATAGTTTTTGGTTGCTTAAAAACCAGAATTTTTCCAGCTCTTTCAAGACGTAAATTGTTGCCTATGATCAGCTTTAGAGCATGTGGGTACTTTGCCTTTCCTTCATAAAAATGTCTGTCCATTTTTTAAACTTGTCAAAATAAGTTCAGAACAAAGTTACAGCCGATTAGCTGTCTTTGTTTTACATTATGGTGGACAGTCTTTTTGCGTCCTTCTTGAGCTCTTTAAACCCATGAGGTCTTCCTCAGTGGACAGACCTCCATCTCTCTGTGAGCATGCTCAGAAGTATATTCTGGTAGGCTACCTCATGTTGCTGCTCTGATCCTCACTGTTTTTAATTAGGTTGCGCACAAACTGATTCCACAACAGGGTGCTCGTTATTGATTTTGCTGAAATGAGATATTAATATGGTCAATCCAGTTGATCAGCTCTTGACCAACTTGTATTCCAATAGTTACATTCAACCTATAAGGAAATAGCAGGCTGTGTTCTATGCCAGTATTTCCTAGTACATGGGCCGGACCTAATCGGGGAGGTGCTCCAGATATAGTCAGCTATTAGAAAGCCCCCATTGGTCAACTGCAGAATTTAAACTAGATCAGTTCTCTGGGTTCTCCATCTTATGTTGGGGATTTGAATCCTATCTGGCCCCAAAATCTGGTGGGTCACAAAGGTGGCATACAGCCATCTACTCCCTCTAATGAAGCTGCCCCAAGCTTAGCTCTCAATCAGGGCCGTTATAGTCTTGTGAAGTATTAAGTGCATATTCCATCAGACCATAAGATCTCTGACCCCAAATACATACTATTATTCCCCAGGAATCTTAAAAATAAGCACAACACAAATCTTTATGAAAAGAAACATTTTATATATCTACACGCTAATAATGCACACAGATCTGCCTGAAATACATGTCCACGAAACCTCTTCCTATCTTAGAGGTTTGCATTGGATAACTTTATCACAAACTTTTATTGCACATTTCCTATTAAATGAGACTATTTTCAAGAAACAGCAGCAAAGTATTTTACCAAAAATTATACTGTCATTTAATATATACGAACTGATATTTTGCGTTGAGTATTGCTAAAAGAAATATTTACTTGCAGAACTAATGACTAAAATATATTAACCCACTGCTCCCCATAGACAATTACACACACACAGGCACACAACAATCCATGTGTTAAGGTTGTGCTATTGTGAAGGAATGTGCATTTTGTTAGTTTTAATTATAGGTACTGCTGCATTATCACTAGCACCCTTAACTTTATTATTAAAGTTTTTTGGCATTTGGAAATATAGCATCACAAGACATGTTTATTACTGTGGTCAAAGTTTTTGAAAATATCTTTTTCATACTCCTGTTGGAACACTGCTCCCTCCTCATCTCTGTGCTTTTCTGTTCCTCAGTTTCCCCTCTGAGCCAAGGAGGTACTCATCTAGTGCAGTGGTTCTCAACCTTTCCAAACTATTGTACCCCTTTCAGGAGTCTGATTTATTTTGTGTACTCAAAGTTTTACCTCACTTAAACTATCTGCTTACAAAATCAGACATAAAAATACAAGTGTCATAGCACACTGTTACTGAAAAATTGGTTAGGTTTTCATTTTTACCATAAAATTATAAAATAAATTGATTGGATTATAAATATTGTACTTACATTTCAGTATATAACATAAAGAGCAGTATAAACAAGTCATTGTCTATGAAATTTTAGTTTGTACTGACTTCACTAGTGGTTTTTTTGTAGCCTGTTGTGAAACTAGGCAAATACGTAGATGAGTTAATGTACCCCCTGGAAGACCTTTGTGTACCCCTGGTTGAGAAACACTGATCTAGTGCACAGCAA
Source organism: Mesoclemmys tuberculata (assembly GCA_007922155.1). NCBI lineage: Eukaryota > Metazoa > Chordata > Testudines > Chelidae > Mesoclemmys > Mesoclemmys tuberculata. The sequence continues at coordinate 69,649,451 of ML675601.1, forward strand.
AAGATTAAAATAAAAAAATCCTCCTCCAGGGGTCTGCTTCTTCAAGCCACCACACAAAATAAACCTGAACAGTTCAATTTGGCTCCTGTATCAGAATTCTAGTAGAGGGGTTCTTGGTCCATCATAGAAAGCCTACCTCAGCAACACAAATCCTTAAGCCCTTCTCAGTGCTCAAGCACTCCTTGTATCTGAGCTTCAGCTGAGGGTTCCTGGCACTTGCTGTTCCTCCCAGGTCTCTCTTGTTCTACCAGACAGTCTCTAGTCTTCCTAACGCAGAGCTCTGACTGTTGCCTGTTTCCTCTGTTGCATGATGTCTAGATTCTCAATACTTTTTGGGGAACTACATTTCCCAGAAAGCCTAGTCTTCAAAGGCCTTAGAGCCATGGCAGGCACACTGGGATATGTGCATTTGTCCGAATGCCCAGTGCCATGTTTATATAAAATCATGAGTTAGAGCAGTGGTTCTCAACCTCTTTACCATTGTGGGCTGTGTGTGTGTGTATATATATATATCTATACACATACTACCTGTATGGCCCTGAGGATGTCACACAGGCTGCAACTGTGTGCTGATTGGACTGTGGGTTGAGAACCACTGAGCTAGAGAGTATAACTTTACGAGTTTCCCTGGGGCAAGAGGCAGAATATTGCTGCAACACTTCAGGAGCAGATGAGTGAAAGTTGTGATTTTGAGTGTAACAATTCATTCCTTAGCCAGAACAAAGGAAAGCATTCCTTCATCCTTTTGTGTAGCATATCCTCTGTGCATCCAGCCAGTTATTCTTGCGAGTGACTGAAGGGATAGAACTGGTGCTCCCTGAGTCCCACCGCTACTTAGTCCTCCCCAGTCACTCGATCATTTTGTGAAGTTTCAGACAACTTCTGTCCCCATGGCTATAGTTATGATCTGAGTGGGGTCTAGCAGGGGAGCAAGACAAGATGAGCCTTATCTCTAGTGTAGAGAGGGCTGTGGCAATATAATCCCACGTGATTTGGCTGACTATTATGACAGCATCATGTGATCTGTTGACATTCTAGGAAGCTGCTTTTTGGCCTGATCGTACATGCAGAGGGGAAGATCTCTGGATCTGACAAAATGAGGTGACCAGAATGAACTTCTGAGTCAGTGTGAGCTGAGGACACTATATAGCCCTTGTAGCAAGTTCACATAGGTCCCCCTGCTGGTCAGGTCCTCTGCATCCATAAACCACTCGCAGATGTCAGCTTCATGCTTCCCCTCCCAGTGTTCGTTATTTACAGCTTATTACCCACCACCATCTAGCAATATACAGTCTGGCCTAACAGCCCTAGGGACCTCACTACTCCAACTGCTAATCAAGGGAGCTCCCCACACTTCCTTCCGGGGAGCCTTTTATAGTGCCTGGTCTAACAAGCCCCACAGCTGCCCCTCATTAACCCACTCTGTGCAGGGTTTACTCAGCCTTTTCCATTCCCTCTAATTAGGGCATCAGTGACAGGGTGAATCAGCCTAGTCTCTACCAGCACCCTGTCACAGTCCTACATGACCAGGACGTCTAAAACTGTTTCAGAACACCAGTAAGTAAGAACTGACACAATCAAAAATCCATACAAAAAGGTTCCATAAACAGAACAATGTAATTCAAATACAAGCACCCTTTCTGATTGCCATATTTTAAAACATAACTATAAAATCATCTTGCTAATTATGTTCCTTTTATAAAAATAGTCTTCTAGTGAGATGGAGTGCATGTAAATGTGATGTATTATGAGGAGGCTAAATCAGTGAAAGATACAGGTTTTCAATTGTAAATTTCAGCTCAAGAGAAATATTTAAATTGTTCATGCCACACAAGATATATAGGGTTTGAGCTAGTATCCAGTGAGGTAAATGGGAGTCCTTCCTGCAAATATAGAGGAGAGTAACTTTGATGTTGGCAGTCCCTTGAAATCAAGTAGAGTACTCATGTGCCTCAAATTACTCACATGAGTAAGTGTTTGGAGGAATCCCCTACTGGGTGACCTTGGGGAAAATCACTTTCCCCCCTCTGCCTTACTTTCCCCATCTGTAAAAAAGGATAAATGATACTTACCTCCTTTATAAGACACTGAGATCTGTGGATGAAAATTGCCATATAAATAATAGGTATTATTTATGTACATGAGGGATGAGGGGGCTCAGGACCTTTCAGAATTGCTCAGAACATTGCAAGATCAAGCCCTAGATGCATAACAATGTATTCCCTGCTAAATATAACTTGTAATTTGGCATATACATATAAGATCTAGAACCACAAAGCTTTAGATTCTCTAACTCTGGAAAATCTTGGTGTCAGCTCACAGTACAATTAAGTCAGAACGGGTACAGAACAGGAAATCTGTAAGAATTTCCAAACTACAGCTGGTTTGATTCTAAAAATTAAGATCTAAATTGGGTAGAAATTTGCATTTTACAGCCTAAGTCTGCTAAAATTTCTCCAGGCACGATCTGATCATATAGAATACTTGCTGTTAGAAATTCAGTCAAAACAAATTCAGGCTTTCAAAATTTTGATTTTGTTCCACAATGATGTATTGTCACATGCTATGAAATCAAGATGCTTAAAAGTTTCACAGTTAGTGATTTAAGCTTCCACTAAAAATCTCCTCAAATAGCATTCAAGCTTCTGGGACCATGGCTTTCCCTGAGACTAGTTAGATTAGAGCTCTGTGATGCAGTGCCCCATACAGCTGTTATTCTTCATTAGGTTAACATCTATGTAAGTCAAGATTTTCAAAGATCTGGTATGTTGGGGTAACGTAAGTCAGTCAGAACAAAGAAAATCTCTCCTGTGCTCAGAACTGTAGAAGACACAAATAGAGAGAACTCCTCCTGCCCTGAGGAGCATTCAGGCTTTATTGAAGGGACACTCGGGAAGTCCAGGCCCAAGATTAAGGATTTTGTCTTGTTTTGTAAAATCTTTAAGGCAAACAACATTTAAACTGTTTCTTTTTTCTTTCTTATTATTTTATACTTTCCTCTGAAGTATTTGTAACCACAAACATTGTGGCATAAGCATGACAACCAGGCAGTGAAACTGTCTTGGAAAAAGAGAAGTTCAGATTTCATTGAGCTGGATTGTATACTGTGTCAAAAATCAAATAACTCCTTGATGTACAGCCTCTGGCATGAAGTGCCCAAAACGTCCTTTAGAATGTTCCACAGCAGATTGCTGAATGTAATCTAGAATTTTTCATATCTCAGGGTGGTGAGATGCCTCATTTCTTGCACCATACAGAATAATATTGTGTAAATGTGACTAACTCCATTTCTGAAGTAGTGTGAAGTAAAACTGCTGTGGTTGTACTGAATCAAAATCAGGGCAAAATTTGCTCCTATTTATCTCATTCAGACCTCTCTGGCTAGATTCTGCCACTTTTTACTTATGGTGAGGAGTAATAATACCTTACTCAGTGAATAATTCCATTGATTTTGGTAGGACTACTTATCAAGTAAGTAGTACCTTACACATCATGAGTAAAAATGACAGAATCAGGCCTGTAAGTTTTAATAGAAGATTGCTAACAATAGGTGAAAAATGCATTATTCAGTCACTGGGAGCAATAATATTTCTTCTTGCAGTTGACTGTTTTTATTCTGTAAGGTACTTGTATTTCTTCACAGATGCAGCTGTATATATGGAGGCCCCAACCAGCAAACACTTCAGTGAGACTGCTTATGTATTCACGCTCTCTCACATTCACATATACTGGACCTGACACACCTTTTCTAATGAAAATTTCAGTTTTGACAAATCGGCATTTTCTGGCAAAAAATGCTTCATCAAAAATTTCCTGATTAGCTCTAGTCTGTGAGCCAGAGAACCTATAAATAAACTATTCAATTTATGAAGATTGCATTACACAGCAACATTTTCTTTTTAAAAAATTACTTTTTGGAAGGTTGCCTCTTGTCCTCTAGGTCACTGATATAATCTAGATCAGGATATTGTTGACAAAAATGGCTGTTCAGTGGGCTGTATGAAATAAGTTAGCAGTCTCTCTAGTTTCTAGTATATAAGATGTTACAGCACAAAACCCGGTAAGCCCATTGGCAGCATTGCTGATCATGCATAGAGATAAAAAAATTAAATGAGCTGAACATGGCACGTTCTTACCCATACAACTGGACTGTCAGTAATAATGCTGAGGTGCATTGCAGAGCAGTGCCGGTAAACTTGCACTGATAAAGCAAGCTGAGTTGTCTATGTACTGCAGAGAAATTTATCTTGATATCCCCTTTTAAGAAAGCAAAGTCAGCAAAAAAAACAAACAAGGAACAAAAAACTTTGGCTGAATAAGAAGACACAATTTTAATAATGACATTAGCTAGACTGTGAAATAATCAACTGAGGAAAGTGGTGGAAGACCAATTGTATGTGTCATTTTAAAAATTAAATCACTTGAAAGTCTGCTGCATGGAATAATCTTATACACTGGCAAGAGATTAGATTGGATGATCTGTTAGGTCCTTTCATTTAGAATTTCTGACTATGAACATATAAATCAAAGGTGATCATCTGACTTTGGGTGTCCAGTTTCGGACACCTTTAATCTTGATCTTTTTCCCCCCCTCGGGGTTAAGTAACCATAACAACTTCCATTTAAGTTAGTGGGAGCTTCATATGCTCAGCATCTCTGAAAATCAGGCTCTAACTTAAACTGAGTACTCAAACATTGAAGCACCACGCAAAAGCACTAGGCCATTTCTAAAGGTAACTAAATAGTGTTTTAAGACACATTCGATGGTGCATATGTCTTGCACTGCACTTATGCACAGGGATTACTTTCACCCACTGAGCACTGAAAAATTGCCTCATTCATTCATAGTACTTACTGTATGTCTGTGGAATATTTCTATAACTGCTTGTGGTAAAGTTCATAGACCCTGACCCTGAAATCAGTGAGGCTCTGAAGAGGTACGGATGTTCATGCAAGGGGATCTGACTTCAGTACTGGGGTGAATGTTTGTAAAAGATGGCAGATTTTGACAATTTATTCTAGTGAATGTCATATTAAAAGTACATTGCCTTACTAACTATAAATGTTAATTTATTGATCAACATTAGAAAAATGTTACCTGTTGCAGGGTTTATAAAATTTACAGCATGCCTAAAGATGGAAGATGTCTGCAGAGACTTGGTGAGACGTAAGGAGTTTTGGTCCTGTTCTTCTCTCCCCGCCCCCCCCCTTCTGTTGTTGTCATCAATTAAGGAAGAGGAGATGGATGTGTAACATTATGTTGCACGTAATTTCATCTGAATATTTAATCACAAGTGATTAAGTTAAAGATTTATAACACAGATTTTGACATTCTGGCTGATATAGCAAGGTTAATAGAGCTATATTGTCCTTGGATATGGCTTGTCTGGGAAAGCAGAAAAGACAAGAATATATACAGCCACCGGAATAAATAAGACCTTCAAGAAACTCTTTCACTTCTGTATTTTTAATAGGGTTGCATGGAAAACAAAATTTTGTTTCACAAAAATCTTTCAGGTTTTGAAACTTGTTTTCATTCTGCATTGGCAGGAACATGACACCTTTTGACATTCTTCTTCATAAAAAAACCATGAGCAAGATGCACCTCAGAATAGCCGATAACCTGGTACTTAGGGCACTTACGTGGGTGTGGGGAACTCAGGTTCAAGTCAGATGTGATTCAGAAGAAGGAGTTGAACATGGGTGTCCCACATCCCTAAGCACCATGTTGTTGGCTATTTTGGGTGGGTGTCATTCTCTTCTCCCACTCACCAAAAAAATGTTTCTGCAAAACATTTTGGTTTCAGTGAAATTATTCTTTTTTTCATTGGGGGGACATGGGGAAGGTGTTAATGGGGGGGAATTTTACTAGATCTAATTTTAACAGTAATATATAGTACATTAAAAGCTAGAAAACTGATGATCAGTATAACAAATTCAAAAGGAAAGCAGGATTGTTATCCAACAAGATGTACAATAGGTTTTATAGAAAAGTAAAAGCAGCAAGGCAACTTAAAACAGGCGCATGCGCGCGCGCACGCGCGCACGCACGCACACACAAAAAGCCACCAACACCAAAACTCGATAATGAGGGCAATATTTGACCATATATCTGAAAAGACTCACAGGGCCAAATTCTGCTATTTACTGCAGTGCACCCTCGTTGACATTAATGGTAATTAGATGGGTGTGACTGAGGCCAGAATTTGTCCAATTCTATTTTGTATCTGTATGTTGTAGAGATCAGAGAGTTTTGTAATGTCTACTTTGTAATATAATACATACATGTACAATACCTGCAGGCAAACAACAAAGGAGACTCTGTTGGTTCAGTACACAAAAAGACCAGGTCAAATATTCAGTACATGGAGTGATGACTTAACACTCTCCCCATCCCTGCCCCTGACTTACTTATAGTCTTTTCCATGACACTTTTCACACTAATATCTGATGATCATGCAAGTACTAATTACTGTATACTCACAATTCCCCTGTGACAGAAGAAACTATTATATAACACCCATTTTACCCATGCAGAACTGAAGCACTGAGAGAGACAGGGTGGGATTTTCAGAAGCAAAACTACTCCCATTGAAGTTGTTCAGGTTTTTAGCATGAACTTCAAAGGGAGCAGGGTTAGGCCACTGCTAAGCGCTTTTGAAAATCCACCCATAGTGACTTGCCTATTGTTTCCCTCCTCTATCTTGCACCTATTGTCTCTTTCCAGCCCTTGACCATTTTCTCCCCTCTTTCTTTTTCCATGTCCCCCATTGTCTCTGTTCAGTATTAGCTGGTGTGCAGGTGGGAAAATTTCCTATGCAGCTCACAAGTGGCTGGGTAGTACTCAAACTTTTCCAGATGTGGCCCATCTTCAGTGTTTGTTCCTGCTAGCCTAGGATAGCTTTTGAGATTTATCATACAATTCGTATTAGGGGCACAAGATCGTTGTTCTATACTGTAAATGTCTGTTTTCTTTTTTGTACAGAATGTACATTATCCAATGATAAATTAAATACCTAGTCTTTACAAAAAGAGGACAATGACTTTGACTAAAGTAAACATAATTGATGTGATAGTTCATTACTCTTGCATAGCAACGCAAAGATAAATGCTATGTGTATAAAAATAGAGAGGAGCCAGTAATGGCAATTAATTGGTAGACTTCATAACTTTCAACTGTAAAATACAATGTGTGTGTGTGAAGATTTTTCTTTCCAGGATTTTTTGTGGGAATTTACTAATATTTCAAAGGTAGTTAAATGTTTTAGAGTTATTAATAAAATATTATGAAAATAACATGTTTGAAAGTCAGAACTGTGAACCCCATAAAATGTATAGATCTGTTCCATAAAGCAATCATGCACTAAACTCTATTTATGCTATATTCTCAACAATTAAGAATTTTGATACAATTTTTTAATAGTTTGGTAGACAATATGTGAGGCAGTTGAAGGCTCATGGAAAAGGAACAGCTCAGACAGGTGACAAGTTGTGATTAATGCTTCTGATTGGCTATGAATTTGGGATACAGCTAGTTTATGCTGAAACCTCTTGGACCTGTCTCCAGTGATATGCATGTGGGATAATCATTTACATCAGTGGAAAATGTAACCTGCTACCAAAACAGAATGGTAGTGTTCTTCATCCACTTTACCCTGGTGTAAATGACTATATGAGGTGCAGGGCAACAGGGAATCACTTACCCAGTCCTACCTCTTCCAGTTCCCTTCCCCCAGATATTTGTTTCATCCATCTGTTGTGATGTGTCTTTTAGGCCCTAATGCTGCAACTGATTGTATGTGGGCAACCCCTGCACCCACATGGAGCCCTACTGAAGCAGTATCAGGACCGTAGATTGTAATCTCCCTTGAGCAGGGACTGATATTTAAATGCTTGAACAGTGCATATCACAATCAAGCCCTGGTCTGATTAAGACATTTAGGTGCTAAAGCAACAGAAGTAATGATAATAATATTCCTAACACTGTCTGGAGTTGGGAATAGTTAATAAATAAGTTGGCTCTGAGCAGACTGACATGACTCTGCTAGTTTACTTCAGTCATGACGCCTGCTATTCCAATCGTATCTCCCCTTTTATATAGTAACAAAACATTGAATTGTATCACAGATTGGTGATGGGCACTAGGATGAGAAAAATTGTAGTAACCCCTTTGAAAATCCTTGAGGGGAAGATATTACAAATCACAGTTCTGATACAACTACATGAATATTCATATAACCACTACTACATTGCTCAGGGGGAAAATTAACTCCTTTGACTGGTAAGTATGCAAAGTTGTGGGAAAGTGGTGGTGGTGGTTGATGTTTTTTTTTAAAAAAAAAAACATGCAAACCCTGGAGACTTAAATTCATCTCTATTGCCAATTTAGAATAGCAGATGTGACTGATTTCCATAAATAGTACTTTTCCTTCACAAGTCAAAATCAGGAAGAGCATAATTATGAGTGCTGCTTGCACACAAAAGAACCCCCCACCAAGTTCTCTTACTTGACAATCATTAAATACAGCTCCCAGTTGTCAATGAATATCAGTCTGGCAAATAGTCCAGTTGACCACAATCTGTACTTCTAAAAGTTCTGAATGTCAAGTCTGCTGAAGCTGTTCATGGCATTGTTGCTGTTTTGCTGTTATCCACACTAATGATTAAATTCCAATAGATGGGTTCTATTTTGAAGCAGTTTCTATTTCTGTACTTGCAAAGCATTAAAAATCCCCCTTGGAAGTATTGATAGGAAAATTTGGTTTTCAGTGGCATCACCATAAATAAAAGCATTTTCTAATAGCATTTGAAAGAAATATAGAATGGTTATGTCAATATTCCTTAAAGCCTTTCTACAAATACTTTATTATGTTTTAATATTGCTGCTTCCAATCAATGGGTCTCTTTATAAGGATGTTAAACTAGAATTCTGCCAGTAGCCAATACTAGTTTATTTCTTAAATGGGTATTATCAACATGATTTTTTTAACATTCATTTTAAAAGTGAAATTTTCTGACATACGAGCCTATAAATAGCGTGACCAGTGTGTGTGTGTGTGTGTGTGTGGCTTTTTGTTTGTTTTTATTTATTTGTTATAAGGGTATTTTTCTTCACTGTTTAAGTCTGTGGGGCAGTCTGAAAAGTAATAGCACCAAACACACTCAGATTCACCCTTTTTTCTTTATCACTACATGCACCTTCCTGTTTGCTGTCAGTTCTAGCTTCCATTGTAAGACCTCCCTCTCAGTGGTCCAGGTATCCCTTCAAGACCCACTTCTACTTTGAAGCCTAAAGCAGATTTCCCATCAATAATGGCTAGGCAGAAGGTCAATGTTTTAACAATTCGATATAGTATATAAAGAATTATGATTATTTGGGACCATCAGGTTGAACAATAGCTCCTCTATGTAACCTCATCCTTCCCTCCTACTCTTCATTAAATTCACTTATTGGATTTTACCTTAAGTTAGATTGTAAACTCTTCAGGGCCGGGATAGCTTCTTCATATGTATTTTTGGACTAGTATCTAGCACAATGAAACCCCAGTCCTGACTGGATCCTCTGAGTGCTTTGATAATGCAAGTATGCCCAGATTCAGCAAAGCACTTCAGCAAACGCTTAACTTTAAGTCAGTTGGACTGCTTGGATTCTGAAAGTTAGGCAAATGTTTTAAGTGCTTTCCATCAATGCCATAATGAAGTTGCTTTTGTTACTTGTTGCTGCTTTTGACACATAATCTCTTGAAGGGCCTGGAAGAGAATCATAAGGTTAGAAGGGACCACAAGCATCATCTAATCTAACCCCCTGCCAAGATGCAGGATTTGTTGGGTCTAAGCCATCCAAGACAGACTACAATCCAGCCTCCTTTTGAAAACCTCCAGAGAAAAAGCTTCCACAACCTCAAAAGGCAGTTGGTTCCATTGTCCTATTGTTCCTACAGTTAGGAAGTCTTTCCTGAGATTTAATCTAAATCTTCTGTGCTGTACTTTGAACCCATTGCCTCTTGTCCTGTTCTCTTTTGCCACAGGGGCAACTTTTCATCTTTTTTTTTATGGCAGCCTTTCAAGTTTCTGAAGATTGCTATCCTATTCTCCCCCATAATCTCCTGGTTTCCAAACTACACACACTCAGTTCCTTCAGCTTTTGCTCACATGGCTTGCATTTCATTCCTTTGATCATCTTTGTTGTTCACCTGTGGATCCTTTCCAGTTTCTTTATATTCTTTCTATACATTGGTGACCAGAACTGGACACAGTACTCCAGTTGAGCCCTAACCAGCACTGATTAGAGCGATACTATCACCTCCCATGACTTGCCTGTTATGCTTCTATTAATGCAACCGAAATTTGTGTTTGCTTTTTTGGCTACAGCATTGCATTGCTGACTCATGTTGAAGTTGTGATCTGTCACAACTCCCAGATCCTTCTCAGCAGTGCTGCGGCCAAGCCTGTTTTTCCCCATTCTGCATTTATGCGTTTGATTTTTCTTCCCTAAGTATAGCACCTTACATTTCTGTTTAATTTCATTTTGATTTCTATATCCCAGTTCTCCAGTATATTAAGACCCCCCTGAACTTCAGCTCTATCTTCCAAAGTATCAGCAATCCCTCCTAGTTTTGTGTCATCTGCAAACTTGATCAGTATGCTCTTTATACCTACATCCAGGTAATTTAATAAAGATCTTAAACAACACTGGATTTAGAACAGATTCCTGTGGAATCCCACATGCCATTAATAGTTGCTCTTTGATTATGGTAGTTTAACCAATTATGTATCCACTTCATGGTAGCTCTGTTGAACCCGCATTTCTCCATCTTATAATCAGAATGGCATGTGGGACTGTGTCAAAAGCCTTGCTGAAGTCCAGGTATATTATGTCCACTGCAATTCCTCTATTCATCAAACCAGTTACCCTGTCAAAGAAGGAAATCAAGCTTGATTGGCATGATTTGTTCTTGATAAATCCAGGCTGGTTCCTACTGATTACTACTTCATCCTCCAGTTATTCACAAATTGAGTATCTTATACATTGTTCTAGTAGCTTCCCAAGTATCAAAATCAGGCTGACTGGTCTATAGTTTCCCAGCTCCTCTTCTGTCTCTTTTTAAAGATGGGCTCTACGTTAGCACTTCTCCAGTCATCCAGGACCGTTCCTGTTGTCCATGAGTTTGTAAACAATTATTGCCAGTGGCTCTGAGATATCTTCAGCTGAATCCTTCCATACCCTTGGATGAATAACACCCAGCTCTGATTATTTGAATTCATTCAAATTGGTCAGAAGATCTCTGATGTGCTCTTCACTTATCCAATCTGCATCTCTTCCCCTGTATTGTCAATGGGGAGAGAGGTCATGTATGGCCAAGAAAATAGTTTTTAAAAAAAAGACTATTCACAAAATAGTGTCCAATGCACAAAGTAAATAAATGGAAGAAAGGAAAAAATATTCCTTCTAATCACTTAGGATTTACTTGTGATGACTGAAGTTTAAAAAAAAAATCAGATGGAAATGGGATCTTGAAAAATCAGATGGAAATGTGATTTTGCAAGTTGACAGTATCCCTTTAACTCATCACTTAATACTGTGATGATGATAGAAGTAAAGCTAGCTGTCTAGTACAATTAAAACTTAGTGACAGCAAAGTGACCATTGTAATGTGATAGGCCCAAATTCTACTAATGAATTCAAGGATTCAGATCTGTGGGAAATTGTGATCTAATCCCAGAGTCAATAACTGTCTACTGCTGATTGTGCATAAGGTTCCATGTTTTGTTATAGCCCCTAGGATTAGAGTATAGAGTTGTAGTGGGTAACTGTCTTAGATATTTTTGCCTTTTTTTTTCCCAGTTGTGCATTTTAAATGAGTAATGCCAAATTCATTAATTCATTGAGAAATTAAAGAGAATAATATAATTGCAATTTGCAGCTCAGCTTTCATTTTTGGTTTGAGAGTTTATAAACTAGATAAATTCTGAGATTATAAAGTCAGAAGGGACCATTGTAATCATCTGGTCTGACCTCTTGTATAATACAGACCATATGACTTCTTAGAATTAATTCCTCTTTGAACCACAGCATACCTTTCAAAAAAACTATTCAATTTTCATCTTAAAATTACCAGTGATAGAGAATTCGCCAAGACCCTTGGTAAACTGTAGCAATGATAACTACCCTCACTGTAAAAAATATTGCCTCTTATTTCTAGTCTGAATTTGCTTAGCTTCAACTTCCAGCCAGTGTATTACTTTGTTTATACTCCAAGGATAGCATTGGTCCTTTAGGCCACAGCATCACACTAGCAGTTGATTAATCTCTATGACCCCCCAATCTTTTTCAGATTCTCTGCTTTCCAGGGTAGAGTTACCCAACCTGTAAATATGGCCCACATTCTTTGTTTCTAGATGGGTCTGAGTTTACATTTGATCATATTGAAGCACATGTTGTTTGCCCAGTTTCCCAAGCGATGCAGTGGGCTTTATTTCTATGACATGTCCTCTTCATTATTTATTATTTCCCAATATTTATATAATCTGCAAATTTTATAAGTGATTTTTGTTTTCTTTCAGGACATTGATAAAAATGCTAAATAGTGTTGGGCCAACAACTGATCCCACTAGGATCCCACTAGCAAATCACCGGCAAATATGATTCCCTGTTTAAAATTACATGTTAGCCAGTTTTTTAATCCATTTAATGTGTGCCATGTTGATTTTGGATTGTTCTAGTTCCTTAAACAAAATGTCATATGATACCAAGGTTAAGTATATTACATCAACACTCTTACCTCTATCAACCAAACTTGTTTTCTCATTCAAAAAAAAAAGTTAATTTGATAAGACCTAAGTTGATGATTAATTATAATTCTATTACACATTATTTATAATGTAATTATATTACACACCTTTAATTCTTTATGAATTGAGTCCTGTATCAGCTATTCCACTATTTTGTCCAGGATAGATGTTGGGCTGACAGGCTTATAATTGCCTGTGTCATCTTGTTTCCCCTTTTTAACTATTGATACAACATTGGCTTTCTTCTAGTTGTCTGAAATTCCTTAATGTTCCCACACTATTAAAAATCAACATTAATAGTCCAGTGAACTCCTTGGCAAGCTTTTTTAAAAACTCTAGGATGCAAATTATCCAGCTCTGGTGACTATTTAACATTCTCCTGAGTTACTGTTGGAATGGAAAATGTTTCATCGTACAGGACTAACATCTGTCCTTCCCCTCCTCACAAATACAGAATACAAATATGTTTGAACACTTGTGCCTTTTCTCCACTACTATTGAAAATTCTACCATTTCCATCTAGTAATGGGCCAATATCATTGTTATGATTCCTTTTGTTCCTAATATACTTAAACTCTTTCTTATTGACCTTAATTCTGTTTCCCTTATTAGTTTTCTATATTCATAGCATCTAAATTATATTCAGTGGTATTAATGTCCCCTATTTTCCCATTTATTTATATATACACATCACAGCCTGCCTTAGAGCATCTAACCCAGCTTGTGCTGGTATTTTTAAACTAGTGTAGCTTTCTTTCTTGATTGTGGGACTGTTGCCTCTGGGTATCTAGTAAATGTTTTTAAACAGTTCCCAATTATTGTTCACATTTTTCTGTTTAAATACTTTCTTCTAGTTGATTTGGCTCATGCTTTCTGCTTTGTGAAATTAGTCCTCTTTAAAACACAAAGTTTCAAACACTGGTCTGAACTTTATTCTGTTTGCACATAACAAATGCGATCCAGTCATGATCACTTGCACCTAAGCAAAACAGTAATTTTTAATTCTGTGATTTGCTCCTTTGTATCTGTCAAGATGAAGTCTGATATAGAATTCTCCTGTATTGGAGGCAACATTTTTTGAGTTAAGAAATTGTCATCTCTATTTTACAAATACCAATAAAAGAAGCAGCTGTAAAGCTGAGGCAGAAGTTGTTGTTTTTTATGTACAAAATTTACACACTATTACCCCCCCACAACCTCTTGTGGCCACACTATTTCAAAGGAAAAACTTGGACTTGATGTGCAGCCTCTTTTGTGTGCATCACAAGAAGCTGCTGAATTTAGAATCTTTCATAACTCAAGGTGGTGAGATGCATTATATTTCTTCTATCATTCAGAACAATGGAATGCTGTCAATAGTTGACACAGGAGTGAAGTAGACAAACACAGGATAATTTTGTCCTTCCCCCTGCCTCCAATTTACAAACAAATTCTGAACAGCCTAAAAATAAAAATTAGTTGCAATTATTTTAAGAAGACAGGGCAATTCTGAACGAGTATTAAAGACTTGCAAATGTTCATTTTTAATCACTTTCTAGTTTTTGTGGTGAATGATTTGTGGCTGCTCTGAGACTTCAGTGATCAGTGCTCTTTAATAGTATTTTGATATGACACAGTCACAGTGAGCAAAGTATGAATTATGGATTTCTTTTAAACACATTCTTCATATTTTTGTCTTTATATTGTTGTTAGACAACATCCAATGTAAGAACCATAAATGATCAAATGCCAGCCTATAAACCTCTATGTAAATTACTGTAACTAGTAAAATAGAGAAACAGGTGCATAAGAAAATTAGGCTTTAAATGTCTTCTTCCTGTTAATCACTAGAATAGGATCTGAAAAGAAAGCCGTGATTGGAAAACAGGAGACAATGAAAAAGCAAGCTGTAATAGAAACATTCTTGCATCTCTTAATTATGGGGAAATTTTACCACATTTTCATCCTGTATCATCATCAGAGTACAATTTCCATGTCTTTCATATTCTTGCAACTCCAAAATGACACACACATTTATTTCTAGTATTAATTTATGCTGTTAAAGCACATTCTGTTTGGTGTGACGTCCTTTCAGTTAAATTTTCTCTATCGGTTTAAGCTTTTCAGAATATAACTGCAATGCCATTGACCCTTCCACTTTTGTGCCATTGCCTCATGTCTTCAGTATCCAGGTACCTAAATCGGGAACATGTTCCAAGTGTGGCATCCATCTCTTTGGGAAGTGCCATTGCAGCTTTACAGATGGTTCCTGTGGGGTGAATCTGTCTCAGTTACATCCATGAGGTGGCTTTTTTTTTTTAAGTGTTTCCTCAGATAAGGACTCAAAAAAAAGAATAAGGTACTGCTAAAGCTGAATGCAAAAAGTTTATGAAAGGAAAATCTATCATAAATATGTTGGAGGCTAATGCAGTACAAACTCTTAGATTCTATTCATTCATATTTTATTCCTGGGTTTAAAGGTAAATGAGGGATTCTGTGTAATTTTACAATCCTCTCTAGAGAGCTTAGATTTGATTAAAATCCTGTTAAGAAGTTTTGTAATGTATCATTTATGCAACTTTCATAGACTGAAAAGGGATTTTACTTCAAACTCGCTGCAAGATGAGCATTAAGAAAATAGTCTCTGAAAATACTATTCTGATACAATGATTGTTGAATAAAATTTCCAGTTATTGCTATTTACAAATGTAAAGAAAATCAGAAATAGAAATAACTCGTCTGATTTTTTTTTTAAGGTCCTACCCTATAATAGTAATGTACTCCATATTTTTTTAGACAGTTGAAACCTAAACAAAAAATGCCAATCTGCTCATAAGGTAATAAGAGTTTAGTATGGGGGAAACATTGCAGAGCATTCTACAATCCCAATAGCCAGCCCAGAAATAACTAAATATTGTAATGAACAATAAATATCATGGGAGTTGTTAGCATAATTTTTATAAATATTATATGTACCTCTATTTATTTATTTGATTGTTATGCTGTTTGCTACCTGGTTTCAAAGGAGTTAACTTCACATCTGCAGGAACCAGGCAATGGCTTTAGATAATCCAATCACTGATACTTGACAGACAATACAGACAGCAAACTGCTTTGAAGCTTATCCTGACACTCCATGGGGTGCATAATTGATTTGACCAGGTTCAGGAGACCCAAAACAGACGAAATAATTCTGAAAGGAATGAAAAAGGGAAACTTGGAAGAACAGAGGCAGTCAGTGCCGTCAGGGACGTTGATACAAACCCGGTGCCTACAGGGTACCTGTGATGAGCTTGGCCTGACTAAGCTTTAAGGGAAGCTTGAAGCACGACCAGATGTATGTAGGCTTCTTCGTTTTAACACTTTTTTCCCTGATTGACAGGCTCCTATGGATAAACAAACCATACTTTGTTTTGAAGAAGGTATTCTAAGTCACATTTACCTACTTACCACAGTTCCCAAAGGGAAGTTTCTTGTAGGTGCTAGTCCAGTTGAATCTGCTGAGGAATCGCAATTGGTAAAGAAGGGCAATCCAGGGAACTGGTCTGTGTGTGGGAGAATCCTAAGTTCAAGAACAGGAATAGGCAGGGTAGACTCAGGAGACGCCATTGACGAGTCAAGGTATAGCTTACACTGCTACAATGCCAGGAGTACAAAACATAAGGCTGCCAATACCTTGATTACTAAAAATGTGCTTGTGAAAAGAAAAGGGTATATAAGAGGAAGAACTGATGACATGTCCATTTTTCCATTTGTATGACACAAATTAGGGTAGGAGCATAGATTGTCTGGCCTCTTGTTCCAGTTATTTATTACAATCGATCAAATGCAAGCAACTACTCATGAGACATGCCTAGTTTCTCTCTAGGTAATTCACATTTTAAACCATAGCTTTTTTCAGTAAGCAAAACCCGATACCAATTCCTAAGGTTGTCACAAATAGCAAAAATTGACCTTCATAATATTTTGTGTTTGTTTCCAGTGTTAAGTATTTGACATAACTGTAATTGATGATTTTTTTTTTTTAATACACAATCTCAAAGTAGATGAAAGGCCTTTTCCTCCTGTCACAGCTAGTATAAATCAGGAGTAGCTTCATGGATGTCAATGGAATTAAATCAGTCTAAAACAGAGATGAGAATTGGAACCTAAATGGCTGTCTACGATTAATCAATGGGATACATAGGCTAATGTATCATTCTGGACTTGTTCTTGGAAATGGTCTCAACATGGACTTTTCTCAGAGCTGTGGGATAACGGGGGGCGGGGGTAGGCTGGGAAATGGGAAATGTGGACTGTATGGATGAGAAGTATTCCTACCTATAGTAAAGTCATTGAGATGAGCCTCTATTCAAAATGTTATCCCTGTTTAATGTGAAAGTGAGCTTTGCACTAGGATCTGGGACCATTTGTGCTCTTTTCATTATGTTGGGTACTAAGTAAGTATCAGTTCTTAGATACTATAGCGATGGGTATTATGGAAAACACAGAAGATCGACTCCCTGCAGTTATTTAGATTAAATCCAGGTTCTAGGCACTGCACAAAATTAAAATACAAATACAAGGTCTCTATACTAAACTGTAATATAGTTTACATAATAACACTCAGTTCATACCTAACATAATGGGCAGATAAAGTCCACCAGGAGCAAAGCCTGCAAACAATTACTTCAAATATCTTGCAGAAAAGTACAGAAGAATAGATATACCCTGCAGCCTGCCTTAAGGTTGCCAAATCCAGGTTCTGTCAGATGCAGGATGACAAAAACAAGTTCTGGTATCCAGGACCTGCAGGTAACTCTAATAAACTGGAGCATGCAGCGTGTCCAGCTCAGCTGATCACAATAGACATAGTCTCTCTTTAACTGGAGAATCACCTCTCCCCCAGTCAAATACCCTAACCACACGTGAATGCCACTATGTGTCAACTTGCCTGAGGTCTGGTACGTGGCTTGCCTGCCGATCTGGTACATGGCTTCTGAGCATGCTTTTTGGATTCATGTGGGTCCTGCACATGACTTACTCAGCTGAGTCCCTATCTTTCTCCCTGGTTGGTGGGTTACTTTGGCACTTAAGTGGGAGATAGTGGGCCTGGAATTAGGCAGCAGTGCACACGTTCAGAGGCAGGAATGTAGTCACTCAGGGAATGATTACTACAAAAACTTAGTTGCCAAGTGAGTTTAGGCGCCTACTGGTTTCGGCAGCAGCAAAGCAGGAGTTTTGTTGGATCTCAGTGGAGCTCAGAAATGGGACTTAGCTACCCATATAGTTTTGTGGATCCCACTCAAAGTAACTCGATTGATTTCACTGGAGTTACTTCAGATTTGCATCAGCATAAATGAGATCAGAATCTCACCCAAGAAGTCTGAGCAATTAAAACTACGCACAAGAGGGTGAAACCATTTTTGTCATTGTCCCACTCTATTATAGTTCCACTTCGAAATTAACTGGAAGGAATATAATTGTAGGCGAGATTTCCAAAAGCGCTAATTTGTTGATCTAACTTTGCTCCTATTCAAATCAATGGGAGTATTACCATTAACTTCTATGTTGTGAGAGTTAAGGTAGCACGGAGCATTTTTGAAAACTTCACCTCTTTACATGTTAATGATAAAGTTTTTGTTTCAACCAGTTCCTTCATTGCTTGGGCATCATAGATGTTCTGAAGACTGCTACGATGTAAAGTTATTTCTCAAAATCAGGATGCTATCAGACTTACTAAAAAACTGCTAAATTCTGTGTTGCTTACATTATTAATTGGTAGTACTATTCTGATTATTTTATATTCATATTTATATTACAGAAGTTCAGAGAGGCCCAATTATGATAAGTCCTATTGTAATAAGGGCTGTACATAAACATACTGTGAAGGTATCTGTTCTAAAGTGCTTACAATTGAAGAAGACAAATTACACATGAAGAAGGATGCAATCAAGCATATTCACCTGTACATTTTAAAAATAATTATCCACAGTTAGTGTCTACTAGCCCATCTACCTCCTGGATCTCATTAATTTAACTTTCATCATTCATTTACATGAAGATGACAAAGTTCTTGCCTTGCACATTGTTAGTCCAGAGTCTACAATTGCTTGTATGTATAATAATAACTTAATATATGCCAGGAAAAAAAATAACTGGCACAGCTACAAAAGCCAGAGTCTGAGGAGTCACTCCATTATAACAAGGAAAATGTAAATATAGCTATGACAGTACTGTCAGTTCCACAAGAAGCTAAAGAAGATAAGTAAGGATATAATTTTTGGTATCCCTCATAAATTGATTCAGTAAAGTTAATAAATATAATACTATATTTCTTATGCATGCAAATAGTAGTTTTACCAGCATGTGGACTGCAGGACTATGCTACATGTTGACAACTGGTTTATGCTTTAGACTGTAAGGTCTTCGAACAGCGTTTGTGTCTTCCTCTGTGTTTGTATAGCGCCTATCACAATGGAGTCCCCCAATAGTCACTGGGGCCTTCAGGTGTTGCCACGTACCAATAATGGTGGTGATGATGATAAAGTTTTGCTTGCAAGGAGGAATAGGAAGCATATTATTTCTATCCTCTTTAGTTTAGCATTATTTTCTCTGTGACTGGGTTTTAGGAAGGCTCTACAAAAAAGATTAATGAAAAAGCTAGTGCATTTACCACATCAATTCCTATTCAAATGAGAGAACAGCAGTTGCTGAACTGGTTTTATTTGGAATTAGAGTACTAATTAAAACGAACTTCTAAACATTAGGATAATGACAGTCTTAGAGGTGTATTAATGAATCTACATGAAGGAAGACAAGCAGGAAAATGGCTAATCAAAGCACAAGCATTGTAAAGTAATTCCACTCTTATCTCATGACCTTCATAAATATCATGCAATATTTGCAGTGGTAAATATTCGGCAAATGTTTTCGTTTGCTTAACTACTCTCAAAATATTTTAACTCTTCTTATACTCTGGGAATTCATAGCACTTTGTGCTAAGAGTCACAATACAATTCTGATTGTGTATTTGCAGAGCTCAGTCAATGCTAGAAACCATCTGTTTATTTTCAGGAAAAGTAAATTTTGCAAATCTGCGGATATCTGCTTTTTATCGGAAGCAGATATCTGCAGGCCATGTTTGCGGATCACAGATGGATGGGATCCAAATTTTGTATCCACACAGGCTCTATAAATTTGGAAAAACTCTTACAAATATTCAAATTCTGTCTAAAGATGGTAAAAAAAAAAAAAATAGGAAGGAAGAAACAAAACAAAGACTAGAATATCTCCTGCAACAAAGATTGGAGTTGGAGATTTCATGACTTCAAATGGATTACTTGTATGGCTAAAGTTCATTCACATAACTGTGGGTTGCAAGACAGGAGGTTTATCATAAGAGGAGACCAGTGCCACAGGAAAGTGCCGTGAGGGCATTTTCATAAATATTTAAATTTCCAGCGTCTTTTCTTCTTTCTTCAAATCCCCAATGTCCCTTGCCCTATAATCTCTGCTTCATGTTTAGTGTAACGTCCCAGTATGTACAGGAAAAATGACATCACTAGAGCTGTGCAAAGCTCATCAGCTCAAAGGGCTTCATTCTGCAAGTTGCTGTACTCTTGCAGCTTCCATAGAGAGTGGAAAATGAGGACATGCAGTACCTTACAGGAAGCACTCAATGCCTGCCCGTCGGGCTCACTTTCTTTGCGTGGGCTTCACGCCATTTTTCTCTGAGTTGTGGGAGGAGAAACTGAAAAATCATAGCAAGAGTTTTTTTTGTTTTTTATTTGTTTTTGGGGGCATTAGGGAATGATGTTGAAAGGAGGTGGTGTCTAGGCCAGTGACCCTGCATTGGTGGCAGGTGAGTGACTCTTTGGCTGTCTAATAGGCTGCTCCAGGTGGGAACTCAGAGGTAAAATAGTATGGATTAAGTGCTCGCATTTCCCCTCTGTCTCCCCCAGCCCCAAGTATAAGTCAACTGACAGCTACAAAAATGAGATCTGAGGAAGGACTAGTTATGATTAACTTTTTGGTGGTGGTGTTATCTATGCTGTCTTCTAGTTGGGTGACAATGCCATCTGTGCAAAGGGATTTTTTAAAAGAGGCAATGAAAATAAAGTCCTTCAGGATTTGCATCAAATAAGAGCTTTCCTTCACAATTCAAACCTTTGAAGTCTAAGCTGGTTTTTGTATTAGTTTTTATGTCAGTGAACTAACTTTTTAGGTAACAAATTACACTCACCATCTGAGGATCTCCATGCAGTTCACTAACATTAATGAGTTTTGCCTCACAACACTCCTGTAAGGTAACGAACTACAATTCTAATTTTGTAGTTGACATTTTCTGCAATAAAAGGCTAAGAGCAACATCCTGCACTTTCAACAGTAGACTTCTTTGTCTGCAGTTCTTTGGGCCTGATTCTCTTGTTGCTTATAATGATTTTATATCAGTGGAACTCCATTAAGTTGCTCTCTCCAGAAAGGGCACACCAGTTTCTGGGTCATCAGCCAGGATAGAATTCAAAACATTTATGTTCCAAAAAAACCCAAAGGCACTTACTTCTTGAATTATAGCAGAATCTCCAGCTGCATTAGTTATGTTAAGATTGCTAGTCTCTATAAATCAGGTACTAAAGGGCAGTGTAATCACAAGCAGGTCTGATTCTCTATCTGCAGAGAACAGTGATCCATATAGACACACAAGCCAGTATATTATATAGGTAAATAAAGATGGTCCTGATATTAAACTTTTTCAAAACCCTTCTTTCTGTTTTCTGTCCTCTTTTGCTAGCAGCTGGGTATAGCATGCTTAAACGAAATTTAATTAATTTCTGAAGATCCTGCTTGTACTTGGATTTCTAATGTTATAAGCCAGTCTGTTTGTATCCTCTCTTCCTCTCTTACCTTCAAGTAAACCCCTTAGATATTCAGATACTCAGTCCCTTCATATTCTTTTGGACACTTTTCCAAACCAACTTTCATATCTAATATTTTTCACTGCTGTGCACAGTGCATGCCTTCCCTTATGTCAGCATTCAACTTTCTAGATGTACTTTTCCCAGTCTGAGAAATGATTCATACTCCTGGGTGAATGTTCATCATGCTGCGCAAAGATGTAGCTACATGATTCCCATTAACATTTATGGGAGTCGTATAGTTAAGTCTCTGTGTGCTATGTTGAACATTTACCCTTCAATCTTCTTGTCTTAATCAAATAGTAACACACAGTATATTCAATGTACTTCAAGTATGTGAAGAGCCCTACTTCTGAATTATTTTCTTTTAGAAATAACCTCACTTTTTCATCTATCTCATTAGTTAAGATATTCACCCTCCCCAGCACTGAATATACAGCAATAATATGGCAGTTGTTAGTGTATGTGGCTGTATTCCAACAGCTGATCTGCTTCTCACTCTTTCAAGGCAGCTCTTCTCTTAAACCTTGGAGATCCTCCCAAATGTTTTCAGAGATTGCAGGCCAGGACCAATTTAGCTGGCTTCCATAATGGAAAGGGGTCAAGCTTTTCACTATTTTTGGTCACTGGTTTGAATCTATCCCAGATTGCTAGTAAGCAAGATCATTATCATTTGATAGCTTTAGCTCTTGCCTATAAGATGAGCTAGTGTTTTAACACAGTTCCAAGTGGACAGATGTCCGTAGAGCAATTGATAGTGCAGGAAATGTCTTTTTATTAGAGTTCTTGAAGAGAAGCCAAGGATGGAAAAAGTATGGCGATTAAACAAACTGTGACCCATGGTTACGTTCCTTTGAGATTAGTGATGAAAGTACAATAGCAGGTCAATGAGAAGCTTGCAATTTTGTTGCCTGTGCTGCGTGAGTTCAGTGGATAAATTAGTTTTCATTTTCCAGTGCTGTCAGCCTAATAACTTTCACAAGCCCTAAGTTTACATGTAAAAATTGTCACCCAGTTAATACAATAAAGAGGAGTGTGATAACTATTTGTTTTTCTTGTCATCATCAAGATCTAACTGGTCTCTGACATCTCCACTTTCTGATAGCTGCTTGCAGAGAACGAGGTGACAAAAGGAGTCATTTTCTCCCCTGGAAGCCAGGAGCCATAGATATGCCTCCCTCCTTTATATCCCAGTGTTCAGTGTCATATGAGCAATGATTTGGCAGTCCTCTGCTACTTGTCAAGTGCTGAGTCATTTGATTCCTATATCTATGTACTCTTGCTGACTCCTGGGATACTTCAGCCGCACGTCGAATAGTGTAAACATGTTTTAATCTTGGAGGTGCCATCACTAAGGACTATATGTCTCTGAATCAAAAAAGTCCCAAGGAAGCTAGGGCACATGGGATTGCCCTTCACTGTCATCCTGTATTTCTTGGCTTCCACATGCTTGCTCAATGCTTACCATCTTTTCATATTTATACTAATATAGATACATACTGTGACTAATACCATTTTCAATTTAATTTTGGTTGCAGTGATTGCTGTCCCTAGCAAAGGAGCTGGCAAATGACAAGCATGTAATGAATTCTGATCTCTCTTATGAGAAAGTGAATCAGAAATAATCCTCATGGGGCCTATGGAGTTACACTAGCCCAAAACCCATATGGGATCAGAATCAGGCCTGGGTTAAAAAGTTATGCCAAGGCTTTAGCCTGTTGTTGATACTGCATGCTTAGTGATCAGTGTGAATACCGGTGAGACATGGTACACCCGATTTGCAGATGAATAAGGTTTAATGTGCTGGGTTTTCTATAAATATAATAGTTTAAATAGAAAGCCTATAATATATCATACTCACTACAATATAGCGTACTCACTAAACCTGGAGAGCTAAGCAGTTATTCAGAAGGTTGTATACAGGAATGGCTTTCTTCAGGGGCCCTGCCAGGGACTTAATGGAACCTCTGGAATCAGGTGTTGATGGAGTGTGCCCCTTTGTCTAAGTGATGACTTTTTATACCTTTCTATATACAACTTTCACCTCATTACATATCTATTATTACATATTCTATTACCTACATCAGATTCTCACCCTTGACTACATTCCATTCTCACTGTAATATTTGGGGTCGTCAAAACAACTTCTGGTGATAGGAAGGGTGATGAGAAAATATCCCCCTTTGCAGTGGAAAAATGTACCCCCAGATGTTCAAGAATAACTGGTTATTCCCATCACCGTTATCAATGTGTGGTTGCAAGCATACATGTTCTGTATTTCATCTTATTATGTGCCATGGTATGCAGAAACTGAGACATTTGCAAGGTTACTCAGTATTCCTATTTGTCTCTGCCAGCCGGAAGATGTCAAGTTGCGGAGGCCAGAATAGTCAAGCAAGCAACTTAAGCTAAGCTAGGCCTCTAAACAGTGGTCAGGCAACTCAAATTGCACTGGGCCTCCAACACATCATAGGTTTACAAACCTTATCTATTTCCAATTCTCTGATTCCAGCGTGATGTCTCATGTCATTCAGTGCCTTGTGGTGATTGTTAATAAACTACTCAGGAACTTTATTTATAATGAATTTCATGTACTTTTTGATTAAAATGCTAAATTATTGTTCATATTTTCAAATATGTTGTCCATATTTTCAGAAATGGAGCTCCAAGATCCAGGTACAAAAAAGTATCTGCAATTGAATTTCATGTGTGATCACCAAAGCACTTTTTCCATGCAGACCTGGTCTTCTCTCATTTTCAAATGAAGTCCACAAAGCCCAAATTGTGTAAATCATACACACATGGCATTGCCAAGTGAGCCTGGAGGCTTCCTTTCTTAAATTACTCAGATTGTGCAGCCTGATAGGACAGTGGAAAAATCTATGTGGACAAAATATTTTGAACATATAATTACTTTTTTCATGTATCTGATTTTAACATTTTGAAACAATGTGGTATAAATGCTCGGTTAGCGCTAAAGCAAAGCTTACACAGAGTGCAACAAAACAAAATGTAAATTCTTGGGTGAATATTTTTTTTTAAATAGTCTTGAGAAAGAAGGTAGCAAGCAGGTCTTCCTGTTAATTATAAACTGATGGATGTAAGGTTTCACATCAATTATCTTTCTTGTGTAAGTTATTTTATACTTTCCTCTTACTTTGCAATTCGCATCAGAAATATATTATTTCTGACTTTTTTTTTTGCATTTCTCTATATGTGGTGCTCTAGCTATTGGTAGGTCCTCTAATGAATATGTAATAAAGTTCCATTCAGATATACACACCCTTCATTCTGCATTTTTATTTTCTAGTGTCTATCCATTTGTATTTAAAAAATTTTTAAGATCAAGTTCTAAATATTTTTTTCTATTAAATCAATTTTCTCATGATTTTTCTAGTTTGCACACTGAGCTAGAAGTATGAACCAGACTAGAGGATATTTCCCATTAAATTATTTTTATCCTTTGAACCACACGTGGTGGTATAACAATTGCTATTATTTCATACATGAAAAAATCCTGGCTTATGATTGGCTGACTGGAGTCAGCCAGTGATTCAGCAAGTTTCTATTGTTCATCTCCTGAGACCTGGAAAATGTTAAGCAATGAGAGGTAGAAATGTAAATAGATGAACCCAGACTAGATCATTAGTGATCAGTAATAGTTTTCACTCAACTCTGTCTTCAGCCAGTTGACTCACATATGCACATCTTAATCTTTTTTTGTTCTGCACCATCAGAAGTCAATAACTGTTGTTTTTTCATTCTGGTTCTCTACATTAATCTTCCCCTTTTAATGTTAATTAAAAAAAAACATAATTAACACCTATGAAATTCATCACCATAACAAACTGATCTTGGGATGTATCTGAAGCAAATTTGTGTGTATGCCAAAAAAACCTGAATACCGACTTTGCGTTTTTTAGGGATGTTCAGGATTTATTGTCCCTCATGGTAGAGTAATATTTTGAAAGTGACTGATGATTTTGGTGCCCAGATATCTTAAGTTGGGCACTGAAAATCTGATGCACCCAAAATCACTAGTTACTTTTGAAAATTTGGACCTTTGATAATAATGTCGTCCTTGTTTAATAAACTTTGAGATTTACCAGAATAGAAATTAATATCTGCTCACCATAGGTGTGCGCAGCACATTTCATTAGGGTGTGCACCCAGGGAATTTTATTTTTTACTTTTTGAAATTCTTTTTTAAAAGCGAGTGGAACTCGCGGTGGAGGTGTAACAGCCGTTACTCTCCACCTTGAAATCCTGCGTCAAACTGAAATTCAGCGGCAGAGTAGGACTAACAGCGCGAGATCTCGCATTCCTGCGCGCTGATCTTGCAGAATTTTACTCTCTGCCGTGAGTCCTACTCTGCCGCCAAATCTCAAGGTTTCACAGCAGCGTGCGCAGCAGCCACAAGCTGCACAAAAAAGGTTTGCCGCCCCTGCAATATGGTGTACCTGCGCACCCCATGTGCACGCCTGTGCTGCTCACCCTTTTATTGTGAAAATAATATATTGTACAGTGTGCAGAGTAAGTTTTAGGTGAGCAAACCTGTTGCTAAGGAAAGCATTGGGTGTTCTGCCTTCCCACTCTCCAGGATATACTCAGGCAGCGCATGGGTGCTTAACCTTACTGGCTCTTACTGCTCATCTCCTTGATTATTGTTCTGGTTGGAATTTTTATGGTGATAACATACTTGGTATTTAACTCCCTCATTCAACGTGGAGTCAGCCATCACGGTATGTCTACACAGCAACAAAAAAAAAGAAATCTCCCAAAACCCATTACAGCAAGTCCCAAAGCCAGGGTTAATTGACTTGAATTTGCAGGGCTTGAGCTATGAGATTAAAAATAGCTTTGGAGATCTTTGGCCACAGGCTAGAACCTGGGCTCCCAGATAGCCTCTCCTCTGCCCTTTGAGATTTCAGAGTCTGGGCTCCGACCCGAGTCCAAACTTCTACACTGGTATTTTTAGCCCTGCAGCTCACACCCCATGAGCTTGAGTCAGTTCGTCTGGGCTCTCCAAGCATCTTTGTCAGGTTTTTTTGCTGTGTAGGCATACTAATAGACTTCTACCAAAATAAGGACAAATTCTAATAACCTTCCTATGTTGAATGGTACCTTAATCCTTGAGTAGTTCGACTGATTTCTTTTTTTTTCATGTAATAAGATAGTTTTACTCACATTATACATTATCAGATCTGACCCATAATGAGAACTCATTTATACCTGGTATGTAGATGGGACCAATGGGAGGGAAAACAATTCTGATTACTGTATGTAGTTGTTCAAGCATGTGGATAAAGTAGGTGGATTTTGCTGCGTTAGTTTACAATGGGAATGTCTTTCCATGGTAGTGCTACATCGGTTTTTAACTGGACTGAAAAAGGTCAGAGGAACAAACAGAAACATAAAGAGTGGTCAAGGTGAATTAATAGAGCTTTGTCCTGTAAGTACTCCAGGTCTCATCTGCTTACTTTACTGAAATAATCACATTTTACTGCTTTCTCTTTCTATTAGCACTGCAGAACCAGTGCTGGATTATAGGCTGGCTCAAGCATCATCAACTCCTTGACTAAGTTCCGAAATCAGAACTGCTATTACTGAGGATGACAATGTGTGAGCTAGAAAGAACCAGCCTCAACTTTTAGATCCTAGGCTGAGTTGCGGAGGAGGCAGTTGTAAGTCAAATAATAAGTCATTTATGTGCAAATTGAGCAAGATTCTATAGAACATTTGGAGATCTGAAGTGTGCACCCTCAATGGGGCCTTTTTTGCAGTCACTTCTTGGGGTATAACCATGCTTGGGTTGTCCATATCTTAAGCAAACAAAATAAATAATGTTACAAAAGGTTTAATTCTTCAATAAATGAGACATAGATACATTGTTCTGTTGCAAATAGAAATGAAATATTTTAAAACGTTGTCAACAAGTGCTAATCTATTTAGATTCTTATCATTCTCTTCACTGTGATGTTCGAGTGCCTTAAATGATTGTGTATAACAGAGTATGGTTTGTTATATCACGTTCTGGTAACAAATAGCAAAGTGGTCAGCTGGATCTCAACAAGCCAGAGTAAGTTGAAATTTTATCATAGGTGCAGGAGGAGAGAAGGATATCAAAGTAGAAGACTTACATCCACGCACTTAACCAACCCTTTAATAAGAGGAAACAGGTTTAAGAACGCATTAAATCTTACTTCTTCTATAGAGCATCGTGTGCGTACATTTTTTATATTTGATATTTTACAAATGAGACCATCCTGCAGCTAAATGAAAAATCCTGAAGTTTGAAATTACAAGCTACCTTCCTGTTAGAGGGCAGTTTATATTTAGAACAACACTCCATCAGAGATTCTTGTTCTGCTGGTGAAAGATGAACCAAG
The DNA here is from genome assembly GCA_007922155.1 of Mesoclemmys tuberculata. Taxonomy (NCBI): domain Eukaryota; kingdom Metazoa; phylum Chordata; order Testudines; family Chelidae; genus Mesoclemmys; species Mesoclemmys tuberculata. Next base: position 69,677,508 of record ML675601.1, read on the forward strand.
GCAGATTTTCTGGAGTCCTGTTATGAACTAAAAGACAAGCAAAGCAGGATGTTTCACTAAGAGCAAGAGACAAATATTGTTTAGTTATTGTGCTCTTGTGGGGTGGGGGAAGGAGGGGAAAGTGGTGAGGGGTGGAAGCTGCTGCTGTTTTGAGAACTTTCTTTCAAAGGTCTAAAGGAAAAAAAAATATTTCAGGTTAAGTTAGGGTTCACTGCATGACAGATGGCAGGACGTAATGAAATAAAACTGATCTTGTATTCTGTTCTAGTTATTGTAATGAGAAGGAGTACAGCATAAGAGGAAGAGCTAGAAGAGATCTGTGGCTCTGCCCTTTTACCAGCCTTATCTGTTTCCACTAGGCAAAAAATATATGCAAGTTCTGAGTTGACAGAAGAACCCAACAGCAGTAGGGGGTCACTCAGAAACAACATAGCTTCCAGGACACTAGAGGACCTGTTGTGTGTATTTATATACAACCTTCTAGCTAATAACAATAAAAACTGTAATTAAAATGTACAGCACTGGTTTAGATAAGATTTATTAAACAAACACTGTAGAAAAAATTGGATATATTTCCAAAGGTATAATATAACCCCTCCCAAAATGTAACTAATGGACACCCATGTAAAAATTATTTCATTCAAACTAAATAAATGAGAGGGTTGGGGCTTTGTTTAAATGACCTATCATTCTGGCAATTTACCCTCTGCAAGTTTGAATAGCAGGTTTATGTCCTTTGTGTCTTTTGTCAAAACCAGGAAAGTTACCTTAAAAGACTGATTTCTATAATGTGGTCTATACTCTCTTTAGTAAGACAAATGAATTATAGCTACAACAAAGCCCCCTGAAGCGAGCAAGTTTTTGTTAGGCTTAATTAATGTTGTGTTATTTCCATATGTTCAAGACGGTTTCATTTTAGTTCTTCTGTTCAGTCAGAAATTATTTTCCTATTGAATATTTGTATCTACAGTATATCCTTACAGCCAGTCATTCTAACATGAAAATAACATCCAGGATTATTGTATGTAGTAGTGTTGTAGCCGTACCAGTCCCAGGATATTAGCGATACAGGTGGATGAGGTAATATCACTTATTGGACCCACTTTATCTACAGAAGTTGGTCCAAAAAAAAGGTATCCATCATTATGGTTAGAGATAGTAGGCTGTGCCAGATGCAATAAATTTTATTTTGTTTTCAAGATCACATACCATAAAGTATTTTATTTTTCGTCTCAATACCTCTGCACCACATGTAATTCTTTTTACTTACAGTAATATTCCTGTGCCTTTGTTGAACTGGAATCTGAAGGGCTAAAGTGTGCCATTTAGGAACAGCCTTGTGTTTAGCAGCTCTGTCTTGCTAGCTCTCACGATGTTATTGTATGTCTTTTCTTAGAGCTCCAGCTCATGGAGTTGTGCAATTATGTGAGACTCTTTGTATTTTGTGGGGATTTTTTTAAAGTAAATTTCTAGTCCTTTATGTTTGTGGATAAAAGCTTAAAAATGGGAATCATAAAGGCGCAAAGACTAGAAAACAAAGATGCAAAAACTCAGCATCAAGATAGATATATCTTCTGGAATTTTTTTTAAGAACCTGACTCGTTAATTTTGAGTATTTTAAGATTGGAAATGTTGGGACCCTACTGGTTTGGAAATACTAGGAACTTCACTGTGTCTCTCTGCTTCTCTCTATGAAGCATCTGGCACTGACTACTTTTGGAAATCATATACTAAACTAGTTGGACCACTGATGTGATCCAACATGACACTCTCTGTGTTCCTAGGAGGTAACTTTTCCTTCGAATATCATATGGGTAATGTCTGTCCATATAAACTTAATGTATGTTACATCCTGAGTGCTTAACAATGCATCATGATGCATTCCAGTTTGTCCCTTTTGAATTTTACGTTCTCAGACCATTTCAAGAAGATGTCCTGAGATCTGCTGGATTGTTTTGCATCTCTCATTAATGCTCTATACCATTTTTTTTGCAATCATTTTTTCCATAGCCATTTATAATAAACCTTTTGTGCTGGGGACAATGCCAGTGCAGATGCTCCAGCATTTCATTCTTGCCAGTATCCACTGTTGCCAGCTAGCAATTACCAGCTGCTCTGAAACAAACTCCTTTATCATAGTAAGAATTAAGACTCTTAGATTGTTGGCAAGTCTATTGATACTGAGAATTGGTGCTGTCAGTTAATACTGTGCAACAGGCTTCCCATAATGCTGACCAACCTTCAAAGTAGTGCTGATTTTCAATTCTACACTGTGTGAGAACAAAAGAGAATACATCCACAAATGACTTACTTTCACGCTGTCTTTGGTTTTAACTGATCATATTGGTTAAACCGTTTTGTTTCACTGACCAATAGAAAACAACATGTATTTTTAAAATGAAATGGACCATTTTCTTATTTTATCTACCATTAGTTAAATGATTTAATGAAAGGGTCAGAAAAATAATGATCTAATTTGCATCTGTAACCCACTGGTGAGTGTGTGTTATAAGTCCCCCTTGTGCTAATCCACAGAGAATGAGAGTCCATTACAGACCCCATCTACAGAGGCTTGGATATTTAGTTCAAGCTGTAGCAGCCTATGCTTTAAATCAGAGGTCCCTAGCCCAGTCTCCAATGTGTTGGCCATGAAAACATCAGTCACACAATGACCACACAAATTCCGAAGGCATAGCCAGTTTAGAAGGTGGTTGTAGGGTTGTTGGGTTTTATTTATTTATTTTTTTAATATCTGAATTTTTCACACACACAGTGTCTTGAGTTGATTGGTTTCCTTGGTAACAACTTCTTGCTTTGATTGCATAAACCCACTGTAGTGGTGTGGAACAGATTACCTCTGAAACAGTGGAATTGGCCTGATGTAATGAGATGTTGTTTGAGCTGTTTCAGAGTTCTTAATTTCATTATCCTTCACATTATTTCCATTAATGCCATATTGTAGTGAAATAACAAGTAGCTTATTTTACTGTAATCAGATTTCCTTTAACAAGTTAGCTCTAAGCTTTGATAGAGATAATTTGACAGGCGAAAAAAAAACCAACAAAACCCTGTGTAAAATATATTATCATGAAGGGGACAAAGGACTCAGTAAAATGATGGCTAACTTATAGGATAACCAAAATGTAAATATGGTCAGTTAAGGGATTGTCTCATTTATCCTCTCTTCCCAAGTCCATTCTTCTGGATTCTCTGTGGCACCCCTTCTTAATTTCCAAAATATATTTATTGTAAATGAAACTAAATTATTCTACAGCTTCTTTTGACAATAGTCAAAAAGGAAAGAGAATTAGGCGTTTGACATAAATATTGGTGTGGAATTTTTAAACAATGTTGTGATAATAATGCAATATGAAAGGATCAGAAATCATAAATATTGACAAAACTTAAACTTAATTTTAGCCAAGATGGCTCCCACTATTCCTGCTCGTGCTCAGCTATTTTTGGTTGTCCTACAACTCTGCAAGCAAAAACAAAGACATGCAAACAGTGGGCAAATGAAACCACAGTACGTTTAAGGTAAAAGAAAACTTGCAAAGTAATTAAAATAGCATTTAAATAGAATTCTTTAGTTTAATGGGAGATCTGGTGTTCCTTGCATTATTAACAAAAAACATCCATTTCGGAGAATAACAATAAAAATAACATTCAAAGGAAATGGGCCAAAACACTGCATCTAACCATACTGCTACTGCAGTATAGTGTTTTGTACATTTATTAAAGAATACTGTTGTATTTTTATAAAATTTGTTCTTAGTCATTGTACGCAGATAGCAATGGTTTTCCCACTATAAACTTCAACATCAACATCAATAATTCCAGCTGACACATGCTATAGATGTATACTAATATTATATGCTATAAGCATCCACACAAACATATACCCTTCTTATGTGGAGGTGACTTTAATGTGATGAACTGATACACCATGTGACAAATAACAGGGCCACATGATAAATGAATGCATCATCCACTTTTCACCACCTCTGCTGCATCTGACCATTGATACAACAGTCCAAACAGGATCTTTATAGCTTTGAAAGGGGAGAATCTCCGCTTCTAAATGGGACTCAAACCTTTCTGCTAGATGTAGAAGTTTGTGAATTATTGGATCTTAAAACCAGATAAGTTTTAAATCTGGAAAAGCTATTTTAGGCCAAGTGTAAAGGTTTGGCATCTGGCTTTAAATGAGGGGTACAGAAACAACCCCAATACTTTTTTTCTGTAACATGCTATGTGACTGGAGTGCCTGAAGGGGTCACACTGATAATGCCAAAACTCAGGGCAGATGGCAAGAAATTAGGGCAGTCTGGAGGTTTATTCTAGAATTAGATTCACCAAGCCAGTAACAAAACAACTTCTGTTGGTTAACAAGAAGCCAGACACATTCCTTTAGGGAATCCAGCCATTCGTTCCCATCCAGACAGCCAAATCTAATATCAGGAGGGGTTATTGAAAACCTGAATCACCATATATGAGGTTCACCAATCCCAAAGGACCAGACACTTATCCCCAGGTCAGTGTGAGTCTCAGATCTTACTCACTAATCATGCTGAAGCCAACCCTTTAGTAACTAAAAACTAAAGGTTTAGTAATGAAAGGAAAAAGAAGAGTTGCGTATGATTAAGAGATCTACATACGTATGGTTCATGTAAAGGCCTTGGGTCAATTTCATAGCAGAGATGATGAGGCTGCTGATTTGTAAATGTATTTTTGGAATCAATTCAAAGGATTATATTCTAATAGGCAGTTCAGGTGTAGCGTTTGTTCGAGTTTCTCTGTGAGAATTCCAGTGTCATCCATGCATCTACCTGGAGACCTTGGTTTTATGGTTTTGACCTTCCCAGTTAATTTTAATCTCAAATTTGCTTAAACTTTATCAGACTTGAAGCCTTCCTTTATAGTTGAAACAGGCTGGGCACTGAGAGCCAACTTCACCGCGTGGCTTTGATGAAAGCGAGCCAACAGTTTGTGGTCTCTATTCAATGGATGCTTTCTCAGTATCTTTAGCAATAGCCATTCAAACTATCAAGATACAGTAATTCACAAGTGGTTTACTATGTGGAATTACAAGCTTTGAGGAGAGATTAGGGCAATAATATTATACCACAAATCCCTATATAAGTGATAATATCCCCTTTTGATCTCCAAATACAGTAATGAAGCATTATAGAACAGGATTTAGCATCTACTAGCTAATTAGGTCACATTGTTAGCTCTCTAGTAGGATGCAGGTAAACATAGACACATTTAGCACTTACTCTTTGATTCTCCAACAATACAGGCAAACCAGTTTAAAGATTCAAGTCTACTTAACGTGGCTTTGATAACTAGCTACAAGGAAAGGCCCTATTTACCATTGCAATACCTTTTTGATATATCCTTAAGAGTTGCTTACAGGTCACCCAGCATGCGGATTGTCTGACTTTCACTGGCCCAGCATTACATGGTACACATTCAGAATACAAGGTAGTATGGACCAAAACTTGTAATTGTGCTTGTTTGGGATTACCTGCATAGCTCACTTGTGACTTTAAACTTTTATGCTGCACCTTGCAGAGCTGTGAGGTTGGGAATGGTATAGATGTGGTGACACCAGCTTTATTTCAGCCGGGATTCCCATTCAAGGTGAATGAACAGGAGCAACAGAAAGGGATTAGAGCAGAGGCTGAGGATCTGGCTTTTTTGTGTTTGTATGTAAACATAGTGAGAGAACATGTTCCAGGCTTTTCCCAGGAGTATCTGTAACTTGCTTTTTTATTATGTCTTAAGTAATTGTCATAGAGCAGCAACACACACACACAAAATACAGCATGAGATTATTACAGAACTGGAAGAGGATGTGAAGGCAAATAGAATATTTTTAAAGAAATGTACAGGGGGTGAACATTACGTAGCAATTAAAGTTCATTCCTCATACCATTTCTGTGCATTTTTAAACAGTATTTTTAATATACTGGAAGCTGATGAGAAATTGCACTGTTACTCAATGACACAAAGCAAATTTATTTTTAATAGCTTTACTTGACTTAAAAAGATAATAGAAACACATGGATCCTGGTTTTACTGCTCAAGGCAATCTCATTAGCAAAATTTTTCCAATCAAAGACATATATCTTTATCTATATCATTTAAACAACTTGATACAGTTCTCTCAGAACTAATTTGTGTGCAGTTTGTAGTTCCAGCTCAGCTTGGGTAGTATTGAGATATTAATTCTTTTTGGAAAAGTGACTTCCCATAGCATTCTTTTTTCTTTCTCTGTTTGCATCTTTGTTTTTGTAAACTGATCAGAGGTGAAAATGCATCCACCTACAGTGACAGATGATAACACATTCTATCTATAATGTATTTAGGAGGCAATATCATAGAATCATAGAATATTAGAGTTGGAAGGGACCTCAGGAGGTCATCTAGTCCAATATGGTCTAGTGGATAGGGTGCTGGCCCAGTAGTCAAGTTATCTGGATTTTATTCCCTGATCTGTTACTCATGTGCCGTGCCTGTTTCCCTCACACCTTTTTGTCTGTCTTGCCTATTCAGCCTGTGTATTCTCTGGAGCAGGGAAAGCACTATAAGATTTACTAATTAAAAGAGCTAGGTGATATGCTATTGTCTGTTTGTACAATGCCTAGCTCAAGGGGGCCCCAGTATTGGTTGAGGTCTCTAGGTGCTGTTGGAAATCAAATAATTAAACAACAATAATTACGGTAGTTTCAGAGGAATGACAAAAGCTGTCCTTGAAAAGAACTTGCTGTTTTAAAGCATTATTTGGAATGTATAAGGCCCAGAAACATTATTGAAAGTAATTAGACATCTGAAATAAGAAATGCCTTCTGTGATCACATTATATTACATTCAGCCAAGCTACTTGATCTTTTTACAAGAGGAAGAATAATTGGAAAGATCAGGTGACATCATTGTGAACATGTAAAGTAAACCCTTTCCATGCCGCCCTCATTCACGTGAGTTCTGAGATTCCTTTGCTTATAAGCCAGCTAAATCAGGAATAATTACTCTGAAGGCTGTGGAGTTAAATCAGTTTGAAACCTGTCTTTGTGAGAGGAGAATTAGGCTTGGTCTCACTCTGACCACTGGTCTCAGACAGGACTAGCCAGCGGGCTGTTTATCTTTTCTCCCAGGGTCCCGGCAGTGCAGGCGGGCTAATGTGTGTCACTCTTGAGCTGCTTCCTCTGTCTTTATTTTTAAACCCTTTTTTCTGGGGGCTGTCAAATTTCTCCACAGTCTAAATCCCCACCAAGCCCACGGAAGGACAATGCTCTAACTGTTTCTATCCCAGGCAGGCACGAGTGAGAGTCTTTTTGTGAACTGTGGCTGGGCGTAGAGCTTGAGTCATGTAAAGCATGTGAGCTTTAGTTTCCTGATTTATTCGCCCCCCCCCCCCCCCTAATTATCCAATATAAACTAAGGTACCGAGAGAGAGAGAGAGAGTCATCACTATTGTGATGAGGGAAATGATAGGCACTCTGAAGCTTCAGGGATGTCCATGGCTGGAGATGGGGCACTGGACAAGGAGAGCCATGGCTCTGATGTGGCACTGAGCATTCTCTCTCTCAGGTGCTGGCTGGCTAGTTCTTGCTCGCATGCATAGGGTCTAACTGATCATGATATTTGGGGTCAGGAAGGAATTTTCCCCTCAGGTCATACCGGCAGAGCCTTTGGCAGTGTATCTCAGAACCTGAATCAGATGACTTCAGCTCACATTACAGGGCTAAAAATATCAATGTGGACTTTCCTGCTCAAACTGGAGCCTGGTCTCTGAGACCCTCCCTCTCATCAGGTCTCCAACCCGAACCTCTAAACTGCTATTTTTAGCCCTATAGCAAGAGCCTGAGTCAAATGACCCAGTCTCTGAGACTTGCTGCTGTGGCGCATGGGGGGAAGAGAGGCTGTTTGTGTTTTTGCTGTATAGACGTACCTTATGACTCTGACAGAGTGTTGATGTGTGGTGGGATTAACAAAGTAGATGTTTGACAATTCCTCATGCAGTTCATAGGCTTAACAATGTTTTGTTTAAGGAGATAGTGTAAGAATCAAGGCCCAACTGTGTTTTATTGTGTCTATTTTTAAAAATCTGTCACGTATCCCAGATAATCTCTCCTTGATTTTAAATAATTAGAGAGGTCAGTTAACAGTTACTTATTTTGACCCTTACAATGACGTTAACAAAGTACACAAGGCTTACTAATGTTGGATTGTGTTTCTTTACATATACTGTCTGTAGGCTCAAAGACATGGGGCCAGATTCATCACTCAGATAGGTAGGTGCAATATGACAAGTGACTCCCATGGAGTTGCACCTAATGTGTCATGTAGCACCCACTTATAACAGGGGTGAATTAGACCTGTAGTCTCTTCACTGAAAGGTAGTAATTAGTTTTCCAAAGGCAAGTTATAAATTAAAAGAAATCTTTGCTCTGAGTCAACGCAGGGAGTTAGGGCTTAGGGGTTTCATGATAAACACCTACAATATGGGTTTGGAAATCCTGTTGGTGGTGGGGTTTTTTGTTTGTTTTTAAGAAAAGTAATTTTGGAAAGGTGTTATCAGACACTGTTTGAGAAAATTATACTAAAATAGAGATTTTTACTATTAATTGTCCCACAAGCATTCCTTCTTCCCTCAAACAGGTTTTTCTGGAATCAGGTGCTTCCCTGACAATTTGTGGGACTTCATTGACCAATTGGCCTTGTCTGGGAAGTTGATTTCAGGAAGAGATGTCCTACTGAGTATAAACAAGATGGAATTGCTGGCAGTGTAGAAATGTCTCCCACTTGTTTGTACTTCCTCAGGGAACTTATTTCCACAAACAGTGCAAAGTTGATAGATGTCTTCTTCAAATATCTGCTGCAAGTAGCTTGAGTAATATGGATGTAAAAAAACAACTAGCCTATTAGATACTGCATCCCTAATTCACATACTTGCATGTTAAATAATGACAAATATATCAGTGTATGTGCAATGTGCCCACCTGTTTAATTGCGTCATCATCAGCCAGGTGAAGAGCCAGTAGCCCACCATCGAAATAAGTCAGTGCGCACTCGACAATAATATGTAACATAGTCTGGAGTTGACTGCAGCTGCATCACGGTTCATTACAAAAACTCCATTTAAAGAGACTGGCTGCACAGATGCCCTATCCTGTTTGAAAATGGTTCAGAGATGACCACAGATGCAATTGGCAGATCAAAACCTGGTGGACAGATGGTTGGGTCACTGATGAGAGTGATTAATGACTGTTGTTGTTGACCACTTGTTGCACCATCATGTCCTGTGGTGGCATAAATGATTATTACGGGCATCTAGAAGACAGGCGAGCCGCGGGTGGTTGAAGAAGTTGTGGTAAAGCCAGGCCAGGGCAGGTATGTGAGCCCTAGATTACTAAAGGCCCTTTTTCCTGCAGACAGAGCTGAGGTTACTGAAGGTCAATTAGGGACACCTGAACTCAATTAAGGGCTATGCCAGGCCTACTTAAACCCTGCCTCTCCTAGAGGGAGGGGGGAACAAAGGAGAAGGAGAGAAAGGAGCTGCCAGAAGGTTTTGGCAGATGGAGGAGAGATTCCCCTGGACTAGGAGATAGTGTTTATGTGCAGCCAGAGAAGCAGAGAAGGAAAGACCCTGGCCCCAGCCTACGGGAAAGGACAAGTGTTTCTCTGATTCTCCAGGGCTTTATCACCACCTCTGCAGCCCTGAGAAGGAGCCACAGCAAGGTACCTCCCTGGGCCCTGGGTCATATACGGACTGGGACTACCTGCCCCTCCCATGTGGGGTTGAAGGACACTCCTCAGACCTGAAGTAAGGCCTGCACTAAACACTCCGTGAGAGAGGTGCCGAGGACAAGAGACAAAAGACTTGTCCGGATTGGGGCAGAATTACCTCAGGCCCCACTGCCAAAGGAGACTGTTGCCAATAGGCAAGACCCAGGGGAGGTTGCTGTACCACAAAGTCTACATACAATGGCAGGTTGCTATTCTCAAGGATCTTAGCCAACAGCATTACAGAGGCCTTCTCATGGAAAATGTGGGGTGGTGCTATGTTGCTAAGTATCGGTAGCCATGGTAATGGGATTGCCCTTAAAATTCCTGTAACAATATGGAGAGCTTTGTTAAGCTCTACATTGACTAGCTTCATGTGAGATGAATGACACCTGATGGAAGAACAGTACTCTTCTGTTGAACAGCAGAGGGCAAGGGCTGATGTTCTAAGCTTCCAGGCACTCACACCCCACGTTGAACTAGCCAATTTTCTGAACAGGTTGTTCCGAGTGCTGACTTTGGCCGCCATCTTCCTTAAGTGATTGCGATGCATTTGTGACCTATCCAATGTCACACCGAGGTAAACAGGGTTTGGATTGTGCTGCAGGCATTGGCGTTGTAGAAGACCTTAACTCATGGCTTACGCTTGCATTATGCAGATGGAATACACTAGAAACCATCCTAGAAAAGCTTGGCTACAGGCACCATCGACTACAATAGTCTTCCATGAACTTCATGTCTTCACTCAAGACTGTCAATTTCTGAGAAGGACTGAGCTTGGGAGCTGCAGCAGATGTCATTGGCATAGATAAACTTGTATAAGAGGTTAACTCACAGGTCATTGATGTACATATTGAACAGTATTGGTGAAAGAACTGAGCCTCGAGGGAGGCCATTGACCTGACACTTCCAAGAGCTACAGCAGTTTCCTATGCGTACTCTAAACCACCGTTTTGGAGAAAGAGCCCTACTACTTCAGCCACCCAATGTGGGGCAATTCAAGAGAGTTTAAACAAAAGGCCTCTGTGGCAAACTGTGTCATAGGCGCAGTCAAATCCAAGAAGATAGCTCTCGTCTTTAGATTTTGTTGAAAACTGTTTTCAATAAAGATGGTCAGTGCTGGCACTTGAAGACATGTGCTGCACTCTTTTCCTAAGCCCTGCCTGCTCAACTTGCAAGACGTCTTCCAAATCTGGAGTGATTCATTGGAGAATCAGAGGGGTACCCGCGTTAGTCTGTATACAGCAAAAATAATGAGAGTTCTGTAGCACTTTAAAGACTAACACATTTAATTTTTGCAGGTATAAGCTTTCGTGGGCTTTAACCCACTTCGTCAGATGCAGATAATGGAAATCAGATAGATGGTATATATATATGGTCAAGGGGGAGGTACAACAATGAGAGGGGTAGGTAATAGCAAAGTCCATACAGTTAGAGTAGCTGAGGCCTATTCACAACTATTGATTAGAAGGTGAAAATGTGTGAACAGTGACAATTACTTCTTGTAATGAGAACCATTCCAAGTCCCTGTTCAGACCCAATCTGATTGTCAAGTTTGCAGATCAGTTCTAGCTCTGCAGTTTCTCTTTGAAGTCTGTTTTTGAAGTTTTTTTTGTTGAAGTATGGCAACTTTCAAATCAACTACAGAATGTCCTGGGAGATTGAAGTGCTCTCAAACTGGTTTATGGGTGTTCTCATTTTTTATGTCTGATTTATGGCCATTTATTCTTTTGTGTAGTGACAGTCCAGTTTGGCCAATGTACATGGCAGACAGGCATTGCTGGCACATATTAAATTGGTAGATGTGCATATGAATCTCCTTTATCAACCACTCCTTTATGGTGTGGCTGATGTGGTTAGGACCTGTGATGGTGTCACTAGAGTCAATGTGTAGGCAGAGCTGGCAATGGGGTTTGTTGCAGGGATAGGTTCCTGGCTTATTGTTCTTGTTGTATGATGCCGGTGAGTATTTGCTTCAGGTTGGGGGGCTGTCTGTAAGCAAGGATAGGTCTTCCTCCCACGGCTTGAACGAGTGAGGGATCATCTGCTAGGATAGGTTGTAGATCCTTAATGATGTGTTGGAGAGATTTATGTTGGGAGCTGTAGGTGATGGCTAGTGGTGTTCTGTTGTTTTCTTTGTCAGGTCTGTCCTGTAGTAGGTAACTTCTGGGTACTCATTTGGCTCTGTCAATTTGTTTCTTCACCTCTCCAGGTGGGTATTGTAGTTTTAAGAATGTTTTACAGAGATCCTATAGGTGTTTGTCTCTGTCTGAGGGATCGGAGCAAATCCAGTTGTATCTTAAGGCTTGGCTGTAGACAATGAATCATGTAATGAGTCCAGGGTGGAAGCTGGAGGCATGAAGATATGTATTGCGCTTAGTTGGTTTTTGGGATAGTGTGGTATTAATGTGACCATCCTTTATTTGTATTGTAGTGTCCAGGAAGTGGATTTATTGTGTGAACTGGTCCAGGCTGAGATTGATGTTGGGTTAAAATTATTGAAATCCCGGTGGAATTCTTCAAGGGACTCTTTCCTGTGGGTCCAGATGATGAAAATGTCATCAGTGCAGTGTAGGTAAAGGAGAGGTGCCTGGGGACGAGTTTTGAGGAAGCGGTGTTCTAGGTCAGACATAAAAATGTTGGCATACTGTGGGGCCATGCGGGTGCCTATAGCTGTGCCACTGACTTGAAGGTATAGATTGTCTCCAAATCTGAAGTAGTTGTAGGTCAGGACAAAGTCACAAAGTTCAGCTACCAGGTGTGCCATATCATCATCATCAGGGAAAATGTTCCTGATGGCTTGTAGTCCATTTTTGTGTGGAATGTTGGTGTAGAGAGCTTCCACATCCATAGTGGCTACAATGGTGTTTTCTGGGAGATCACCAGTGGACTGTAGTTTTCTCAGGAAGTCAGTGATATCACGAAGATAGCTGGGAGTGTTGGTGGCATAGGGCCTGAGGAGAAAGTCCACGTAGCCTGACAGTCCTGCTGTGAGAGCGTCAATGCCTGAGATGATGGGGCGTCCAGGATTTCCAGGTTTGTGGATCTTGGGTAGCAGATAGAATGACCTTGGTCACGGCTCAGGGGATGTGTCTGTGGAGATGTGTTCCTGTGTTTCTTTAGGGAGTTTCTTAAGTAAATGTTGTAGTTTCTTTTGGTATTCCTCAGTGGGATCAGACAGTAGTGATTTGTAGAATGTGGTGTTGGAAATTTGTCTGGCATCCTCCTGTTCATAATCTGATCTATTCATGATGACAACGGCACCTCCTTTGTCTGCCTCTTTGATTATAATGTCAGAATTATTCTTGAGGCTGTGTATGGCGTTGCATTCTGCATGGCTGAGGTTATGGGGCAAGCTCCCAGGACACTCTGTAGCCGACTTGAAAGTTGCCGTACTTCAACAAAAAAAACTTCAAAAACAGACTTCAAAGAGAAACTGCAGAGCTAGAACTGATCTGCAAACTTGACACAATCAGACTAGGTCTGAATAGGGACTTGGAATGGTTCTCTCATTACAAGACGTAATTGTCACTGTTCACACATTCTCACCTTCTAATCAATAGTTCTGAATAGGCCTCAGCTACTCTAACTTTGCTATTACCTATCCCCCTCATTGTTGTACCTTTCCCTTGACCATATATATATATATATATATATATACCACCTAAGTTAGTAAGCCATTGTGATGCCTTTGGTCCAAGGTGTTTAAGGAATTCCAGCAAGATTTTATCATACCCTGCTGCTGTGCCTGATTTGATGGTGTTAAGGGCTTTATATAGCTCGTCGACCATAAATGGCTCTGGTTGACTCCTACCCATATTCTGATGTCAAAGTTGCTGGCATTCATCACATACTTTGCATTTGAATCGCTTCTCCAGTGGGACCTTTGTTGCACACAGAAGATGGCTTGCAACCTCTCTGTGCTTAACTAGTGGGTGATTTTTGACCTAGAGGTTGTTGAGCAGCTCCCAACTGACAAATCAAGTTCCAGCATTTTGACTGAAATAAGTGAAGTCAAGCTTCTCCATTGATTCCTTCCACTGAGTAAGCCTTGTGGCATCCAGAGACTCAATCAGATAGATGGTCAGAAATATCCAGGTCACCAGATAATTAGAATTTCCTGAGTAAGGCTTAGCATTTGGCCCTTAGGCAGGAAGTGTTAATTGGATGACAGGTCCATGGCATAGCTGAGCATGTGGCTTTATAAATGGCTTCACAGAATCAGTGGTAGGTTTCATTCACTGAAGTACAACATAATGGAATGGTAACCACACTGCATTCCAGTGCATCACAGAACTTTTTCCAGTCTACCTTGTGGAAATTCCACCAACACTTGATTGAGCTTCAAAGAATAAGTAGCTGGAGCCCAGTGTGATCAAGTGACGATCTATGTTGACTATGAGGAAAGTTATCAAGTACTATATGATTCACTGATTGTAAACAGCCATCTATTGAATTTACCCAGCAAAGATAGGGGGAGTACTCTTTTGATCATCTAGCTGAAAGAAATGTGCCACGTTGTTTTGCATCATTAATCAATATGAAGTCATTGTTAGTTGCCCAGTCCATCAACCATTTGCTGTTGTCATCTGAATCAGTGTACCCCTGCTCAGAATGGTGCCTGTTAAAATCACCAATGAAGATTGCTGGATGATCAAGTGTTGGAAGGATCTGCTGCTCCCAGTGTACTCATGATTGCTTATATACATTGGCAATCCTAAAGCCACCAACTTGGATCACGTCGTAAAAACTGGAGGAGGAGAGTGGAACAGCATCAGATATGTTGGAGCGCACATATGTTGAACAGCCATATTTGGCATCTGGGTTGTGTGTAATGAGGTCCAAAGCCATTTATACCATAACATCCTGCTACACTCTTAACAACATGAGTTTCTTGCAAACAGATTATGTTGATACTGTGATGGGTGGCTAATGCAGTTAGGATGCTGCGTTTGGTTGCTGACAAGCCCTCAATATTAAATTGAAGAATTTGAAGAGCCAGTCCAAAGGCTTGAAAGTGGAAGGCTGTTGATACACTGGGGTTGCAGTCAGACGGCATGTGACCAGGATCCATCACTGACTTTGGATCATTAGTTTCCTCAGCCAGCGATCCAACCAATCACAATAAATATGTCAATGTTTTCTAGTTAGTAGAAAAGGATGTTCAATGGTTTTTATAATAATTAGCATAGTTGTCACTCAGTGATGAAATAATGAGAGCTCTGATCAAAAGACCTTTTCCTCCATGCATTCTAAATGAGCATACACAGTGCCATTAACACAGCAAATGAATGCTTTATATGGTTAAGGGGCAATGAATTTTAACTTTACCATAACGTATATTTTTTCTGGTTCCTTTAATTTGTATGAAACAGATTTTAAAAATAACTAATGGTCTGCAAGGGCGGGGTTCTGATTGTCTTTAATAGTTGAAAATGAATAATAGGAGACTGTCTATGTAAGATGGTGGAATGACTCTGTTTAAGTAGACGGCATTGTTACCCTTCCTCTGAGCACTTATGCAAGGAGAGGGGGAGGCTGAGTTTTAATGAGCTGCATGTTTATCTGAGACAAGAGAGTGCCCTTACACCCTGTGATCCTGGCCACCAAGGGGGACCACGCTGAGATTGCTTAATCAGAGCAAACTGCAAAGAACAGGGCAGATGAGCCCCAAACTTGGTGATTATTTTAATAATTAGATTCACCAAGCCAGCAACAAAACAGCTTCCACAATATCTTACTGGTTACCCAGAAGCTATAGCTTCATTCAAGCAATCCAGCCCTGGCTCCAAACCAGAGCCAAATCAAATATGATGAGGATGACTGAAAATCTTGTAATCATATTTAAAGTTCTACCAAGCTCAAAAAATCGGGCACATTACCCACCAGCTCAATGAATACTTTAGATCTGACCCAAACACACACAGCCAATTCTTATTAACTAAGCTAAGATTTATTTAAAAAGAAAAGAGAGTATTGTGATTTAAGATCATTATACATTCGGATATGAATAAAGTCCCTGGGACAGTTTCATAGTAGAAATGGGGAGCTTCTGAATTGCAAAAAAATTATTTCAGAATCTGTTCCATAGGTTATAATCCAATGAGCAATCTATATATAGAGTTTGTTCAGATTCTTCCATGAGAATTAGCAGGGGTAGTCCAAACTGGAGCTGGAGACCTGAGTCTTGCTATTTAAGCTCCCCCTGACCAAGTTTAAGCAGATCTGAGATGACAGGATCAGGGCTCTAAAATTCTTTTATAGATCTCTGGCAGGTTATCAATAGTCTATCGATAGCAGGTATTCCTTAAGTGAACAATAGGTAATCTCTGTGGCTTTGAAGTAAAACCTTTTATTTCCTGTGTATATGCATGTAATTTAGTTGCTTTCATCAGCATAAGGTAATTATCCATTAAGCAGTTCATAGTTTACTACAAACTTCAGAGAGAGAGATAGATAATGATATCATTACATGTAAGTTTTATCTGAATGTTAACATCCCCTTTTGATCTCTGAATCAATAGAATATAGTGCCAGATATTGTTAACGTCTAAGAAGATATAGGTAAACACAGATAAATACACTCACCATCTTCTTCTAATTGTCTAACAATACAAATATGCATTTCAAAACTCTAGTTATTCTAACACGGCTTTGTTAGCTATTTATAAGAAATAGCCCTAATCACCATTTATATACACTGTTCTAATATATCTTTAAAAGTTGAATGTGAGTCATGTGAGCCACAGCTAGTGGCTTAACCCTTTCTGGCTCAGTGTTACACACCCTATCAAAGCCTACCATATAAAAGTACATTCATTTCTGTGTCCATCACCAAGGCCCATATCTTGCACTTGCTTAACTTTTCAACAGGACCATTTATGGTGGCAACCAATGGGATTATTCAGAGTAGTAAAGTTAACAACCTGCATAAGCATTTGCAGGAGGGGGACCTTACGGTGTTGGGTCTTCATTGTCTGTTACACTACACTACAGGCGTTTATCTGTATGGTGATGACCAAGAAAAGCAAAAGCTAGACAACATTTCTTTCATGGACACCTGGCTGTGGACGTCAGTGTTTCGACACTAGCATTTGTTCAGGTTCCCTTGGATCTGTCACATGTTGCCCCATGTGTTCTTTTCCTGATGCTGATGCCAGTTCAAGTGGCTACGTTGCCTCATTGCTCCCACAGCTGCAGTCTGATAGCTGCATTAGTGGATCAGGGAGACTGCAAGCAACATTCTTCCATTGAGCACTTTAGGGTGCAAAAACAAAAAAAAACCATAAAGCAAATTCCAGAAATGGAGTAAGTGGCGAAGCTCTTTGGCATGACTAACTTGAAATGAAGGCAGGGAAATCAGCAGAATCCACTTTGCCTGAGGCAGACTGCTCCTCTGGAAAAGATTATGTCTCTCGGACTCAGCTGAGCACTGGTGTGCAGGAAATGGTCATGAGAAGGTGGAGGTTAGTGGTGGTGGAAATATCACATAAGTGGGTCATGTAGAGTGAATGAGTTTGAAAAGATCAGGTAATACCTATGCCAACCTAGCTGAGCTTTGGCTTAGGCTGTGCTTGACATGATTATCGTCATGGGCTTACTTAAATAATTAATAATGTTTATGACTGGTGTACAGGGCAAAGGTGATGTTTTGTACTGAGCTGGAGGACACAGCTAAAACAAAGTTAATCTGCACCTTCTTTATACACAAAACATAATGCTACAAAGTCTCTGTATTGGGGAAAAACAGAGAAGTCCTTCTATGGGGTAAAGTGACATGATGACATGCAGTGACTGTTACCAGCTACAATACCCCAACCCCGTCCTTCAAAACACAAAGAGGCGGCCTCCTTGTGGGTCTGGAAATATTTCCAGATTGACACGGGGGACAAGAGCCGTGTGTTTGCCAGCTCTGCAAATGGAGGGTGATTCTAGGCCATGACCCAAAAGGGTGTGAACATTTGGGATGATAAAATATATAGACACCAATCACAGACCACACATGCTGCAACTAGTTAGAGTGGGACTTGCATAAAAGTAACAGGTACTTATCTACTACAGAGCTGAGGTTGACAGTTAGCTGACCAAACCATGGAAAGATTTGGTGGTGTAGTAGTAGTAAGGGGTAGTAGTGTGAAGATTTTGGATTACCTGGAAAGTAACTTTTAATATAGCCCGTAAATCAAAAGGAGAAGTTATGTTGTTTGCCAGAATGGCTACCTTGTTTTGTTTCTATAGCTTAGTTCTTTCACGTTGTTAGCCTATCACTCAACTCCCTCCCTAGAGTCAGTGGAGTGCTTATCATGGGCTCCCTACTCTTGTTTGATGTGGGTGATCTAATCAGAAGCTCTCAGGGTCACTGGAACACACAATCTTTCCCACTCTCCTCAGGGAAAGAGTAGAAATTATAGATAAAATTTCCCATTTGTTTTTATGGCAAACAGGTTTCTAAATAAAACAGAAGTTTGTTGGAAATAGGTAATTACTGATTCCAGAGCAGTTTCTTTAGAATGGCTTCAGGTGCATCAAGAGGACACTCCCACACACACCCCGAAGCAGGAAGAGATGATGCCAAGCAAAGCACAACGGTGGTGTTGCAAAGGATGTTGATGATAGCACACGCAAGTGCATGCTGTGTGTGGTTGGGAGCCAGCAGGAAGCAGCACTGTTATAGGCCCCAACCCTAAAGTAATAAGAAGTAAAAACTATCAGCCTAAAGGTTAGGGAGGACTTCTTTATTCCTCTTTCTCAGTGTGTAGGACCAGGGCAGACTGGCCCAGGATGTCGGGGCTGCAGCCTAGCCCAGAATCAGGGCTGCGACCTCTCAGCCCACCATTGGAGGAACTCCTCCCTCTGCACCTTCACCTGGCCTGGAGGTGCTTCAAAGCCCTCCATGCCACATTTTACCCACTCCTGGTCCTGCAACAGCCTAGTATCATCCTGCATCTGCCGCCTCTCTTAAGCCGCTTGTGAGACAGGAGAGAGAGTGCAGGGGTGCAGGCCTGATGGTGGGACAGGTGTGGGCCAAAAGACAAGGGGCTGGTGGTTGTGGGATGGGGTCCTTGGTTCCTTCTGTTCCCCACCCTGCTGCACACCTCTGCATGTTGCGGCCTCAGATGAGACCACAGAGCTGTGGTTGCTGACTCCCTGTCACAGTGGTACATAATCAGTGGGGCTGCCCAGTACACCAAACCCCCAAGGTACCAGTAATGTAACACAACTCAGAGGCTAGCGCTGTCAGGGCTTCAGCAGCTCGATCTGGTAGATGCTAGCCTGGTGGGTCCCAATAAGTGCTCGGATACATGGCTAAGGGAAAGAGTCTTTTACTAAAGCTAGCAGGAAAGGGAAAGGTTGCAGATACCCTAGGTCCAGAGGCTTCTACAGTTGCAGTTCAAAGTGAACGTAGCAGTTCTTGTTTGGGCTCAGGGGCAGTCCAATGGAGAGTCAGGGCTCTTCGCGTCTAGTGCCTAGGGTGCCCTCTTCAGTCCAATCTCTATTAAACAAATAGAGGCTTGCAGGTTACCCGGCTCAGTGAGTGTCTCTCACTGCGAGTCCCCTGCCCTGGATCTCTGCCCAACTGCTGCTGCTCCCCCATAATTGCCACACAGACACACACCTGGCTGTAAGAGCCAGCGATCACAGCTTGTTCCCTATGCATCTGTCTCCAGTTCCTGGGGCATTTCTCCAGCTCCCTGTTTGCCAGGTGGCACCTCTTCAGCTTCCCTGCAGCTCCTTCTTGCTTGCCACATGACCACTGCTCCCAGTATGGCGCCCAGCCAGTTCCTGGTTCACAACCTTCTCCTTTCCTGGCTAGGGGAAAGACCTACAGTGGGGAAGGAACTGATAAGAGTTTTAATCCCCTGCTTAGTAGATCCATCCCAGGTGGCAGATGCCCACATCTGGCTGGCCTGCCTCCACGTTGCAGTACTCCCCAGATGACAGAGCGCCAGTGGTTCCTTAGGGAGCACTGAGGGGAATCCCTCCTCTTCCCCCCCCCTCACCCTAACTCATTGCTATTCCACCCTCATCCCTTTCATCCCCCATTCTTGGATTTATTAAGGATTTTTTCTCAGGGCGGGGGGTGGGGGGAAACGGACAGGGGACTCAGTCATAGCCTAATCTCCCTCTTCCCTCTCCTGTCCTGAGTGATGCTGTGAGAATTCGAATCAGAATGGCCACTTGGGCATTGCCTCTTCTGGGGCTAAATGTTTAGAACATGCTGAAAATGTTAAAACAGAATGCCTTCCAAACCGACTTTTTAAAAAAATCGGTTTTATGAAAAATTGAAATTTTGCCTTTTTTCCTCCTCAATTTGGGACAAAACAAAATTTCAAAATAGTGACATTTTTCACAAAACAGATACTTTGGTTTTTTGTTTGTTTGTTTGTTTTGGGGTTTTTTTGTTTTTGTTTTTTTTATAACCATGCTACATGTGTTCTTCTTTCAAGGACCATTCCTCCAGTTGTCTAACAAAAGAAGCATTGGCTCCCCTTTGGCCAACAATGTTAGCATAACAAATCTACCCAACAAAGAAACAGCTCCATTCTTTCCCATTCCATCTGTTCTAGTTAAAATAAGTTTCCTCAATAGAGAAAGTTAAATTGCATCTCCTTGTAATTCAGGTCAACTACAGAACATGAAGGACAATGAAATGTTAGTCCAAAATACAAGGTACCAATTAACAGTCGTCAATTATAAAACAGTAGCACTGCCTAGGAACTCTTTACCCTACTCATTACATGTCCTCAAACATACCGTTTCCATATATAATTTAGTAAAGCTGGATAAATAGTCTAAAAATGTTTCCAAATATTACTTCATATTTTAATGAATGTTGTTTTATCATGCTCTTGCCCGTCTTGTATTCACTTTCAGTAAACATTCACGTGATCTGGTTTATTGATGGAAACATTTGCAGAAAATGAATTCTGAAGCGAATTCTAGTATTTGCAGCAGTGAGTCAGAGACAGTTGCTATGTATTGCTGAGATTGCTGTTGACCAGCTACTTGTTAGAATAGCTTCACTTGAAATGAAAGGAAAAGATTCAGGATGGGAAGAAGAAAATAATCAGTTCTCACAGTGTGAGAGGAAGAGTCTATCTGATGAGAGGAGGGGAAGAATGGGAGGCTTGAGCTTTGGAACAGCTGAACCTTTGATCTGGACCTCAAATAATGTTAATGTACCAAGCCGTAGAAAGTATTTCCAAATGTCAATTGCCAGAAATGTTTTGGAGATTGTTTTTTACTCCCCTCACCCTCTTTGTTTTAATCTTCTTTTCTGCACGTGCAATAACGTAGTGGGTATGATTTAATTTCTTTGTATTTGATGCTGTGTAATTAAGAATCTTTTTTTCACTTAGAAAACGGGTGTTGAATTAAGAGGGTGCAGATCAGCATGTGTTCAGATTAGAACAAAAATAAATAAATTAGCAGGTCAAGAGGTTGCTATTTATTTAAATCATACAAGATGTTTTGTACTGTTCTTTTTACACCAACGAATGTATAATCAGTTTGGGACTTAGGGTTTGATATGTCATTATAGTCAGTTGGCTACATTCCTGAAAAGTGTGAAAATGATTTATAAAACAGCAGAAGCCATTTCATTCTCTGAATATCATTTTGAAAATATAATTTGGTAGCAATTAAAATCTAAAGCAATGTAAACTGATTTACTCTTCCTCTTGGGAGTCCCACCACCATTTAATTTGTTTGTTTTATCCTTTGGCATTATACCTTCTCCTACGCCTCCTAAAAGTAATGAAATATTAGATTTTTTTTTTACATTAAAGCAAAGGGTAAACAAATTGACAAATGAGTACATTCATATGACCAAAATACTCAAACACATTTGGCCTCAGCATCAAACAGTAAAATGTCTGCATATGTCACATTTGAAAGGTTTTTGAAAAATCATCTGCACATCTTCAGCTATTCTGGTATAAAGAGCACCTCTGCATATTGGAATTGATGGATTATTGTGAAATTGAGGATGTTTATGATGGCTAGTGAAAAAGCTTTACTTAGTATGTTACAGAGCACTAACAAATTCAGAATTTGGGAAATAAATATATGGAGCTTTTAAGCAGAAAAAAACCTATAAAACGCATTTCATAAAATGACAGGTGTAATCCAGAGCAAAGAAAACATAAGAAATACCTTTTGCAGCCAACAATTTGACTGTGACTCTAATCTATTGCTAAAATGAAAACCCTAGATTAACCTGCTATGTTGCTTGCCAGAGACTCATGGCATACTCCTGTCTATTCTTTGCATGTGAGAAAAGCTGCCCAAAGAAATAGGTCACCTATTCTTGTAGCTAGATATTTATTGCATCATATTTGCAGTATTTTACTTAATTGCAAAGAATGGAGGCATGCTGAAGAATATAACCTATCAGATTTATAGTGCATGTGCATAATGATTATAATTATGGGTCAAAAACTACTGCAGAAGTTACATTTTGGTACCAATAATTTTTCCCCTCTGTTTTCTGGTATCCTGCAGTTTTTGTGTTGTATATGTACATACTAAATAATAACTAAATTGTATTTTTGTTCAACAAATAGATTCAGTTTGTCAACTAGATTTTTAGCACTTTATTTTACTGAAGCCCTGACTTTATCTGATCCACACTGGTGACAGAATCCCACTGAAGTCAGTGGTGATATGTGAAAGCACAGGGACTTCCATTCAGATCAGATTTCAGAGCCAGGGTCTAAAATTTTAGCCCATACTTGCAGGAGAGTTCATGGCTTTATGAATAGTATAGGGGACTGGGAACAAGATGTGTTTGTTCTATTCTTAAATCTGTCATTGACTCTGTGACCTTGGACAAGTCACCTGACCCTTGTGTGCCTAATTACTTCTGGTAAATGTGAATAATAATACTTAATTTCATAGAGCACTTTGAGGTCCTTGGATGAAAGACTTTATATAAGTGCAAGGTATTTTTGTGTTTACTATTAATATACTTTTCAGAGTAACACTTTCTATGGAGTACATAAAGGACTGCTTCACAAATTTGCTGTTCATAGCACTGACAACATATATCCTTAAGGGTGTGATAGATAACTGTGGTAACGTAATACATATAGAAACAAATATTCTCCAAAACCAAGACCCAGGATGCCCTCTAGGACACAAAGGACCCTGTGGTAAACTATTTTGAGCAATACTGGAGAAATATTGTGATCATTTGGGGCAAATGCAACCTAAGTCCCAGTTCTGCAATTTGTTCTCTGTGGGCAGACCCCTTTACCCATATGCAGTGAGGCTATAAATGGCCATAGTAACCCTCTGATACTGCATAAGTAGCAAGCAAGCACTATTATATTTTAGGTCCAGTTAGTTCCACACAGGTAAGAGGTCCATCCATATGAAACAGCTTGCAGGAGTGGATATTTAGGTCCTGATCCTGCAAACACTTGTGTAGGTGCTTAACTTTACTACTGTGAGCACTCATGTCAGTGAGACTACTTGCAGTAATTAAGTTAAGTGTCTCCATATGTGTTTGCGGGATCGGGTTTTTAGTGAGGGTTTTTTTTGTTTGTTTGGTATTTTGGGGTTGGTTTTTTTCTTTTTTTTTTTTTTTGCTGTGGAGAAGAATCTTCCAGGTCTCCACTTGAGCAGAGAGCTCACAACACAAGATGGTCAGAAAATTCAGGAACAGTTTACTCTTGTGATTATGTAAACTTCTTAATAGTGAGTAGTGTGTCTTCTAGTGAGTTCTTCATAAAATCTGAGAGACACAAAAATAGATCTGTTTTAAGACCGCAGAAAGCTAATGGGAACCACTGAAGTACAATAAAATACAGGCCAGTCTAACCTAATCATGTTTCAAACCATTTAAATTGTGAGACTGTGCACCTAAGCATATTTCTTGATACATTAAAATATCTTGATGAGGAAAAAAAAATAGACTTACAAAATCTTAGGCCCGGTCCACACTTACCTTTGCGATTCGGCAGCAGTCGATGGGAGATATGCAAGTGATGTAAATTGTAGGCCCCAACACTGTAAAATCAGCCTGAACCAAAGTACTGGAGGTTGGTTGGAGCTCAAAAGTTAAATTCTCATATTGATAGTGATAAAATTGGGTGTTATAGATAAGATGTTCTGAACACACTAGTTGTTTATATGTTCATGCCACCTCAGGCTCCATAATGTGAATTAACTACTCACATCACTCAAGTTAGGACACCCGGCACAAACACTCTGTGATTTAACATTTATGACACGTTGAGACCCCGCTCGTAAATATCTAAGCATAATTGTTTGGGAACATCTTGGAAACCAACTGCCATAATTTGTAAATGAAGGAAAGTGCTCAATGTGTATCAGGAATGTGGCTGATGTAAAAATCACAGGGCAATAAGAAATCACAGGGCAATAAGAAAACAAATGAAATTCCTTTACATTCTTTTTATCTTGTTATTCTTTTTGTTGAATTAATATTAATAGAATGGGTAAATTGATATAAATATTTTCTTGTATTGTATTAATAAGAAAATATAAAATAGTATGCCAATGAAATAGAATAAGAATGTAATGATTTTTAGTTGTGTGAATGAGGAGTGAAAGCAGTGTGAATGTGCGAGAAATAAGACAGCCTACAAGGACAGAAGAGAGAGATGATACTTTGTTTAAAAAACTTTTACAATCCAGATGGCTGAAGATCAAGATAACCCCAGAGGACAGGGGAGTTACAGGAAGAAAACAAAGTGTAAAACAAAAATGAAGAAAGGATGAGAAAGCTGTCACGTTTACGATACCAAACGTAATTGACAGCTACATCAAACAAGAAGACTATCTGATATGAAGAAATCCATACACCTGAATGGGGATGGATAAGTATAAATATCAGAAGAAGAAACCTGGACTTTGGGCTCGTTCTGCATACCCCAAGGAGCATCGTGTCGCAAACGACAGGGCCTGGCTCCTCCCTCGAGTCTGACTCACCTGGCCACTGGTAACTATATCTCTCTTGCAGAACAGTGTGAGTGTGTGTGTGTGTATGGGGAAGTGTGTGTTTTAGGCAATTGCATTTTCAAACTGTTTTCTGGATTCGTAATAAACATGGCATGCTGCCTTATCCCCTGAAACAGATCCTGCTCTTTATTTCATAAGTGTAACAAAATCACTTGCGTATCTCCCGTCGACTTTGCAGCGTCTCCTCGGTGCGCCGTCCATACTGCGCTGCATCAAAGAGAACAGCGCTCCCTTCGAAGCAGCGCTACGCCATTTACCAGGGTGGTTTTCCTGCATTGCTTGCTGGATCGACAGAGCGGGTCTGCACAGACCACTCAGTCGATCTAGAACAATCGATCTGACGGCGGCAAATTTGCCACCGTCAATGTGGACCGAGCCTTAATGAGAGCATTTTTGTCTTAGTTTTTATTCCTGGCAAAGTGAGTTAAAGAATGAAAGAAAATGTCTGGAGATGAGGAATTCCCATTTCCCTCCACCTTTAATGTCAGAAAAGCTGCTCTGATATTTATTTTAGTGGCATTTTTGATGATTTTCAGTTCACATTTGGCTGGCCAGTTCAGCTCTGAGGTAGGCAGATAGGTCAATGAGCCTTGCAGATCATGTGGGACCTCTGGACCGTGAATGAACAAATAACGCAATTTAAAATGAAACATGAACTTCTTAATAGAAAATTCCTCCCATTTTAGTTTTACCAGTCTACTTCTGTTTTCCCATTTTATGTATGAGGTGTCAGTATTGCTGGACAATAGGTACGGTGCTCCAGCTGCTGTCCACAGATAATTTCAGTAAAAGTTTGCTCAGATTACTCAACCATTGGAGAATAGATACTAAGTAGTAAACATTTATACTTTTGGAAGCGGACAGGAAGGGGAGAAGTGTTTGTGTGTGTCCGTCTGTCTGTCCCAGCACCTGGGCATTTATGTCTTCTACAACACTTTTATTCTTGGTGAGCACTATCACAGTAATGTAGGATTGGAAGGGACCTCAGTAGGTCCTCTAGTCCAGTGGTTTTCAACCTGTGGTCCACGGACCCCTAGACATCTACAGGCTATGTCTAAGATTTCCAAAGAAGTCTGTACCTCCATTTGAAATTTTTTTTTAGGCGTCCACAAATGGAAAAAGGTTAAGAACCACTCCTCTATTTCAATCCCCTGCATTCAAGTCAGGACTACGTAATAACTAGACCATTACTGTCAAGTGTTTGTCTAACCCAATGATACTCAAACTAAGGCTCGTGAGCTGCAGGTGGTTCTTTAATGTGTCTCCTGTGACTCTTTGCAGCACATAGTATTAAAGCTCTGTGTGATTTAATTATTAACCAATCAGGATGCTTTTACTGTTATTAACCAATTGTAGTTGATAAATTAATAATACTTGGTCAGTCATTTTGCTGTGAAAATAATATATATATATATATATATATATATATATATATATATATATATATAAACAAAATATTTCCCCTGCCATACTGTTTAGATATGAATATAGGAAATGAAACAATGAATTAACATTACTGTGGTTCCTTTGGGTAATGTTGATCCCTAATCTTGCTCCTGAATCACTGAAGTCTGAATATCACTGATCTAACCTGTTCTTAAAAACTTCCAATGATGAAAATTTCACAACCTCCCTAGGCAATTTCTTCCAGTGCTTAACTATCCTGACCATTAGGAAACTTTTCCTAATGTCCAACCTAAACGTCCCTTCCTGCAATTTAAGTCCATTGCTTCTTGTCCTATCCTCAAAGGTTAATGAGAACAATGATCACCCTCTTCCTTATGTACTTGAAAACTGTTATCATGTCCCTGCTCAGTCTTCTGTTTTCCAGACTAAACAAACCCAATTTTTTTCAATCTTACTTCATAGGTTATGTTTTCTAGATTTTCAGTCATTTTTGTTCCTCTCCTCTGGACTTTCTCCAGTTTGGCCACATCTTTCCTGGAAGGTGGTGCCCAGAACGAGACACAGTACTCCAGCTGAGGCCTTACCAGCATGGAGTTGATTGGAAGAATTACTTCTCATGTCCTGCTGATAACACTCCTGCTAATACATCCCAGAATGATGTTTGCTTTTTTTTCAATAGTGTTACACTATTGACTCATATTTAGCATGTGATGCGATATGACCCCCAGATCCCTTTCCTAGGCAGTCATTTCCCATTTTGTATGTGTGCAATTGATTGTTTGCATTTGTCCTTATTGAATTTCATCCTGTTTACTTCAGGCCATTTCTCCAGATCATTCTGAATTTTAATCCTATCCTCCAAAGCACTTACAACCCCTCCCAGCTTGATATCGTCTGCAAATTTTATAAGTATACTCTCTATGCCATTATCTAAATCATTGATGAAGATATTGAACAGATCAAGACCCAAGACTGATCCCTGTGGAACCCCACTCAATATGCCCTTCCAGCTTGACTGTGAACCATTGATAACTACTATCTGAGAATGGTTTTCCAACCAGTTATGCACCTATCTTTTGGTAGCTCCATCTAGGCTATATTTCCCTAATTTGTTTATGAGAAGGTCATGCCATATCAAAAGCCTTACTAACATCAGGATATACCACAACTACCACTTTCCCCCATCTATAAGGATTGTTACCACATCAAATAAAGCTCATAGGTTGGTTTGACATGATTTCTTCTTTACAAATCCATGTTGACTGTTATTTATCACCTTAAAATCTTTTAAATGTTTGCAAATTGGTTGCTTGATTATTTGCTCCATTATCTTTCCTGTTACTGAAGTTAAGCAGACTGTTCTGTAATTCCCCAGGTTGTTCTTATTCCCCTTTTTATAGATTGGCACTATATTTGCCCTCTTCCAGGCTCTGGAATCTCTTCTGTCTTCCATGAATTGTTGAAGATAATCACTCATAATGGCTCAGATGTCTCCTCAGTCAGCTCTTTGAGTATTCTAGGATGTATTTCTTCAGGCCCTGCTGTCTTGAAGACATCTAACTTGTCTAAATAATTTTTAACTTGCTCTTTCCCTATTTGAACCTCAGATTGCTGACAATTCATTATGTTAGATGTCCAATCACTACTAAGCTTTCTGGTGAAAACTCAAACAAAAAAGTCATTTATCACTTCTGTCACTTTCACGTTTTCTGTTATTCTTTCCTCCCTCATTGATCAAGGACAGGGTAGAGCCATTACTCATCTTCTTGCTTCTAATGTATTTGTAGAATTTTTTCCTGTTACTCATTAAGGCTGGGTCTACACTGACGGCAGCAAATTTGCTGCCGTCAGATCGATTGCTCTGGATCGACTGAGCGGTCTATGTAGACCCGCTCAGTCGATCCAGCAGTTGTTGCAGGAAAACCACCGCAGTAAGTGGCGTAGCGCTGTGTTGAAGGGAACGCTGTTCCCTTTCAGTGCAGCGCAGTGTGGACAGCACACAGAGTAGATGCAGCAAAGTTGATGGGAGATACGCAAATGATTTACGTCATTTGCGTATCTCCCGTCGACTGCCACCTAATCCGGAAGGTAAGTGTAGACCAGGCCTGAGGCTAGTTTAATCTCATTTTGTACCTTGGCCTTTCTATTTTGTCCCTACATGCTTGTTTTGTTTGTTTATATTCATCCTTCGTAATTTGACCCAGTTTCCACTTTTTGTAGGACTCTTTCATGAGTTTCAGATAATTGAAGACGTCCTGGTTAAGCCAGGGTGGTCTCTTGCCGTACCTCCTATCTTTCCTACGGAATGGGCTAGCTTGCTCTTGTGCCCTTAATAATGTCTCTTGAAAAACCTGCCAACTCTTTGAAACTGTTTTTACCCTTAGACTTGCTTCTCATGGGATCTTACCTACTAACTCCTTGAGTTTGCTAAAGTTTGCCTTCTTGAAATTCATTATCTTTATTCTGCTGTTTTTCCTCATACCATTCTTTAGAATCATGAATTCATGAATCAAATCTAGAACAGCCTCTGCCCATTGCTTTCTCTGCCTTCTGAAATAAAAATTTGCTTGTATGTATTCCAAGAATTTGTTGGATAATCTGTGCTCTGCTGTATCATTTTGCTAACAGATGTCTGGGTAGCTGAAGTCCCCCATCACCATCAATTTCTGTGCTTTGGATGATTTTGTTAATTGTTTAAAAAAAAAACCAACAAAAAACTATCTCAAAGCTCTCTGCTAGATTTATTCTATTATGGTCTTACAGGCATAACATTTTCCCTGCGTAAATATCCCTAAAGCTATTAGCTTAATCAAGCTCAGCTGAAAAAGTGGGTCTATTTGTGGCTTTAGGCTACTTACTACTGGTTGAAGGTTTGCTAAAGACTTTTCTGTCTTTAGACGCTTGTTTATATTCTGTAAATGCTGGTGGTGGTTTTCTGTGTTCTTGTTTTTGTGGGGTTTTATTGAAATGATGTGTATTTTAAAACAGGCTACAATAAGATTTTCAAAAACGGTTTTGGACCTTAGTGTCCCTGCAGCAGAATGGCCAGGTTCATCTGTTGATTCACCCATCAGGTGTGGAAACTCTGCAGAATGATGCTGACTGCATCCTGCTGACTCATTATGGCCGGTATAGCTAATTAACTCCATCCTGAGTGAAAGGGATGTGGTGTGGCTTTCTGACCACATGGAATACAGAATCTAGGATTGAGATTTAGCTATAGAGGAACCTTACGTAGAGGTTTATACATTTGCTGTTTGATTCATGGAGATGTGGCATTCATTTAAGAGTATTTGGTCATAAAATGATGTCCTGAAAGTCTCCAGGAGTCTAAGTGGGAGAATGGAAGAGGGTACGTAGTGATGAAAGTAGAGATCCTTTAAGCCTCCATCACTCCTATTTGCAAAACTTTAATAAGTGGTCACTGATTTTTTGGATATTCAACTTCAGATACCTTAGGTATGATTTTTCTCTTTTGGGCATTCACAGCTCTAACTGAAGTCAATGGGATATACAGATGCTCAGCACCACTCCAAATTATACCAAGTTGGATACCAAAAATCAGTGGTTGCTCTTAAAAATGTTGTGCATCCATTTGCTGACTTGTGAAATAGGGTTGTTTAGAAGCTTCATCAGTTAATTTAGGAAAATTGTTTTGAGATCTCAAATGGAAGGCTCTATATTAATAAATGGCTCTTAACTTGACATTTAATGAAAAGAAAGTGTTTCTATGTGCTAACTATAGCAAACTATATTTGTTTGATTTCATTGTCTAGAATTACTCCAGCTATTCAAAACCAAATAATGCAAGGATTGGAATACTTCAGACTTCGATTCATTATATAAACCAGACAGAATTATTAGTTGAAGTTTTGGCTTGAGTACTCAGCTAATAATATGGAAACATTTTGTGTTACATATTTGCAAAAAGAAAAATTGTAATAATTGTTCATATTTTGACTGGGTTTAAGAGCAGTTAAATGCCATTTGAAAATCCCACCCTTTATCCCTCTCCATCCTTTGCATTTTGTTTCTTTTGAGGACAAAGAACCTAATAATGCAGACCCTTGTGCCTAAGCCGAATCTCGAGGCTAAGCTCTTCAGAGCAGGGGCTGCCTCTTGCTTTGTATAGTGCTGCGTATAATGGGGCCCGAATCATAATTAAGGCCTCTGGGCACTAGTAGAGTATAAATGATATGATAGTGACAAGTAATTAGTAATAACCTTGACTGTCATATAGAGACACAGTTTGTCATTGACTATAACTACATGGGCTGGTCCAGAATAAGTTAGGCAGGTTACTACCAGTTCTGTTTTTCATTGGTTTGCTCAAAACCCGAAACTGAGACAAAAGAAAAGGAACGGAATTGTTTTTTAAAGGAACCAAATACAAAAAAATAGTAATATAATTCCAAGTGTATGGGGTGGGAGGGACGGGTGGGAGAAGGGTGCCCATACAATACCATAAATGTGCACAACACTTTGGATAAGACATGTCCCTGTGCTGATGAATTTATAATCTAAAGGTCTAATCCTGAAAACATTATTGGGTATACTGCTTCCTGCAGTAAGCACTACACCTGTTGTTCAGGGTTTGCCAGATCAAGCCCCACATATAACACTATGAATGATCGTAGCATAAAGGAGGGGGGAGAGGTTAGGAAGAAGTGTGGATGAAGGTTACAAAAATCTAAGATCATGTGATAGCCTGGTTTGATATGCATGCATTTAGTTGATTCTGCTGTTTAAAAAATTGTTGTATGGTATTTATCACCCTATTTCATGGCTTGCTTCACACCAGTCTCAGCTGGTAAATGGAGGGGATAGAGGAAAGATGGGAGGAACCTTTCATATGCTTTATTTCTGTATATTACTGGTAGGTAAGGGAGAACTATGGTTTATTACACAGGGATATCTTGGACCTTTACAAGGAGGTTAGTATAAGCTAGAAGTTACTACTACTCCAGACTCTGCCTCTTAGCAGGATAAAGTAGTAAAATGGGATGCATTTGTCAGTTAAATGATTCCCTTTGTTGTAGGTTTGAATGCCTTTAACTGTTGCCTATTAGAAATTGCCTTCTGTCTCAAGCATACTACAAAACCTAATCCCTAAAGGCTAGATAAAAAGATCTTCCTTTTAGTCTTCATTCAACTGGAGTTGCAGAATAAATGGCAACCGCATCATGTGGGATCCATTCAGCCATCCTTCTATATTTCCTAGAGGAAAAAAACTGGAACTTTCAGCTTTGTGTGTGTGTAATTTCTTCTTCCCTTTCCCATGTATTTTAAAAGTTCCAAAAGAGTTCAAACCCTTCTCTGTATGTTTATTTAAAATCTTACAGAAAATATTACTTCATATAATCTGGGTAAAGCAGAAGCTATTTTTACAGTTAATTTGAAATTTGGACTTTAGTCTTTATCTTTATTTTGAAAGGTGGGGAGAGAGTGAGAGAAACCCTTAAGCCTGGTCTTCTGTCCATTCTGGAATATGTTTTATCAACTACTCTCTTGAGCTCAATCTGGTTCCCTTACCACTCTGAACATCTTGGCTGTTTTCTGTGTAATGCTGGTTCACGCTCCTTGCCAAGTGGAATAGTGAACAGAGGGTCTGATTTGCCTCTAAACTACTCAGTTTTACACAAGCATAATGCCATTTACTTCAATCAAACTACAACGGATTTACACCAGTGTAATTTGATAGGAGAATCTGGCTCAGATATTCCAGTACAAAATTACATATTAGAATAAGGTTGGCGATGCTGACCCCTACCAAACTCCTGTTCAGACTGCCTGAGCCTGTTTGATTAGGAAATGATACCGATGCACAGGATTTCATGCTGGGTAGGGGGGAATCCAAAATGCTTATATTCGTGAGTTGCAGATCAATGTAATGTTTGAAGTAGGAATGCAAATATTTTAGTGATATTTTTATAATTTCCCTTCTTTAACTGTTAAGGTAAACCCCATGTCACACTCCCCAATGCCCCTTCCTCTTTCTTTCCCAGGCATCAGGCTTTCCCTAAAGCTGCCTCTACTTTCTTATCTGATCCTGTCACCCAATCTGTGACTTTTTACATGTTTTATTTTTGCCCTTAGAAAAGTGGAAGAATATACTGCACACCTCTGCTCCCGCAGGGTGTGCTCAAATCTTTGTTGTGATATTTTGAAAATGGAAACTTGGAAATCACAAGCCATATACTTTAATAGCACTGGGCTGTGGCAGGTATATATTAAATGATTACTGGTATATATTATCAAATGACTGGACATATATTTAATGTAAAGCAGTAATTGTGCTTGTGTTGGGGTGGTCATTTTTTTTTTAATTAGGGAATTTTTAAAGAAAAGTTCAGTTAGGGAGATCCTAAAACAAAGCCCATAGTAGATAGAAAGATTCCCATTGATTTCAGTGGGCTTTGGGTCTGACCTATATTGAGTGAAAAATAATTAATTTTGAGGTTACAGTAGAAACCTACTACCGCTGTATCTCAGGTAATATAAGACCACCTTCAAAGGAAGTACTCTGCTTAAGTATCCCTCTCAATGTCTGATAAAGCTGAAACACCTCTATTTTTATTCTTCATTCTGCTGTGGATTGTTCTTACAGTTTCCTAAGAATTTCTCTCCTTTACTTACTATGCTGGCAGTCATTGCACAGCGTAATCTTTTCCGTTTAGCTGAGTGTAGAAATCCTCAAAACTAAATGGATTACTGTCTAAAACCAAAAATACATTTCTCCAGTTCTAACTGAACCCATAAACCAGTTATTAAATCTTAATAACTGATCACTGTGATGTCATTTTCAAGTAGCACTTCAAATCATCACCAATCTCAAATATTGTGAGCTCGCAAAAGTTTAAACACTCAAAATTATGAACATTTGTGAGGAGGGAGAAGAGCAAAACCTCAGATTTGAAATGAGTGAGCGATTTAAATGATGTTGTTCTCATGCCATCCCACCTCTTGGTCGCCCTGTAAGGAAGTGTGACTGTGTCTCTGTCTATAACTAGGTGCTCCTGCTCACAAAACACCACTATGCTCCTGAAGACTCCTGCCTTGATGTGATTCTTCTCAGGCAATGGTCAATTTCTACCCATTTGTGAGGCTTCTGTGATAGGCCTGGCCTCCACCAAAAAATGGTATCAGTTTCATTGCACTAATCAGACCCCTGACTGATGTGGTTATACCAACATAGCTGAGTCTACACTGGGGGTTCTGTCAATGGAAGAGGGTTTTCATAACATAGCTCACTTGGTTCAAGGAGGTGGTGTTCCTACACTCACAAAAAACCTATTCTGTCAATGTAGACTATCTACACTACAGGACTATGCCAGCATAGCTTTGTTTACAGGGTTATACCAGTATTGTCTCTGTAGAGTACATGTACCAACAGCCTCTAGTGATCCCTAGAGAAAAGAGAAGGAACTGAAGTGACAGTTATTTAGGGTATGTTTACGCTGCAGTGTAACCCTGTGTTTGAGCTTGAGCTCAAGCCTTACCCCCCTTGTGTCTACACTGGAATTGCACTAACCCACAGCTTGGACCCAGGATCCCAGGACTGTGCAGGGCTGGAGGCTTCAAGCTTGAGTTAAGCTGGGACCCAGGGTCCGAGCCTTATTGCTTTGCAGTGTAGACACAACCCCACTTGGCTCGAGTCCTGGGAATCAGGCATAAGTATCCCACAATTCTATGGGACAACTTCCTTGGTCCACTATGTCCCAACAATCTGCAGTCCACTCTGTTGAAAACAGAAGACACTGCCACTATGAGAACAGCAGCAGCTCGGCTCAGCATTGACCCATTCTCTTCTGATCACCAATCTGCAAGCACAGTAATCAAAATGCCTCCAGGGTTTGCAATCAAGAGCAAATCAATTCAATGTTTTGCAAAGTGAGCTACTTCCTAATAATGTGTAGGGTAGGCAGTAAAGATTCCCACAGTGCATCACAGCCACAGTTCAGGGAGGAGGTGCACACTAGGGATTCTGGGTTATGGTTACTTTGACTTGGCTCTGCATACTGCAGTGTAGATGCCAGCATCCTGGTTTCGAGGATGGGTTAAAAAGGTCTTAATATAGGGTTAAAATACAATGTCGATGCTCAAGCACAGGGTACCTGAACATGGGTCAGCTGACTCAAGTTCTACTAGCCCTGGGTTTACATTGCAGTGTAGACATACCTTTAGTGGGTATAGTGTCCATTATAGCAGAGCTAGGATTCCCTGGCCCAGTGATACCAGAACTAGACAGAACAGCAAACAGAGAATTGGGGATGACATAATGTGTGTGCGTGTGTTATGGGGCCTCTGGTAATTTGTCTTATGTACCCACTTAGACCTAAGGTCATCATTATGCTCAATAATACTGGGGAGTGTGATGCTGAATCTATGGGGTGGTTTTGAATAATCGTCATTTGGTGCTAAAGACAGTGCCAGGGATTTGTAAATTTTGCTGTACTTTCAGCTACATATTTATGCATCTTGTGCTGGAGTTCACTTGCTTTTGCAGTACATGTGAATACTGACAAGAACACTGGGTTAGAAATGTAAGCATTTCTTTCATGGCTAGTAATAGTATTTTAGCCAAAAACTGCTTGAGAATCTCATTAGAGCAGAGCTAGTTGCTTAACGGAACACATTCTATTCCACATCTTTTTGAGCTCTAGAAATTTAGATCACTGGGTCAAAATGAGTAGAAATTGTGATAAAAAGCCTGCAAATGGTGCTAATTATTCTTGTGAGGAGCAATTTGCACACCCTTGGTGCTGGTTCGTAATTACAGTGTAGACACAAAATATGTATTAAATTGTAAGCAGATGTAAAACTACTTGACGCTGAGAGCTGGGAGAGTGAAGGGGCTAATAAACAGATCAGATTCGTAACTTCGTGTATAATACAAATAGTATGTCATATACTGAAAAATATCTTATGAACAGTATAATTAATTAGTATCATTTAATAAGAAATCAAATACAATGGATAAGATCCTCCACTAATGTAATCTGTGCAGCTCTATTGACTTTAACCAAGCAATGTCACTTTCTGTCAGCTGAGGATCTGACAAATGTCACCACAGTAAGTACAAACTATAATAGTTGATGTAAAATCAGTGATTATATATTATATAAATAAATGTACTTGTAGGAAACATTTGTTACAAAATAAAAAATCATTATGTCACAGCATTCAGACTGTATAACAGAATTATGTTTCAGTAATTTTGGGGCTCTGAATTAACTTCCCCAGCCAAGGCCAGAAACATTGAATTAAGGCTGCCGATCCAATCTGAGACTTCTTTTATCTTCGACCATTATGCAGAGCAAAGCTGAGAAGTAAGGTCCATCATCAGTCTTTCACTGTAGTCTTGAAACTTCCCTTGCTGTTTTTAAATTGAACTGTTAGGACCGGATAGTAATACCCAAAGGGATTGTCTTTGCTGCAAAGTTAACTTGAGTGTTACTCAAGTGTGGTGCGGCTTTTAACTCAGGTTGGCAGACCCACTGAGTGGACTAGATTAAAGGTCAAATTAGCACAATTTATCAGCTGCTAACGTGTACTGAAAACATAATAGAATTCTTAGATAAAAACTTAAGTTCCTCATGTGCAATAACCTGATTTTTGGGGGTGTTAGTTTGTGGGGTTAGTTTTTGTTTAAAATGACAAAATTGTTTGTTTGGGCTGATTTTTTGCAGGATTGAGCCATAAATCTCTGTTTTGGCTGTGCTTGGTGGTTTTTAAAAATAAAACAACCCAAGTTGTTTTGAGTTAGGATTCCAATAGTTTTGTACTTATTACTTTAAAAGGCCAAAACATACTGTCATGTGTCTTTAAAAAAAATCTTTGTAGGAAAAAAAACTAACCTCGTGTTTCAGAGCATGGACCTTATTTGTCAAGTTTCAGCCCAAAGTAACTTTTTGTGACAAGCCTATGAAATGCTAAAAGACATCCACTACAGCAAGTGAGCAGCACGATATATATTACCTAGTTTCTCTGACTGTCACAGTGAAATCCAATAGATAACCTTTCTCTCCTCATTACTCCTAAGAGGAGTGGAAGTATTTACCCCAGTGGGAGTTGAGGAGTTGTGGCAATCAGACCCTGCACCTCACAGGATTGGGCCCTATTGTACGTCTGTCTTCACAGATAAAAGATACTTTGATTATAAGCATTTCTATGGCATATGTCACCTTAATATTATAATTCCGAAGTGTCTCTTTCTTGCTCAGTGCAAGGTTTGTTTAACTGGTAGGCAGCATGCTCTCCTGACACGGATTTTAGGAGATGGGGCTAAACAGTGCATTCCAACAGGTTTTGCTT
The DNA here is from genome assembly GCA_007922155.1 of Mesoclemmys tuberculata. Classification (NCBI taxonomy): domain Eukaryota; kingdom Metazoa; phylum Chordata; order Testudines; family Chelidae; genus Mesoclemmys; species Mesoclemmys tuberculata. The sequence continues at coordinate 69,714,009 of ML675601.1, forward strand.
CTTAAATGGTTGATTTGTAGCTTTTAATTCACTGATTGGCTATTAATCTAATGACTACTGTGGATCATCAAATTAAATTGATGGACCAGCTTTTTATTTTATATGCTTGCTAGGATGACCTTGCCTTCTGCTTTATTTATGTGACAGGATGATATCTGAACTCTAGTTGTATTTCACATAGGAGTGTGGTACTTCTGGAGTACCCTAAGTAAGTTTTTATCAACAAATATATAGTTTATTTTCAAACTTCACCATAAACAAGGTATTGAAATGAAGAATGATGTGCAGTTCAATGTGCTTGTCTCCAGTCACTTTGACCAGAATTTTCCAAAGAAATCAACATCCACAGATGAGGCCAGGTTTTTAAAGGAGTTCAGCTTCCATTTAGAACATAATAAGTGGCCATCTTTCAAAATTGTTCATGTTGTAAGCTAGCCACTTCTGAAAATCTGGTACAGTTGTGTTTCTGAGCACTTGGAAATGAGACACCTAGCCTCTTTTTAAAGTTGGCCCCACGGTATACCCCGTTCTTAAACTTTCCTAGTGATTCTCTCTCCTCTAATTTTTATTTGTGCAGTCCCTGCTCGCTTTATTTTCTTCTTGCCTTAGACTTCACTGGGAGTCAAAATTGCATGTCTGAATAGAATTTAGCCCTTTGGCTACAAGCAGTTTAGATCAATAGCAGCTATCTAACCTGAGAGTGCTTTTGTAGTGCGTCTAAATATTTGCTACCCTATCACACTGTCTCTTGTGCTCACTTGAAATAAGTTCTGTGATCCAGCGTGTGTCTGAAACTGAAAAAAGGAGTACAGTGATCTTCAGTTTGGTTGAGTACTTTCAAAAAGACTAACATCTGTTTGGCACAGAGGGTTATAATTAAAAAAAATACATAAATAAGTCTCTTTTAGGAAGGCAGTACTTTCTATATGTGCATTTTTGTGCACATCATAAGAAACTCTGTTTTCACAGTTATGATGAGTTAATATTTTGTATTCTCATGAATGTCTGAATACACAAATAAACTTGCAAATTTGCTCAGACTGCACACGCCCTTTTTAAAACTTACAAATATTAGTAGCCTATTCTCTCAGCTACAAATCACCTAGTGCTTAAGGTGTATTGAACAAACAGTGTGTCTGTTTTCAAAGATAAATGTAGATGTTTGATATAGTTTAGTGTAAACATTTTACATCACTTAACAAGATGTTTTCAGCTTGCTTGCATTCAAATATCTACTAAGTAACCATTTGTATTTGGCTGGCTGACTGGATGAATCCTACTCATACATCTAAAGCATGACATCTTGAATTATGTCTTCTGCTAATTCTTAATGAAAACAGTGGTTTTTCTCATGTGATTTATCAGTTTAATTTAGATTTTGAACTATTGGGAAAGGAACCATGTCTTTTTGTATTTATCTACCACCTGCCACCATGAGGCTCTGGTTTTGACTGAGGGCTTTGATGCTACCACAATGCAAGTAATATGGTTGGGGAGGGCGGGGGGATGAGGGGAGGGAGGAAGATGGGAGTTGGTTGGTTGTTTTAAGGGCACATTTTACCCAATAGATCTGCTCCTTATACACATCTAAAGTCATACTGTGTCTGCTTGGTTTAGTTATGAAAGACTTATTATTTTGTCACTTTTTGTCCCTGTTAGCTGTGTGGGCTCTACAAGGCTATAGGATGTGAGCTAGATTCTGTTCTGCCTTGATTGTCATCAACAAAAATATTAATGAAGTTCTGAATGCAAAAGTCTTACTAATGCTATGTGAGTCTCAAAGAACACAGCTTGACTTTCAGATTCCAGGTTGAGTTGCAGGATGACCATTAGAAAAGCTATATTTTGGACTTGTAACAAATTTGATGGGTAGTCATTCAAGACAATAAACATGGAACAAAATATAGTATCTTTCCAAATTAATTGTTAGGATTATAACATTTTAAGGCTGAAAGAAAGATTTAGGAGTTCATGACATAGCTCCTTCAACTGATAATACATGATATCTCACTAAGGGTCTGCATGGCTTGCTAAAAATGAAATACAGTAATTAATTCACCTTAGAATATCATTGCTAAATTAATCTCAATCAATAAATTTACTGCTAAAATGTTAGATTGTCATTCCTTCCACTATCATTTAAGCATGTCTTGTAGTTTTATGCAGAGATTCAACATGCTGTTTATCAATAATTTATAGTTTGTTCCTCCATGAGGTCAAAAAGGACATCTACTAGAGCTGGGCAAACAGAATAAATTCAGATTTGGATAATTAAATTCAGGGATCCTGATATTTGGGTAACATTTTTAATAGCTCTGATCATATGATGTCACTTACAGATCATCCCCTTAGTATCTCATTTCCCATTCTTCACCAACAGGCGTTTTGTGTGTTCTCAAGAGAAACAAATTCCAGTATTTTGGGTAAGTCATGGTCCCTCTCTTTGCCTCAGTTTCCCCATCTGTAAAATGGGGCTAATGATAAGGAAAGTAAAGTAATAAGTAAAGATTGCAGAATTTGGCTGTAATTGGTGCTCTGTGCAAAGAACGTATTACTCCTGTACTTCATATTCTTTGCTGGTTATCTACAGATTTCTGGTTGAAGTTTAAATTGTAAATAGATTTGGATCCCAGCTATTATAGGCAGCCTGGGTACAAGTGGGTTGGAATTTTTCATAGTGAATAGCCCATGACCCCAGAATCCTCTCCCCCTATTTAACAGGTCTCAGAGTTGGTATGCTTCAGGATGTACCACAAGGCCCTTCTGTTTCACAATCTTTTCTTGAGGGTGAATTTCAATAGGGGTTTTGGAGTAAATTAAACATGAAAAGTTATTCTTAGTGGTCAGGGAGGCTTCCTTGTAGTCTTTTGATTTAATGTTTTTATAATCACACAGTTCTTTATAGCTTTGGATAAGGGCTTCTTATATACTAGAATATATTTTTAATGTATGAAGTGATTGCACTTCCATGGGGATCTCTCTAATACTGTGAATGCCCTGCCATTTGTAGGATGGGTATGAAGGCTATTTTGGTTTTGCTATGTACTCGTCATTCATACCACACATACCATACTCTAAAATTAATCCAGTAAAGATTCTGGAGTCTTATTTTCTCTTTTCATTAATAAATAAGAAGGATTTGTATCAATTGAATTACAAATGTAGCTTTCTGATTAAATATTTTATATTAACACCAAAAATATCGTTTGCCTTTTTAGAGCTTTATCTTAAAACAAGTAAAATTGAGATAAATATATACTAGGCAGCATTAGCTTTTGTGTTTAAAACCAGTGACTTTTTGAAGATTTTCAGACTTGTTATAGATATGGGAAATGGTTTAAATATTTGTTCCTCTAGTCTCAGCAATGTGATGAAAAGGAATAAAATAGGAAAGTTATTCAGAAACAAAAATCACATGAAAAACAAAAATTGCATGTTTGGATTTTGGCCCAGTAAGCCTGATTCTGCTTCCATTTAATTCAATGGCTAAGCTTCCACTGAGGTTCAGTGGAAGCAGAATTAGGCCCCAATTAAAACTTGTTTAGAAATTTACAAAAAAAAGTGAGCTTCCTTGAATAAAATATCCATTATCATCATCATTGTGTTTCAGTGCTAAAGGAATTGACACACACAGTTTTCAAAATGCAGCCTGATCTTGCTCACAGATACAGGATGAAACCTTGAACATGTCAGTGATTAACCAAAGAAGTAGCAATATGCTGTTGGAAAGGGACTGCTTTAAAAAATAATTAATAAACTTCACAGGATGATGTGTGTGTTCATCTGAGAATTTATTTTGGGCACTGTAGAATTCATTTCCATATTAAAAAGGAGTATTTAACTGTGGTATATTGCAAGTTTTCTCCTTCATCATTGCCATTTTAGGTAGCATCTGATAGAAAAGAACAACAGTGGAGTTTTATTTGGAATATATACAGTACATTGAGGATTTTGCAACATTCTGCGGACATCCTGTATTGTGAAGATTTTTCCATTTTACCAGTGAAGAGTATATCTTGAGAAGGGTGGGATCAGAAATTTGAAAACCCCTCCTCAATCCCTTTGAACAGAATGTACAGATATGCCCTTGTGCACATATTTTCTCTATTGGAATATTAATGAATTTGAATTTTTCTGATTCTGCTCCAGACTCTGAATATATGAGCCAAAGTTGTGTGTGCATATGTGTGTTTTCTTTTGACAGTCAGATCTCCAGCTCTGGAGCATCTGTTCAGATTTTCTTCTTCTATCCTTGATCCTAGGAAACTGGGGTCTCATAAGTTATATCTTTCTCCTTATGTTTGTTACATATTTTTTTCAACTTTTTTTACAGAAATATATATTCTGTTTCATCAACAAGAAATCAGTTCTAGCTTGCTCTCTGAAATTTAGAAAATTGACCTAAAAATCCAGTAATCCTAAATCCCTTTCCTAAGGATTTGGAGAAACTTCCCAAATGAAAAGCCTTGTCTGTGTAACTGATTTAACTTTCAATTGAGTTAAAGCGGGGAGGAATTTGACACACCATGTCCATTCTTCATCCTCTAAAGTACTTTATTTGCTTTGAGAGTAGTAATAATTACTAAATACTTTGCACATAGAATAATTTCATCCAAAGATTTCAACACACAAAGGAGGGAGGTATATTTTACAGCTAGCATAGCATAACTACTAGAACATGATGCCTCAATCTGTAGGTATCTTTGCTTCATTCCTCTTGAATGAATGTCCATACATCCATGTCACTTTGGCCCGGTCTACACTTACCTTTGGGATTCAGCAGCAGTCAAAGGGAGATACGCAAGTGACATAAATCACTTGCGTATCTCCCGTCTACTTTGCAGCGTCTTCTCTGAGCACCGTCCACACTGCGCTACGCTGATGGAACAGCGATCCCTTTGACGCAGCGCTACGCCACTTACCAGGGTGGTTTTCCTGCATCGCTTGCTGGATCGACTGAGTGGGTCTACACAGACTGCTTAGTCGATCCAGAGCAATCGATCTGGCAGTGGCGAAGTGCTGCTGTCAGTCTAGACCCCAGCCTTTGTGTTGGTATGAGCTCTTCTGCTTTCACAGGTTTGGTGTGAGTCAGATAGTACTTAGTTAAGTAATCTTATGGGAACAAATAGATGTTTTTAAATAAGGGGGTCAAGGAATCATAAAGCTAGAGATAGGAAAGACCTATTAGACCATCCAATCCATCTTCCTTTTGTACATAATTTATTAGCATTTTATCTGTCCTAGTTTCGAATGCCCGAAATGATAGGGTTTGCACTACTACTCTTGGGGAACTAATCCATGACCTAATGAATCTTACCATCAGGAAGTCTTTGTGAGACCAGGGTTTAATTTTCTCATTTATATCAGTAATTATTATTATTGCTTCAAGTTCCAACTTGCATAACTCCTTTCCCACCTTACTATCCTTGGGACAATTTTCAGTCCACTTAACAGTAATTGATGATTCAGTAAGTAGTGTCCTTCTAAGACTATATTGAACCAATGTCATGGTGTGGTAGTAGGGAGCATAATAAATGAGGGCGCTGCCTGTTGTGTGAGATGTAAAACTAAGGTCCTTTTGGTCTCTAAAGATCTCATGGCATTTGTCACATAAGCAGGGCTGTCATCTCTCGTTTCCTGGTCTAATTTTAGTTGGTTACATTGTCCCCACCTAAAATCTCTCTGCTATTTTATGTGGGGAAAAGTATTCTAGTCCTAAATTGTTATACAGTACAGTAATACAATAATGCTAGACTAGTATTGGATGAAGTGATCCTTATGTATAGTTTGTATATCAGTATGTAAAATGTGTTAGAATAAAAGGCACTACAGAAATATAAGATCATTAACACTTGTATGCCAATAGATCATTTTTATTACATTTATTCTACAAGCAGAGTTTCTTTGTAGTATTTATGTTGCATGGTTAGAACAAGGAATATGATTTTAGGTTTTATTTCTTCTTGGAGATCCCACAGCATAGACATATTTTAAAAGGGGTTAAAACTGAATTTAGGTATAACTCCATCTGTAGTCTATTGTTTATGTCCTTCTACTTGCAATTGCTGATCCACACAATTTAATAGCTTGCTATAAATAAAGAATTTTACCTTTTTAAGATCCAGTGATTTCTAGAATTCAGCTGATAATACTAGAGTTGCTGGATTGTAAATAGGGTCTACATGTACCAAACTCTTCTCTGGTTTAATTCCATTGAAATCAATGGAGGTACAGTGGGGATAAATTTTAACCCATGTCTCAAATAACGACACCAGCAAATGAGAGAACATGACTCAGGAGAGCCAATAAATCAAGTAAATCTAAATCTGTATGAGAAGAATTTGAAACTTTTTCCTTGCCTTTTTATGGCTACTCTGTATTAAAGTGTAATATTTTAAGGGTCTTTTGCAGGACTTGCATATTGTACTTTTATATATTGATGGTGCATGTGAAAAACTATTTTTGAAAGGCAACTTTGCTGAGGCAGAGGGCTGAGTTTTTAGACTGTAGACGCTATTCTAGTCTAGAGTCTGTGATTCTAGTGCTGCGCTTCAATACCTCTCTGGAGAGGAAAAAATTGTGGCGGGATGGTGCAGCTGTGGTTCCCTCAGCTTGCCGCTGTCCTGCTCTATATACAGTGTCCTCAAATCTTGTGTTCCCCCCACATCTCCTGTCACACACACTCTCACAGGAACCACGCTGATTCCATCGCAAGAGCACCCCATCTCACCTATAAAGGAGAAAGCAAGATTTGCCCCTGAGAGTATGTGTATACTTCACACCCCTTACAGTGGCATGTACAGTACATATACTGCATGTCCTCCTAGCATTTGTAGGAGCTGTGTAGATGGTGAGGCAGTGCTTAGGTGAGTAGAATAGACATGCCGGAACATTAGGGTATATATCCTACACAGCTCTCTAGCTGCCAAGCAGCTCCTCCTATGTCTACACTGCTGTTTTTAGCAGTATAGTGTCCAGCTGCCCCTCCACTACTGGAGCCTTTCCCCACTGCAGGGACTGATGTGACTGAGTCCCACAGGAACGGTGCTCTGGAACCACTCGGGGTGAAGCCAGACAGGACTCTAGTAGAGTGGGTCTACCCTCAAGGTCTCTTGCATCAGTGCAGCTGCCTCCCAAATCTGGCCTCAGAGCATTCAGCACGCTTTTTCTGCCGTGAGCTCCCCTCAGTGAGCCCCCAAAATGGGGTGCCTGGGGAGTTCTTACATGCCCGCAAAGGAGCCAGGCACCCCCCCACACACACACCTTGCAGTCAGAAGTGATTCACAAGCAGCATGGAAATCAGCAGGGTTTATTAGTTCTCAAGAACACAGCATCAAATAGACCTTCTTGGCAGATGAATCAGAAAGTTACAGCAACGATCATCTGGGGAAGTCCCAGAGCCCCATTCTTGGGCTCTGCCCCTGGGGATCCCCTACAGGGGACCGGTCCTTCCCACCACCAGCCTCAGAGATGCCCCCTTGCCCCTCCCCAGTCTTTTGTCTCTTTTGTCACCTCTCCTTGTTTCTGCCAGTTGCAGTCCGTTGCAGCCAGTTGGCCCAAAGGACCTGGCTATTGTTTGTGTATATGTAGCTAGAGGAAGGTCCATCTGTTCTCTAGTGGTCTCTGCAATGATCACATGCCCTGATCCCATCATGGAAATACATGAGTAACACATAAGGGAAACCAAGGCACATGCAGAGTATTCTGAAAAAAAGTTTAAAATATCTCCACTTCGTTACAAGTGGCCAGAGCCTTTTTTCCACTTCAGTTAAAGGCTGTGGCTGCTAAAGCCTCCTCACTCGCCCAGCCGCCCCCCCCCCCCGCCCCGGCCTTGTGTAGCTACACACTGAAGGGTGGACACAGCCTGCTTTTCACTGTGGCAGGTAGCTACACCTACCCAACATGCTCCTGTCAGGAGTGTCCATTGTGACATACCTTGAGAGTGCATCTTTTCGTACCAAGTGCCATCCTGGGAGCTGTGCATGCATATTGCAGTGTTAAATGGCAGTGAAAATGCAGGAAAATATTACTTTTTATTATAGCTGTCACTGCGTACATCCTCTTGTTAAGGGTTGCAAAACACTTTAACCCCTGTTCACATGCACTTCAGTTACTTTGAGTAAGAAGAGAAGGAAGGAAATATATATATTTTCCATGCTTGAATTGGGCTGTGGCAAAAACCGACAGTGAAGCAGAAAACAGAGTAATACAGTTTATTTAACTGTATGCAGCAATGAGTACTTTTAGAGTGGTTTGACTCTGCAGGGAAAACCACTATTTTGTTAGTTAGTTATTGCAATTTATGCAGAAGAGACATGCACACTCTTATGGAGGCTTTACTTCTGATGTATGGGTATATCTCCCTCCCCATGCTCCTGAATGGCTATTCCAGTCCAGGAGAAAAGCTGGCTCCAACTATCACTTGAATATTATTTGTATTTCCATAGAGCCGAGGACTCCTAGTCATGGACCAGGACCCAGTTTTGCGAAGTGCTGTACAAACTCAGAACTGACTGTCCCTGCCCCCAAAGAGCATACAGTCTAAAGCTTTGATTATAGAATTGCCATTGTATCCTAATGGCTTTTGATTATCCCATTCCACAAGTCCAGAGGCACTTATTTCCTTCCATCTTGGATCTAGTCTAAATACAAACTACAAATACACTAGTTTAACTAAACTGCTTTAAGATAACCAGTGAAAATTCTATGTGTAGACAAGGCCTTAGAGAATTGTTTACAAGACCACAGGTTCCTTCCCTGGAGTTGTAAAATACACTTGAAACAGTGAGCATAGAAACCATTTGTCACAGTTACAGGGCGAGCTGCTCTTCAGGCCCCTTTTAGACCCTCTTGCAAGTACCCCATTAGGGACAGGTTTTGCTACCTTCATCCCTCACAGGATAATGTGGTTCCTCCCAACCCTTCACAGATTGGAATTCTGGGCTGCAGCCCTCTGTCTACAAACCTTGTTAAGCCACAGTCCCAATTGTGTTTGGCACGGCTAAGCCCTTTTTCTCCAGGCGCCTGGAAAACAGCTGATTAAAGTGACTCAAAAACAGCTTCTTCAAAACAAGGCATTATTTCACCCAAAGGTGTATGGTATGCAGAGCAAAGGATAAAAAAACCAATAAAGGCCTATGTGCCTAGTTCCTCTTACCTAACAATCCATTCAGCCCAGTTACATCTGTCTCTGGGATGGGGGAGAGAACCTACTTGTGGTTTCTCTCTCCAGCGCTGTCAGAGTCTCATCTCCAGCTGCTTCTGACAACCCACTAACACCCCTCCTCCCCGCCCCATCCCCACTCTTTCTTTTCTGGGGCTGGGGTCCTTTAAGGGTTTAGTATACTCTCTGATTTTAGGCTCAGGCCTGGGAAAGGTAAATCTTGCTAGTCTGGATGGAGCCCGGTAAGCGTGTTATGTGGATTAATACCTCTGCATTGCTCCCTTAACAAGCCTGATCTCTACTAGGGTTTGGTTTCCTAAGTTTCCCCTGAACAGCCTCCTATGATTTAATTCTGTGCAGACAGGCAGGATAATATCCACCAGCTAAACTGAGGTCATATTATATTTATAAAAAAATAACACCTGTAACTACTTCAGTCTCCACATCTTGTTTCTGCCACACACCAAAAAATAATTAACAATTTGTTCCAAACTTCAACATATTGATAGCTCTCACACTTGCTGATTTGTCAGCGTAGTGTTTTACATGCACTTCACATTCACTCTGCACTGATGTAAAACTAACACTACTGTATGCAGGGATTCAAGGATATAAGGCCTATATGAAAAGTTAACATGTAAGGAAAATCGTATTTTCAGCCTACAGATAGTTGCCGACTTTTAATGGGTGAAATCCTGGCCCCACTGAAGGCAGTGACAAAACTCCCATTGAGCATCAGGAGGCCAAGATTTCAGCATGTCTTAATTCCAATTGTAGCCCAAAATCATGTTAAATGTTATCTCGCTTATTGATGGATAGGTGAATGCAAAGATGTATCTTTTTCCTTTGTTCTTAAATATTGCTGCACCATAAAAAGAAACAAAAACCACAAAGAAAAGAAATTACCCTCATATGTATGCATATGGATTTACATTTGCTGTGTATTCTGTATGTGCCATTCAACTGTCAACTCAGTAGAAAGGAAAGCAAGCAAGTTTTATAACAAATTTTGTAAGGAGAAATCAAATCCAGACGACAAATTAATCTCACATAATTGAGCATCTTGTCAGTTAGAACTGTATCCGATCAAAAGCCCTACTGGAGGTGAGATGAAGTAATCCCAATGTCTATATCACTTCTATATTGTTCCCCACTAATAAGATCGAGATGTGTATTATTAGGTGCAATATGTTTCCAAGTTGGAGTGAATAAACCTAGGACAAAGGACCTCCATTACTGCTCTTGGAGGGCATGTGGGAATAGACAGCAGTCTATAGTGTTTGATTACATGCTAGAGAAAGAATAGCCAGCAAAGATTATGTTTCAGTATAAGGAAATCTGCAGTTATGTCACAGCGTGGAAAACAGTTACAGTAAAACACTGTTGTAAGTACAATATGGAAGATAAATGGACTATAATGCATTTATAATTATATGCATTCTTTATAGTACAATATTAAGTTGATAAAGTAGCTAACCAATTGTTGAATATATATTTATATAGCTTCAGATCTGTATACAGCAAGTTAAAAGTAACTATACAAGAGGTTGGGGGGGTGATAGGAAGACTCTACAAACAGACATTTCAATCCTTTTTTTCATTTTCTGAGCTGCCCTGAGAATATAAGCTGCAGGCAAAAATAGTCTATATTATTCATGCTCGAGGAAACCTAAGTCAGTTCAGTGATTTAGCAAAACCCAGCCTTTTCTCAAACAGACACACAGTAATATCCAGTGTGAATGTTGCAGTCACTGCAGAGAGTCTAACTTTGAATAAGATCTGTGTATGCTGGAAATCCACCATTCCAATCTTTACCAAGTGTAGGGAGAGAAATCTTCCTCTTGGATCTATGTTGTTGATTTCTTGCATATTCTGCATTGGTTCCACACATGCCAGCAATGTGCCTGGGAGTTCCCTAGATGGTACAGTGTAATAGGCGTTCCAGGCATCAAACAAGTGCAAAATAAGCAAGAGATGTGTGCTGCCAATAAAGATCCGCAATGAAGACCTGAGAAATTTGCTCCCTTTCTCTTGTCCTTTTGAGTGCTTGCCTTGCACTCTGTATTATAAACACATAATTCCTCTTGTGTAGGCAAGGAGAGGTTGCCAGTGAGCTCTCCAAACCTTGGTGAATATTGGTTTTTATACACAAGATTATATTCTTCTCTCATTCTTTGCATGGAACCCCATTTACATCAATGTGCATGATTGATGCTCTCCCTCTGTCTCGAGAGGGATAACAGGCAGGGTTAGTTTTGGGATTACACTGATCACACAATGGCCAATTTAGCCTAGCAAGAAACAGGCCCCATACAGGCACTGTATTTCGCTCAGAGAGAGAGAGGTTAATGTAGATAATCTAATGTAATAGTATATCCAGATCTGACTAAAAGATTACAGAAATTTACTTAGCTGTTCTTAACCATGCTGTCTGTGCTGCAGAGTCTGTGTTGGGTTGCTGACAGGCACACACGTGATGAGATGATTGAAGTCTCTTTCATGGCCAGAGAGAGAACTCTTCCCAGCAGTGAGACTGATGTTCCACTACAGAGTGCGTATCTACATTCTCCTTTCTTCCCTTCGGCTTCCCCAGTTACATCTGAACAGCGACTTCGATCTCTGGCTGGTTTCTGCCTATCCAGCACCTACATCGCACAGTCCTCTCTCTTCCCCTCTCCCACATTCTTTTTCTTAGCGCACTAAAGGTTAATCCTAGTCTCACTAATATGTTGGGCCTGATTCTTCTCTCATTCATATCAATGCAACTTGATTTAATTCACAGAATTACTCCTGAGTTAGCGTGGTATATATAAGAGGAGAATCAGGTGTTAGGACCGGTTTGACGCCAACTGCCCTCTTCCTCAGTTGGGTTTCGCAGTTAACCATTACCATGTACTGACTGCTGCTATGTGGTGAGCCATCATTTATGCCTTTGTTGCTACATGACATAATTAAATCTTCCTTGGCATTAGTTCCTGCTGATTGTAAAAGAGATTTTCATCCCAGGACCCTCAGTCACTTAGGGGGATTAAAAATATCTGTATGCTCTTTCCTATGTCTTCCAATTCTCTTCTAAAGATGCCAAACTCCCCTCTCCCCTCCCAAGATGTGAGACCAGGTACATGTGTATGTTTGTTTCCCACAACAAAAGTCAACTTTAGGCCAAAAAGTTAGATCTCTTTAGGTTTGGACCTAAGGATAAGCCTAAGGATCTCTTTAGGCCCTCCAGCTGGTATTTTAGTAAAAATTACGAGGTGATTTTAAAAGTTTAGCTTAATTTTGTCAGAATGTGGGGGCCTATTCCTGCTCTAACATCCAGAATTGTTCCATTGACTTCAAATAGTTACTCTGGATTGACACCAGTAGAAGTGAGAGCAGAATTTCACCCTTCGTTAGTAAATTTCCCACTTTAAAGGGAAATAGTGTTAGAGAAACCACAGATGTTCAGCCTTTCAAAAACCCATCATCTGTGTGCTCAGGACTTTATCTAAGTGATTCTTGTCCTTCTGGAAGACATTTAAAATCACTCAGTTAAACACTTTATTGAAATGAAAAGGAAAAAAATATACTGGAAATCCTAACTAGTTTGTTGGGAAAGCACCCAACGTCAAATTGTTATCTGAGTGCCCAAATAATTATTTATCCACTTCAGTAAATATTAATATTATAACAATTTTAGATTATTTGGTGCCAGCCAAATTCAGTTATATAGTGGAGAAGGCCCTCACATTTTTTTTTATTTTTTTTAAAAAAGGTGTATTTTTGGGTTTTACAGTTCTAATATAACACACAGTATCTGTGAAAGGCTACTCAGTTGGTAGAATACCATTTATTGGTAAAACCCTAACATATGAATGTCTCTGTCTGGATTAAATATAAATCATTGAATTGTAAACCGTTTTCTTTCTTTCTTTTTTTAATAGTCTTTTTCTTTTACAGCATGCACAGTAAATTTTACATCTGAGATAGATGATTGCTGTTTACATTTCAGTTTGCTTTATACAAAGTAACAGTAATGACCAATTTAAAAGTGAAACTGATGTTCAGAAGATGGAAGAGTCAATCTTATTTTTTAGAAGTGTAGTATAGCAAGGGCAGAGGGCAGCAGGAAAGTTTTGGAAGGGCGTTATGTAAGTGCTAGAATGATCTGGGCTTTATTCCCTATAGACTAGCCAGAGTCATTAGAGGGTAATTAGGGTCAGCTGACACCAATTAAGGCCCCACCTAGGTGCCTATAAAAACCCTCTACTCCTGAGATACAGGGTGGAGTTGAAGGAGTAGGTGTGTGGTGAGCAGAGGAGTGTGTGGAGTCGTGAAGAAGAACAGAACGGAGTACAGTGATGTGTGGAGTCGTGAAGAAGAACAGAATGGAGTACGGTGGAGTGTGGAAGAGAGGTGGAGTCTTGAGAAAGGTACTGGGCTCAAGAAGCCAGAAGAATAGAAGGGGGAGAATAGCCCAGGGGAAAAGTCTGCAGCTACAAATACAGTGCCAGCAGCACATAGCTGCTACTCAGAGGACCCCTGGGCTGCGACCCGGAGAAGCGGGCGGGCCTGGGTCCCTACCCCCTTCCCTGGGAATACGCCTCACTACGAGAGGCAAAAGTTCAAGACCCACTAGGGAGAAGCCAGCCGTTTTCCACAGAAGTTATTAAAAACCACCGAGCATACTACCACGCTGAGCTCCAAATTGTGTTCTTCTACTTAAATCTCTATACAACAAATCTACTGCATCCCCTCCAGAAGATCCAATTCATATTCAAGCCCTTTTCAATCCAATAATTTTTAAATTCATTTGTACATTGATAGTGGAGAGAGGCTTCACTTACTTTACATCAGTTTTCTTTTATAATTATTTCAATCTTGAATTTAGACGAATAGCAGACTGTTATTGTGGCACAGGAGATACGGAGATGATATAAAATAAGGAAAACCTTAAAACCTCCCACAGTTGCATTTTAGAGGACCATGAGACTTTTGGGAATCCAAAACAGAGTTCTATATTTGCGTGGGTTTGTTTTGTTTTTAATGCAGCATATCTAGTAACAAATCCAAATTTCTAATAAATACATGGTAAGCTACTTTGATTCCTGTGGAGCACATGCAACAAATCCTTCAGTCAATGTCAGTGAAATTAATGCAGCATAACTAAGGAATCTAGATTTCATTTCTGAAATGAAATGACTTTAGCAGTCAACTGACAAAACCTCCAGCTAAACGAGCAAGTTGGCTGGAACTCCTGGTCGGATCCCCTGGTGATGTGATGCTTTCTGGCCTTGACTTACTTTGCTTAGAAGTTTCTATTTCAGCTTTCATAGTAAGTGTCTGCATGTTGTTTTTCCTCTGACTTTAGCCAGGTCCTCTTTCAGCCAGTCTTAAAGAAATAGAATAATAAATGAAAATTGAAACTCATGGTTTGGCTGTTTACAAAAGTATTAAATACTCAAAGAGCCACTTATCTTTGAAAATACCCATGTAAAATGTTAATGCAATTGTGTGCACGCAGATGTTGTGGTTACAGGTGCCAATTGTATGTATGGACGAAGTGGCACTCACACTTTTGTGCACATATATGAAATCTCCTTTCTTGTTTTAAAAACTTGTCCTAAAATGTTCCATTGTATTTGAAATTCCCCAAAGCACATTCCTATTTAAAATCATAGTTTTTCATAGGTGACTTCTAATTTGGACACTTCACTGAACACAGCTGCCACTATTAGAGTCAAATTTGTGATCTGCTCCACTGTATGGTACCAGTTTGAAGGATATATAAACACAGCTGGCATGAATGCAGGTTTCTTTACATGATGAACAGTAGCACCAGTGGCAGTTCTCTGGGGCACTGATCCACACAGAAAAATAAAACCTCAAATCCAATTAAAACATAGCAAATGCACCTTCATTACAATACATACTTTTACAATAATTAACAGATAAGATTTATGCATGGGATATTGACATACTGTCCCTGATTTTGTAAGCACATGGTCCAATATGGGACTTCGCAACAGCAGCAGAAATTCAGGGATGGCCCTGATTTTCTTTTATAGCCTACTAGCCCTGGCAGAGGACTAAAGTACTCTTTCAAAAGAGTTTTGTGTTCAGAAGCATTTTGACCAGATTACCATCTTTCTTTTCCCCTCCAGATAAAGGAAAAGAAAAATTTATAATGTTTCATTTTTTATTGGTTTTATATATAGCTGTACATAAGATAGTATCAGCTTTTGTGTGGAATTCACAGCAGATATCATGTTTTGGGATTACTATAATGTGTACAAAAAATAATTCCCAAGACATGCTTCTGGACTCTATCACAAATGTGTCAATAATTATATACTGTACATCGCCAGAAACCTATGAGTTGAAAGCATTTATATGACAGTTGGTGAGAGTTAAGGTTTTTAGAATGTTTAAGGTGAATTTTCAAACATCAATAGTGTTGACTAAAAAATGAATGGTAAGAGTAATGGAATATCTATATAAATTACACACATTATTTTGAGGTTTCTCTCAGTTCTGGAGCCTGGAACCTCAGCAACTCAGAGAAGTCATTATAGGGAAAGATCTGCTCTGTCCTTGCAACTATAATCTGTAGCATGCTCAATGCACATGAAATATTCAGGTAATTTAGCTGCCAGTCTCTAACAAGCCTCTAACTGAGCATGTGCAATTTGAGATTTTTCAAAGGTTTATAACTTGGCCATCTTTGGACAGTTTCCAGGTGAACAGCTCAAGGCATATCCCTCACAAAAAAGCCACTTCCCTGTCAAATTTCAAGTTCCTTCTCCAAAACATGGAGGAGCTAGAACTTCTCAATTACGGTTGTAATTTTTTTTTAACATGGAACAAACCAGCACATTTTTCCCCTATCTTGTTTTCAAGAATCACAGAATCATAGAAATGTGGGGCTGGAAGAGACCTCAGGAGATCATCCAGTCCAGCCACCTGTAATGAGGCGGGACCAAGTATACTCAGACCATCCCTGGGAGGTGTTTGTCTAACCAGTTCTTAAAAACCCCTAACGATGGAGATTCCACAACCTCTCTTGGTAACCTAGTCCAGATCTTAAATATCCTTTATGGTTAGAAAGTTTTTCTTATCTCTAACATAAATCTCCCTGGCTGCAGATTAAGCCCATTACTCCTTGTCTTACCTTCAGTGGACATGCAGGACTGTTGAGCACCATTTTCTTTACAACAGCCTTTAACATATTTGAAGACTGTTATCAAGTCCCCCTCAGTCGTCTCTTCTCTAGACTAAACATACCCTGTTGCATTAACCTGTCCTTATAAATCAAGTTTTCTAAACCTTTTATCATTTTGTTGTTCTCCTCTGGACTCTTTCCAAATTGTCCACATCTGTCCTGTAGTGTGATGCCCAAAACTGGACCTGATAATCTAGCTGGGGCCTCACCAGTGCTAAGTACAGTGGAACAATTATCTCATGAGTCTTAGGTTCGACCCACCTGTTAATGCATCTCAGAATTATATTAGCCTTTTTCGCAACATCATCATATTGTTGGTTCAGTCATATTTCATTTGTGATCCACTATAACCCCACAGATCCTTTTCTGTAGTACTACTGCCTAGCCAGTTATTTCTCCATTTCATTTGATTTTTCCTTCCGAAATGTAGTACTTTGCACTTGTCTTTATTGTATTTCATCTTGTTGATTTCAGACCAATTTATCAAGGTTTCTGTGAATTCTAATCTTGTCCTCTGCTGTGCTTGTAATTCCTACCATCTTGGTGTCATCTGCATATATATATTCTCTACCCTCTTATCAAAGACATTAATGAAAATACCACATCCAGAACAGATATGTGAGTCCCCACTAGATATGTCCTCAGAGTTTACAGGAAACCATTGATAACCACTCTTTGAATATGGTTTCTCAATCAGTTGTACATCTACTTTATAGTAATTCCATCTAGATCACATTTGCCTAATTTGTTTATGAGAATATCACGGGGATTGTGTGAAAAGCTTTACTAATATCAAGGTAAATCACATCTGTTGCCTCCCTGTATCCACTAGGCCAGTAACCCTGTCGAAGAAGGAAATGAGGTTGGTTTGGCATGGTTTGTTATTGACAAATCGATGTTGGCTATTACCTATCACACTGTTCTCCTTTAGGTGCTTACATTTTGTTTAATAATTTTCTCAAATAACTTTCCAGGTATAGAAGTTAGTTTGACTGGTCTATAATTCCCTGGGTCCTCTTTGTTCCTCTTTCTAAAGAGAGGAGCTATGTTTGCACTGTCCTCTGAGACCTCACCCATCCTCCCTGAGTTTTCAACAATAAGTATTAATGGTTCTAAGATTACTTCAGCTAGTTCCTTAAGTACCCTAGAGTGAATTTTATCAGGACCTGATGACTTGAATATTTCTAACTGAACCTGCTCTTTCCCTATTCTGACTTGTACTCCTTTCTTCTGTTGTTAATATTAATTGTGTTAAGCATCTGGTCACAATTAACTTTTTTAGAAAAGACTAAAGCAAAATAGGCATTAAACACCTCAGCCTTCTTGGTGTTATCAGTTATTAGTTCTTCTGTACACTTTCCTACATCTTTCTCTTTCTCCAAATATATTTATAGAACTTCTTCTTATTGCCTCTTATCTCCCTTCGTAAGCATAACTCATTTTGCGCCTCAGCCTTTCTGAGTTTGTCCCTACATGTTTATGCTTTTCTTTTGTACTCCTCCTTAGCAGTTTGTCCATGTTTCCACTTTTTGTAGGATTACTTTTTGATTTTCAGGTCATGAAAGATCTCTGTGTGCAGCCATATTGGCCTCTTACTATTCATTGTTTCTTTCTTTCAGATTGCAGTTGTGCTTTTAGTATTGTGACTGAAAACCTGCCAGCTCTCCTGAACTCCCTTTAGATTTTATTCCCATGGGATCTGACCTACTAGTTCTCAGAGTTTGTTAAAGTCTGCTTTTTTAACTCCATTTTCTTTATTCTGCTGTTCTCACTCCTTCCTTTCGTTGGAGCCATGAAGTGTATCATTTCATGATAACATTCACCAAGCTCAGTAATTTTTGCCTTAACTTAAAAAAAATCAGCCAAAGGCAGACACCTGGCATGGAAAATTTAAGTTTCTGCCAAAATAATTCACCCATTTCTGAGCAATGTGACTAAAGAAAAATATGTTGCTTTGCAATGTTAAAAATAGTCTAGCACCCTATGCTTTGGAGCAGAGACTTGAAATTTGAAATCTCTTTCAGGGATGTGCATTTCACTGTTCCTGTTGAACCCCCCCTCCAAAATTTGGTACCAGAACTGGGAGCAGGAAATCTTTCTGTCCTGGACTCTCAATGCCCTCTCACAGATCTGACAAGGAACTAAGGTGCAGGGGGAGAACAGGGACTAGATGGGCAACAAGACACTGATTTGAGGAGTATTAAGTAGGTCTTTTACCAGAGCCCTTTATAGCATCTCTAGTAGCCAGAAGGACTACTAGAGAGCACTGTATTGCCAGTCCTAGTCTAATATTTATTGTTTCAAAGTCCCAATTTTAAATGTACTTGCCAATATTTTAATACCTACAGTATAGATTTAATGAACAGTCTGTAGAATTCCTTATGGTCAGAATGTTGGAACTTAAAGAATTTCACGGAAGGGAGGGTCTGTAACTATCCCCATCTTAGTTTATCATGTATTCTCAAACTTGCCTCCACACATTTTCACTGCTGTGATTTAGGTTTGTGTTCCTCTTACCTGCAATAAGACAACACTGCTAGACATTATCCTATACTTGTATAAATAAATGAATAAATCTTTCAAGCAAAATTAACTACGCAAAGTGAACTATAAAAATTGACTACAATTTCATATAATTTACTCTCACAAAGAGCTGACTGTAAATTTAAGAGTCCATTTTGTGAGTTGGGGGAGGGAGGGCTGGGTGTGGGAGAGAGATTCCTTTCATATGGCAGAAGTATTTCAGTTTCCCCAGTAAACTCATTCCAGCATCTTTTGTACATGCACATTACAAAATTCTACTGAGAACTAGGCACTCTTCTCAATGGTGTTAGTTGTCTTAGTGATGGGTCTGAAATGGAAACTTGACTCGAGTTTTCAAAGCCTTCTAAAGTTATGGTAGGAAAGGGGTGCTTGGATTTGGGATTTTGGTTTGGCTCTTTATAGAAATAATCCATACTTGCAAAATTTGGATTTAAGTTAGTGTGAGTTTTGAAATGTATCTGGAACTGTTGGACTCTGTTTTCAAAGCAGGGAGTGGTGGGGGCAGGCAGGGAGGGAATCAAGCTCTTGTTCCCTTAGCTGAGTATGTGATGTTTTCATCCCAACAAACCTTGAGAGGATTGGACCAGAGGTCCATATAGTCTTATCCCCTGTCTCTGCCAGGGGCTGGTACAAGCTACTTCAGAGGAAGGTGTAATAACTCCACAGAAGGCAGATGTGTTGTAAACTGCGACCCACATTGTCTCCTCCTACTCTTGTACAGAGAGTGGCTGAAATTCTGAATCATGAGGTCTATTATTCCTTCCAAAATTTTTATCATCATTTATTAGAACTAAATATTATTTGGGTCCATATAAATGTCCCATCCTTTCCTGGATCTTATTAAGTTCTTGTCAAGGACCACCTTGTGGGAAAGTGTTTCTTTTTTTCAGTTTTGAGTTTGCCATCTTTTTAATTTCATGGAATGTGTGCTTATTCTTGCATTGTGTGACAGTGAGAGCAGAAGTTCCTACACTACCTTTTCGGTATCTTTAATTATTATTATATATATCTTTATCATATCCCCACTTATTAATTTCCCTTTTTAAGGCAAACAGTCCCAGTGTTCTCAGTCTCTCTTCATATGAAGAGTTCTTCCATGCCCTTGATCAGTTTCAAGGCTTTTCTCTGATCCTCTTTTAAATCTGCAATATCCTTTCTGAGTTGGGGTGACCAGAACTCAACAGTGTATGTCTACACTGCAATTAAAACCCCATGGCTGGCCATCCCAGCTGACTGGGGCTTGGGCTGAGCCTGGGCTCTAGCAGCCTGCAAAATGGGAGTGTCCCAGAGCTCGGACTGCTGCCCAAGCCCAAATGTCTACACAGCAATTAAACAGCCCCTTAGCCGGAACCGTGCAAGCCTGACTCAGCTGGCATGGGCCAGCTGTGGGTGTCTAATTGCAGTGTAGACATACCCAGTGTTCCACCTTAGATCTGGTTAAAAAGGGTTTTTTTGTTGAAATAGCTGTTTGTCAGAAAAAGTGGAAATTCCAAATTTGACGAGCTCCCTCCCAGAGGAGGCTGCCAATTATAGGGCTAACTGCACCTAAGTCCCCTTCTCTGGCCTCTCCAAGTTCACCCAACTCAAGTAAAAGGGTTTGAGCCTTACCTCCCTGTGGGCGCACTCCTGAAGTTCCCTCACTCTAAGGTAGCTAGGCTATTGTATCGGGTGTTTATCCCAACAGGCTCTCCTGGATTTGATAGCTGTCTATTTTCCCTTTGAGAGCTGTGACCAGTGGTAAATACAGTAAAGCCAAAATTGCCTTCTTAAACTCAGGTATCGTTTAATCTTAACTATTGGAACAAAGTGTAACCAGAGAAAAAGCATTTTAAAACAACAAAAGGCCTATATAGATGTCTACTTTATCGAAGGTTTACCATCCTTGTGAGGGGAGCCTAGGAAGGCTAACTGCTTCAGACCCACCAGCAGAGTCTATCTCTGCCAGTCAGTCTCCTGCAAACAGCTCCTAAATAACTGCCTGACCTCTGGTAAGAGAGAGCCTTTTTAAGTCTTTATTGTCCTTTTGATCTTTTTGGAATGCAGCCTTGGCATATAAACTTTGTAACCTGGCTAGGGAGAAGGAAATAGGTTCTTCAGAGTTCAAACCTCTGGTATTGTCTCTTAACGATCTTAAGAAGTGTTTTATCAAGAGCCATTGTCTGCTTATCTCCCAACTGCCAGCTATTTAACCCACAGGTGTCCCTCTCACCAACAGAAGTTGGTCCAGTAAAAGATATTACCTCGCCCACCTTGCCTCTCTAAACCCACAAATGCACATAGTGAACACCCCAATGCCCCAATGTAGCCTTATAGTAACTATCCCAATAACCAGGTCTCACATAATATTCATAAGATAGTACATAATAATCCAACATCCTTCACAGAGGCCATATCATTGCTTTATACAATGACATTATAATATTTTCTGTCAAGTTCTCTATATCAGCCCTTATGTGTCCTAAAATTTGCTTTACTTTTTTGACTACAGCTTTGCATTTGAGAAGAGATTTTCATTGAACAGTTCACAATGATGCCCAAGTCCTTTTCCTGCATTAAAAATTCCTTAACGTATATAAGTAATTTAATTTTTCCTTCCAACATGCATTACTTTGCATTTATGAACACTGAACTTCATTTGCCATCATGTTGCCCATTCACCTATGTTGTTTAGGTCTCTCCGAAGTTCCACACAGTTGTTTACTTTCGTTGGTACCAGAAATAACTTTGTCATTTGCAGATTTTGCTATCTTACCACACATCACTGACCCTTCTAGATCATTAATGTAGTAAACTACACCGGACCTAGTAAACTACCCTTCTGTTAACTTCTGGCCTTGAAGAAAATGGATCTCTTAAACCTTCTCCATAGTTTTCTGTCTTCTGGCCAATTCTAGCATTTTTCAACAACCTTTTCTGATAATATTTTGGTCTTTTAATTCAATTGCCACCTTTAAAATATCCGTTGGTTTCTACAGCTTTCTGCTCTAGGTGGCCTCTGGAATCCAATATTTTGTGCTCACTGATCTGTGCTTTGAACTTGTCAGTCTTGTTAGGAATTTACCTTCTGTTGACGTGTCAGGAGATTTTTAACAGATGAGATGAGCTAACTCCTTTGTGGACTGTAGCTTAGCCTATCCATTGTCATTCCCTGTTTTAAAGGCTTCAAAAGTTGAAAGACAATGTCTTGAGGTCAGATGGCTGAATGAAAATGGCATGAATCTTTTGAGGTATGTGAATTGCATATAGCAAAATTTTGTGATACCCTTGGCAACGCAGATTTAGCGTCAAATCTCAGGCATCATTG
>ML675601.1:69736620-70039445 GCA_007922155.1 Mesoclemmys tuberculata
ATTGCTGTATGGAGGAGTCACTCTACAACCCTTTTTCAGACAGTATAAGAACTGCTACATTCAGTAGTTCACTCAGTTGTCTGTAATAAATTATTTAAATTATTTTTCCTGCATTAGATTTCCATTTTGAGAGTAAATTGTATAGATCAGCTCAGTCTCCTGATTATGTTCCATTGTCTTTGCTTTTCGTGCTGGTCACTGAGCAACTTTCTCTGTCTGTATCTAGTCTATTTTGATGTAATACAAAGTGGGAAAGCCAGTGATGTGATTTGAATCTTATTCCTACCTGGCTACTGGGGCAAATGTTCAATTGTTATAAGCATGAAGTATTTTTGTAACTGTGTCGATCCCGGGATGTTAGAGAGACAAGGTGAATGAGGTAATATTTTTTTATTGGACCGACTTCTATTGTTGAGAGAGACAAATTTTTGAGCTTACACAGAACTCTTCTTCAGGTCTGTGAAATGTAGTCCAGTCAGGTCTACACTACAGAATTACTCTGGTATGACTACGTTTCTCAGGGGTGTGAACAATCCACACCCCTGAGCAATGTAGTTACACCAATCTGACCCACCCCCACCATATAAACAGAGCTATGTCACCAACTCTCAAGGAGGTGAATTAACTATGCCAATTGAAGGTGCGCCATGCAGATTGTTTAGCATAAGTAATTAACACATATTTCAAGGGACCATTCATGGTGAAGTGGCCCATTGACATCTCTCCAGTCATGGATAAGGAAAGAGGGGAGGGAAAAACCAGGGGGTGTAGGTGTTAAATGACTTACAGATTGTTGTAATAATCCATAAATCCAGTGTCTCTATTCAGTCCAGGATTTTTAGTATATAGCAAAGTTATGCAGCTAATTTAGGAGAAAGCTGAATAACCCTTGGAATCTGGAATTATTCTATCAAAACAACCTTTAACTGTTTGGATTAAACATTTCTCTGTCAAATCCTGCACAATCCTGGGCCAAATCCTGCACAATTCACTCATGCAAGTGCGTCAATGGAACTCCTAGCATAAATGATGTGAGCAAAAACTGGCCCCAGTTGAAGATATGTCTTACTTTCATTCAGCGTCAGATTTGTGCTTTCTATTGAAGGGACTAAGAAAATCACCCAGTTTAAATGACAAACCTATCTTGTTCAATCTGACCTGTATTTTAAAACTCTCCTTTGAGTTTCAGAGTGCACCTTGGCACACAGAGTTGCTGAACGTGTACCCTGGCCTACTGAGTGAAGCTTACTCAGGTACTCGTTCACATGTTGGTTGCAGTGTTTTGTTGGCAAATTTAAAGTTTACTGTCGGGCTGTCAGATACTGCCTTGACATGGTTCAAATCATGTTTGATTTATCAGTTAGTGACAAACTTCGTAAGTCATCTGAGAACAGATCGGGATTCTCCTTGCTGTGGTGACCCTTAGGGATAAGCATCAGGACATTTTATTCTCCTCTTCCCCCTCTGTCACTTACAAGAAATCATTTGATTTGAAGTCTTTTTTTTAATTAAGAAACACTTAAAATTAATGTTAATATCCACCTTTGTTTTCTTGGTTTATTTACTGTAACCTTTTACTTGCAATTCCCAATTCTTTTTGAGATTCAGTCATCACATAGCATTATGAGGCAGCCATAAAAAATCTTATCTGTTAGAACATATCACTCCTATTTTACAATCTTCATACTTGTTCCTTTTTAAAATTACATATCGACTCAAAGTTTTTACTGATACATTTTAAGGCACTTAATGATTCTTGTCCAAAGTATTTGGTATCTTTTGTTATCTGTTCCTGGCCATTCATTAATGTAAGACTTGGCAGATTATTCGGTCTGCTGAGCTACAACCCTAAGCCTTTTAGCATCTTTTCCAAATTACTGTGGAATTCACTTCTGGTTCCTGTTTAGTTTAAAGAACTCGTTTGTCTTTATTTAAAATTACAGAAAAGAAATGCAGTTTTGTTGCTGCTTTTTACTCTTTTTAAAAGAAGTGATGCTGTTGTTAAAAGACCTGCACTCCTTGTGTGAAGGATGCTGTATAAATACATCTTTTTTTTGGTTCTGCATAGCTTCATTTGATCCTTTTCCTTTTGTCTTACTATGAAAGTAAATGGATATAAATCAGAGAAGATTGTGTAATGTTTCCTATGCAACCCAAATTGCTTACTGTCCAAACCTATGTGTAGACTTGTAACAGTCCTGATTTAGTGCTTTCATTTCAGGTTTACACGTCACTAGTTCCAAATGACCAGACACATTGCTTGAAGGAGGAACTACTCCTGTGCTCTGAGTTTTCTATGATATTCTGACCAGTTCCTTTGCTTTTTCAATGTAGAATGACAATTCTGTGCTAGAATTACAAAGAAACATGACTCCAGCTGTGCTAATCAGCTTTTGCAAGCTCAATTAAAATTGCACGTAAATGTCTTAATGATCCTTTAGCTTGTAATATGTAAACTCAAGCTGTGATTAGTTTTTTCATAGCTGCTAATATAGGACCAGTATCAGTTTATGTTTAATACAGTGCCCCTCTTATATGGCCTGAGGAATTGATTATCTTACAGTAAGATAAGGGGCATGTATCAAAAGACTGCTCATTGGCAGGTGCCACTCTGCAAAGCTGGTACTCACCAATATTTTTCTACCTAGTGCAGCTTGTTGGATTCTAATTAATGGTCTACGAGTAGCCAAACCTCATGAAAGGTCAGAAGGAATGCATTCAAAGTAGCTGTTTTCAGCAACTACTGTAAATGAATCCTAAACTGTGTATCAAGTTTTATTTTGCAAAGGTTGGTCTGTTTACAGAGTTCACATTTAACTGCCAGTGCTTGTGTTACCCATGCTTCCTTTGAACACTAGTAATCAGTGGGTTTTTTGCCAAAGGGTAGAGCAGCTGTTCACTGACTCCAGTTTATCTGGGACTAGCAGGGAAAAAAGTTCAGGAACCCTCTTGAAGCATGCTCAATAGGGCATCTCCAAGGCTGGGGGCCAATTGCATTTCCAAGTGTTGCGGGGGAGGGGAACCCAAACTCTTCAGTCACGTTAGCCAGCCCCAGTGGGAGACATCTATTCAGTAAGGAAGGTGAATATCTCTGCCCTAAGGGCTGGTGCTCACAGGCCTGCTTTTTACTAATGGTAGCAAGAAGATAACCACAAAGAGAAGGATACCAGCCTATTCAAAGGACTGGGCACTTGCTGCTTGTACAGCTCAGGACAGTATGGTGACATAAATTGCAAATCAGTGGTGGATGTTTAAATGCATAGCATTTGTGGCCTGTGTGCCATTTTGGTACTCAAGAAATTTGTATGTGTGAGACTCTTATTTTTGTTTGTATAGTATTTGCTGTATTGTTGTAATGATAAAATTGTGTTTAGATTTCTGAGGAAACGTAGTTAACCCTCAAATTGTCTTCTTAAAAACTGATTTTTTTTTGGACTGAACACCATAGATGTGCACAGCACATTTCATTAGGATGTGCACCCAGGGACTTTTATTTTTTAATTTTTTTTAAAGGTGAGTGGGACTTGCAGCAGAGAGTAACAGGTGTGACGGGGTCAGGCCAGACGGCTATGCAAGAGTACTAAAAGGCATGTATATTAGCCCCAGACTCAGCAAAGCCCTATTCCCTGGGTGATTCAGCTGGGGCTGCTTAGCTAATTAGGCCACCTGGGGCTGTTTAGCTAATTAGGCCACCTGGGGCCAATCAAGGAGCCCCGCCCCAAACACTTAAAAGCCTTCAGTTCAGGCAGGCAGCTGTGGAGTGAGGAGGTGTGGAGTTTGGAGAGTAGAGGTCGAAGTTTACAGATTGGAGTTTGCAGTTCGAAAACCTGCAGATTGGAGTTGGCAGTTTGGAGCTGGCAGTCTGCAGTTTGCAGCCTGCAATCTGCAGAAGCTTGGAGTTTCCACAGTTGCTGCCTCAACACCGGAGGCAGAGGACTCAGCTGGAGAAGCAGGGAGCGGACCACGGACTGACCCAAGGGAAGGTAGTAGGACTCAGGGGCAGAGCAGGCCCGTTTCCTCCTTACCCCTCCGGCTCACCTTCCCCCAGCTGCACCACCGGCCGGGCCGGAAGAGCGCAGGACCCACGGGGGCGGAGTACATCTACCTTTCCCCCCCCCCTTACCCTGTTACACAGGCCTTTGACTCTCCACTGTGAAGTGTCACAGCAAAGTGAAATTTGGCAGCAGAGTAGGAGCGTGGGACTTGGGGCGGAGAGTAACGCCGCGAGAGCTCACATTCCCGCGTGCTAACGTGAGATCTTGTAGAATTTTACTCTCCACTGCGAGTCCTACTCTCCGGCAGCAGCACACGATGCCGCAAGGTCTCGCAGCGACATGTGCTGCAGCCACGGTCTGGACCAAAAAGATTCGCGGGCTGCACGTTTGACACCCCTGCATCTGGGTGTGCCTGGGCACACCCGGCACACCCCATATACACACCTATGCTGAGCAGCTTTACCATGTTGTGGTGTCTACTACAAACTGGAACAACTCTGGGTTTGGGCATCCATAACTGTCCACATTTGCATATTGCTCTTCTGTGGTGTTCTCCACAAGTGGGAGTTCCTCTGTCAAAACAGACCCAATTACTCCTGCAGGAAAATGGAATTAGAGTAGGTATTTGTATACTCAGAGTAGGTTACACTAGCACAACTTGTCTTTCTCTTCCTATAGCTATTGGGGCCCATTCTTGAGGGATGGGAGCTGCAGGCATTCAGCAACACTGAGGAGACAATTGGCAGCTTGCAGGCTCAGGCCTTCTAATAAATGACAGGACCCTGTAACATCACTGTGCAAAACCTGTATATTTGTTTTATGGTATATACATAAGAGATTGGATCCTAAGTGAAATTCTGCAATCCTCAAGCAAGCAAACCCCTCACTGATGGCAGAAGTTGGCTCTAGTCTAATGTATCAAGTGACCCATTCCAAAAGAAAAACCTGACTAGGCAATATTATATATGTGAAAGAAATCTGACTGTTGCTACTACAATGCTATCTGCATTTCCTGACTTGTCCTTGTTTTCTAACCCTAACATTTTGTTTAGATTATTGTTCCCTATGTTTTTCTCAAGAAAACAAATTTTGTGGGGGAGGGAAGGAAAGGAGGAGATGGAAACACTGTGAAAATGTACTAGGTTCTGGAACTCCATGCTGCTGCACCAGTAAAAGCTCCATTTATAGAACTATACAATGTATGCATTTCTGCCACTTTGTAGTCCTGAAGATAATATTTATTAAAATATAATATTTACTATGTTTTTAATGCATAATAACCTAGATATTAGCTGGCTGCTATCTCAGTATTTATACATGATGGGGGAGCAAAATAAACTTTTTCTAGGATGGAAAAGGTATAGTTTTTCTCTCTCATAACTGAAGAGAAATACATTTTCACTTTCCTGAAAGTAAGCATATATACATTTTCAGCCAAAAGGGAAAATATCTGAGCAAATCTGTGAAAATGGGGGTTGAAACTGAAGTCTGAAGGTAACATTAACTGCATCTCTTGCTACTGGATAGTCCTCCTACCTTTTACTTACAATACTGTTGATATTTTGGGCGTCCCAGTATGTAATAGAATTCTCACTTTCTGGAGTAAGTTTTGATCATGGTTAGAGAATAGGATTGGGTTTGTGGAGACCTGTTTGTTGTTCTGGGTTCTGCCTCTGACTCATGGTATCTTGGGTAGGTAGTTTAGGCCAACATTATCAGACTTGGGTACTTAAGTCTGTTTAGGCATCTAGATAAAAAGGCTGGATTTTCCAAAGTGCTGAGCATCCACAATTCCCATTGACTTCCGTTTCCTCATCCTTCTTAGGAACCAGTTCTGCCACCCTCACACACATAGTACCACTCCTTGAGAGGTCCCATTGAAATCACAGAGACTACTTTTGGAGTAAGGTGATACTCAGTGTGAGTAAAGCTAGCAATACATACATGGCTCTTAATGAAGTGCTTTGAGATTCCAGCTTACACCTGATATAAATATATGTTGTACATGCATATAAATTATTTTTAAAAAGAAGGCAAGTTGTTTCAGTTGGAGAGTCAAAGAGGGGAGATGTGGAAAGTATTCCCTATTTCCATACACTATAAATCCATAACTAGGTTGATTTTGGCTTTGTGTCTGTAGAACCAATACATAATGGCTGAAGTTTTGTAAACAAAACCCACCAGCATCAACGGTCCCCTGCATGTAGCATCGAAGAGACTCTAAAGTACGTGTAGCATTAAAATAACTTGCTGTTGTAAATCGCCATATAGAGACAGAATTTTTATCCTTAAAATTTTCCATCTCTGCAGACTACCAAGATCATAAAAGATATAAAATCACGAGAGGGAACCATTACACTGAAGAATGGACTTTAATGTTCTACTTCCTGTATTTCTCTTTTTAAATGACTACATCACATTAATAGAGGAAAATTCTGCTCTTGTGGTTCTCTCAAATTGTGTGTAGATTCTGTGCATAAATAGAGCAAGGAAAATCAACCCAAATGCTGCCCTGTCAGCAGTACATATCTCTTTGAATGCATTTAGCTATGGGAAGCATTTCCACGTCCATTCTGCTCACATACAATCAATGTTCAACAATTATCTAGTCCCATATGTAGTGTTAGTTTTAAGCATTTAGACCCTGTACATGTGTGCACATACACGATCTTGATTCACAGACACACTTCAGTACAACTGTTGGCATGAATAAGGGCTGCCAGATTAAGCCAATATTGCTGGTTCAAAGTGCCTTGTTTTGAAAGTGCCAGAATGTTCCTTAGATGTATTCTAACTGGCATGTACGCAGTATAGCATCTTAATATTGGGACTGGTGTTACCTAGAGTACATTCATAGTTATGATGGGAAACCAGGATCACCATAGATAGTCAAACAGATTTGTTCCATGTTTGACAATATTTTGCAAGAACGTGTCACATCGCACATGGGCCAAAGCATAGGCGTGCGTACAGGGAGTGCCAGGTGTGCCCAGGCACAACCTAATGCACAGGTGTCAAACATGTGGACCGCAAACCTGCTGCAGTACATGCCACTGTGAGACCTTGCAGCACTGCGCACTGCCGGCGGAGAGTAAAATTCTGCGAGATCTCACCTCAGCACGCGGGAACGTAAAAGGCCTGTTACTCTCCGCCGCGAGTCCCACTCGCCTTTAAAAAAAATAAAAAATAAAATTCCCTGGGTGCACACCCTAATG
Source organism: Mesoclemmys tuberculata (assembly GCA_007922155.1). Classification (NCBI taxonomy): domain Eukaryota; kingdom Metazoa; phylum Chordata; order Testudines; family Chelidae; genus Mesoclemmys; species Mesoclemmys tuberculata. The sequence continues at coordinate 69,743,831 of ML675601.1, forward strand.
AAATGTGCTGCGCACAGCTATGGGCCAAAGATCATGTGATTCCTCTGCTACGCTGTGCATGAAATCAGGTGTATTGTAGCCAAGGAATTTAGATTCCCAAAGAAAGAGTTGAGGTTGCAATATGCGGTAATATGAAGATCAGTGAAGAAGTGAAAGTCATGCTACGTGTCTGTTCCCTCAGTTCTCTTATATGTGGGCCTAAGTCTTTAGAATCAGATAAGAATAATGTTTGGAGTGCTGTTATAGTCCTGTTGGTCCCAGCATATTAGAGAGACAAGGTGGGTGAGGTGATGGCTTTTTACTGGTCCAACTTCCTGTTTGGTCCAATAAAAGATATTACCTCACCCATCTTGTCTCTAGAAATAACATGTCTATCCCAAGATGCCGGTATTTAAACAGCTGCTCGATTCCACTCCAGTGCTGGCTGCATTTTCAATGTTCTTTCTATTCTCTGCTTCAGAGGGGCTTATTTAATTAATGTTTACAAACTGCTCTTGAGAACCTCAGGTAAAAAGCAATACAAAACTGCAAATGGGTGATGTTGTTATTACTGCTTCTAATAAATGTATTTGGATGATTAGGGGGATATTCTACAATTAATGCATGTGTGTAATTCAGATAGGGTAAGATTCTAACCCCCTTTCTCATGCTGAATAGTATCTTACTCCCGTGAGTGCTGCAGCTGAAATGAATGAGACCTCTCTTGGAATAAGGAGCCACTTAAACTGAGTATGGGTACCAGACTATGACCTATAAGCTTTAGAGTTACCATGCTTCTTAGGACAAGTGAAATATCCTTTAGAAGGGGCACGGTCTTCCACACCCAACCCAGGCAGCATCCCCAGGGATGACAATGGAAGTTTTGCCTGAGCAAGCAGCAGAGCATATGTTTGGAGTTATGAAAAAATAAATTTGAGAAGCATTTCTTGATGCTCGCCCTTTGCAAATCATGTCTTTGAGCTGACTGCCTTCTCTTTATGCATGAAACTAAAGCTTTCTTTATTCTCCCCTTCACATGCTGTGTTGATTGCCCGACTGATATGGTGCATAATTACATTGTAAAAACAATCTCGATTAAAAATTGACCAGATGAGATTAGAAATCCCTTGTGTAAAAAACCAGCTGGACACTCCAATTAAGAAGCATGAAGATGATGGTTGTTACAGTTTAATTTGCCTTTTGGCTGCAAGTAGGATCACTTAAATAGTTTGGATCTCATATACTTCAGAAAGCATCTCTCTTCTCCTAACATACTGTGATAGTTGAGATCATCTGAGATGCTCAAGCAAACACCACTCTGGTTTAAACAGGAAGGGGGATTGACTGAAAGGCATTCTCAGAGGGGGATTGTGGGCTCTGGATTATACTTCCCAACAGTGTTCACATAGGATCCTCTGTTAGTGGCTCACAAAAGGTTTACTTGTTCTTTTAGGCTATTTGTGAGCGGAAATAGCCATCAATGAATGGGAAGGTTAGACTGAGGTAATGATAAAGAAGACAGCTGGCTGGGAACCAGAATTTCTGTTCCTTAGGAAATTCCAACATTTTGGGAGAAAGAATTGCTCTGATTCAGAACAAAAGTCAATATTTCAAAGTTTTCCATGAACCAAAAATTCCAATAATGTTTGATTCAGGATCATTGAAACCATTTTTGTTTTGTGCAGATAAATTCAGTTCATTTCAATTCATAGGCATACTTTGATTTCTATATCTGCATGGGGGACAAATTCCATGCCTGCCTGAGGCTTGCAGGGCTGGGCCTGTTGTGAAGTCATTGCTGGCCTCTGGGTATGGGCACCCACCCCGGTGTTTGTTCAGGTCTCACACAGGTATCCGTGGGCAGGGGGAATTAACTAGGGCAACAGGGGGGCTAGTGTGCAGGAGCGCCCAACCGGGGGAGGAGGGTGCTGGAGGGGTGTGTGTGTAGGGGGAGGCAGTATTTACAGGAGTATTGGAGGGGGGTACTGGGAGATGGTATTTGAGGGGTTGCTGGAGGGGGTTATACTGGGAGGGATATTTGAGTAGGTGCTGGAGGTGGTGTTTGTCCTGAGGGGGAGTGTGTACTGGGAGGAGGTATTGGGGGAGTGCTGGAGGGATGTGTGCTTACTGGTTGGGGCAAATGCGGCCGCACAGTCAAAGTGGGGGGCAGTGTTGCACTCTCTGTCACCGTGGCAGGCCTGGGACACAGCGCCAACCTGTCAGTCAGCGCCTATCTGCAGGTAATTCCCCTGGCTGGGCTCTGAGGCCTATGACAGGGCAGACAGCCCAGCCGAAAGCCGCTTGCCATCTCTACTTACCTGGCAGGCCAGCCCAGGCACGATCTGGCAGCTGCTACAGCAGGGGAGGGACCAATCAGCTGCAGATGGAAGTGAGGGACCAGTCAGGGCATGGAGACAGCTTTCTGAGCTGCAATGTCTTCTCTACAAGGAAAAACACTGGACATTGCCTCGTATTTGAAAAATCTATCCAGATGGAGAACAAGTCAGCAAAAAAGTAACAATGTCTCGGAAAACCCAGACATATGATAACCCTAGTTTGGGGGCCAATGCCCCCCGGAAGCTACCCCAAATGCTGCCCATGCATTTCATGTAGGCTTTATTTTATTCAATATGATACATTATATACAATATTAAATATTGTATATAATAGTAACAATGAATATTTTAATGTTACATACATCTAGATGAATAAAACCAACACTATTAAAATTAAATACTTTTGCTTTTTTCCAGCAACATTTTTTGTCAATATGAAGAAGTTCCCATTTATTTAGACAAAACTGAGTTTTCTGACACCAAACTGTTCCCTCAAAAAATTTTCCACCAGCTTTAATAGAGACCTTGTTTGTGGCTGAATGATTTTTTGCATGCTAACTTTTTAAAATGAAAGTCTTATTTTATTGATATGTTTTATAGATGGCCACTATGTGTGTTTAATATGGCTAGTGTTTTAGATATAATTAAGATCTGAAATAAATATATTTACTCATGAAGGTAAACATATTCAAAGAATTGCATGCTGGAGGAGGGTAACAAACCATGTCACTTTTACCATTCTGTGTATAAGTGATTTCCTGTGTGGGACTGATGTCTTTGAAAATGTATCTCCTTGCATGTCCCCTAAGAATCCACATGGTTTACCTGCCATTGCCCTTAATATGGCCATCTGTTGTAATCAGAAAAACTGATTTAGATTTGTAAAGGAGTTGCACACCATGTTTGTAATAAGCCTAAATAGAAAAAGAAATGTAGTTATGATTATTAACTAACAGAAAAGAGAAAATCTAGCCCTGATTTGGTAATGCACCACTTCAGGAGTAAAAGGTTTCTGTCACCATTTAAAAGCATGAGAAAGTTGGGACTCTTGTGAGAGGCAGGGAAGTATAGCAAGGTACATGGAAGATGGAATATAAGCACAGAAATGAAAGAATTGTATGGTACAAATATAAGAGGTTTTTGTTGAGAGGAAAATCAGGTGAGAAATATTTATCACTACCTCCCCAGAAAGAGCAAAGGGAACGCCATCTTCGGAAACACTCCAGAGACTGAGAGAGCACGTTATCAGAGACAGGAGTGCTTAACACAATACAGTGGCAATAAGTCATTGTTATATTAGAGAAACACTCCCTCTGTCATTAGGGGCAGAGCAAGTACTTTGTTTTTATTCAGAGTTCTACACCTGGGGCTGAAGACGAAATATAGGATGCACAGCAGAAAGAACAAATCATATAGGAGACTGTCCTGAACCCTGCTGAACACAACCACTGACTCTTGTTTCCACTGCTCATGGGACGTGTAGGTACCAGAACAATCCTGAACAGTACTCTGCTTTCTGAGACAAGTGCCAGATTGGCATTTACCCTAACCCTTTACAGCAAGCTGGTAGGGTAATTTACAGTTAGTGTAAATGTAACTTGCTCTTAGCATGACGTTTCTTTTTACTACCAGAGTGGTGTAAAGAGGCCAGAGGCCTGGGCTACACCTAAAACTTGGGTCAACCCAGCTACATTGCTCAGGGCTGTGAAAAACTTCACTCCTGGTCTGATGTAGTGAAGTCAACCTAACCCCCCTGTAGAGACAGGTACCGCCTCTCAAGCAGGTGGATTTAGTACAGCGACAGAAAACCCCCTTCCATCACGTAGGTGTTGCGCTGAGGCTGTGCCAACTGTAGCGCTTGTAGCATAGACATACCCTTGGTGTCAGGGATTCACTTACTATGGCATTATACATCATGATAATTAATTGATTGACAATTAACTCGAGAGAGTTAATGTTTTTGTATCAGCTATTCTGGAGACTCCCCAAATGTTTGTGCCAAACAACAAATGTTTGTAGTTTGTCCTAAGGTTGAACTCTAATGAAGACAAACCCTAGATGAGAATTTGGCCCTAAGCATCATACTGGGCTCGATTTGTGGTGCAGTGATGCTCCATCTCTCAGAATGTCTTGATATTTTCTGTCCATTCATCACAGAGTGGAAGCTCTCCTTGCATACCAGCTGCACTGATGATCTGCTCCTGTGGGGCCTCTGGTCAGTGCTCTGTTCTCTGATCCGTCTCACGTACATGCTAGGAATAGTGATGACAGGCAAGGATTGTAAAAATGGACACCTCTTTCACCTCAGATAAGTCTACAGGCAGCGTCAGAGTTATGACACAGAGGAGTAGGGCAGAGGGAGAGGAAGGAAGGAGAGAAAAAGATGGAAGCAGGAGGGGAGAGTGAGGGAGAAAGGAGAAACAAGTTGGTGGAATCTGGGTGGGAGGAGTGGGGGCAAGAATGGGAATATAGTTGTGCCTAGGTATACAGGAAAGAAAATGGGGTGGATGGAAGATGGTGGGGACAAGGTTGAGAAAAAGAAAAGAAAACAAGTAGGGAAGGAAAAGAAAAGGAGGAGAATGGGAGAATCAATAGATCAGCAGAGAGAGTGAGCCAAAAAGAGAGGGAGGGAGCACTGAAGAGAGGAGATGATAAACAGAACTACATTCTCTTAGTAGGTAGGAGACTGAATTCTATCCTGCCAGAAACAGAGCCTTCAGTCAGACACAGGCAAATGTAGTGACTACTTTAGATGAATAACTGATTCAATTTCTAATTAATTTGCTTCAGCCATAGACCCTCCCCTTTTGTGTTCTCCTCCCATGAATACTTGAGCAATCAAATTCTACCCGCATAGCTTTTCTCGGCAAGTGAGTTTCAAAGTCAGATGCCTGAGTTAACTGCAGTTCTCTCATTTTACGTTTGCGCATGTGAATATTTGCACCTCACATGCCTGATCACTCCTCCGGTCAGGGAGCAGAAACAGTTCTGTGTGACTTATCTGATCACTGCAACGACGCAGCACAGCATGAACTTCAGATACTCACAGCAAACTCTTCATGATCAGTCCCTGCAGTGTTTAAATAAAAAAGCCAATCCCCTCCTCCCTCAATACATTTGAATAATAAATCCCAGGAAATTACAATCTGCTCACAGATATTTTGTGAGCAGGAAAAAAGGGGATAAATTATTCACTGCAAATTATTCACTCAGCTGTAATCAGATGCAAGAGGAAGCTCTGCTTTAGAAAGAGTCAGTTCAAGAAAAGCGTTAATCTTAGGACAAGGGATGAGTTGCTTCACCCAGGAAGCTGAAAACCAGGAATGGACATAAAAGATGGAAGGCAACCATGGTTCATTTGGCACTGAAATGCTTTTAGATTGCATCAAATTAACAAAATGTTTCAGAGGGCACAGAGGGCAGGGCTGGCCCTCAGACCTTTCCACGGAGTGAAGTTCCGAAGCTCCTGGTGTCTCTTCCTGTCTTTCACTCATCTCCCCTCCACACATATAGTTCAAAATCTATCAGAAAATACAACTTGCAGGTGCTTTTCTGCTACTCAGAAATTTCCTTTCTTATACTCCTTCCCCGCCCCCCCACATCTGTTACCCAGTCTTTACTGCTCACTGCTCATTTTCATTATACTCTATTCATTGATAGAGCTGAGTGAATAGAAGGAAAAACTAGCCATGAATATTTTGGTAAATTAGAAATTGAGGGAATGGAGTACCAGATCTAGAGGGCTGGTGTAAATTGGAGTAAACTTCAGAGTTAAATTGCACAGGTGACAGCCCCACCTTGTGCCAGTCAGCCCATGTATGTTAAATTAGGGGTTTGTATAAGTGTTACCCATTCAAATTTTTATAATACAAAATGGGCCTTAGCTGCACATTATATTTAAGTGCTTATCTAAAATAGCATATGACCTCAGTACATACTTATATGCTCTCCTCCTCAGTGTACTGATCCTCGTGACAACCTGGGAAGCAGGAAAGTCCTATCTTCCCATTTTACTGGGGAGGAACTGAGGCACAGAGGATATGTCTACATCGCAATCAGAGATGCGACTGCAACACTTGTAGACATATCCTAGCTAGCTTTGATCTTGTTAGCTTGCTAAAAAAGCTTGCCACGGCATGGGCTAGCTGCCCAAGAACAAGCCCACATGGGATCCTGGCCATGTATTCAAGTGTCTAGTCCAGGGGTCGGCAACCTTTACTATCAAAAGAGCCATTTTGCCCCCTCTTCCACTGACTAAAGAAAAATAGTCTGGAGCCGCAAAACATAGCTTACCGCGGCTGAAGAGCCGCATGCGGCTCCGGAGCCGCAGGTTGCCGACCCCTGGTCTAGTCCATGCAGCAGTGGCTTCACTGCTATTTTTAGAGAGCTAGCTCAACCAGAGATAGCTTGGGGATGCCTGTGTGTGCTGCAATCACATCCCCCAGCTGGAGCCATGGAGTTCATGGGGGCTTTCTCTCTGAGATAGTGTCAGACAGTGCTCCCTTAGAGAAGATTGGCTGTGGCCTGTGTTTACTGCCCTACAGCAGTAAATGTTACTAAGAGGCCAAAATGAAATTAAAGCACAGTGGGACTGTTTGATTCAGCAGCTTAACTGATACATACAATACTATCAAAACTGATGAACTAGTGGTAGTTGTATTGTGCCCAAACATGCAACACATAGTGCAAACATTCCAGCTTCGTAGTACCGCCACCAAGATAAATGGATGCTTACTTTTCATTGCCGTACCTGTGTGCGTCTGCACAGCTTGATCAATGTGCATAAAGCGTGAGTGGATACAAGTGTGAAATTGCATATGTGTATTAAATGATCTTTTATATGGATTACAGTAGTGCCTAGAAGCCCCAACCGAGACTTAGGCCTCCATTAGAGAAAGTCCCTGTCCTGAAGTCCTTACAATCTAAACCGACATTTCAGACAAAGGGTGAGGAAAGAAACAGGGATGAAGTAAGTAGCCTAAGGTCACACAGCTGTGCAGTGGCAGAGCCAGGAATAGACGCTAGGGCTCCTGAATCCCCATCTAGCTCCTGTGCCATGCTGACTTTCAAAATAAAAACCAAGAGGCTGCATAAGTTTAAGGCACTAATTCAGAGGAGAACCCTCCTCGCCGCAGCCTAAAGGATGAGATGATTTTTCAAGTCCTGATCATGACCTTACAGCTTATGCATGTTAAAATTAGCCCAGAGAGTCAACTTGTTAGAAATGCAAAAAAAGACTCAGGCATCTCCCAACAAATAGAATTGAAGTAAAGGACTGGCTGGGACCAGGGGCGTGCACAGAGAATAAATGTGACTACTTTTGGAGGGGCACTTTAAACACCTGCCCTCCCAGTGCACATGGGCCTGGCTGCCTCCCCCAGCCACCAGTCCCGGGTTCCCTCCATCCTCCTAGCGCCCCCCGGCCCTGCTGTATCCCCACCACCATTGTCCCGAGTTCCCTTCTGTGCACCCCAGGTGGGCCCCAAACACTTACTGGAGGCTGCGGTGGAGAAGGAAGGGACAGATGCAGAAGTCTTCTCTGTGTCCCCCCTCTGGTAGAGCTGTGCTACCCGCCTGGCTTCCCTGTGCCATCTACTGGGCCTCAGCGGGAGCACAAGCTGCAGTGCCTTTCCCAGGCATGTCGCTTGGGTTGTACTCAGCCCGGCTCCCACTCTAGCAGAAAAGGGGGAGACTGGGACAGAAGCTGGGGGTGGTGGCAAAGATGATTATTGGAAGGACTTGTGCCCCTGCTTGCCGCCCCAGTGCACACCCCTGCATGGGACATGATGACAACGCTTGTCATGACATACTGAATACCATACTATTGCTGCAGATGGGTAACTGGGATCAGCAACATGAATCTGCAAAATAAGTTAAGTGCCACTAAGTTATATACTGTATCTGAGATGTATAGTACTTGATGTAATTTGCATAATTGTTCCCAGTTGTGCCTCACTTACCTCTGATTGGATTCTAAAGCTTTATCTCAGTAAATTATCTAAAATAAGGAGTTTCAGTGTAATGTAATATACGTTATCTTATGGTGAATCCTTGGGATATGTTTTATGCTGCTGTTATTATAACACTTCTACCTTGAAGGAAGGAAGAGATGGGTGGGAAGAAGCAGCTGAGGTTCAATTCAAAGATAACACATAAAATCAACCTGCCTTAGCTGACTTTTTTTAAGATGCACATTTGGCAGACAGAACAAAGAAGAACTTAACTCTCTGAATAAATTTCACCTATATTTCTTGCAGTCTCCATCTATTCTTCTGTCCACCCTACTTCTTTGGTCTTGTGAAGATTCTTATGGCCACTTGTAAACCCAATGCCAGCTTTATAATTATTTACAAAATTATCATTTAGCATTTATGGATTAAATTCCTGGGAGATGCCAGGGGATGTTGCAGCTAGAATTGGTCATACAATAGTTGTCAAATTTATTCAATGAATGTCATTAAATGTTTCAAATCAAGTGGTTGAGGAGTAAGTGCCTGATCCTGGCAGAAGGGGCCACTCATCTGGCTGGCTTCTTGGTGCTTCTGCAATGCCAAGGTTTAATAGTAGTAATCTTGTACCCACTGAAGTTGATACCAAAGCTCCCACTGACTTCATTGTTGCAAGATCACTCCTTAATGTTTATCAACCGTTCTCCCCAGAGGCTCAAACTGAGGGACTGTTAGCCAGAATGCCCTAGCGTCACAATGCAATTAGTGCCTTGGGAGACAGGTCTTCTCATCAGTAACCAGCACCTAAACTTAGAGGGCTTTATAGATTCAAAGTCTACCTTACATTCAGGGCTGTAATTTGCTATCGAGCAAAGGAGGCAGTTCATGGGCCAAGGTGGCCAATCCTCCAGCATTGTCCTGGAGTCTCCAGCAATTAAAGATTACTCTTTATTTAAAGATTGCCATGTGAGGAAACCTCCAGGAATATGTCCAGTCCCAATTGGCAGCCTTATCCTCACCCCATCAGACTTTTCAGAGGTCTATATGAAAAGGTCCATTGTGGCTTCCCTTCCCTCCTCCCCCCAACTTCACAGGTTATAACAGAATCACAGATAGGCAACGTCTATACTGGGAGCTACGGGTGTGATTCTTAGCTCCAGTTATTATGGCTGTAACTAGTAGTGGTAGCACGGGCAGTGCCAGCAGAAGGGTGGCTGAGCCATGCTGAGTATGTACCCAAGGGGTTTAGGCCACTGCCCACACTTCTGTGGCCACCCTGCTATTTATATTTGCATTAGCTCTTATCTAGCTAGCCCACGTATGTGTTCACACGCTGGGAATCACAGCCCCAATTCCTAGCGTAAGCATAGCAATAATATTGCATAACTTTACCTCCCTCTCCCTGTGCTGAAGTTTTCGAAAATAACGCCCCTGCTTACGTTGTCCCCAGGAATGAGTGCCAGCTGAGGAAAATAAATATAATATGCTCCCTGGGACTGGTTACACTAACTGGGTGGCTGCCACCTATTGTAGCTGTAACTTCTGAGCGGACTTCAGTGGTAAATCCTTAATGACATTAAGGGCCAGCTGTGTCAGCGGTGCTGAGCACCTGCAGCTCCCATTGGCTATACGTGGAGTTGAGGGTGCTAAGTTTCTTGGAAACTCAAGACTTAAATTAGTTTATATGGGCCCTGCCTGATGTAAGAAAGCTTAATTGAATGTTCATATTTTAACTGGCAACGGTAGTATTTGGGTGAGTTCATATCCCTTTACTTGTACAGGCAGAAACAAAACAATACTAAGTTTGTACCTGCTCCAGAGTGAAGATCTAGATTCTTTTTCCTCTGAGAAAATGGGAGCACATGGTTGAGAATTCACTTGGGTGGCCAAGACCAAAATTCTTATTTAATAAAAAAGTAAGTGTTTCTGTCAAGAAAAGTTAACCTATGTATATTACTGTATTGTGCTTACCTGAAAGGTTCAGATTTTGCTACTTACTAAAATTGTAAAAGATACGTTTCTCTGAGGTCAGGTTTTGTCATTGAACCAGCAAGTTTTAGTTTAAAAATCTCTTCCTCTGTTCTTTGGCAAATGATCTAACCCCCACTTTTTTTTTTCATTCTTCTGAGAAGTGTTGTGAAGTTCCATAAATCCTGATAATCCTGTTTTTTCACTCATATACTGGCCCCTATAGCCTGGGGCTTGTTCTCCAAAAAAACCCCATGAACTGGAACCTCATATAACCAATAAGTAACAAAATCCAATTGATATAAGTTTAAAATATATCTTTGGGCAATTAGTTAACTTTTAGAACTGATTAGGAAATAGTTTTCCTTTCCTGTGAGAGTTTTTGAGATTTTAATTTTTTTGTTTCCCATCTTGAAGTGGGACAAAAAGTTGAAATCTCAAAATTTCAGATTCGGTCAATCAAAACATTTCATTTAGGTAATTTTTAAAAGTTTTGTTTCAATTTTGACCTTTTTATAATATAGCTTAAGTACAGCTTCTAAATGAAAAAAAATCATTTTAAATCAAAGAATGACTTGTTTAGAAAATGTCAAAATAGGACATCTCAATAATTTCAAAACTTTTTTAAAACATTTTTTGAACCGGGAGATTCATCACAAAACAACCCATTCTTGCAAAGAGTTTTGCTTTCAACAAATCAATATTTTCCCACCACAGAACGTTTTGTCAGAAAATTCCCAACCTAGCCCCACTCCCTTTGTACTATTACATCTGTGGAACTTATGGGTTGTGGGGTTTCCAAATCCACACTGCTCAGAGACCCGGACTTCACAATGTCACATCAAAACCTCACAATGCCATGCTCCTTCCTCTCTAGTCCCATCTCCTACTGTACTCCCTGCCTCTCCTTCCCATCTTTGACATCACCTCAACCCTGCCTTATGCCAGGCAGCTCGTGTAGAAAGTGGTGACACTGGGTTTACATTGGTTGGAGATTACCCTCTCTACAGGGGGAATTCTATAGAGGGAATCTCCAACTGGTTTAAGTTCACTTTGTGCTGTTTACACAGAACACTTGGCAAACTAGATCTGCTAGAACTAGCTGTGCTTGGAGAGCTATACCATCTCTCTTGTGTCCAAGCTTGAATTAAAGAGCTGTACCTGCCACAAGGAGTCAACAGGAATCTGTCAGAATCTCCCTGCAGGGTTCCAACATCTGCTAATAGGTGAAACACCAGAAGAATCTTGCCATCCAGGTACAACCAGGTTTAATTCTGCGGATTCAAATCCAGTTGCTTCCCCCGCACCCTAAATTGAAATGGTTTCAGATTCAGGTTTCCCTTTATATCTCATTTATATATTAAACGCATGGGTCTTGGTTCATAATGCCTTTTCAAATCAAGAGGCATGCCCTCTACTTAGATCAAAATGGAGCTTGACATGCTGAAACCCTTATGCCCTGCAGTTTCATGCCTCTGTGTTAAAGAAGATGGAAGCATGACCTACATGTGGCCTATGGGTTATGCTTTGGCCTGCCTTCTGTAGTTCAAGGCCTATTAAGAATCTCTTGGAATGGTATTATTCCATTCTTAGTGAAGTCTTTTTTAAGTCATAAGCGCCAGAATTAGGTTGTCCTTTTGATAAACAGAGAATACATAAAGAGAGGCAGAGGAGGTTTATGTGGATGTTTAGAAACTTTCTTTGATTTAACTTTGTCTTACACTTAATTATGTTTTCCAGTACATAAGTGTCAAATATAAAAAATGGAGTTCAATATGGTGTTTCCTTTTTGTGACATTTCATCACCCCACTCTTCTGACCAGGAGTAGGCTACACATAAAAGAGGATAGGAAAACTAAGGTTAAAAGCCAGTGCATCTTTGTGCAGATTCTCATTATATGTTGGCTACAAACTAATGAATGACTTACAGTTTCAAGGAGCTATAGCTGAAATTGTTTACAGCTATTGATTTTGCCATCCTCAGTGCAATATAGCCTTTCCCTGGTTTAAATGAATGGTTAGGATTAACATAACACTTAGTAAATCAAAGCAAGACAAGGTTGTATTTAGAGAAAGAACTAATGCACTATGTTTCAGCTCTCTATTTTAATCATTAATAGAAGCCTGTTTATAGAGCAATTTTGATGAAAATCTTACTTCCATTTTGAAAACCAGATTGATGAATGAATCAGCAAGTACAGATTAAAAAATGGCATAAATAAATGAGGCAGTGTGATCCAGAGGACTAGGGCTCATCAGATCTAGGTTCTGTTCCTAGTTCTGTCATTTGTTTGCTGTGCGACCTTGGGCAAGTCACTTCACCTCTGTTCCCCTTTGGCTCTACATTTCTGTCTGGTCTACTTTGATTGTAGGCTTTTGGGGGCAAGAGCAGACTCTTGCTATGTGTTTGTATAATGCCTTGAACAATGGATTCCAATGGTGTCATTAAGAAGTAGGTGTAATGCAAATAATAAAAAATACTAACATACTTTGAACTTTGTACCATAACTGAAAGATAGCAGCCATAGTTCTATTAGAACTTATGTGTATTACAGAGAAAAAGAGGGCAACCCCTATAGTTAAAGAAATTACATAATATTTTCCCTTATAACCACCTGTATTCAGTCACTCAAAACATTTCCAAAATTATTAACTTTTAAATTTGATGTTTTCCAGACTGCTTTCTGCCCAAGGGAAAAAATGTGTTTGAAAGGTAGAGTAAAAATGGTTCAGCTATTTCTGAGACCTGTGAATGAGAAAAACAGAACAAACAAAGAAGAAACTCTCTTACCCAAGTTTTTGTGCTGAAACAATCTGGGAAGGTTGAAGTTTGATATGAAAGTAGCTGTCGATGAGTAAAAGTGAATTATGAGCCTTTGAAAACTCGTCATTGTGAATATGTAATACATTTTGCATGCCTTTTTGCTAATTTGGTAAGGTGTGCTAATAAGGGAAAGCCATGCTATGGAGGAGCTGTATAGGAAAAAAATTAGTGATCATCATCTGCGAGTGAGGCAAGGACTCTTGTGGAACCACTAACTGTGCCACTGCACTTGGAAAAAATTACTCACTCGCAAAAATTTTCAGCATAGAAAACTTCATGTGCTGAAATTGTGTATTTTCCAAGTGGTAGGAGTCTGGTATCTTTCAAAATGCATGCCCAGGACACACAGTTTTCATCACTTTGGAAGACTTTACTCAAGCCACAAAGTTTTCAGCACAAACCTTTGCACATCTGGGAGAAAACAGCAGAAAATGTCAATTTTGTGTAAAGGCCATATGGCCCTTATCATTGTAGCCTCTGAGCACCTTACCATCTTTAATGCATTTCTCCACACAACCACCCTGTCAGGTAAGAAATACTATTCTCTCCATTTTTTACAGATGGGGAACTGAGGCACGGAAAGATTAAATGACTTGCCCAAGGTCGTACAGCAAATCTGTGGGAGGGCTGAAAGTTAACTAGGGCCGTCAGATCGATAGCTCTGGATCGACTGAGCGGTCTGTGTAGACCCGCTCAGTCGATCCAGCAAGCGATCCAGGAAAACCATCCCGGTACGTGCCGTAGTGTGGGTGGTGCGTGGAGAAGACGCCGCAAAGTCGATGGGAGATACGCAAGTGATTTACACCACTTGCATAGATTTACGCCACTTGTGTATCTTCCATCGACTGCCGCCGAATCCCAAAGGTAAGTGTAGACCAGGCCTTCGTTTCCCAAGTCCTAGGCTAGTGCCCTAACCATTGGGCCATCCTTCCTGTCTACTCTTAGTAGTACCCATCAGTTAAAGTATTGATTTTCTGGTCTCTCTTGAAAGGTTGGTGCTGTTGGTGCTATTGGTCTCAACAATAGACCTGTGAGAATACCTAAAGTTTAATTTTGTGACTGAATCAAAAACAAAAAATTGTTTCAGGCTGACTCAAAACAAAAAATGTCTAATTTTTCAGTTAAATAAAAAAGTTGGGAAAAAGTCATTTTGGATCAAATGAAACATTTAACTTTAAAAAAAATAAAACTGAAGTAAAATTCAAAACAAAAAGATGTTTCAAATTAAAAAAGATGTTTTGTTAAAAAGTGTTGAAACAAAATGTGTCTTTTTTTTTTTTTGAGTGAGTGAGGGATGTTTCAATGCAAACAATTTGCGGACTTTAACACAAATTCATAAAATGTGTCGGTCAGCCCAAATCTACAGTTTTCAGTGAAAAAAAAAGTTTGTCTAAAAATTTGTGCCCAGCTATCCTCAGCACAGACATTGAGTGGAAAGCAAGGGCTGAGCATGAATATGCAATAAAAGGTGGTAAAATCCCATTTAGATCAGATGACAGTTTTTGACCTGGTGACATAGACAGTCCTCTTGGCAATCAAACATGTGCCTGGAACTGGACACATGTGCAATACATTCAGGTTTTTGTACTTTTTGGAAAGAAACTGATATGCATTTTTGGCTGTGGAAGACCACATCATGTTCTGAATAATACTGACAGACCAACTAGCATTGAGTTATGACATACAGAGCTTCCATTTAGGGCACAAGTCTGCAGAATCCAACAATAGCCTGTAAATACACAGTGCTCGATCTGAAAATGGTGTCAGCAATCAAGACAGTCATTTGCCCTTTCTCTCTTCTTTCCACTTGATCAAAGGGGAAAAGATGAAAAGCATTTAAAAAAAAAGGAAGGTGAAATCAAAGCTAAACCATTGTAACGTGTATCCTTACCAATTTGATGTGACCGTTACTCAAATAAGACTTTTGCTTTATTCCTGTACTCAGGTTGACTAAAGAGTTCTGCAAGAAAGTAGCTAAGTCAGACAAAAGGATGAAAAAATCATAGAAATGCTTATGATCCTTTCAGAAGACTCTTTTCAAAAATACTTTGCTGAAGATATATGAGTGTTCTCTCTCTTTTACACACGCACGGCTTTGTGTTGACCCCTGTTGGTAGTGGCTTTAAATATTTCTTGTAAATATTTGCCACTCCAAACTTAGGTTTATGTAAAATTCATTAACACTCAGTTATTGCTGTCCTGGAGCTACGGTGGAGCTATCGACAAAAGATAATCATTAGGATGCTAGGAAAGGCTAGTTCCCCTTCCAGAGGCTTGTGGAAATAAAGGAGTTTGGGACATGTTACAGACATCCAGCAAACACACTTTTGCCACCTGCCAAAAATTCACCAAATCAGCTTTTCACACTGTTTCTAACTGATGGATGACTTCATTTGCACAGCCATGGATTTTACAGTGGAACAAGCAATGGTGTAGAAAATTGTCTGACAAAAACAAATTCAGATGGGGCAAAATTATACTTTTATTTGTTCCCTTAAGAGTAATAGGAGTAATACGACTTTTGCTGGAATTTTTTGAAGCTTGGGTGAGTTTCGGAGAGGTGTTAAGGCTGT
The DNA here is from genome assembly GCA_007922155.1 of Mesoclemmys tuberculata. Classification (NCBI taxonomy): domain Eukaryota; kingdom Metazoa; phylum Chordata; order Testudines; family Chelidae; genus Mesoclemmys; species Mesoclemmys tuberculata. Next base: position 69,759,459 of record ML675601.1, read on the forward strand.
TGTAGGCAACTTTAGAAAAAGGAGATGAATAATTTTGGTACATCCTAGATGAATGTCTTGAATGGGAAGCCCAGCTTTCTCACTGAGGTGATCATTCTTTCTCTTCTGCTCATCTTCTGTCCTAAGCATGCCAGTTTTTTTTAGTGCATTTCTTTATTCATGTTCAGGAAAGTTAGAAAAATAAGCAGCATTAGAAACCCTTAAGATCTGTTTTCAGCACACCAAGTACAATATGGACAGTACAATTTCAGCATTTCCCCATGCATGAAAACTGTGTCAGTTCAAGTTTCCAGAGGGTGCACTGTTTTATGATAGTACATTTAACCTGAATCAGCAATTTTCCATCATACACTGTTAGGATTTCTTTTCCCATGTATGATACATAAGTCTCATCATATTAATAGAAATGTGATGATACAAATATGACATGATGGACAATTTTTTACATGGTACAACTTTCATGTTATATTAGTACAAAATGCTGCATCTGACCATTCTGCCTCATTTCCAGCTATGCCTGTAAGCATGCAAACAATCTCTGTAAGCATATGAACTTGACATGCAGTTTTGTATTTGAAGTAATTTGCATGCATATTGCATTCAGTCCGCTCTTGGTGAAAATGTGGGTTCCATGCTTATATTAGCTTTCTTCATGATTTTGCATTCTTGGCTAGGTCCCTTTTGGATGGCACATATCCTCTGCACACGTAGTGCTACTTCTATAAATCAGGAGGAATGAGGAATAAGCATGCTGATACCCATTGAAATCCAAATGTGTTTCTTCCACTTGGGTACACATATGGTTTTTTAGTGAGCCCGTTTGTAAAACATGACTTGAAACTTAAATCATGAGACTGTCAAGGATGCTGTGGTGTCTTTAAATTAATGTGGATCTATTTGTTTAAAGAAGAACCCAATAGAAGTTATCAAGAAGATGGGGGTAAAAGTTGTACAGTGTCACTGAGGGCTAGTGGGACTCTCTGGGAAATCCTCATTGTGATACATAATTCCCTATAGAGAAGAGCTTGTAAAGCAGCATGTTTCTATTGTAGAGTGGTTTTAAAAGCAGTGTTACTGAAACTGCATATGTAAGTAACACTCTCTAAGCCAAATTTTGCCCCTTGAAGTCAAGGATCATTGTGTATCCACCTCCCAGGGCAGTGTCTAGAGCTTTCTTTTTTTATTAGGCTTTGAGACACACATAAACAAATGATTAATTTGAACTGCTTAATTAATAATACTAATTAATGAGTCAAATCTTTTTTAACATGGATTTGCCTCAAAGGTAACACTTAGCACTCCTGTAGTGCTTTGCATCCTCACAACATTTTGTTAAACAGTAACTATTCTAAAGTAATTGGTAAGGGCTTAATTCCGCCTCCCTTGCTTACAGTTAGCAAGCCACGTCTTACATGGCAGGTAGTGCCACTCAACTCAATAGGATGACTTGGGGCAGGAAGTTACGTTCCACATGAGTAAGGAGGTAGAGCTGGACTCTGCATTAACAAATGTAGTGGAAACATTGTGATATTCAATATAAATGAAAGCACAACGCCCATGAGGATAAAATTAAAACTGAAATGGAAGTGACTTATCGAAGTATGTGTATGTGTGAGCAAAGATGACATTACCTGACCTGATACTGCCCCGTGACATACAGCCTCAACTCCCACTGATACCAAGAGAGCTAAAGGGATCTTAGAGCCCTGCTAAAGAATAAGCCTGAGTACGGTGGATGCCTGGTGGAGCATGGTGGTACATGAGGCGGTGTGGAACAACTGATCATACTTTCGTGTCAGTTGCAAATGGAAAGAAAATAGCAGAACAAGGAGTTTAATTTTTCAGCTGGTATCACTAAAAAGTGAAACAATGTATGAACTTGTTGTATGTGGTTTAATTAATTTAAGCTGAGCTTGTGTCAGGGAGTCCATCCATTAGTGGGTGCTGTGGTGATTAAATCTCACGACATGGAGCCTGGGGCTCTTTTCTATAATTGAGTCAGCATGGGAAGGAGTCCATCTCATCTTGTTGGCACAAATGATTCTGGTCCATGCCTTACAGTCACGTCAGTAGGGCAAATCCTTGAATTCTGTTGAATCTTTCCTTCTAGCAAATCTCGGAACCAAAGAAATGGTTACATCAGTTATCTATTTAACTGGCCTGGTTTTCTCCCTGTTCTTTAAATGAAAAGTTATTAAAATTAATGTAATTAATCTATCTTTCAGTCATTCTAAGCAGTAACTAAAAATTAAACTATTTACTTACACAGTATAGGAAAGTAACCATTCTCTAATGAGACTATAGCCCACGATTTTGTTCGGAGTTGAATAAAATTACTTCAGTTCCACTGGGCAATGAGACTGAGTTATATGCCCCAGTTCTGACAAACTAAAGAAGAGTCGTGAACTCTCTCCTTCTATCCACCTCAACAAAACTGGATGCCTTATAAAGCTCCTTTATTTACCTACTGAAAACAAGTCAGGATGCTGTTCTACAGGGCCCTGTCATGTTACCTTTGACTTTAATTATTATATTAAACAATGGCTTGAGGCCACAGTCCATGTCTGATGCAGTGCAGATCCACTGAGGGTGACTGAGCTAGAAATTGACCAGAACGCAAAGTTCAGCTCTGAATCTCAGATTCTTATCAGGGGTGTTCAGATACATTTCTAGTCTGAAATTAAAGGACTAGTATCCAATCCTAATCACTTGTGCATTTCCAGCACATAACGAAATCAAAGACAGTGTTATTTTTGGCTCTAATTTACATTGAGAGAATCAGAGATGAACAAAGCATTAATTAATTGCATTGTTTATAGATGTAAAGTTTGACAAAAGTGCCAAGTATTATTTAAGTCAATTTTTAAACAAAACCTCATTTGTTTTTCTATGGTTAGAGAATAACTAGGTGACACTCTGTGAAATGTTTCTTACTGCTTTTTTCTAAATACAGGTCTTTTGACAGTGGAGCTCCTTACCATCAGGGATCAGAATGAGCTCAACCCTGAGTGTTTGCAGAACATGATGCAAAATCTACCTTTCTGAATAGACAGTCCCTAAATAAAATGTCGTCTAATGCAACGGACATTTGTCTCGGAATCAGGAAATCTGATTCTGTTCCCATTTCTTTCACTAACTTGTGTACCCTGGATAAATTATGAGAGCCTTAATTTCTCAGCTCTAAACTGCAGACACTGATACTAACCCTGTTTTTCTAAACTGCAAATAATCTCTGGAAACAAAGTATTATATATGTAGAGCTGGTTGGAAATTTTTCATCAATGTATTTTGATGAAAAGTGCTATTTTCATTTAATTTGACACAAATTGGAAAATGTGTCAACTTCAATTAATAGTCCACTGGGAGGGGGAAAAAATGTTTCAGAAACTTTTGTTTTGGGGTAATCCAAAGTTTGGTTTTGGAATTCCATGGTATGGTATGAGATTATGCTAAAATAATGCACACATGAGAAAGATCCCATGAAATAAAAAAAAATTAAAATGGAATTCTGAAACAGATGATGTGGAAAATTCTGACTTGAGGGAAATTTGAAAAAATATTTGTTTTCATCCTGATTTGGACCAGAAACAAATTTTGAAATGTTGATACTTCCCAAGAACCAGAGTTTCTACCAGCTCTCTCTAATTCAGCTAAGTATTACTACTACTTCACTTATGTATTAGGAAAGAACAGTTCCTTTTATTGCAGGAATTTCTGTGTGAAATTCTTTATAGTTTGTGTTATGCAGGAGGTCAAACTAGATTATAATGGACTAAAATGTCTGATTCTGCAATAAGGCTCAACAGTGATTGCCATTTCTCATGAATTGAGAAGTTTTACGTTTAAAAAAATTCTTAAGTAATATCAGCTACGTTATATTTGGGCCCAGCAGAGAAGGAGATAAATACAAAGAGGATCTGTTAGAAACACAGCTGTCTGCTGTGGTGACTTTATTGTTCTGATAGCAAAATAGAAACTAACATAAAAGTGAGTCTGTGCCTGAGTGTGCACAGAATGCCTAACGATTAAATGGGGCAGGACATCACAAGCTAAACCCAGGAGTGATTTTATTTGCAATTTTTTGCATGTGGCACATGAGAATAAATATAAAGATATTTTGTCATCCATGTGTATGCAACAATTCTTGCAACAAGCTATCAGTGTTTACCTGAAGCATCCATACTGTTATTAGATGTTGATCCTGCTGGGGAAGGATTAAGTGGGATCTGATGACTCACTAAAGCAGGGGACTCATTACTCCACTTCAATATGAGAGAAGTGTGAGTGGATCCCAGGAGACGGAAGAACTAGGGTGGAGGCTGAATGGTCCTGAGGGAGGAACTCTAAGGCTACTTGTACACTGTGAGTCAGGGCTGTGAAGACATACTTGTGCTAGCTCTCATCAAGCTAACATGCTAAACATAGTAGTGTAGCCACAGTAGAAAGGGCCACAGCAAGCGGCAGTACCGAGTATGTACCCACAGGATTCAAGCAGTTTTGTATTTGACATGGCTAGCCCATGCCACTGCCTGTGCTACAGCAGCTATGCTACTATTTTTAGGGCGGTGGCTCAATGAGAACTAGTACAAGTATGTCTGTGCAAGCTGGGAATCACACCGCTACTTCACAGTGTAGGCAGACACCCTCAGAGAGACAAGCCTGAGGAGAAGTCTTGAGCTGCTGTTCAGCTTGCTGCAATTTTTCTGTTAATATCTCCAACTCCCAGAGAGGGGGTGAGTTTGAACTTTACATAGTGCGTGGACTGTCTTTATAGAGCAGGTTGGGAAAGGCACCAGCTCAGACTTCATCTGGCTTCTTAGAAGTCACGCATAAAGAAAGATGGCAGGATTCGTTTTGTTCAGAGGGCATCAATAAATGATGAACAATTTAATTACTTTAGCGCTTGGAGGCAGACATTACTGTACATGATTCAGTTTTGCAGTGATTCAGAGAGGGCATTTTGGTTTTGTCTTGATACTATCTGTTCATATTACGTGGCCAGCAAGATACTGTAACTAAAGTCAGGATGGCAAGGCACTGGCAGGAAAATGAACCTTCATGCAAAGTCAAGTAATTCCAGAATTGCTGTAGTAGTCTTGGATATCTAACTACGGAATCAGCTGAGATTTAATCTATGAAGTACAATTTAGTCATTATATATTAAAAAATCTCTTGCATCCACTTCATTTACTCCCTCACATTTACTCTTGAATAGTTGAAGCTGACATCAATAGGGACTATCCAATTAAAAGCAGAGATGCAGCATTGAGCAAAAAGCTCCTTGTGATTGCTCCTTTCAGAAAAAGTATATATTGCTCAAGTCTTTGCACTTCTCTCAGATGATAGAAAGACATTCATTCGACTGTTAGCTTTTGAAAAGATCTCACAGCTGTACAGTACATTTTTGGAGGTTGAATGATATTAATCTTTCTCTGTTTTATAGGTGAACTGTGAAACAATCTTAAAATCAGTTCATTAACTTCTGTAGGCAATTACATCCAGGCTCTCAAATGTCTTTCATTTTGAGGGTCATTGCTCATTCTAGTCCCAAAGTTACCTGTATTCTGCACAAATTAGGTGTTCCCTCACTTGTATTATTGAAAATCATTTACACTAGAAATAAAGATTCAAGAAAGTGAGATAATAGAAAGCTATTTACACTAAATAAATGAATCCCCCAGCATTTTAAATTTCCTGCATCAACATGTTTTTTGTCTCTCTCATTTTGAGATTTTATCACACCATTACATCCCAATTTTGGGAGGGTAAGAGTTATGATTACATCTCAGGGACAACTTATGCCTGTAGGTATTTAATAGGGATTTAAGGGCCTCTCGCAGTGGCCATTGAAGTCAATAAGAGTGTCTCCATTGATTTCAGTGGTTTTTGGATTAAGCCCTAAGCGAGAGCTAAGGAACCTTGCAGGATCTGGGTAATCTGACAAATTTGCTCACATTTATTCATCTTGAAACGGTACTTCCAGCCCCGCTATTCATTTTACCCTCACAAATGTGTCATTGATTTATACTGAATACTGCAATAATAACCCCCAATGTAAATTTAATAACACTTTGAAACATTGAGAAGTTCATTAAGATGAACCTGATCCAGCTCCCACTGAAATCAATGCAAGTCATTCAACTGACTTTTGTGGGAGCTAGGACTGGGGCCTAAAGGGTTTTAAATCAGATTTAATAAGTGATCATTATGTAAATCCAGGAACTTCCATTGGCTTTTCAAAAAATACATGGTTTTTAAACATCTGTTTTTAAAAGTAATTGAACTTCCAAATTGAGGCATCTAAAAGCCAGACACCCGTGAAAAAATTCTCTGTAGTAACTCAGAACCTACCACATCTAATACTCCTTTACAGGTCATTGGGCACATTTACCACTAGTAGTTAATTGCCAAACTAGGCTGTCCCATACCATCCCTTCCATAAACATATCAAGCTCAGTCTTGAAACCAGCTTGCTTTTTTGCTCCCAGTGCTTCCCTGTGCCAGAACTTTACTCCTCTGACGGTTAGAAACCAGTGTCTAATTTCAAGTCTAAACTTCCTGATGGCCAGTTTATATCCCTTAGTTCTTGTGTCCACATTGGTGCTGAACTTAAATAACTCCTCTCCCTCCCTTGTATTTATCCCTTTGATGTATTTATAGAGAGCATTCATATCTCCCTTTAGCCTTCTTTTGGTTAGGCTAAACAGGCCAAGCTCTTTGAGTCTCCTCTCCTTAGCCCTTCTTTAAACAAAGCTGCACTTCCTTACATCAGGGGTGAATTTGATCCCCATCTCAAAGAATTTTAAGATCCCTAGGGAGAAGATTAGGCTAACAGAATAGATCTATATGTTAATTAACGCGTGATTTCACTTTTCCTTGGCTCATCCTTCTGCATTAAAAATAGCAGCACAGTTCTATAGCAAGTTGGCATGTGAATGTGACTCAAATACCCACTTGGCACCCTATTTTCCTGGTGATTATTGTGTGGAATATAGTACCCTTTGGCCTCATTGTCAGCTCCAGCCCAGCTGGTGTAGCATCTGCAAAAAACAGATGCCAAACTCTGTAAGGTATATTTTAACAGCAGGTTCTGATCTTTGGTTGACTTCCTGCAGGGTCTTGTGTGTGAGAAGGAATGCAACCACTTTTCTCAGCTGTAGTGGAGGGTCATCTGGACTTGGGTATCTTGTAAGAATCAGTTCTGTTTAAGGTTTTTTTAGTGTAATGCATTAAGCTAAGGGGTACATTTGCAATACATTGCACAGAATACTTAGAGACTTGTTATTTTACATATCAAAGTCCCCACATGCCACAATGAAACTGTCTTGTATATGCAGTACTTAAAATATTACTATTTGACCTACTTTTTATAGTTCTGTTTGCAAAGTCCATGTCTTTTTATTATTAATTATTATTAATGCCCATTTTCTCTTAAAAATGTTTCAAGTCTGTTTACTCCATAAAAGAATAAAACAATTCATTCCATGAGCCCAGCTCTTGTGAGCAACCCTGAAACAAAAAGACAGAATGATTTTACTTTCTCCACAGTTCAGACTGTACGAGGCTTTCTTATATCAGTTTAAGTCCTCTAGAACAATGTTTCTGAACCTCATTTAAGTTGGCAACCCCTTACTCAGAGTAAAAAAAAATGGATTCCTTTATATTTACTATAAAAGTAAGAGCAAAATGTGAATCAATGATGATAATAAGACTAGATTATTTATCTGAGTGTGTGTTTCCAGAGGCTGACAGAGAATACTTGACCTAGCAGGGTAAAGGTGTGTGTGGAAAGGGGGAATGAGATTTTTCTTTGCTTTTTAGATTGTAATAACATTTTCAATGATCTCCTAGGAGTCGCAGGTCATTGGTTGAGAAACACTGTTCTAGAAGCCATACATACAAAATCGGAAGCTCAAAACGTCTTTTAAGGCAAAAGTGTTGAATAAATGGAGCTGAGTTGAAGAATTTTTTGGACTTAGGTGCAGCCTTGTTTTAGTCAAATACTCTTGGTAAGATCTCGTGCACAGTAACATTTTGGAGATGTAGGACTGCATGATATTATATTTACTACCAAATTAGGAGCATCAAACTCTACAGAATCCACTAGGGGTCTGATGAGAAAGAGTGAGAGACAGAGACAGTATGATCTACTGGACTCAGCCGATGTCTGGCAGCCAAGCATTTCTGTGTTTAATCACAGTTCTACCATCCTATGTGGTGTTAGTAATCCTTTGCATTACAGCACCTTTCATCCACAGATCTCGATCGAAGTTTTACAAATGGGAAGCAGGACATTTGACTTTCCCCAGGCCTGTCAGCAGCAGAGTTGAGACAAAAATCCAGATTTCCTTTGTCTCAATCCAAAATTCAGTGTTGCTAGACCATACTGCCTGCTGTTCAAGTCAGTGCTCCCAGGTAGCAGCTCCAGGGGTGCAAGATTCCCCATTTCATGTTCCACATGGTGGGTAATAAATACGAAAGTACTCCATGCTTTCCATCTTTATGCCCTAAGGTCAGATCTCTATATAGAATCAATTTTTGCTTCTTCTACTTCCACACTTATGCAAGGTTTTTGGACTGGAAATCCAGCTTTCCCAGTGATCTGAGTCCATTTATGACAGCTGTTTACTCTGTTTCTAGGTGGTGCTTTGTTTTCCTATTCATTATACTCTCTTCCTTGCTGTGCGTTTCATTAGACTGACTGCAGCCAGCATATTTCATGTACCGCATGCCAGGGAATAACATAAGCGGACTCCATCTTGTAAAACTAAACTGGCTCTTTATTAAGAGAACTATTTACAGAAATGCTAGAACTGCAGCCAGCATTCGAGCCATGTGCATACAGACTAACTTCCTAGTGCATCCTCCAATTCTTCTCTCATGCAATCTGTGGTCATTACTCTTAAGTTCCGTACAGGTTGCTACATCCCCAAAGGGGGTGGGGAGGAAGTGGGGCCATGTCTCTTCCCCACTGGCCAGCCCCAGAGAGGAGAGCACATACAAAATGGCAGGGACCTATGGGAGAGTTTGTGCCTCTTGAAGCACAGTCTCCCCTGCCACTCCCCAGTTGGAAGAAAAGCACTATCACTTAAGGCTGTATCTAAAGTCATAAGGGCCCAAATGTGGCTAGTGGTGACACTGCTTTTCCATCTTTAAAATATAGATAAATACTTACCTACTGTACTGGAGAAGGGGCCTGCGGACATGCACTTGTTCAAGCTTGTACGGCACTTTGAAAATGAAAATAGTATAATCAGTATTATCTGTAACAAATATGATAATTAGATATCGTTTAGAGAAAGAAAAAAAGTCATTTCACAGGCAAGAGCAAAATTTCCTCCCTTATTCCAAGCTCTGTTACCATTTTGCAGGGCTAAGGGTGGAGTTTACTTCAGTTTTTGCTTAGCCAAATGGTAGCCGTAGGAATGGCCAGTACAGAGGCTTTGAGAACTAAAAAAGAATGCAGTCAATTGACACATGTGAAATTTGGTGAAAAATGTTCACCAATTCTTATCACATGTAATTATTAACTCCCTTTTACAGAAAAGAATACAAAGGCTGAAAGAGTTATGACTTCCCAAAATCTCTGCAAAATATGGTAAGAACCAGGGTTAGAACTGAGATCACATGACTGAAAGTTTAATGTCTAATGCACTACACCCCAGTGACCCCAGGCCAGTCGTATTAAGTCAAAACTTTCAATCGTGGCTGTGTAAAATTAGAATCCTGAATCTGTATTTGGGCACCTAGATCAACGTGGCCTGATTTTCAGAATGGCTGTGGAACACCATATCCCATTGTATTTAATGGGAACTGTTGGTTTTCAGACACTTTGAAAATAAGATCTTGATTTAAGTGCCTTAAATATAGATTCCAGGATTTGACACAATGTCCACTGTAATCATTGAAAAGACTCTTCGACTTCAGTGGCCATTAAAATCAGGCCCCAAGACCATATAACCTGAGACACATATGTTCAAACATTTTAGAAAGTTTTCTCTGTGCTTCCCTGTCTTTAAAATGGGAATAATACTTACTAGCCAAAAATGTGAAGATGTGAATGCCCAAATTTAGGCACTTCAATACTTGGACTGACTTTTGGCAGTGCTAAGCAGCTGAAGTTAATGGAAAGTTTATATGCTTAACACTCCGGAGGATCAGGCCCCCTAAGTATCTAAGTTGGAAGCCCTAAAACTGAGAAAAACACCTTATTCAGTCATTTAACCTCTCTAACCTGCAATTCTCTCATCTGTAAAATGGCGTTAATGATATTAACCTACTTTAGGGGGCTATTGTGGGGCCTAATTAAAATGTTTTAATCTGCTATATATGTGCAAAGTATTACTAAAGTGGCTATCTATCCAAGTTAGGGAAGAACTCAAATGCTGGTCTTACAGCCTTTTGTTCTTTCATCTATGTCTGCTGCCCCTATTTCACAATATCCTTGACTTCCCGAAGTGCTTGTGAAGTCTGCTAGACTTTCAGAGTCCTTGAAAATTTAAAGGAAGTTTAAAGCACTAACCAGCAACTCCAGAGTTTTCTTTAAACACAGCAGAAAAAAGGAACACTATTTCCCAAGTCTATTAGACTGTTAGGGAGCGTAGGGAGTAATCAGGGATAATAAGGGTATTACAGAGAAACTTAATGATTTCTTTGCATCAGTTTGCATCGCGGACAATGATGGGTAGATGTCTACCCCAGAGCTACTCTTTGTAGGTAACAGTGAGGCACTCTTAGAAACTGAGGTATCAAAAGAGGAGGCACTGGAATAAACCGATAACTTGACATAAATCACTGGGCCTGGAAAACCTTAATTCAGGAAGTCTGAAGGAATTTAAAAATGACATGGCTGAGCTCTTAATAAATTAAACTCCACTCCTCAACCACAGGGCTGTACTTACATTGTACTTACCTTTAAAAATGCATTGAGGCAATATGGAGGATCACAAACCATGACTCTTTTTCAGTGTCAGGTACATTAGATGAAAAAAATGAAGATAGAACTATAAAGCACATAACTGAAGACTGAAACGATACCATAAGTACCAAACCAGACCAGCATCAGTGAAATGAAATCTTATCTGACTAACCAGCTGGAATATGATTGTGTCAACAAAACAGTAGATAGAGAAGATCTGGCTAATACAATTTATCTAGACTTTCAAAAAGCCTTTGACAAAGTCCCTAACAAAAGGGTATGAAGGAAATGAAGGATTCATTTGGTCAGAGGTAAAATACTGTCTGGATTAGGAACTGGGTAAGGATGAAAATGAGGGTCAGAACAGATGGTCACCATTCAGATGGAAGGAGGCTAATGGTAGAGTTCTCCAAGAATCTGTACTAGGATTAATATTATTTAATAGATTTATTAATTGTGTAGAAAAGGGCATGAAGTATGAGGGGGGCAAAATCTGGATGACTTACTATTATTGAGGCTGCTCAAGATTGTGAGGAACTTCAGAAGGACTTTACGAAGATAGGGTGATACCTGTATAGCATAGCTGCAGGTGAAATTCAGCATGGACAGGTGCAAAATTCTTAGATTCTCAATTCATACATTCTAAGGCCAGAAGGGACCATTGTGATCATCTAGTCTGACCTCCTATATAGTACAAGCCATAGAACTTCCCCAAAATAATTCCTAAAGCATATCTTTCAGAAAAACATGCAATATTGATTTAAAAATTGTCAGTGATGGATAATCCACCGGGAAACTTGATACATTGTTCCAATGATTAATTACTCTCACCTTTAAAAATTTACACCCTATTTCCCGTCTAAATGTGTCTCACTTCAGTTTCCAGCCATTGAGTTGTGCTATACCTTTCTCTGCTAGACTGAAGAGTTCATTAAGTATTTGTTCCTGATGCAGGTACTTATAGACTGTAATTAAGTCACCCCTTAGCCTTCTCTTTGTTAAGATTAATAAACTGAGATTCTTGAGTCTCTATAAAGCATGTTTTCTAACTCTTTTATCATTTTCATGGCTCTTTTCTGAATCCTCTCGAATTTGTCAACATCCTTTCTGTATTCCAGCAGCTATCACACCAAAGCTAAATACAGAGGTAATGTGACCTCTTTACTCCTACTCAAGTTCTCTGTTTCTGATCCCAGGATCACATTAGCTCTTTTGGTCACAGCATGGCAATGGGAGCTCATGTTCAGCAGATTATCCACTCGATCCCCAACTCTTTTTCAAATATCTCTGAATCTATGACCTATCTGCATCATTATTTGCCACTTCCCCAATGTTTGTGTTATCTGCAAACTTTATCACTGATGATCTTATTCCAGGTGGTTGATAAAAATGCTAAATAGCAAAGGGGTAAGAACCCATCCCTTTGGGACCCCTGCTGATTCACATTGGAAGAAACAATTTGAACTACTCATTCAAATATATGGGTTCTCAACTTACTTATTAATTTACTTGGGTGATAAGAGCATAATCTGCAAATACAATGGCTTGAACAGGTAAACCATAAGGCATATCAGCCCTCTACTTTCAACAGCTGGCTTATCCATTACATGGATTTTACATCTTCTAAAGTGTGTAGTACTGACCACTGGTGGAGACTAGAATTCTACACTAGGTAGGTGGAACATTAGTCTGATCAATATGGGACTCCTTAATATATGATCCTGATGTAAGGACCCAGGGACTAAAACCTGGGTCTGCAGAGCCTGGCATAGCAGATATTCCTACAGTGCCACTAGGAGGCCATACAGAGGCACAGCCAGGAAGCAGGTGGCAAAGGAAATGCTGCCCAAGAGACCCAGAGTGAGGGTCTCTCTGAGTGGCCAAACACCCTATCTAAGCTCAGGGTTGCCCCAGGAAGTTGTCTGAGCAACCACAGAGACTTTGGCCTGCTGCAGTGCCAGACTTTGTTTGATCTCCGGTCTCCAGCTCCAGCCTGACTCTGACCCTGCCTCTTGATTCTAGCCTAATACTACCTCTGATCTCTGGTCTCCGATCCTGGCCTGACTCTGACCTTGACTCTTGCTTACAGAACCTGGCTCTTGTGATTTCTCCAACTCCTGACCGACTACTACCATCCCTGATGTGCAGACCTCAGTCCAGCTGTGACTGCTAGCTACATCCCAGTCCCTTGCACTTATGTTCTGCACTTGTGCCTCTGAACATTCTAGGTTTTGTATTGAGCAAAGAAATCCAACAAGAAACGCAATTGCACGTGAATAAAAAGAAATCCATACATGCTCACAAGTTCGAAACAAGCCATTGTACAAACATTTTTTATTCAGCTATAGTTATCTCTGTACAAGGTTTCTCCTGGGAACACATAGGACAAATGTTATTTTAAACAGTTTTTGACTGATAATTTCCAAAAAATTCTCCTTTTGGTTGATACTAATCATATAAAATTTCAGCCTAAAAAGCCATTAAGTGAAATAGGGAGGTTGTAATAGGAGCTGTATTTCAGTCTAAAATCTAAAGGCTGGTAGCACAACAATATAAAATACATGAAATAGCACGTGAAATGCACATAGTGACACAAAGAGAAATCCATGGCCAGCTGAGTTAAGGACCATAAGGAGTTTTAAAGTATATTAGGAATAAAAAGAATCCTAACAATGGTAGAATTACAGATGGAAATGGTAGAATTATCAATAATAATGCAGAAAATCCAGAAGAGTTACATACATATTTCTGTTCTGTATTTGATGAAAAATATGATGTATTCATATCATATAAGGATGATCACACTTCTTCCATTCTATTAGTATGCCAGGAGGATGTTAAACAGCAGTACTAAAGTTAGACATTTTAAAATCAGGAAGTTCAGATGAATTGTATCCAAGAGTTTTAAAAGGGCTGGCTGAGGAACTTGCTTGGCCATTAATGCTGATTTTCAATAAGTCTTGGAACACTGGAGAAGTTCCAGAAGGCTAGAAGAAAACTAATGTTGTACCAATATTTAAAAAGCATAAACAGCATGACCCAGATAATTATAGGCCTGTTCAGTCTGACATCAGTCCTGGGCAAAATAATGAAGCAGGATAATTAAAGGAGGGGAATATATATATAATGCCAGTCAACGTGGGTTTTGGGAAATAGATCTTGCCAAACTAACTTGATCTCTTTTTTGATGAGATTACAAATGTGGTTGATAAAAGTAATAGTGTTGATGTAATATGCTTAGACTTCAGTATGGCATTTCACTTGGTACCTAACAACATTTTGTTAAAAAATTAGAATTATGTTAAATTAAGATGGCACATGTGGAATGGATTAAAAGCTGTCTAGCTGGTAAGTCTCAAAATGTAACTGTCATTGGGGAAACATCACTGAGTGGGTGTGTTTCCAATGGGGTCCCTGAGGCATAGGCTTCTGGCTCTATGCAGTTTAACATTTTTATCAATGACCTGGAGGAAAACATAAAATCATCATTGATAAAGTTTGCAGCTGAGACGTAAATTGAGGGAGTGGTAAAATAATGAAGAGGAAGGGTCATTGTTAGAAAGTGACGTGGATCACTTGGTACCTTGGGCACAAACAAACAATATGTGTTTTAATATGACTAAATGTAAATGAATACATCTAGGAACAAAGAAAGAAGGCCATTCTTACAGGATGTGGAACTCTACCCTGGGAAGCAATGACTATGAAAAAGAGTTAGGAGTCAGGGTGGATAATCAGCTGAATGTGAGCTCCCAGCGTGATGCTGTGGCCAAAAGAGCTAAGGTGATCTTGGAATGCACAAATGGGGAATCTCAACTTGTAGTAGAGCGGTTGTTTTACCTCTGTTTGTCACTGGTGCAACTGCTGTTGGAATACTTTGTTCAATTTTGGTGTCCACAAAGCAAGAAGAATGTTGATAAACTGGAGAGAGTTCAGAAAAGAGCCAGAGAATGATTAAAGGATTAGAAAACCTGCCTTAAAGTGATAGATTCAATGAGCTCAATCTGTTTAGCGGAACAAAGAGAAGGTTAAGGGGTAACTTGTTTACAATGTATAAATACCTACATGGGAAACAAATATTTGATAATGGGCTTTTCAGTCTAGCAGAGAAAGGTATAACATGATCCAATGGCTGGAAGTTGAAGCTAGACACTCAGACTGGAAATAAGGCATATTTTTTAGTGGTGAGAGTAATTAACCATTGGAACAACTAACCTAGGCTTGAGATGGATTCTCCATCATTGACTATTTTTAAATCAAAATTGGATGTTTTTCCAAAATAATATGGAAAAAAACTTTGGGAAAGTTCTATGGCCTGTGCTCTACAAGAGTTCAGACTAGATAATTACAATGGTCCCTTCTGGGCTTGGAATCTGTGGCAGTGCACAAAATCACAGAAATTTCCCTACTCTTACTATAAATCAAGCATGGGAAATTGATACATTTTTGACCACCTAAGAAGCTAAAATAGTTGCTGTAACTGTGTTGGGACAGGGACCCAAGAAAGATGTGCGCCTATAAAGCTCCACACTCAATCCATCCAGACATAAATACGCAAGATTATCTGGAGATGGTCCTGCTTGCAGACAGGAACTCCTTTCTGGCACATGCCTTCTCTTGTACCCATTCTCTTCCTCGTACTGTGCTGCCTCATAAAATGATACAGTACCATATCATACTGTGATGTCCAGACCAATGACAACAGCAACCAGAATTGGTTAACTCTCCTTTGCAGCCTGGTCTGATTTAATTCTGCACTATAGGTCTTAGGTCAGCAATCCTGAGGGCTAGTGTACATTATAAGAAACTATCCTCATGGATCAGTCCAAATTTATCTGTCCCAGGTGTTTTAGTAATGGTGGCACACCAAAAAACTTCATTGGGTTCAATGGCCCTTAAACTCATATTTCCATCAGCTCTTCCTGGCAATCTAGAGTTACTCACATTCTCTATGTCTCTTTGTTTACTTAGGTGTGTTTCTTTGTTTCTGAATCCAATTAAACACATTTAAGAAGGAGATATAGTACATTTTAAAAGGCTGGAATTGGGAGTTTCTCATATTACCACTATGTGCACTACTGACATGTTGTTGTATGCCAGAGGAACAGGTAAACGTGTGGTATGAATGATGTTCCTAATGAAAGTTTTCCTATATGCAACTAAACATCCGTTATATGCACTGTATGTCAGTCATTTTTCCTCCCTCTTCATCACAATATGCAGAGAATTCTTTTTTGGGTGTTGGCTGGTGAGTCTTGCCCACATGCTCGGGGTTTAGCTGAGGTCTTCAAATCTCACTTTTGAGGATTTCAATAACTCGGTCATGGGTTCGGGGTTGTTATAAATGTGTATGGGTAGGGTTTTGTGGCCTGCCTTGTGCAGGAGGTCAGACTAGATGATCATATTGGTCCCTTCTGACCTATGAGTCTATGAGTCTATGAGTCTATAACAAATACTGCCCTAGGGTAGTGAACCTCGAAAATGTGCACCTGACATCTTAAATAGACAAATCAATCACCAGCCATCACCATCTATTGTACTTTCTTCATTCTAAATGTGGCCTTTTGTGTTACTGATGCATTGTGTTACTGTAATCCCGGGGTTGAATGGGAATTTATGATTAGGACATTTCACTGAATGGACATTTCAGTGACCTCCCCACACAAAATAGAGGTGTTTAAAATACAGAAATAATGACCACCTAATTTAATAATGAGTAGCTCAATTGATATTTTTACAGCTGCTACCTAATTTCAGTCTGAGACTGTAGCTGTCTGGGGAGGAGTTTGGCTAGTAACACTTTTAATCCTCTTGCTTAATAACTATAGCATTCCTATGATGATCTTTAAAATGCAGTTGTTCTGTTGAATTATCCATTTTTGTATTTTTATACCTATCTACCTAATTGACTATAATAGACTTTTATCTGGACTGGAAGACTAATCGAATATACCACTGTGAAACCAAATTATTGGGATCCTGTTTGAATGAGAATTCAGAGCATTAATGAAGGATAATGAACCAGGAATGCATATGTAAAAAGGTCACAGATTGATCCCCTGTTGAGATAAGAGTCTGGAGAAATACTAGGCCTTTCAGAAATAGAACTCTAACTCAGATTTAGGCTTCAGAATGTCTTCTTAAATGATTTAAAAGGTATAGACGGGACAGTGATAATCTGGAAGTCAATTTTAAGCAGAGTCATGAGGAACAAAAAAAATTCAGATGGAGGGGTAAGACATTTCCATGACATCAAAGTGTAGCATCAAAGGTGTAGTGGTCTGGGGCCTAATTCTCCTCCCATACCGGTTTTATGTTGGTGGAATCGTACTGACATAAAAAATGTTCAAACATTGATGTGTAAATTTAGGCACCTAAATCCTTACTTAACCACTGAAATAAAAATGATTTAATTCTTAGAGATGCTGAACTGCTGCTGCTGTCAATGATATTAGTGAGATGGGAGAATCTGGCCTGTGGTCTGTTCACTACAGCACTGTTTCACAAACTGGAGATTGCTTTCCGAGTGTGTGGTGGGGTCTGGTGGGTCTGTCTAAGGAAACTACAGGACAGGAAAATACCAGTGGTCTGGAGGTCACCTTTGAGCTACCCCATCTCCTACTACAAAATATGTTTCTGCAAGTACATGAGAAACAGAGGGAGCATCCTTGAAAGTCACCTTCTTTTCCTAATTTCTTCATTGGTCTGTAATGGAGGCTGTTGCAGTAACTGCTCACCTGTACAGGATGTTAGGCTCAAGTAGCCCCCTGCCTATCCATGCTTCTCTTCTCTGCCTCTGCAGCACTCCTTGGGGAGAGCACATCAGGCCTGACTTTGTGAAGACACACTGAATTCCCACACCGCATTCTGCATAGCATGTAGCCTCCTGGTGAATGGGATGTAGCTGGAGAGCCAGAGGAGGAGAAAGGAAGAATAACTAGAGGAATGGACACAGTAAACAGAGCAAAAAGAGAGAGAGAAAAATAAAACATCAGTGAAAAAGGACAGAAACTAGACTTTAAAAAAAAAATCACAAAAATGGCCCAACAATGCTGGGACATACCCAGGAGGAGAGGGCATGGAATGAGGTGCTCGTTTGCATTGCAAGGAGGGTTGGAAAAGAAATTTGGAAACCACTATGTAAAACATTAAAAAATATTTACTGAGCCATGGAAGTATAAACTTGGGAAAAAAAAAGAGTGGGATATTTTAATGTATTTATTTTAAATGAGGCTTTAATTATAGTTAAAGGAGTCAAATTGAGCCATACTACACATTTTAGGTCCATCAGCTGCACACTAGGCAACATATGCAAATCTACTTCAGTTATTGTGAGTTGCAGAAAGATCTACATGACTGTGATGTTGCTTTGAGCAGCTTTGTCTATCCACAAGCATTGCCAAACTGCATGCAATGAATGGGCTTTTCACTTTTTTTAAAAAGGAGAATTACTATAGTCTATGTAATTTCATTCCTTGTGCTATATGGAAAAGTTGCTAAAGCACAAACACATTTCCATCACTGCCCTGGTTTATTCATTAAAGATGTACTATGACAAATGACTCAGTTCATAAACCTACAATGCTCAAGACCCCCCACGTCCATCAGTAGTTATTGCTCAGTTTAAGCTTTTTGTGTGAAGCTAATCTTTACTATCCCTTCAATTGTTTATTACGATTTCAATCTTAAACTAGTTTTAAGTAACTTTTATTACAATTTACATAATTTTCAAAGAATTTAATTTCTTAATGGAGCTTATGTCATAGCATCTGAGTGCTAATCGAAATAACAAAAATACAGGTTATTCAATATTACCCACAATGGGTTTGCCACCACTGCTGCAAAATGCATATTAGCAAGGGCGAGAGTAGTCAACTTCTATAACATATAAATAATGTATAGCTAAATCCAGATTTCAATCACACCCCCTCCAACTTCCCACTCGAAAAATATTATGCCATTTCTGTGCAAAAGGAGATAAACACACGTCTTCGGAAATATATTTTATAAAAAACATTTTATTGTATTGTATTTTTTAACTAAAGTGCTGTTGTAAAAGTAGACATCAAGGCTGAAAAAGATATACAGCAGGATACTGTACAAAATCTATATGGGGTGAACTTGGATCCATGCTGTAACTAATTCATTTTTTAATACATTGGACATTTTTTTAACAGTTGATTTTATTGGGAAGAGGCCAAAGTTGTTTGCTACAGCCAACAGCTATAGTGGTTTTGGCTGAATGAAATGAAAGTGTGCATGAAGGAAATCTTATGCTGTTCATAGCTAATGAATGTCTCTGATACAAATTCAATATTAAGTACAGATTATGGCTAGAATGGTTCTTTGGGGAATTCAGAAATATATCATATCTTATGGGGGATGCTAATTTAAAAGAATAGCTGGCCAGGAGGATGCATTTAATAACTAAAGATTTTTAATGAAGTAAAAGAGGAGTCATAAAACGTGTTTGGTGTGGCATAGAGAGAGAGAAGACAGATGTGCAATGGCAAGTCTTCCTTAGAAACTGCATGAGATTGATTCAGATTTTATGGAGTAGATAAGTTACTGTTTCCTTTTTTGCTGAAAGGTGAGAGGAACCATGCAGACTAGATCTATAACTAGTGTCTCCTATGAAGTAATGATTGTTTTAGACAGAAATTGAATCTATACAGTCTTCATTTGCATACAGTTCATTTAGAAGAACAGGAACCGGTGCTGTTATGCCTCATTCATTTAATAAAGCAGAACATGAGTAAAAATGAGTTTTTAAAAATCAGAGGCATGATAGGGTTTTGTCTCATTGTCTCAGGATAATAGACTCATAGAATTTAAGGTCAGAAGGGACCACTGTGATCATCTAGTCTGACCTCTACACAATGCAGGCCACAGAACTTCACCCACCCTCTCCTATAATAGACCCCTAACCTATGACTGAGTTATTGAAGTCCTCAAATAATAATTTAAAAACTTCAAAATAGGGAGAAATCTACCAGCAAGTGACCTGTGCCCCATATGGCAAAGGAAAGTGAACCACCCTCCCCCTGCCCCCAGGACCTATGCCAATCTGTCCTGGGGGAAAATTCCTTTCCAACCCCAAATATGGTGATCAGCTAAACCTTGCGTATGTGGGCAAGACTCACCAGGCAGACACTCAGTAAAAATTTCTCTGTAGTAACCCAGAACCCACCCCATCTAACATCCCATCACAGACCATTGGGTATATTTACTGCTAGTAATCAAAGATCAGTTAATTACCAAATTAAGCTGTCCCATCATACATCCCCTCCATAAACTTATCAAGCTTAGTCTTGAAGTCAGCTAGGACTTTTGCCCCCACAGTTCCCCTTAGAAGGCTGTTCCAGAACTTCACTCCTCTGATGGTTAAAAAACATTTGTCTACTTTCAAGTCTAAACTTTCTTATGGCAATTTATATTCAGTGGTTCTTCTGTCCACACTGGTGCTGAACTTAAATAATTCCTCTCCCTTCCTTGTATTTATCTCTATGATGTATTTATAGAGAGCAATCATATCTCCTCTCAACCTTCTTTTGGTTTGGCTAAACAAGCCAATCTCTTTGAGTCTCCTATCTATCATACGACAGGTTTTCCATTTCTCGGATCATTCTAGTAGCCCTTCTCTGCACCTGTTCCAGTTTGAATTCATCTTTCTTAAACATGGGAGACCAGAAGTGCACACAGTATTCCAGATGAGATCTGAGCAGTGCCTTGTATAACGGTACTAACACCTACCTATCTCTACTGGAAATAACCCTAGGACTGCATTAGATTTTTCCACAGCCACATCACATTGGCGGCTCATAGTCATCCTGCTCTGTCACTTCCAATTGATGTGTTCCCAGTTTATTGCTAAAATTCTTGTTTTTAGTCCCTAAATGCATGACCTTGCACTTTTCGCTATTAAATTTCATCCTATTTCTATTACTCCAATTTACAAGGTCATCCAGATCTTCCTGTATGATATTTCGGTCCTTCTCTGTATTAGCAATACCTCCCAGCTTTGTGTCATCTGCCAGTTTTTTAGCACACTCCCACTTTTTGTGCCAAGGTCAGTAATAAAATGGTTAAACAAGATTGGTTCCAAAACAGATCCCTGAGGATCTCCACTAGTAACGTCTCTCCAGCCTGACTGTTTACCTTTAAGTATGACCCATTGTAGTCTCCCCTTTAACCAGTTCCTTATTCACCTTTCCATTTTCATATTAATATGCATCTTTTCCAATTTAACTAATAATTCCCCATGTGGAACCATATCAAATGCCTTACTGAAATCTAGGTAGATTAGGAAATCTAGGTAAATTAGATCCCCTGCATTCCGTTTGTCTAAAAAATCTGTTATCTTCTCAAAGAAGGAGATAATCTATTTGTCCTTGGCTGCTAGAAGTTTCGCTACAGAAAATATAAAAAATAAGATGCTCCATTTGGTTTTAGAGAGCACCTTTTTATGGCTTTGTTTTGTTCTTTAGAGTCTTTTAAAAAAAATTTAAAAATTCTGTTCTGTGTTTCCTTTGTGTTTCTGGACACTTCCTGCTCTGTGATTATTTTCTTTTAATTATTTTTGAATGTTGACAACTTGGTAATTAAAGCTCCTACATTCAAACACATTGTGGGCTTCTGTGAAATAATCTTCTGAAGAAACATCTGCCTGTTAACATGACATTTTAAATATAATATTAATAGCTTTCTCTTATATAGCATCTATGATCGAGAAGCTCAGTGTTTTGCAAACCTTAATTAAATTAGCCTCAAAATGCACCCTACAAGCTGAGTAGATATTACTATCCCAGTTTTAGAAGCGAAGAGGCAGATGCACAGAGAGATAAGGAATGTAGAAACTGCCAGACAACATCAGAAGTTCTATGGCCTGTGTTATACAGGAGGTCAGACTGGATTAGCACAATGATCCCTCTTGGCTTTGGAATCTATGAATCTAACCAATGGTCCCTATAGTTCTGCCTCTAATAGAGATTAATACCAGATGCTTCAAAAGAGGATGTAAATGCTAATGTGTATATATGCTGTAGTCTTTTTGTGGAAGGAAGCCTCTTCCTAACACAAAGCAGGAAGTGGTTAGTTTATAAAGCATAAGAATTAATATCTCATTTTTTAGCCTATATTTTGTAATGTAAGTGACTTGTGCAAGGTCACACAGAATGTCTGTGGTGCAGCCAAGAATCGAACCAGAATTCCTGATTCCCAGTGCCTTAACCATTAGGGCATTTCTTTCTCTCTGTTAAACATGTTTCCCGTGGCCATCAGGATGTGTCTGAAACCAAAGCAATAAGATCAGTAATGGATGAAACTCCAGAAATTTGCTCTGGATAAGCATGCCAAAACTTGGAAGGCTTAGATGAAGTTTAGCCAAACGTCTTGGGTCATTAACGTTCATTTGGAAATGTCAGGAGAAAGAGATTCTTGTGATATTTTGTACCTCCTTTTCCTAGTCAGGCTGTGCTCATGGTAGCTTCAGCTCTTGTTGGGGTAGCTTGGTTCTTCAGCTCCTGGACCTGGCTGAAGCAGTGATGTTTAAGGGTGCAAAAAAACAACCAACAAACTAACCAAAGGGGTTTTTGAAACCTCAGTTTGCATTTGAGTCTGTTGTTGTTTTAGTCAAACTGGTCAAGCCATCTCATGGCAGTTCAGTACTAAGCGCCACATTCAGCCTTCCAGCCGTGTTGACCCTGGTAGAGTTCCCCAATGGTGGTCAGTAAGTTGCAGCAACAGAAAAGTACTAGTGCTTCCACTTCATCGGACGGCATGTGGGATGGGAATCATAGGGAAAATTCATAGCACCATAAGTGGGCTGCTGTTATGAGAATGTTCGTTCTCTTCTCTGGTCATTGAAGAAGCCGGACAACAGGAGGAAGAATCACAGGTTTATTAGCACCTAGAGCTACTGGGCGCGGCCAGCCCCTAGGGACCGTTGCTTAAGGTATTTATACAGAGGTACAAACAACTTTCAGAAGGAGGGTGGCAGGGCGTATTTTCTCATATGAGTGGAGAAAAGTAGAAGCTGTCTAGCTTATGTGGGAATAACATGATACTATTCTCTACAAGCTTATCTGTGTTTGAAGGTCAGGGCCGTTAACTGGCGGCTGTTGCAAGTTAGAATAGTTGAGACTGCCAAAAATGCCTAAAGGCAGTCAAAATGGTTTGCTTGGGCTAAAAACACAGAAAATGGCCTTGCTTAAGACAATTTTCCCCTCGCACTGCACTGGCCGGGAAGGAGATACGATGAGGATGGCCTGGGAATATCCTGATTTACCTCACTGCCTTGCTGAAGTTAGTTGAGAGCTCCGATCAACACTGCCACAATTTATAGTTGCACTTCCCTTCCCTTCCAGGTTACATCTCTCCAAAACAGCTTCTTTGAACCTGGGCCTACATCTGTTAAATTGAATTGATCTACAAGTATTAGAACTGCTGCCAGATGGATCTATAATAGCATGGCATAGAACGTGCGTGTGTATGCGCATTAGTCTTCACTTCCCATTTTTAGGAATATCATCTTTGGAAGTGAGGCATTTTAAATGTTCTGTGAAGATGTATTAAAAATTCATTATCACAACAAGGTAATTTGGAGCCAAGTTAAATCAGAGACATGTTAATGAGTGGAGTGCAGTTTTTGAATAATAAAATTCAGATTGGATCACTCAATGCATGATAAGAAAATCACAGCAGATGCTGCTGCTGCAAAGGTGGGAATTCAGGGCACAGCCTGCCAAGAAATGGCAAATCTATTTTGCAGAAACCCAGATATTCACTGATTTATGTCAGTGTCTTTATTATTTTGTGTGCCATCTCTCTGCAACTAATTTTCCCCTAGGAAGTTGTAAGTCACATTGACCTGTATGTTCAAACCACAGGGTCAGGAACAAAAACAAGATAAATGCATTTGTTAAGATACTTACAAAAGTTGGTACAAAAGGAACCTTTTTGCACAGAAATAGCTTTTCCGCTGGCTTTTTCAAAAGCAAATTAAAAGGGCAAGTTACCACCTCTGACTTGATCCAGAACTTCATGCCATTCTATATCGTGGCTCAACAGATTCACAGTGAAAAGGTAGAAAGAATCGTCTTTAGAACCAGTCATGAAATTTCCAGTAAAATAGGTTTTTGTTGGAAAATGCTGATTTATTGAAACTGAAACTTTTCATGGGAAGGATTGAGTTTAACAAAAATTTTGTCATGAAGGTTTCTCAAGTCCAGGATGCATTTCTGAGAGAGACAGAGACCCATCTGAGAATAGCCAATAGCCTAGTATGTAGGGCACTCACCTAGGATGTGAGAGACCCAGATTTTCTGCCTCATTTGGAGCCAAAGACCTGATCTGAGGACATTGGACTTTTATATGTTGGCTACTCTGTTATCCAAAAAGGGGAGAGACAAAACTGTGGCTTGTCCAGAAGGTTGAGTGAGGGGAAGAAACCATCACAGGGACAGAGCAACTATCAGGGGTACTAGAAAAAAAAAAGCCTGCCACACCATGCCCAGTCATGAGGGGGCGCTCCAGCCATGAGTCCACTCATCTACACAGACACAAATAATTATGGGCACCAAAATGGAGGCTAGAGGCATAAAATGTTCTTTGAGATTATAATAGTCTTTCATGTATAAAAAAAGATTAATCGAGAGGGCGAAGAGATGGTGGCAGAAGAGGACATGTCAAAGCACTTAGGAAACCAAGAGATTTCAAAATCCTTGTATTTGAGAGCGTAATCTTTAAAAAGTGCTTAAATCCTGTTTCTCAAAGACTAATTCTCAAACTTAATTAGCATTCTTTAGACATAAAAGACCTTATCTGATATAGGAACCAGCAAAAGATATGTAGCAAGCAGAAATGTTACCCAATCTGACTCTTCGGGGTGACATTTTAAATGCAGAAAATTAAAGCTGGCAGGATAATATTGACCTTTCAGCCTGAACAAATAGAATAGCGTTTGCTAAATCTAAATGGCTGCCTCTAGCTGCAGTAAACAATGTGTCTTTTAACACTAGTATGTAGGTCTGCGGTAGTTAACTTTTAGTAATCTCTCCTAGGCCTACATACACTCATTTGCAGCAGAACATGGAAGGGAGGAAATCCCAGAAATATGGTCCAGGGGTTGGAGGAATGGTAGCACATGGAGGTGGGAACATGTGACTATACAAACCTTCATTCCACAGAAGCTCTGTGTCATCAGGGAGGAACCAAGGAACAGCCACTCTGTGCAGTATGTGTTCCCTCCTATATGTGCCCATTTTCTGTGTGCACTAAAATTCACCACAAAGATTAAGTAATGATCTTCCAAGCTACATTAACTCCCCTCCTGTGCTTTGTGAAACCCTCTTATCACCAGTACATCTGTGACTTGTAAGGCAATGGCAATCAGGCAGACTGAGCTATAAGGGAAAAGGCCTGAGGGATTATGAAAGGACTCATCTTCCTTCCTCCACTCCCCAAAAGAAGATGTGCTTCATACCACATAATTATTGCTGTGCAGAAAGGGGAATATGCCATATTGGTTTAAGGCACTTTTATTCTAATAAAATTACATCCACATTAGGAGTTATTAGTGGTACTGTATAACTATTTCAATTTAAAAAAATCATACCCCTAACTAAAATAATTATACCTATATCAAAACAATGTAGACCAGCCATTATTTAAACTGGGGGACACTCTTATTTCAGCATGAATGGCTTATTTCAGTTCAATTTAAACCCAGTCACTTGAGTTAAGTCAAAATAAGCCACTCTTAAAGTGAAATGAGCATCTACCCAAGGTTTGTGTTGGCTTAACTAAACCATCTGAAATTCACACCTTTAAACTTGTGCAAGTCCCTTCATAGACAAGCCCATACTGGTAAAGTGGGTCATTTTGGAAAGGAGGGCCTTTTCTCAGATATCCCTTCAACTGTTCTCCCACATGGGCATCTACATGGGACATTTGACTTATGAACCCTTCCTACTTAAGACATGGGTTCAGGAAGAGAGTCTCTGGGTTAAGCTTAGAAGCAAGAGCAATAAGGGTGATGTTGTGGTGGGTATCTGTTATAGATCACCAGACCAGGAGGGTGAGGTAGATGAGGCTTTCTTCAGTCAACTAGGGAAAGTTTGCAGTTCACAGACCTGATTCTCATGGGGGACTTCAATCACCCTAACATCTGCTGGAAGAGCAATACAGCAGACCACAAACAGACCAGGAACCTTTTGGACTGTGTTGCGGATAACTTCCTGGTGCAAGTACTGGAGCAACCAACTAGGCACCATGATTCTCTCGACCTGCTGCTCACAAACAGGAAAGATTTGGTAGGGGAAGTAGAAGTGGGTGACAACCTAGACAGCAGTGACCATGAGATGGTTGAGCTCAGGATCCTGACAAAAGTAAGGAGAACAGCAGGACATGGACCATGGACTTCAGAAAAGCAGACTTTGACTCCCTCAGGGAGCTTATGGGCAGGTTCCCCGGGGAGGCTAATATGAGGGGAAAAGGAATCCAAGAGGGCTGGCTGTATTTTAAAGAAACCTTATTGAGGGCACAGGAACAAACCATCCCGATGTGCAGAAAGAATAGCAAGTGTAGTAGGCGACCAGCTTGGCTTAACAAAGAAGTTATTGGTAAGCTTAAACGCAAAAAAGAAGCTTACAAGAAGTGGAAGTTTGGTCAGATGACTAGGGAGGATTATAAAAATACTGCTCGAACATGCAGGAATGAAATCAGGAAGGCCAAAGCATAATTGGAGTTGCAGCTAGCAAGGAATGTGAAGGGGAACAAGAAGGGTTTCTACAGGTACGTTAGCAACAAGAGGAAGATTACGGAAAGTGTGGACCCCTTACAGAATGCGGGAGGCAACCTAGTGACAGAGGATGTGGAGAAAGCTGAGGTACTCAATGCCTCTTTTACCTCTGTCTTCACAGACAAGGTCAGCTCCCAGTCTACTGCACTGGGCAGCACAGAATGAGGAGGAGGTGAACTTCCCTCAGTGCTGAAGGAACAGGTCCAAGACTATTTAGAAAGCTTGGACATGCACAAGTCCATGGGGCCAGATGCAATGCACCTGAGTGTGCTGAGGGATTTAGCTGATGTGATTAGCTGATGGGATTTCAGAGCCATTGGCTATTATCAATCCCTTGTGGCAACTGGGGGAGGTC
Source organism: Mesoclemmys tuberculata (assembly GCA_007922155.1). Taxonomy (NCBI): domain Eukaryota; kingdom Metazoa; phylum Chordata; order Testudines; family Chelidae; genus Mesoclemmys; species Mesoclemmys tuberculata. The sequence goes on from ML675601.1 coordinate 69,786,531, forward strand.
CCTGATGACTGGAAAAAAGCAAATATAGTGCCCATCTTCAAGAAAGGGAAGAAAGAGGATCCAGGGAACTACAGGCTGGTCAGCCTCACCTCAATCCCTGGAAAAATCATGGAGCAGGTCCTCAAGGAATCCATTTTAAGGCACTTAAAAGAGAGAAAGGTGATCAGGAGCAGTCAGCATGGATTCACCAAGGGCAAGTCATGCCTGACCAATCTGATCGCTTTCTATGAAGAAGTGACTGGTTCTGTGGATGAGGGGAAAGCAGTGAACGTGATATACCTTGACTTTAGCAAAGCTTTTGATACAGTCTCCCACAGTATTCTTATTAGCAAGTTAAAAAAGTATGGATGAATGGACTATCTATTTTGGATGAATGGACCATAAAATGGATAGAGAACTGGCTAGAGCATAGGCTCAACGAGTAGTGATCAATGGCTCCATGTCTAGCTGGCAGCTGGTCACAAGCGGAGTGCCCCTGGGGTCGATCCTGGGGCTGGTTTTGTTCAACATCTTCATTAATGATCTGGAATGATCTGGGTTAGATTGCACCCTCAGCGAGTTTGCAGATGACATTAAGTTAGGGGAAGTGGTAGATACCCTGGAAGGGAGGGATAAGATACAGAAAGACCTAAACAAATTGGAGGATTGGGCCAAAAGAAATCTGATGAGGTTCAACAAGGGCAAGTGCAGTGTCCTGCACTTAGGATGGAAGAATCCCATGCACAGCTACAGACTGGGGACCGACAAGCTAGGCAGCAGTTCTGCAGAAAAGGATCTGGGTGTTACAGTGGATAAGAAGCTGGATTTGAGTCAGCAGTGTGCCCTGGTTGCCAAAAAGGCTAGTGGCATATTGGGCTGCATTAGTAGGAGCATTGCCAACAGATCACGGGAAGTGGTTATTCCCCTCTATTTAGCATTGTGTCCAGTTTTGGGCCCCCCTCTACAAAAAGGATGTGGACAAGTTGGAGAGAGTCCAGCGGAGGGCAACAAAAATGACTTATGAGGAGAGGCTGAAATAACTAGGCCTGTTTAGTCTGCAGAAGAGAAGAATGAGGGGGGAGTTGTTAGCAGCCTTTAACTACCTGAAAGGAGGTTCCAGGGAAGATGGAGCTAGGCTGTTTTCAGTGGTGGCAGATGACAGAACAAGGAGCAACAGTCTCCAGTTGCAGTGGGGGAGGTCTAGGTTGGACATTAGGAAAGTTTTTCACTAGGAGGGTGGTGAAGCATTGGAATGGGTTACCTAGGGAGGTGGTGGCATCTCCATCTTTAGAGGTTTTTAAGCTGCAGCTTGACAAAACCCTCGCCGGAATGATTTAGCTGAGGTTAGTCCTGCTTTGAGCAGGGGGTTGGACTAGATGACCTCCTGACGTCCCTTCCAACTCTAATATTCTATGATTCTATGAAGGAATTTTACCCCAGGACAGATTGGCAGAAGCCACTGGTGTTTTTTCGCCTTCCTCTGTAGCATGGGGCACAAGTTGCTTGCTGGTGGATTCTGTGGACCTTGATGTCTTTAAACCATGATTTAAGGACTCAATCATAGGTTAAGGGTCTACTATAGGAGTGGGTGGGTGAGGGTTTGTGGCCTGTGTTGGGCAGGAGGTCAGACTAGATGATCACAATGGTCCCTTCTGATTTTAAAGTTTATGAGCCACTATCACTATCTATCCTGAGCCACTCTTTTCATATCCGTTCAATTAAGTTCTGTAAATTTTCCATCTTCAATGCTGATTCTTTTGGTTGAATCATTTTGTGTGTTTCTCCAGCTACCCAAAGGTACACCTGCCACAGCAGATGCTCTGGCTTTATTCTTTAGACATATCCCATATATTTCCATCATTTTTTCTGGGTAACCTTGAAAATAAAGGACTGTTGAACTCTTTGATGAGTACTGGCATTTGTTATAAATTTATTCCGTTTAATACCTAGTATTTTCCTGTGGCATTTGCTTTTGAAGGCATTTAGTTGTGTGTCTGTACCTTTGCCAGATTTCCAGCTTTTGCATTCATATGCTAAGATGGACATAACATCTAAGTTGAACATTTGAAGTTTGGTTTTAATTGTAGATTTTCAATGATCAAATTATATTTAAGATGGGTGAATTCAGCTGCTACCTTGCCAGTTCATGACATTATGTTGTTCATGTCTCCATGTGCTTGCACATTACTGCCAAGACATGTGAATTGTGAATTGACTCATCTCTTGTAATGACTAAGTTGGGACAAATCTGGACATCCTTACTCAGGCAGAACTCTCTCTGAGTTCATTGGGAGCTTTCTCTGAGTAAGAGCTTTAGAATTTGGCCTGATGGAATTGAGGAAAGGCTGAAACTTTAAAATTCTGCTATGCTGATGATCTTTACCCTAGACAAAACACACAGCCAAAAGCCTCAATACAAAGATTTATGAAACACACAGAAATAGCCCACAGTTCAATGTTCAAGTTCATATTCAAATATTCAAGATCATTCCTTTTGTGAAACCGCTGTCGAGCATTGTTGATGCTGGCAAATTCACTTTTGTATTGAATGGTGTACCAAATTCTTCAAACAGGCAACACTAAAGTGCACTCTGCAATAAATTCTATAAATAATAGAAGCACCAAAAAGTTGTCCATTTGGATTTCTGTGGCGTATGTTTTAGCTGGTGGGTTGGCAAGTGAAGTCATATGAGGATTGCCCCAGTGGGTAACTACACCCATGCTGTTGCTTGAATGTTTATAGACTATTTAGGTGGACTCTCAGCCCCCTGCTAGGTTCAGCACATTGCTCTTAGCAATCCGTTTACTGAACTTTTGTATCAGATAGTTGGATGACATTTTAAAAAAACCCTCGAAAGCACAGAGAACTGGATACATAAATTTTTTAAAATGTCCAGTGAAGGTGAAAGAGGCTATTCCCCCTAAATTTTTGTTTCTGACTTTTTCAGGAGTAGAAGGGGCAGGAAACTTTCACTACAGTGTCTTTTTTGTTGTTGTCTGTCAATAGATCATTTTTAACACTGAAAGTTTCACTAACAAAACTGGCAGCGAACTAACCCGTGTAGATTTGCTTGGTCTCGAAGTGACTAACTCAGACCTCTAAAGGTAACACCCTGTCCCTCCAGCACCTGTACTTACCATTTCCCACCGTATGTTACATGTCCCCTGTGTCGGATGAGGGTATTAAGGGGGTGACCACTCTACCACCAGAAGATTCTTGGGAACATTTCAAAGGGGTGACATGAGTCTATCACCAGAGTGGGGAAGGAACTGGGAAACAAACCTACTGCAAACACTGGTTCTAGTGAATTCAGATGCCCTGTAATCATGAAGGCAGCCCCTCTCAGCTGCATGCTAGGGATTCTTGTGCAGTATTTCTAGTAAGCAGGTGCTAGGGAATGCTTGGAGTTCCTGGTCTTGCCTCAGGAAGGATTATGGGGAGTTCCCTGCTCCTGGATTCTGATCATCAGGATCCAATTACCTGGACATGTTAAGATAAGCAAGTGTAGGCAAGATGAGAAACCACTGAACATTTGGTAATGGGAGAAGAAATTGGGAAATAACTCCAATGTAACCAGATACATGACACAGGAGAGAAATTATTGTACAGAGAACAGACTATTCCATGTCTTCCTCCTAGATCATAAACCTAATGAAAAATTGCTGGAATGCTGCTATAACTGAGATTGAACACACCTTGACCATCCAAAAAGCTATAAAGGTGTGTCAGTGAGCCAAAAAGAGGTGAAGTGACTTGCCATGGGTCATATAGGAAGTTTGTGACAGAGATGAGAATTGAATCCATATCTTCTGAGTACCAATTTAGGGCCTTAACCACACCATCCTTCCTCCAACAGCTTGTTATACTGTAAGCCAAAACTGTTTTTAGAAGATTCATACAGTCCATTCTAGAGAAGCAGAACAGTCTTCAACCTCTTGGAAGAGGTCTTGTAGGGAGGTTGCGTGGATCCTTCTCTGCTTGGTGTTTCTCATTCAGAAAAGATATAGCCCAAAGGGTCTCTCCCACACGGTACGTCACTTTCAGGGCTTCACTCCAAGGGATACATGGGAGACATTTGCTGACCACAGATGAAGGCAGAGTTATGGGGAAGTAGGAAGAGGTTGAAGAGGATGACTGCAATTAATTTAATAAGCAAATGTAGAGCTGGGTGAGTATTTTTCAGTTTTCAGGCACTACTGAAAAAAATAGTGTTTTGGGTTGAATAAAAATGGAATTTTTAGAAATTTTCAGCAAATTGAAAAGGTAAAATAAATAAATCAATCATTCGGGTCAATCACGTCATTTCATTCAATCTGAAACAAAACATTTTTTTTCACTTTGGATGTTTTTAATATTTCAAATTTTTAAAAAGCAAAAGAAAAGGAAGACTAAGGTTGTTACAGAAAAATCAAACCATTCCATTTAGAAAATGTCTAAATGAAACATTTTGGATTTTTTTTAGGTTTTCTCGACTAAAATAATTTGGCAAAATCAACACAATTTGGCAAAATGTTTCAGTGTCACCAAATCTGCGCGCTCACCCCTCCCGCCCCCGCCCCCCCCCAGTGCATGCACACACAAATTTCAGCTGAAAAATTTTACCCAGGTCTATCTAACTGTTTAGCAGTTCATGGGCAGAATCAGCCATGTGCCATTTCAGTCACTCTTTAAGCATATCTAAACACCTGTGTTCCCCCAGATCAGAACAGGAGAACTAGCTGTACAGCAGCATCAGTGGCATTTTTTCCACTTGTTTAGTCAAATTCATGTTGTAGGGTGAATGCCTATGGGTTTTTCATTTAACTTTTTTTTAATTATGACTCCTGATGCCATGTGCTGGGAGTGTGCTAAAGTTGACTCTTGAGGAGTACCAAGGCACTGTCTTCAAGAATTATAGGCATTTTTAGCTCAGTGGCTGTACCAAGTTTTAAGATTAAATCATCCTTGTGGTACTAAGTGCAACAGCCTGACTGGTCCATTGGAGCCAAGCTCTGGCTAGTTATGTGCAGGTGCACTAGAGAGGGAGAAGCTGACACAAATATTTACACCCACAAAGGAGGCAGAAATAATTTGGTTGGCAGCAACTGGCAGTGTGAGGAGGCAGTGCCAACTAAAGATGCCACTGGCCACCAGATAGTGCTGGCAGGAATCTTTGGGGCTGAGTGGAGTCCATGCTTTGGATGATTAGAGACTCATATTGGAATCACTGGGGCTCTGTAGCGGGGGTGGGCTTGCAGGGCTAATTTTGTTTGGAGACCAAGTTAGTTAGGTGGCAATATATGGCAGGTTGGTGTTGGGGTATCCTGTGAGGTGCCAATGCACAGAGTTGTCTTGGCATCAATCCTGTCAGCTCAGCAGATGGCCAGAATCTGCCCGGGGACTTTTTTTTTTTTTTTTAAATGGACAAAACTGTTATAGAAATCCACCAGGGACATCAGGATAGCCTTGAGAATGGAAATCTTCATTGTTTCCAATCACAAGGTCACCCTATGCAGTTGCACCCTTCTAATGAGGCAGTGAGACCTTCTCCCCAGCATCACTGAGAGGTGTCAAGTCAAACACAGGTGTAATGCCTCCCCAAACTATCACCCTACCCCAACAATCTAGTGGATTACAGGCTTGGATCTATTACTAGTACATAACAATTATGAAGAAGAAAGGTAAAATGTGTGTCATAATTGGGTCACAGCAGGCTTGCTCAAATGGCAGCCAGCAGGCCAAATGTAGCTCATGGAATACTGCTTTAATATTACCTGTGGCCACCTATGAGGATGTGTGCCTTATTCTTGAAATCTCTAGCTGTAAACCAGCCAATGAGGCAGCTGGAGAATGTTCTGGGCTCTACAGGGAAGCAGAGAGAAAAAGAGAGGACACATTTTAAGGATAATACCACTTTCCTTATTCTAATGTAGTTCCTTGTCCTGTATTAGAAGAAAGTGACTGTTTTCGTGATGCTTCACTCTTGCCACAAAACCTTTATCTTTAAATAGAGGTACCTCTCAAGATATGGCATGGTCTACTTGGTTCAAGCTGGCATTTTTCATTCTGGGCCTTGTAGTCTCCATGGACCACAATACAATATTAACATTAAGGACATCTGCAGTCTTACTTCCTTACTTACTTAAATTAAGTGAGGACTTCTAACTGCTGGCAAGTTGTCAGCATGACCTTTAGGCAAAATTGGGAAGTTCCTGTGTTACAGAATCTATTTCAATTTCCTTTTCCACATTCAACATTAGTGTTCCTATTGAAAAAAAAAATCTGAAGGAAAATTACAAATCAACTGCTAAAGCCTTCCTTGTGAGAAGATATAGGAATCAAAACTGAAGAGCTTTATCCTACTCTCCAAAACAAAAAGAAAAACATTAGCATGTTCCTGGTAAGGAAGCAAGGTTTGGTTTGGGTTTTTAATATTCAGACACACCCAATAAACAGGTGCATTCAAACCAAAATGTCCTTTATTTAACAGCAACTATTGCTGAGGTAAAATATAGTAAAGTTTCTTCGGGTAGCTAGGCAACAAAAGAAAATAGCACTTATCTGAACTGCTGTTTATTATACTATTTTAAAGTGCTGCTGTAGAGATTCTTACTCTCCATACTTTTCAAACAGTAGAAAAAGCAACGGTTTATGACATGGATACATTGTTTAATGTACTGTTTGATCGAGGAGGCAAATCAGACATCAGAATACATGTCTAGAATAGCTATAACCGGCCATTAATGATTTTGATCTTCCTGTAAATGTTTCAGTAGATTATGTAACATAAACAAATGTCCTCGACATAAACAATTGTCACAAATATGGATTATATGAGGCATGAAATCAGTACATTACCATTTTTCCAAAGAATGCAAATGTTGTCTCAGCCTTGTGTATCTTCCTAAAGACTTTTCAGATTATGCACATAGTAACAATATACTATTTGATACTTCCAAATTTAAGAGTTCTTTCCAGAGCTGCATGTATTACCCTCACAAAGATGATTTCAATATGGTGAAAATCTAGAGAAGAAAACACTCAGAGCTACAGTCTGACTGGAATTGCACCTGGATCATTTTTTTCAGAATCAGAAGGAAAAAAATTGAATATAGCTCTTCTCTCTAATTTCTGTGAAATCTGACATCTTGATTTCTGATCAACCATCTGCAAACAAGATGGAGGGTTGGCTGGGTGGAGCTCAGATCATTGAAAAATGGTAGTCTGGACAAACTACCTGCAGCAAAATGCACAAAATTATATCCCACAACCATAATAGTTGATGGAATTTCATATTGTAACACAACCATTGAACACCTATTTAGATTTTCAGTCCTGCTTCAAAATATCAGGCCTTTCCTATTTGTGTTAGAGGAGAATTGTTATTAGCAGAACACTGCCCATTACACACAGTAGAGCAGCTCTGATTTCATCCATCAGAGGGAAGTGGTGTGTACAACCACTAGTTTACTAGCCAGTTTACTACAATACTGCGAGGCAAACTATATGAAATCCGAGCTCTATTAAGTCAATGGCAAAACTCCCATCAACATCACTGGGACCAGGATATTGCCCCAGGAGGGCCTTTCTAAGTTATGTCAGCCTGTCCCTGCTGCTGCCAGTTGGCTGCAGCATTGTCTTGAATTGTCCTCCCACCACGCGCCCAGCTTGCAAAAGGGTCCGCAGAAAGCACAGAGCCTACAGTAGGGGGAATTATCCCACGGCCAGAAACAGTGCTATTAAGTTCCCTTTATCTGCTCCTTTGCAGTGTAATGGGCCAAAGTCAGGGTTAAAAATCTCACCAGTGTATTTAGGACCGGATCCAGCATTTCTAAAATCAAGGCAGGAAGGAGGGACTTATGCTTGTACACAAAAAATAGATACCTGCTCCCCAATCTGGACATCAAGAGCTCACCTCAGGCTTCCTTTCTTAAATAAGTACTGTACCTTCTATTGACAACAAAGGGTTGGTCAAATGCCAACCCCTGTAGATTTGAACCCTGCCAATGTCTATATGTGCAGCCCAGTTAATTAATGTTTGTGCAGCACTTTGTCGTTGGAAAGCACTATTATAAGTATGTGGTATTATCACATAATTACCCTATTACAGCTCAGTTAAATGCACACTTGGGTGTACTTTAGTCACATAATTAAAATGTCACCCAAAACATTTCAAATGCAAGTGTGTGAGTTTATCCTACCCCTCAGCAACTTTAATTTGTGCACATGTGGTAAATAACTCAATGGCTCTTGACCTTGGCAGTGCTGGAGGACAGTGTTCATATTAGAGAGAAAGCCACAATTTCCTCAGTCCAGATCATCAAATGTGCAAATCTTCTTGTTCTAGGTCTCTTTCTCCTTTTAACATTTTTTGGGGTCAATGCAAAGACTATCCTTTCTTCCTGTTTGTTTCTGAATTCCCCTCTGTCCCACATTTAGTGTGAGGGACCCACCCCAGCAGGTAGTGGCATAGCTGCAGCAGCACTGGAGCCGGCAAACAGAGCTGTAAACAGGGGAGTTTGAGTCGGAGTTCTGTTTGAGAAGGGAGGAGTCAAGTCCCTGGTTCTTAGGGGCCATGGGTGATTTTTGTGGAAGTTGTGTTTGTTCCTTTTATTTTATTTTTTTTGTGTGTGTTGGTAGGGTTTTTTTGTTTTGTTATTTTTTTCCTGCTGGGATATGAGATGTTGACCTGAGGCTGAAGAGGATCCTAGTGGGAGTGGGAAAGAATCCGCTCATTGCCCTTCATGAGGGAACAAATGATATGGCTAGATTCTCATTGGAATGATCAAGGCAGACTATGCCAATCTGGGGAAGACTGTTAAGGAAATGGAGGCTCAGGTGATCTTCAGTGGGATTCTGTCCCTCCCTACAGGAGGACAACAAAGGCATGACAAGATTATGATGATCAACAGATGGCTAATGCAGAGGTGCTATAAGGAGAGCTTTGGGATGTCTGGCCACTGGGAGACATTCATGGACAGAGGACTGTTCTCTGGGAATGGACTTCACCTGAACAGGGGGGAAATAGACTTCTAAAATGGATGTTGTCACAACTAATTAAGAGAGCTTTAAACCAGGAATTTGGGGGAGATGCTCGGGAGATGCCCGGGTGATCTCCATGCCTGAGTTTAACATTGAGAGGAAGGAAAATGAAATAGGAAAGAATATAGCAGTGGGCAGGAGAATGAACATTAAGAGGAAGGGCGGTGTAAATACCAGTCTAATAGGTGATACTGGTGGTAGAATGACTGGCTGGTGAATTGTGTAAGGAATGTGAGTGAAGCCAAACAGCAAAAATTCAGATGTTTGTACATCAATGCAAGGAGCCTGGGTAACAAAATGGAGGATCTAGAGCTACTGGTGCAGGAAGTGAAACCCGATGTTATAAGGATAACAGAAACATGGTGGAATAGTAGTCATGACTTTAGTACGGGTATTGGTGGGTATGTGCTGTTTAGGAAAGACAGAGATAAAGGCAAAGTTGATGGAGTAGCATTGTATATCAGTGATGAAGTAGACTGTAAAGAAATGATGCAATGGATAAGACAGAGTCTGTCTGGGCAAAAATCACATTGGAGAAGAAAACTGTTAGCACTTCCCCTGTAGTAGTCAAGACTTGAGTACAGGTATTAAAGGATGTGTGCTCTTCGGGGAAGACAGAAATAAAAGTGGTGGTGTATATTAATGATGAGGTACACTATAAAGAAATTAGAAGTAATGGAGGGGATAAGACAGAATTTGTTTAGGCCAAAATCACTTTAGGGAAGAAAGCTACTAGAGGTTCCCTGATAACCTTTACGTTGGGGTGTGTTATAGACCACCAGGATCTGATGTGGATATGTAAAGAGATATCTTTTAATGTTTTTAATAAGTACTACTGGGAATTGTATGATTAGTGGAGACTTTAAATTCCCAGTTATAGATTGGAGGACAAGTGCTACTAATAATAGTAAGGCCAGATTTTCCTGGGTGTGATAACAGACAGATTTTTTCACCAACAAGAAGTGATGCCATTTGAGATTTGGTATTGGTGAATAATGAGGACTTCATAGAAGATCTGATTGTCGAGGACAACATTGGTTTGAGTGATCATGAGCTAATTCAGTTTAAACTAAATTGAAGGATAAACAAAAAGAGCTTATGGGTAATGTCAGGGTGGCTAATAATAACGAGAATATGGAGGTACAAATTACTACATCAAACTCAAACTTAATGTGACTAAGTAAGGGGGCCCGGATAATCTCCAGTCAAGAATATTAAAAGAACTGGCACATGAAATTGCAAGCCCAATAGCAAGGATTTTTAATGAATCTGTAAACTCAGTGGTCATATCCTGTGACTGGAGAATTGCTAACATAGTTCTTATTTTTAAGAAAGGGAAAATAAATTGAGGAAACTACAGGCCTGTTAGTTTGTCCTCAATGGTATGCAAATTGGAACAAATTTGGGGGAAAAACGGTAATTAAGGAGAAAGAGGTGAACAGTAATTGGGATAAAACAATAAGAGTCCTGTAGCACCTTAAAGACTAACAAATTTTTGTGAGCATAAGCTTTCGTTTGCTGCAACCCATTTCATCAGATGCATGAAAGTAATTGGGATAAAATACAACATGGCTTTACGAAAGGTATATCATGCCAGACCAATCTGCTTTTTCTTTGAGAAGATGACTAATTTTTTAGACAAAGGAAATGCAGTAGATCCAATCTACCTGGATTTCAGTAAGGCATTTGATACAGTTCCACATGGGAAATTCTTAGTTAAATTAGAGAAGATAGGGCTTAATCTGAGAATTGAAAGGTGGATAAGGAACTGGTTAAAGGGGAAATTACAACAGGTCATACTGAAAGGTGAACTGTCAGGCTGGAGGGAAGTTATTAGTGTTGTTCCTCTGGGATCAGTTATGGGGTGAATCTTATTTAACATTTTTATTACTGACCATGGCACACAAAGTGAGAATGTTGTAATAAAATTTGCAGTTTAAACAAAGTTCAGAGGTATTGCCAACATGAAGGAGGACCAGAATGTCATATAAGATCTGGATGACCTTGAAAACTGGAGTAATAGAAATGGCATGAAATTTTAATAGCGCAAAATCATGCGTTTAGGGACTAACACGAATTTTTGCTATAGGCTGGGGATTTTTCAGTTGGAAGTGACAGAGGAAGAGAAAGACATGGTGTATTGGTTGATTACAGGATGATGATGAGCTGTCAGTGTGATGGGCCATGAAAAAGGTTAATGCAGTCCTAGGATGCATCAGGAGAGGTATTTCCAATAAAGACAGGGAAGTGTTGGTACCATTATAAAAGGCACTGGTGAGACCTCATCTGGAATACTGTGTGCACTTCTGGTCTCGCAAATTTAAGAACTATGAATTCAAACTGGAACAGGTGCAGAGAAGGGCTACTAGGATGATCCAAGGAATGAAATACCTACATTATAAGAGGAAACTCAAGGAGCTTAGCTTGTTTAGCCTAACCAAAAGAAGGCTGAGGGGAGATATGATTGTTCTCTCTAAATAGGCACAGAGGGATAAATACCAGGGAGGGAGAGGAGTTATTTAAGTTCAGCACCAATGTGGACACAAAAACAAATGGATATAAACTGGCCATCAATATGTTTATGCTCGAAATTAGGTGAAAGTTTCTAACCATCAGAGGAATGAAGTTCTGGAACAGCCTTCCAAAGGGAGCAGTGAGGGCAAAAAAACCTAACTGGCTTCCAGACTGAGGTTGATAAGTTTATGAATGTGATGGCATGATGGGACTGCCTAGGGTGGCCCATTGATGACTGCCAGTAGCAAAAATCCCCAACAGCCAGAGACGGGACACTATATGGGGACAGCTCTGAGCTACTACAGAAATTTCTTTCCCAAGTATCTCCCTGGTGATTTTTTGCCCACATGCTCAGGGTTTAACTCATCACCATGTCTGGAGTTGGGAAGGAATTTTCCCCTGCGTCAGATTGGCAGAGACCCATGGGAGTTCTTTGCTTTCCTCTGCGGCATGGGGCAGGGGTCACTTGCTGGTTTAAACTAGTGTAAATGGTGAATTTTCTAATCCATGATTTGAGGACTTCAGTAACTCAATCAGAGCTTGCGGGTCTATTACAGGAGTCGGTGGGTGGGGAAGGTTGTGGCCTGCAATGTGCAGGAGGTCAGACTAGATGATCATGATGGTCCCTTCTGATCTTAAAGTCTGAGTCACCTATGTATACAGACAAAGAGGATAGATATACACAAAAAACAAAACAAGAAAATGCTTATGTCCAGGACATTATTTTTTATTGTGTGTTTGTACAGCACTTGACATAGTGGGGTCTTGTTCCATGATTGGAGCTTCTAAGTGCTACTGCAGGACAAATATTAAACAGATTATATTCTAGTTATTGCTAGTGTAGAAAAACATCCTTTACTGAGTGAAAAATGTGGCTTTGGCATATGGAGCTGCATATAGGGCTACCTTTTTATTTTAATGACTACTAATTTGCACACCCACAACCAGTTGCTGATGTAACTGTGAATGCAAAGGATAACTTTTAGATGTTTAACTACCTTACTGTACCCCCTAATCAGGAATAGTAGTTATTTGTGTAAATGCTCATTTCTTCCTGTAATTAGTTTGGCTAGTATTGATACCAGTGCAAAAAGACAGTTCAAGTTGAGGCCCCATTTGAAAACTTGGCTTCTGGTTTGTAAGAAAAGAATAGTGATCTTCCCCAAGTTTTCCATCTCTGCTTCTTTTATAAATACAGGGGGCTGGCTACCCAGTCCCCTACTTCACTCCTCCATGTTGCACGATAAAGTGGAAAAGTGGAGGAATTATGTCCTTAAGTGATTATAAATCACTGATTGTAAGGCAGATGTAGAACAGCAAGTATTATTGCCAACAGGAGTACACCGTTACTGTAAAAGAAAGGTTGATGGTGGCTCCTACTAGCAATTTCAAAAGCTGCTGGTCCAGCTGTCAGCAACCACTGCTACTCATCGTAGTTAAAGTGAGGGTTAGCGATGTTGCCGCAGGGGTGCCAGAGATGGTGTTTGCATAGGTATGTACTATGTACGCCCCTTGGAGAGAGGTGAGGGAAGCAGAAGAAACCAGTGGCTACACTTTTTTAGTATGTGGCGTACAAGGGACACAGCTGACTGTATTGTGCTGCAGGGTTCTGAAGTCTGGTCTGGAAGCCATTGTGTCTGTTTTGACTGAGGGTCTTGTGGGCCAGTGGACTGGCTGTGTTAACAGAACTGAGCAATTTGTTTGTTGAATATAGGAATCAAGCCATTTACTGCTTGTTTTTCTAAGTCTGTGTTGATGTCGTCCCTCACTCTGTCCAACATTTACCATAATACTCCTTTGTGCTTCCATTTATCTCATCTTGCTCATGCCCACATAGTCCTTGTTGTTTTGTTGCCTTCTGTAGGTCACCTGGCATGGGATGGTAGGGTTGCTGTCTTGAACATCACTGTGATGTTGCCATATGCCTTCTATTGCCTCATTGGTCCTTCCTTGATTGTGTTCTTTGCCAGCCAATCATCATGTAGTTTACTGCTGCTTTGTGCCATCCCCCTGTATTTTTTTTGCTGCTTTGTCCCACCTCCACTACAACACTCATCTTGGGCAGAGTCCAAAGCTGCCCTAGGCAATGTTAAGTTACACTTTCTTCATGCACTACTGTGGTGTGCTTAGAGGAGCGTCCAGTCCTGCAGATTCAGCTCTGCTATCACCAACATTTCTATAGGGCTACCCCTTGTTTTCATTTGGTGTGCACTGACTCAGTGCAGGTTGGAGCTCCACTCAGAGCACATCACTGCCCTCAGGGAGAGTGACTGCAGTAATTTTTTTATGTGAACTGACACCAAGGTGACAGTACATTGAATGTTCGGTGTGGCAGAGCTGAGAAATCTTGTCAGTTGGCGGAAGATGGCGCTGACGTTAGAGACAGAGCCCAGGAGTGAAATGAGGCTGGATGTTGTCTGTAAATCAAGACCCTCTCTTGCTGTGATAACTCAGTTTTGTTGGGGGGGCATTTTTAGGGGTGGGGAGTGGGAGGGGTGTAACTGCTTTTTTTATCTTATCAAATTAAAATGGTTAGTTAGTTAGTTAGCATTTAATAGTTATGAACTTCAAATGCATGATTGGCTGGCTGTTTTTTGTGATACATACCACATAGAAATAAAGGTGATAAAGCCCGTCCATCTAGTCAGGTACTTCCTCCTTCAATGGGACTCATGAATTTTATGGTTAACCAGGTGCATCTGTGTTATCCACATCAGAAAGGCACCTGTGTTATCCACATCAGAAAGTTTCAGTCAGGCAATAACATTTGAAGGACTCACTATTTAACTGACTCTCCAATTTGGAAACAGGGAAGGTCATTGTGAGCAAACAGCTAATTTGCGCAGTTTTAAAACAGACTAACAATAAAATAACTTAAGAGATCTGGGACCACTGATTAATTTTACTTTTTTCTTTCCTTTTGTAGGTAGACTCCCTTCTCCTTCCTCCCCTCCCCCAACCTCTCCTTCTGCTTGGATAGTTTGATCCATCAGGGGCAGGACCAGCAGCAGCAGAAATTAGGTCAGCAGCTCCTGCATAAAGATGACAAGATGCTGATGCTTCATTGTAGCAAAAACTGCCTGAGTAAAATTGGGGTGGGAGTAAGGAGACGAACACCTGTGCCCACTCCGAGGCATCACTTAGTCAGCAAGGGGAAAGCTTTGCTGTCCTAATAAATGGAACAATTATGGAGCAGGAGCAACCTGGCCAAGAGGGAGGGAATAGACAGGGGCAGCTGGGCAGGACCCTACTGACAGAGAAACCACTTGGCCTGTGTCGCATTGCCCCACCTCCAGCACATACTGCAGCAGCTGCCAGCTAATTTCTGTTCTCATCCCGGCGCCTGGCTCCAACCTTCTATTAGAACGAAACCTCCTCTCCTTATCCAGCAGGTAAGAGAGGAGGTTAGCAGAAACCAAGGGCTCCCCAGGAGAGAGCACAGGCGTCTCAGCAGCTCAACCATAGTCTCTGCAAAGAACATGGGAGGTGCCTCAGTGACTGGGCTAGTTTCACTCTTTTTCAGCAACCATCCCTTTGCCTCCAACACAACCAGTTGCTCCTGCACCTGCAGCTTTCCATTTATTGGGCTGCTAGTCAGATGCTTTCCTCCTTGCTCCCACAGGCTATTGGATGCCTTGGGAGGAGGTAGCATGTGTTTTCCATCCACCTCTGCTCATCTTCAAATTACCGCTGCCCATAGCAGCAGCCTGTTGTCTTCAGGCAGGTGCTGATTCTGGTTCCAACCTCTGCTGCTCTTATATAGAAACAATCTGAACAAGGGATAGGGCTTCTACTTGAAATTTGGAGCTGTCCCCTCCCTTCAAAAACATCCAGATTGCCACAGAAATATTTTAAACTGGCCAAGATTAGTAATTTATGCATCATGCCTCTCACATCAGAAAATGGCGATAACGAGCACAGCACCTCTTTAAGGTCCCGATCCTACAATTAGCTCCATGTATGCTGACCCCTGTGCCCACACAGAGCCCGACTGAAATCAGTATGGTTCTATGTGAATGCAGGAGTCTGTCCAAACTGAGCCTATTGCAGGATAGGGCCTTTGGACCTGAGCCACAGCCCACAGAAGTTAGCAGGTCTTTCCATTTACTTCAATGGGCTTTGCATAAGGCCTAGATGAGTGCAGCTTCTCTCTGTTTCAACCTGAAATACCTTCTCTTTGAAAGTAACAGAATGCATTTGACGAATAAGACAAAAGTGCTATGCTTTCAAAACTAGCTTTATAAAGACAATTGTGTGTTAGTTTTCCATTGAACAAAATATTACCATCTAGAATATAGTGTCCCTTGTTAATCTCTATTCTCCCAGAGCACACTGGGGCAAGCTGGGTTAGTTTAGAGAAGAAATGCTGTTTGTAAAATATCCTGCAGTGTCTTCTTAATCTCTCTCTTATTTCTAGGTATTTCCACACAATATACTTAGGTATCCGCAGTCGACGGAGTGGGGAGAACGACAGATGGCGGTTTTATTGGAAAATGGTATATGAGTATGCAGATGTGAGTATGCTGCACTTGCTAGCCACGTTTCTGGAAAGTGCACCACAGCTGGTCCTGCAGCTCTGTATTGTTGTACAGACACGCACTCTACAGGCTCTCCAAGGTAAGGGGTCATCTCAAGTAGTTTCATCATTTTTGGAAAATGTCATTTATATACAAACATGCTCTGTTCTTTCAAGCCACTGCTTATGTTGTTCTCTCTTCATAAGAATGAGGGCCCCCTATTGACTCCTATTACAGTTTTAACAATGTGTGCCAAAAACACACTGGTTTCTTCAGCACCTCTAGTCTCTCCTGATGAGTGGTAGTTACTATTCTGTTTTGTCCAATCTACGCCCTTTTAATCCAAACAGGGATGGGATGGCATGGTATTTACCAGAGGTGGTTTTTACCAAGTAAAATCATGGTTTTCACCACCCCAAGAAAAAGTAGTTAGTCTCATTTTAAGGCATTTTCTATTTTTAAAACTGTTTTTCTTAATGCACACCACATTACACTTCGTTTTAGTTACATATTCAAATTGTGGTAACATAAGGCAGTAGATGAGTAGATTAATTCAGAGTTGTACAAATTCAAAGTAAAACTGCAGTGGGTGTAATACTAATGTACATAATTATAATACTGAACATCAGAATGTCTGTATACATTTTGGTTTGGTATTTTCTCAAGGAAGTTATATGTCATGACAGACTTCAGTTTTCAGTATTATAGAAACAAGTCAAAACATCTGATTATTTGAAAATGGCAATAATGCAAAGCTGTAGACTTGAAGTTTTAGTAATACCATACAGTAGAATCTTACAACTTTAAATACAATGTTGCTACACATATTTTGCCAGGGCAATTATGGTCAGAAAATTGAGTTTCAAATGATACCTCACAAGGTATACTTTATACAAAATGTATCATAGTCCTGTAAAAGGTGTGAAAACGGGTACAGATTGTCACAGATATATATTATTACTATTTATTATTAAGACCCACTTATGTACTTACCATTGTACAAGACAAAGAGTAAAGACAGTTCCTGCCCCAAGAATCTTACAGGTTAGTTAGCAGTTATCTGGAAGATGCATTGAGACTGATAAAGTGAAAAGGAATTGGGGATAAAGTACAGTAAAATGAAAAAGTGAGTGAAAGCATGAATACCTTCATCTTGAGCTGTTGTCTGTGGAGAAACTGGGAACCTCTCTGCATACATCTCTTAAGGATAGGTGAGGAAAGGGCAGCCCGCAGATTGTGATCTATTCTTTGATTGTTGCCTAACAACTTCAGACAGCTTTTTTTTTTTTTTAATAAAAGGGATATCACCCTATGCCAAGCATTCAGAGCCATTTTCACTTAGAAGGATGTACTATTACTTTAAGAAGTACATTGTTAATTGATTGAGCTATGGCTATCTGGAAAAAAAAATCGGAGAGAGTTTTTATGGGGGAATAAAGCCAGAATATTGTACCATTAGCTGTAAATTAGGATTCTTCATAAACTCTTAATATAGAGGGATCCTCACCCTCATTTTGGTGTAATAATAGATCTGTCTGTGAGAGATGTAACTGGTGGGAAGACATTCAACCTGTGAAATACCCTGTAAATGCTTTTTAATTAAAATATCTGAAGTGTTTCAGTTTAGCTAAGAAGGTTCCTGAGGCGTACAATCAACAAGCTGTGTGAATTTTATGGTGATACCCCTTCTGGTATCTGAGACATAACTATGCATTTCTGCAGTACAGGCTGGCAGCAGATTCTGATCTCCCATCCAATTCCTTTCCCAGGAGAAAAGGCCCCATTTAAAAAACTAAGAAAATTAAACAAGACTTAAAACAGCCTTAAAAATTGTATTCCCTTGACGAAAGCTGAGGCAGTGTTAATATACTGCCGGCTGTGAAAATCCTTCCTCTGTTCTCTTTACTTATTAAAGAAATAAGTTAAAGATAACACATTGTGCTGTAGGCTGACAAACCTACTGTAGAGTTGCATAAGCAAAGCCTAATTTCTCACAGCAGTGCCCTACCAGAGCTGGCTTTTGTTTTTGTTTTTAAATCTCCAAGCATCACCAGTCTGGCTTACTCTTTGGCTAGCTGTTCAAGGATCTTGTTGCCTCTTTTACAGCTTTCTAACAGGAGTCAATACATACAGTTGGGGTTTTTTAGAACATTGATGCCTGTGTCTTATTACTCAATTTGTCCTTTGTCACAAAGGGATCTAATTATCCTGAAGATTGAGACAGTGGCAAAGCCCTTCCTCTCGGCTCCTCAGGGTACCCCTTGGCCATAACCCACAAATTTGTGGTAGGAAGTGAATGACATTGGAAATTCTTTGGGTATTTTTACAGTCAAGACACTAATGACCACAAGAGAAGCTGCTGAATATTTTTTATAAAACTGTTCCTATTTTTTTCCAAGTCACAAAATTATGGCATTAAACCTGAGTTACAGACTTGAGGTATGGATTATTTTTAAATCACAATGAGTTAGGTAGGCAATGCAAAGCATTATGATTAGCATGATTATAATTTACCTGTTTTTGTAGTGATACTGGTATGAGATGCAGATTATTCGTCCTTGTCCGTTAAAACGCTGTTTCCTCATACTCAGATTCTACCACACATCTTTTTTATTGATAAAGTGTCTTTATTAAAGTAAACATTTTATAACAAAATAGCTATGAGAGATCAAGAAAAAGAGCACACAAAATTGCAGACATCAAGATCTGCGCAAACACTAACTCTGAATCTTTACATGCTAAAACGACAATTAATTTCAAATCCCAAGAGGATGCAATTTCTGGACGACACCACTAGCACTTATTTGGAGTCACTAAGGGTGAATTACAAAGTGAGACATGAATGTGAAGTAAGAATTGTGTGCCACATTAGTGACTATTAGAACAAAAAGCGTCCAGGTGTGATAACATAAACTTGTAGCAGAGAGTGGTATTTTCCTTACCTTTTGATATCCTGTGATCTGAGTAATGACATAACACAGAGGGTGTGATTTAGATAGAAAATATAATATTTGTGTGGATAAATATCCTCTAGAGATAAACAGTCATGGATTTGTTTGCTCTAGAAACTCTTTCCATCTTGATTTCAAAATCTTATTTTGTTCCAATTTGGGATGAAAAATCAACCTCAATATTTTGTTCCACCAAAAATAATCTGAAACATTTTGTTTTTGAAAACACTGAAATGTTTTCTTTTGACATCACAGTGGTATACGGATCTGGCACTGCCTTTCTAGCAAAATAGGAGCTACTAGGTATGTGTCTTGGTTTACAGTAGGGATGTAAGCAGCTAAACGTTTAAACGGTAAGTAGCTGGCTTACCATTTACTAATTAGTTTAAACATTGCCCTGGGGGTAGGGGGAATTGGGAGGCGCCAACAGCTGCCCAGCTCCCTGTGAGCAAGAGCTGCCCAGCTGTGGCTCGCGCATGCACGGGATGGGGGAAACCGCGCTGGGCTCGGCTGTGACTCTTCCTTGCCAAGCGAGAGCTGCCCAACTGCAGCTCAGGAAGTGCCCGCCTGGGGGGACCAGAACAAGAGCCGCAGCTGGACAACTCTTGTTTGGCAGGGAAGAGCTGAGCCCAGCACAGCTCCCCTTCCCCCTGCCTTCCTCCCCCTGCCACGTGCATTTAATCATTTAAACCTTCTATTTTTAGAACGTTTAAATGAATTATTAATTAAAGGAATTTTTACATCCCTAGTTTGCAGGTCAATCCCCATCCTCACCTATGGTCATAAACTTTGGGTAATGACCAAAAGGACGAGATCGCAGGTACAAGTGGCAGAAATGCGGTTTCTCCTCAGGGTGGCTGGGCTGACTCTTTGAGATGGGGTGAGGGGCTCAGTCATTCAGGAGAGCCTCAGGGTAGAGCTGCTACTCCTCCAGATGGAGAGGAGGCAGCTGAGGTGATGTGGGCACCTGATAAGGATGCCCTCTAGTGAGCTTCCTTTGGAGCTATACTAGGCACGTCCCACTGTGAGGGGGCCCCCAGGCCGCCCCAGGACATGCTGGAGGGCTTATATCTCCCGGCTGGCCTGGGAACCCCTGGGAATCCCCCAGAAGGAGCTGGAACCTGTTGCAGAGGAAAGGGAGGTCTAGTCCTCCCTACTCTCAGTGCTGCCATTGTGAAAAGTGGCACAAAGGAAAAGAAGAAGATATGTATCAGCTGGGGACAGCTACAGCCATAAGACCTCTGAGAAGTTCATCCTCCATGAAGGAGAAAGGAAGCATGCCCATAGCCACCATCCTCACACATGCTGTGGTCAGCCACACAATCATAGGATGCTTGAGATCATATTTTGGCTCCAGTCTGAAAACACTCCACTGCACTGGTGGTGTCAGTCTCTGCTCTGTAGTAAAGCCACTCTCTGTTGGCTTTTCTCCTGAGGTAATCTGTTCTTGCAGGGTAGCTCCGTGACTGTATACCATGTTTTTCACCATACCTGATGTCCCCAGTCTTTAGGAGTCATGGCCCAGACTGACTGCCTGCAGAGCTGGCAAATGGCAGTGATATTACCCCAGGTGACAATTGCTGTTGAGAGGAATGCATTGTGGGAGCACTGCCTCCCCCCGCACCAAGCGTTCCCACAAAAGTCATGTCCAGCATAGATGGAGGCAGTGCCTCTTCCTTGCACCTGGGATCTTTGACTACCTGCACCAGTCACATCCTTTCCAGGGCTGAAGTACTGAAGCAAGGTTTTAGAGGAAACTGATGGTCTCCAGGTGTTAGCCTGCTGGGGGTCAGCCTCTATACTACAAGCAACCTCATGTGCCGCTGGAGTAACTGGAGCTGTGCTAATCTCCTGTTCATCATCACTACCCTCACCACCTCCTGCACCCTGGCGTTCTTTTGTGCCATGGGGTGATGCTCCTTTCCGGAGGAGCTGATCTGCCTTGGGAAAAGTGAACTCTGCTGCCTCCTCCTTATGGCAGTTTAGTTCCCTTCTGGGGGTTCATGGTGTAGAGCTTCCATAACAGCTTCTTGACGGAGCAATCCCAATCCTGGACAGTTGGTCTTCCTTCTCCCGGCCCCCACTCTAAACTGCTCCGAAAAAGAATGCTGCATCTGAGCAGCCTCAGGATGGGGTCTGCCAGTTCCTCTAACACAACTCTCAGGGAGGGGGGGTTGTGCGAGGTATTGTCCAGTGTTGTTCGTAGCAGGAGCAGCATCAGAAAAAAATTCTTGTTTGTTTGTCAGACAGCTGCTGCAGCCTGAGGCTGACCTGGCCATCTCCTTCCACTCCCTCTTTTCCTCATCCAGAATGGAGGTGGCAGGGGTGGGGAGGCTTTGAGATGTGAAATCAAAGAACATGTCCTGCTTCACAGCAGTACCTGCCATCTGTGATGGTGAGAGACACACACACTGCACTTGCTGCTGGGAATCCATCCTCCCTTTAGCCACAGATGCACTTTCTGTCACACTAAGTTGATCCCAAAGACTGAGGCCAGTCAGTAACAGAGAGCTGCCGCTCACGCTGTCACTTCCTGTGGATCATCTGAAACAACATGTTTTCATCCAATGAAAGAACCCAGCTGGCAACGTGTGACAAGACTGATACACTACACCGAAACTTGTTCATTTTGAATCATTCTGAAATTTATTTCATTGGAAAATTTTGTTGGAATGGACACATTCCTATGTAAACATTTAAATGAAACTTCCTTTTCTGATGGAAAGCTATTCCACTAAGGCTATGTACACACTGACGGCGGTAAATTCGCCACCGTCAGATCGGTCTATCCTTATTGATTGAGCAGAAGTGAAGACCCCCCCAATCGATCCAGAAGTCGATTCAATTAAACCACCTTCTCAAAAGGCATAGCGCTGCATCAACAGGAATGCATTTCCCACCAGTGCAGCGCGGTGGAGATGGTGCGCTAAAGGGAAGTTATGAAGTCAACAGGACTTTTGTAAGCTACTTTGCGTAGCTTGAGTAATTCCCATCAACTGCCACAGAATTTCCAGGTAAGTGTAGACTAGGCCTGAAAAGACATTTCAGCCAGTAGTCCTAGGAACTGAGTTATCACTATGTTACACAGCTGGCCACCTTTCAGAACTTTGTAGTGGCAACAGGTGTAAAACTCATGTCCTCTTGCTCCAACCACACATGCCATTCCTATTTGAGCTGAAGGGATATTTCAGTTAACTGTTAGCAGTGTAGGGCTTATAGCATATAGTTGAAAAGTTATAAATTTATCCTGTAGAAGGAAGTGATATGCATACACACTAGCTAGTTCATCACATACTCCCCTACTTCAAGCTCATCCTTGAGCATCTGTCATTCAAAACTCTCTCTTCACACGGTAACAAATCGGTAGTCTCTTAATCTTCACAATTGTTACTATGCTGCAAAACTTGGGCACTTGGAACTTCAGTGGGGCAATGGGCATAGAGTTCAGAGCTTCCTCCTTTAATGGCACAGACCATTCCCCCTTGCATCACTTCACATACAAAACTGGACATCCAGAAGTTGAGTATGGAGACTCATTACTATTCTTTCTATTGATTCTCCTTTCCTTGCACCCTTGAAAGCAATATTTTATATTTCTATATATTGTTTATAGGAGTGTGCTCAATAAATAAAATATAATTCTGATTAAAATCCTATGGAGTTTTATGTACATTTATATAGATGTGAGGTGCGGTGCTTGGGCTCTGGACAGGCTGCCATTGCCCTCCTCAGCACTGTAAAGGTTATGCAGCATTGCAATGAAACAGCTTAGCTTTACAGGCAGAGAAAAATAAAAATAGTGCAAGCTACATTTGTAAAATTTCCCTAAAACCAACTAATGCAGATTTTCAGTAAATTGTGTGACATAGACAAAGATGGTAAATAGTGGAATAAATGTGTCATCAACACTACTTTGGGGTGATCTGCATACCTCCTGCATGCATATATAAATATGATCTCCCAAGCTTGAAAATAAACCTACTATCACCACACACTCATGTGAGTATCAGTACGTGCATGAGAGCACAAGTGATGAGTAACGTTATGATTTTGACATGGGTATTTTTTTTAAAAGTCACAGACAGGACGGAGGCAATAAACAATAAATCACGGATTTATTAAATGTTGAAGCTGAAGCCCAAAGCCCTGTCGCCTGAGGCTAAATTATTGGAATTTTCAAGAAGTCATAGTGGTCTCATAAAATCATGGAATCCAGGATCTCTGTGACAGATTCATAGCTTTAGTGATGAGGTGCGGTATTGTAACAGAGTTACTGTGTTGGGAGAGTGGGTGTTTCTTGGTACAGCCTGTAGGCAGGCAGACAGGCAGGACCCTACTCTCAGAAGGTAAATCAGAGAAGAAGTTCGGGAGCAGTAAACAAAGCTCTTTTGTACCATAACAGCTGCAGCAGAAGTGGAGCCACATCTTTCCTCTCCTTCTGTAATAAATAGAGGTGGTTCTGTTTTTAGTGAGCTTGTGCATGTATCACTGTTCCAGGGATTCTGCCTGCGTGTGTTAAGCCCCATTGAGAAGACCACAAGGTCAGATAAGAATACAAAGATTTATCAGCATGAGTTTTGGATGGTCACAATACTTAAGATTGGCAAAGCCAGGAGTAAATTGTGTAGGTCGTTTCAAATGAATGTCAGTACATACCAGCCAGTTATAACTAGAGCTGACTGGGAATTTTCCAACTAAATGGCTTTCAGCAAAAGATGCTGATTTGTTAAAAACCAAAATGTTTTGCAGAAACGTTACGGTTTCAGTGAACTTTTGCCAGAACAGAAATAAGGTTCCAATGGAAACCTGTCTGATTTCCTACCAGCTTGTCAGGTGAGCTATCGGGGAGCACATGCTTCCAGGGGCCACAGCTCCAAGGCAGCCCTGCCATGTGGACTGCCCTGGGGTTGGGAGGAACCCTGGGTTTCCAGACTTTCTGCTGAAGTATCAAGCGCCTAAAAGTCCTTCAAGCTCCATTTTTAACAGGAACTTTCAGGGAATGTGTACACTGCAATTAAACGCATGCGGCTGGCATATGTCAGCTGACTCAGGCTCTCGGAGATCAGGCTGAAGGGCTGTAAAATTTCCGTGTAGATACTGGAGCTCAGGCTGCTTCATTTCATTTTGAAAAAATTGAACTGAAATGGCTTGGGCTTTTTTCTAAACAAGTGATTAGAAGGTCCTGTGGGTAGGAAATTATGACATTTCTAGGCTTCATTCTGAATCGTAACTATTTTTTTTCTGAAATGTCAGCAATTCCTGCAGAATGAAAATTCTGAATTTTGGCCAGCTTTTACACATCATGTGATCTGTGTATATGTAATGTTACTAGAAAAAAAGGGTGTTAAACATGGTTTGGAGAATACCCTACTGATTTTATTAGTACTAGGTTTCATGTCCCTCCCTCTAGCTGTTTAAGGTACCGTGGCCAAATTTGAAAAGATAAATGCCTAAAGTTAGGCTCCTAAATCTTTATTTAAGCAGGTAAATGAGCAAAATTCCTAAGCAGCCAGTCGCTTCCACTGAAGTTTTAACAATCAGACCACTTATGTGTCTAAATGTAGATTTAGAAGCTTCACTTTAGGCACATATTTTTAAATGTTTCGGCCTTTGAGTCCAACTATACATGCCTCAAAGGCAGAGGAATATTATAACGAATTTTTTAAGAACATTCTAAACATACATTAAAAAGCTTCTGTATACTTATTCACGACTGTAAGATTTGATATCTCAGGTCCTATGAGTGCAAGAAACAACTGCTCCTATCGCATAAGAAAGATAGCAATCTCCCCTGCTCTCCTGTTTCCAGCCCTAATAGGTTAAGGGAGATCAGTCCTTAACTTGTCATTGGTGCAGGACGAAAAGATTGCTTGTCCTGCACCCAGGCTCAGTCTACTTCGTAGAGAAAAATTCCTTATTTTGGGATTAAGAAAAAACACAATTCTCTGGCAGGTTTGTGGGAAAGGTTTTTGGTTTTTTTTTTAAGATGGGTGCTGAGATGTCATAATGGAGTTTTCCCAATGGTGCAACCCTAATATAGCGAGTATATGTGCGATATGTAGTCTGTGCACTGAATTTTACGTAGGTAAATAGGTCCTGGCATCTCACTGAGCTAGTGCTCCCTTTTACTCCATATGCTAGTTGAATCACTTTATTTTCCACAATTGGTGTGTTTGCTCATGGTGGGGGAGGAAGAATTGGGCACGCATGCTTGACACAGAAAGAAACCTGCTTCTGCCTAATGTACCAGAGAGAACTTTCAGTGACACAAAGACTGCACAGTGCTGCACAGTTTTGAGTGCTTAGGGGTCATTGGTCACCTACCAGATAGTTAAAGCTGCAAGAACATGAATTTAACAAACATATCCAACTATTGTCCAGATGCTTTTAGATCTGAAGTTTATTGGCTGGCTTCTTGTGTGAATCTATTACTCACTTTTTAGCTCACTTTTTGCACCCTCTCAGAATTGTTCTCATCCTCAGAATGTGCCAGAAGAGTGTTCCATTGTTCAGTGAGTAATAGATGGGAATGATCTGGACAGGTTTGGAATGTTGCGAGACTAAATTAGATTGCACATATTAACAATATCAATTGCATGAACTGCAGCCATAGCGTAATTGTTTGAGATAAACTGGTGAATAACTTATTTGTATGGAGATAGGCATCTATAAAATACATTGTGAGTTTTAGCCCTTATTACAGTAGGGAACTACTAAATCCACAAACCATAGTCTGCCCTCATTTCATGCTCAGAATTCCCAGTAGTGGCAATGGGAATTTTGTGCAAAATCTAAGGTAAGGTGTCTCCCAAATTATAGGCCCAGTCTTGCACAGGTGAGTCGTCCTTATGTGAGTCATTCCGTGGAAGTCTGTGGAATTACTTGCATGAGCAAAGACTACGCTCTTACAAAGTAAAATAAAATAGTGTTGGGAGGTGTAAGCTTACAATTCAAACTATTTCTCCAATCTGAGGTAAAATCTATTAAACATATTTCATCTGTTTTCTGTTCCCTTAACTAAATTATAATGGCATTAAGTGTTTTATTTTACTCTTCTGTGGCCTCTATCTTTTGCAGTGTGTCTGTTCATAAAGCAGTAAACCTATGATGTACTCATAATGAACCTACTCGTAACAAATACAATTTAAAAACACATCATTAATGTCTTTTGTGCTAGAAATGACAAGACAATTTCCAGTCTTGGACTTAATGTAAGCATTATAGTACAGCCTTCGTGCCTGGTTGGCCATCTTGTTCTACTGAATTAAATAGTCTTGGCAGGAAAAATCACATGGTATGAGCCTACTGAATGTAACATTATTGATCTCACTCTGTTACATTTAATGGGCATTGAGTCTGTGTGCTTCTTACCACCCAACGGATACTTCAAGGTACAGAAGAATTCTTTCATTCTCTCATAATCAAGTCAAATGCTTGAAATAGACATCTTTCATTTTATCAGCCCGAGAACAGTTTTCATGAATAGTTTTCATTTTGAATAATCCATAGCAGTGATTCTTGAATAATGCCTCATAGATGATCAGATAGTGCCACCAGAGGTCTGCAGAGCCTTTCCTAGAGCTCCACAAAACGAAATGCTTTGAGAACCCAGCAGTAAGGTAATTGAGGTGGTGAGCAGGGACATGGTCTAGTAAAAAATCTCTGTTGCAAAATGAGCAGCAGAACGATCAAGGGACTGATCCAAAGCCCACTGAAATCAACAGGACACTTTCCTCTTAGGCAGCATATCAATTTTAGGCTGTTTTCAGGCTTTAACTAGGTGCCAGTAAACAAATACATATTTTGTGTTCACTTTCCTGTTCTCTAAAACTGTTTGAGTGATTCATGTGCATACTAGCGTGGGGGTGCAAAAGGATAACACTGCAAAGAGATAACCCTTGGGAAGGAGGACTGAAGCCTGAGCCCAAGCGCTGCCGCCCCAGGCATGGGTGCAAAAAGCTGAAGCCCAAGGGCTTCAGCCCTGGGCAGAAGGGGGTGGGGCCAGGGGAACGGGGATGAGATGCTGAAGTCTGAGGGCTTAAGTCCTAGGTGCGGGGGGAAGGGGAGGCTGTAACCTGAGTCCTGCCACCCCAGGGCTGAAGCTCTCAGGCTTTGGCTTCAGCCCCAGCAAGTCTAACACCAGTCCTGCGGACCCCATTAAAATAGGGTTGCAACCCACTTTAGGGTCCCAACTCACAGTTTGAGAACTGCTGATCTAGTTAGCTTCCATGTATCATAGCTGCCTTATAACACAAAAGATCATTCAAAGAGTTCCTTTTTAAACTCCCACATTAGCCACTGTTGGTAATGAAGTCTAATAAAGAAGGGAAACAAAAGCCGTAAGAAAATGGAAGTCCAAATATAGCGTCTACTTGACCTTTTACCTGCCACTGATCTTACTGCAGTGCTGGCATTTATTCTCTGGCTAAGTGTAGAAGGCTTTTCTTTCCTATTACTCACAGGCACTACCAATAACTACTTTAAAAGGTAACAGTGATCTTAACAGTCTTTGCTAAGCGGAAGGCAGAAAGCAAGCAAGTGGGCCCAAGTTAACAGCAAATTGAAAATGGCTTATTAAAATTATTGTAGTTCCAGCAAATCTCCCAGGCACACCATGTGACCAGAATGCTCTCACACAGCTCTTTAATAAGTTACTGTCAACTCCAATCACAAGAAACCCACAAGTAGTTTGCAGTAAACAGTGTTTTTTCCAGGGGATAAATATTTTATTTCCTCTTCTTGGCATTTCCTTTAGAAAACACAATTCTATTTTCCATTCATATGGAGTCAGTTTTGTTTTAAGAAGCTGTATTGGAAATGACTGCAAATGTCTTGAATGATGATTCAGCGGGAATGAAAGAGAGCTAGAATCATCCCCCTGTGAGAGATTCCAGAGGGGGAGGGGAATGTTTATTTATTTATTTATTTATTTTACTTTGAATTTCACTTCCTCCAGAAATTAGTACCACAGCAAAACTTTGAAAGCAAGATGTAAAGAATACATTGAAACCATTATGTAGCCATACTCAGGGATTTATTCTCCTCTCACACCTGGTTTAGAATGGTGTAATTCCATTTGCTTTCATGACATTAGTTCAGATTTACAACAGGATAAGCGAGGGGACCGTCAGAGTCTAAGGAGCACATCATAAAGCATGGCATGGGAAGCCAGATGGGAGTTCTGAGAAGAGCATAATGGACTGAAATTGAATTGATATTTTAAGCTAGCACATGTTTAGATCATAGAGATTCACAACACAAAAATGTACAATATAGGGCTGATTGCACTATGGCAGAGGCTGCTAAATGCAGTGATGGGTAAGGTTTTGTCAGCATTTCAATTTTAACTCCAATTTTCAATGACTTCAAACAGCTGCAAAAATGCACTTTTAGCTGAAGCTTGAAGAAATACAAGGGCAAAAACTCACAGCATATTTTTAAGAACTATTGATGTCAGTTTAGACCCGGGTCTATTCAGTGTAAAAGACTTTCTGCTGTGAGGCATAAATAAAAAGTGGTAGTAAACAAAATCTTCTTGTCCACAGGAAATATGCTGATACAGGTCACTAAACCAGAAACCCTAGATGGTCAATGAACATGAATAGGGGAGTAGAAAAGCTCTCATGAAGACAGACTGTTTACTTTAGACAGGATTAATGAAAGGGGACATGCTAAAAGCATACAAAATAAAAAATGGTTCAGAAAAAGCAAATCATCAACTTTTATTCACTCTGTCATAATATAAGAACAAAAGAACACACAATTAAATTGACAGGTTGAAAATTCAAAATGGATAAAAGAACCTGTTTTTTCACACAACATGTAATAAGACTGTGGAACTCATTGCCACAAGATATTGCTGACGTCAAGAACTTGGGAGGAATCACAAAGGGATTAGATATTCACATGAATAACAGCCACAACTATTCAGAGTTCTAGTGGTAAGTGCTAAATTTTCCAAGAGATATAAAGCTCACCCTGCAAAGCACTAAATACTGTGGGTTAGAAAGAAACTTTCCCTTTGGGCAAGTTATACTAGAACTGTTAACTCTGGGTTTCCTGGAATCTTTCTTGGAAACATTTGGTACTGGTCACTGAGAGAATGGTGGACTAGATGGATCATGGTTCTGATCCAATATGCCTATTCCTATGTCTATATGTTGCTAATCTTTGAAAATGCTTTAAGAAAAAAATTGACACAATTCCAGAATCCTCTGACTGACACCTTGCCTCTCTCAGGACATCACAAATAGTTGGAAACAGACTCTCTGAGACCAGTTCTTTCAGATTACCAGTTCTAAAATTATTTGAATCACTGCCCCAAAAATTCAAATGAGAAAGGTCATATTTTCATAACTATTTCCAGCTGTGACACCATCTTCACAGCTGCATATATGCAAGCCAACATCCAAGCTTGAAAGATTAGACATTTATGAAGAAATAAAAGGCCTAACGGACATACTATATGTAGCCTGCAAACAGAAACAGACAAATCAATGCATATAAAAGAGAAGTAGGAAGTCAGATTGCATCGTCTCATGGGAGACATAGTATCAGAACAACTTGCATGAACATCCCTTCAGCTTCTTGGAGAGAATTCCAGTAGGATATTATCTATCATACATCCTTGTACACACTAGGTATCCTAATAAAGTGAAACAAAGCACCCCCCACCCTCCACTGGAGGTGCTACAGCCAGAATATTTCTGGCCACACATACCTAGGCTGGCAGGATTCGATTTAAATCGTTAGTCTTTGGTAAACATTGATTTCACCTGACACACTGAAAATGACAACAACAAAAACCACATAGGAAACATACAGCAAGCGCTGCCTCCTCTCACTGTGTGCTTGCAGGAATCCAGTGTAACCAACATCACAATTGCAGAGGGACCCCTCTGCAGAACTGCTCTTACAGCCTCACTCACTCACTGGTGAGCAGTGAAGGGCTGTCCCCAGACAGGGGCTCGTTTCCACCTCATAGCCCTGGCTCAGGGGGGTGTCTCTGCTTTGCGGCACCAGGGCTGCAGCCTTCCCCACACTTTGTGCCTGCAGCGTTTGGGTGTCACCAGCCCTGCAACCACACAGGGAGCTCCCTGCAGCTCTGCCGTCTCAGTACTGGGATGCATGCAGCACCCCGGTGAAAATTTATTAAAATACATAATATTGGAAAAAAGGTTTAAAGATAAAACAAGTAATACTAACCGTTGAATTTACAAAAAAAATAAAAATTGAATTTTTGCCAAACTGACACACACTCTAGTTTGTAAAACGCCTTCAGTGCAGTTCAATTTTAAGAAGAAAGAAAGCAAGAAAAGAAATTGACACAAAGTTTTTTAGTCTGGAAGAATTAAGTTAGTGGTCAGAATAAGGGCTTGAGGGTGATATTCCAAGCTCTGTCACTGGCATGAGTAACCTTCAGCCCATCCCATTGACCAACATTTTCAAGCTCAGGAGCCTAAAGTTAGGAAACTAAAATCCATATTTAGGAAACTAACTAAGCAGTCTGATCTTTCAGATGAATAGGCGTTTGTGGTTCAACGTGTTGAGCTTTTGTAGTTCATTAATATTTTTATGTATACCCTCTAGTCATCTGCCATTTGTGAACTCAGATAATATGGCACCATGAATAGCAGAGAACTGAACTCGCAGCTTTTATTCATGAAAATATTTGTGAATCACCTTTTTGTGACATTTGTTCAGCTCTAGTGTTGTGCCTTATAATGCCACTTCAAATCCATTAATGAAATGGTAGCCCCATAATTATTATGGGGGCTTTAGTCTGTATATTTAAATTCTTTTACATGTGTTCCTGATGTTCAAGCAGCCAAGGTTCTTCCAACTTAAAACATTTTTTCTTTTAAAAAAGAGATGTGTTATAAACATATTTTGGTCTTCTTTCCATTTTATTTTGGTATTGAAATAAATAGCATCTTGAGGCTATCAGGTTGTAAATTTGTATATCATTAGCCTATAGATATACTGGCTGCCATAAGACACGAAGTGTTTGTGAATCCTTCTTAAATATATAGCACTAATTATCTACTTAAATATTTATCTTTTTCTTGCTTCTTCTGAACGGACAGTAAAACTTACTGGATAGGTGCTAATGAGTTTGTATGTAAGTGCAAAAATGTTTGTTAATTTGTGGCTAAAATTTTTCAGTGTCTGTTGAATGCTAATTCTAATTTAGCACTAATACCCAAACATTAATTTAGTGGGTTATTCATCTACACTGATGATGTCCTCCTCCTTCCTGTCCTCCATCAGTTTGCCCCTCAGAAATATACATTTTCCCTGCCACATGCATAAGATGTTTGTTTGAAAGACAGTTTAATCATTTTCCTGTGAACATAGATTTCATTAGATAGATGAGTTGAAGTGACATCAGCTAGCATTTTTACTGTGGCAAGGAAACACTCTTTAGCTTTGAGTATCGGTGTCTACAGAGCCATTTAATCAAAACAGGGTAAGTGGCGTCTTCAAAGACATTAGATTGGGACCCCTGGCTGCAAGGAACACAATTCACTGAGCACTTTTTTCCCCTACTACCTGTCCCAAATTGCTATACTATGCTATCTGATTGTTGCAGGCTCATTAAGGTTGGGCAAAAGCTAGATAATGTGCCCCGAAGGGGTGCGTGCATTTATTTATAGAAGGATTTAGGGGATGGACGTTTTATGTTAAACAGGAAAATGTGAAACCTGCAGTGAATCCCTAGGCAAAGCCATGAAGGAGAAGACATCTGGGTTCTCTAGGTAGCTCATGTTATGTAGCTCCTTGTGCTTTATTCAATACAAAGAGTTTTATGTACCACACGATGGGACACTGGAGCATGAGTGGTGACTATTATGCAGCAGCATTGTTTACACAGTCTGTAAGTATATAGAGCAGCCTCTCTCTTTTTTTTTTTTTTTTTTGGCCAAAAATTTGACTTTCTGGGTGAAATCCTGGCCCCACTGAAGTCAATAGCAAAACTCCATCATCCAACAACATAGTCTACCAAGGGCCATTGCACCAGCCAGCGTTGCATCAGGCGTTGTGTAGTGAAGATCTCAACTATGTCTCAATCCTGCAAATCCATGAATCTTGGAGGCACCCCACGGGCAGTGCCAACCCAGTTATGGTGTCAGGCATGTACCCTTCATGCATCGATGGAGAGTGTGAGAAGTGTGCTCAGGTGTTTTTGTCCTTCCTGGCGATATAGCTGAATAGCATGCAATGCCATTTTTGAGTATAAAGAGTGATTGAAGCAAGGCCAAATCTTTGTAAGACTGTAACATTTTCCACAAAGTCAAACCACTTTATGCTCAGGATTTGGTGCTAACAGCACATATGGAATGTCTTTGGCCACTCCACGTCTGCCTGTAAGTGGGTCCAGGTTTCTGATACATATAGCAATACAGGTAGCACACAGGTTTGATAGATCTTGATCTTTGTCTCAGTGCAAATACGTTTTTGCATCCAAAAGTGAGAGATGGACTTCATGCAGGAGGTGGTGAGATATTCATCAAAGAATGTCCAATTTGTTGTGACCATATGAACTCTGCAGCCTAGATAGATGAACTTATCAGTGCCCTCCATGGCACTCCACCCCACCTGCATGTGGAGTTCTGGTGGCCCGGGTCTAAAATTGTGGACCTCCCATTCACTGCAACAGGCCCAGGATTTCACCCTCTATCTTCAGCCTTCATAAGTTCCAGAAAAGAAAAGAAAAAAGCTGCACATGTAGCTATAAGTTACACCTCTTCAGTGCTCTAAGCAGCATGTTTCTATACCCTAATCAGAGGCAAGATTTCACCAGGGAGTACAAATTAAAACTGACTGCAGTGCTTGTCCCTACATTTTGGTCTCATGAAGCAGCGTTAAATTTTTTTCAGTGCTGGGTTTTCTGCTAAAACAAGAAAAGAATGAAAGAAAGTAGATAGAGAAATTCAGCGAACACAGACTAAAAACTAGCGTGCTGAAATTAGCTGTAGTATTCTTGTACCATAAAGTGATATAATCTGAGGACACTGAACCGCCCATTTTGAAGTATCACAACAGAAATTGTCTGTAAGAGAGAGGTACTTTATACCAGATAACAGAGCTAGGAGGGTCATTGCTTATTAGCAGAGTGCAAGTATGAGACTGGCATACTAAATTTAATGCAGTTATTTTTGTTACATTTTGATTCAGAACTATAAAAGCTTCCATTGATGCCTTTTTGAAGCCCTTTTTGATGGGATTGATTTTTGTAGTTCTTCTAACTTCATATTCTAGCAAAGCACAAGAGTGGTATCTAGACTTTTTAAGAATCGGCAAAGAATAAAGGTGGCCTTTTAGAGGAATCACCTCAATGGCAATATGTGAGTGATATCTAGACACCCACATCAGCCAGTAAAAGCTTAAAATTCACCCTCTGCTGAATGACAAACTGCAAAATATCTCTTATAGATATTGGGTCATATTCTCATTAAAAAACCCCAGCTGACTTCCCTAGAACTATTTACATAAGGTAAGGTTTTGAGGCCAAATCCTGCTTCCATTTCAACCAATGGCAAAACTTGGTGATTTCAGTGGGAATAGCATCAGGCCAATCGCCCACTGAGTATACAATCTTGCTGTCTTTACACACATGGGTACTTGCCTGCCACATTGGGTGTACTCATCCGAGCAAGCATTATAGAACTGGATTCTGCATGGATGTGTGTGACATGATATAGAGAGACAAGAGTGTGCAAAGTTAGTAAGAGACAATTTATTTGTTTACACTGGTTTGGAGTCTGACGTTGCTTTTAAATGAGTGCTCTTTCAGAGGCAGATTCTGCCATCTTTGTACCAGTTGTGGAATACTTGCGGCTGTTTGTAATCTCACAGAAGTCAACAGGAGTACGGGTGACAGAATCCGGCCCTAATTCACGAGCATGAATGAAGTATTAGAAGTATGCTTTAAGAATGATATCTGATCTGATGTCAGGCAAAAGTGACATGGAATTAATTGTGCTCACTAGGAAAAATTAAACTAAAAAAGAATTTCTATCCTGATTTGTTACCATAGAAATTATCTGAGATGCAAACAGGGAGGGGCTGGTGGCAGAACAGTCTATATGAGGGGTCATCACCGTTGGAGGCATTTAGTCTGAAGGTGCCTAAATCTATCCTTCAGGGAAGGTTGCAAGGCTCATGGATTTTCATGGGATTTTATAGAGAGGTTGGTGAAGAAAGCCTTGTTGTTGGGCAGTTTTGTAAGCTGTCAACTGAGATTGATTAAACTGACCAGGTCACTGTATTTTAATAGATTTTTATCCTTACTTTTTCTATATTTAATTACTGTACAAGCACTTTAGACATGGGCTTAGGCACCTTTAAAAATTTGAATATGTCCTAGTTTGCAATTGAAGCAAGATAGAGGAAATCATTTGTTTTCATGTCATACTTCACCCCCATCTCTTCATCCTCACAGTCTTACTGTAGGTGGTTTCTGTAAATTAGTCTTGGTCGATTATGTCTGTTTTCTCAGGCATCGTTGAGCAGCTGGTGCAGGTGCTTGTTCTGGTTTGTGTATCAAATGAGATCAAATCTATTTTGGCTTGCTTAGTTTTCTGCTTTATTTCAAGTTGTCTCAACCGAATTCACAGGTTTTTTAGTTAATAAGGGCAATTTTCTCTATTCTGATCTGTCGTTAGGTATTTAGGACCTGATCTTTTTTCCATTCCTGATCCTATTTCCATTGACTTCCATGGGCTTTGGATCAGGACCATATAGCATAGTCTGCACTTGGTCCATGAACACAACTCCCATTGTTATCTCTTGGAGTTCTGTGCACAGACAAGATATTGCTCTGGCAATCAGAGAGGGAAATTTTACCCTAAATCAAGATCAGAACATATGGCAAGGTGTCAGCCCTCTAGATAGTCTCTTTAGATCCTCATGTGAGGAAAACATTGCTGTCTATGGAATTGGAAGCTAATCAAAAATGACAAGAGATTTTTATTTGGAATATGAAGTGCCAACAACATTCTATACAAACAAAACAAATATAATTTTATGGCCTGCGCTTGTAATCCCTACACAGGTAAAACTACCATAGACTTTCATGGGAATTCCATGAACATGAGGAACGATGAGCCTTTATTTTTTTTGGTATTTCACACCATTTGTAACCTGGAACACTTTACAGAGTTAAATAAAACACTTTCTTTTGTAAATAACAGCAGTGAGTAAGTAAACTTAAGAGGTTTAGGCAAGAGAAAACAGAACTGTTGGGTATGTTTGTTCAATCATGGAGTCAGACTCCAATGTAAAAAATGAATCTTAACCTGTGTATCTTTTTCAAAACACTAACAAATTGGAACAAAATTTTCCAGAAGAGACTCACAGGATAAGAAAACGTGTCAAACATTTTGATCTTTGAATTAAAAAATACTGAAGTTGTCACCCAATGGAGATAAATAGACCTATAGTCATATACATGACAAGCCCTAGGTGTACCAGGGGCAACCCTGCATAAATATTAAAGTCCCAATAAAACAAAGCACTTAGTCCCAATTCTGAAAGGTACTTATACATATCCATGCCAGCGGAACTATTCACATGCTTAAAAGTGGATATGTGTTTAAGTACTTTACTGAATCAGGGCCCTAAGCCATATGTAACTTTAAATATGTGAGTAGTCCCACAGCACATGAATTTACTTAGAAGTTACTCAGAAGAATAACTCAGAAGTTTAAAGTTATGCAGGTGCTTAAAAACTTTTTTGGATCAAGATGTATGTTGCAGAGCAATAGAATGCTCTGGTACTTAAGTCATGAGGAATGAGCACAGGGGGCTGGTCTTAATGACTTCTTGATATTACTCCCAGCCCTACATTTCTGTGATTCTGTTATACATGGTGGAAATTAAAGGGATCATTGGATGGTAACTGAGTAGATCCTAAAATTCCTGATCAGGATCTCCATACTTCAGGACTCTAGTAGCATTAGTGCAATTTTCTTGTCATTTTAAGAACTCTCAATGTTAAAAGTACATCTTTTTTTATTCTGCTTATCTGCAAAATAGTGTAGCTAAGACTATAGAAGTTGAATCACCATCCTACCAATGAAAATTGGAGAAAGGCCTTAACCAAAGGACTAAACCCAAACACCCTTAACTTTAGGAAAGCTCAATCTAGAGCCAATTTTTAGATTTTTGTCTATCTGAATCTTTAATTAAGCTGTCTTGCTAAAACATACCACTTTCTTCAAAGCAATTATGCACTATAATAAACCACAGACTGGTTTATCTGTATATCATTCTGCAATGTTGGGCTTGTTAAGAGTCGTGTCACAAGAGTCTCATGAATGACTGTTCCTTTTTTTTCAAATGAGAAGATATTTTAGAGACATTGACCATTTGCTAGCCCATGTAAAACTTCTCTGAGACAAAAATCATGAAAGTAACAGTGAATTATGTCCTGTTCAGATTTAATTTTCTGGGTTGCATTTTTAATATTTCAGTATGGAAGGTATTTAATTTAATGTTTCATACAAGAGATACTAGCAGCAAATGTGCGCACATGGTGTTGGTTTTTTTGTCTTTGTTTTTTGCAAGACTTTTTTCAGACTCAAAAATGCAGCAAAATAGAAGTAGCAAGAAAAGAAGTAGTGAGGATGCCAAGAGGGTGCCAAAACTGAAACTTGTTCAAAATGTTGGTGAATTACATCATATAGGGATATCTGCAAACTGACACTTTTTAGACTACAAAACAGTATTTGGAAAATAATTGATATGATTCCAAAATTACAGACAATTAGTTATAAATGTTATCCATTGTGATTTATAAATGAAACCAAAGGATTCAAATATTTATCATACAAATATTGTCCAGATATTTGTTAAATATTTCAGCTCTATTTGCAGATAAAGGACTTAGATACACTTTGTTTCAATTTTGTGTCAGAATATTTTAGTCATTCTCCATATTTTTCCATTGTGCAAATGGATAAATACAAGAGCCCTTTACTGGCCAAAATAACACCCTAATTCCCATTTGTTAATCAAAGAGGATGTAGCCTATTAGATAAATTGTCTTGTTTGTATGCCTCATACTGAGTTCAGATCATGATAGAATGTTTCAGCCATTATAACCATCAAAACAAAAGAGTCTGTAAAGTCAACTATATTCTTTCTCAAAGTCTGAATTGCCTGAGAGTCACAAAGTGCAATAGTTTTCAAAACAGAAAACAGTTTTTATACATTGCTAGTAAAAAATCCATTCGGGGTGACAGCATCAGTACTGTTCTGTATCAGGTTACATACAGATATTTGTGTTTGCACATGCACACACAGCACTCACCAAGATCATTTGTAGGCGAAACCTATGGAATTGTCCTCTCTCACCCTCTCAAGTCACACTGCCCCATACCTGCTTCATTGGAATGGGTTACCTAGGGAGGTGGTGGAATCTCCATCTTTAGAGGTTTTTAAGCTGTGGCTTGACAAAGCCCTGGCTGGGATGATTTAGCTGAGGTTAGTCCTGCTTTGAACAGGGGGTTGGACTAGATGACCTACTGAGGTCCCTTCCAACTCTAATCTTCTATATTCTCTGGCCCTGTGCAAAGATTACCTGTTTCCTGGCTCAGGATGACCAGTCTTGATTCCCGCTGGAGGCTGTCAGTGCCAGAAATGGCTCCACTAAAAACAACATGAAGCATTCTCCTTGCTCCCACAGTGCTTCCTGTCATCTGTTATTAGCCCCAGGAAAGAAATGCAATCTTAAGATCCATACTGTGACCTCACGAATGGGAGCAAAATACTTAGCCAACATAGTAAAAGGTGTTATGTTTGCAATACAGGGTATGTTTTCACTGCAGAGTTAATCCAGGTCCAGGCACCAGGTCTCAGTACCCAGATAAGTCCAATCGATCTGTGAGTGTGCAGATTCCATACTAAACCACACTCAAGTCACAGCTGGGTAGACACCATCTACACTGTCATTGCATTAGCCCAAATGGGCTGCTAGGATTTTTGGGGAATTCTCCCATAGTTCTTTGTGCTACATTAAGCTGTGCTACACTATGAATTGTTTTGCAGCATACTGTAGGAGAACTTGTCTGTCCTTCCTGGGTCCCTGTGCAAAAGTGTTCTTAGTCAACCAACTCAATAAAGTGAAGTACTTCCATATTGGCACACATCACGTGTTTGTCAATGGCCTCCATTCTAATCAGTAGCAAGGCATGGATCCAGCTCAGGATGACCTGTTTCAGCTGTTGGCAGTAATGCAACTCTCATTTTGGCAACAGAAGGCATATAGAGAACATGATAAATGGTGGAGGGCATTTCAGCAGCAACTTGTTGCCCTAAGAAGGTGGCAGTGGACCTTGCTGAGAAGATCTGCAGGCTGCGTGATCAGGG
The DNA here is from genome assembly GCA_007922155.1 of Mesoclemmys tuberculata. NCBI lineage: Eukaryota > Metazoa > Chordata > Testudines > Chelidae > Mesoclemmys > Mesoclemmys tuberculata. Next base: position 69,824,888 of record ML675601.1, read on the forward strand.
CAATAATAGCTGTGTATTCCCCCTATGTTGACCAGCGGTTCTGTAGTTGGACCACAACCACTGGTAGGATCACATCGTCATGAAGATGTAGGCCCAGACCTTCTGCATGAGAAAGGCCACCTTCCTGAAGTTGTGTGAGGAGCATGCCTCCAGCCCCAGGACATGCAAATGAAAGAGTCTATACCAAGTCCAGAAGTGGGGTTGCTGTCACCATCTGGAAGTTGTTTACTTTAGACTGCTACAGGTCAGTGGATAGTCCATTTGATGTTGGCCAGTTATCAGCACTTTGATTTGAGTGGTGAAGATTTTTAATGTTCCTGAGATAATAGTGGACTTTGAGTAAATGAGGTTCCCAAACTACTGATTGATACATATTGTGTGCCATTTTCCCCCCCACACGCACACACCCAAAGTTCACATGAATCTGTCAATTGGAAAGGATATTCCTTGCTCATTATGCAGACCTTGGTTGACCAGAGAAGGAGGTTCATGAATACTAGTGTGGGCTTCACTGGCAGGGTGCAGGACTCCAGTGTATTTTGGAGATCTGATATTTTTAAATTTGTACAAACTGGGACTTTATTTCCTCCCAATAATATGGCTATCAATGGGTTGTTTGAGCCCTCTGTTATTTTAGGAGACCCTGTCATGGCTCATGAAGCCCTACTCTCATTTCAGAGGACCTGACAGAAAAACTTTGAATTACATGCTGAGCAGTTGCAGTTGATGGTAGAATGTGTACTGAAGGCAAGATGGCGCTGCCTACAAACCTGTTCGGATGCCAGGGTGTGTAATGCCATTCATATTATTGGTCAAAGCCAGTGCTGTTTTACAGGCCCAGTACAGGTAACCCAGTACAGACACCTCTGATAAATCACTAGTTACATGTTTAAATGTTTCTTCACCCCACTTGGAATCCATCTTGAATCTCACATGCCCGAGCATAGGGGAGAGGATACTTCTGCCCTCATCTGAAGCAAAAAGCCACCCCACAGCATGTAACATCCCCCAAAATAGTAATGAGATTAGTCATAAACCGGCAGAACTGCCCCCCATACGTTGTAATATCCCCCATAACAATAACAAAGATGGTTGTCATGTCTTACCCGCTGGCCTCAATGTTGGTTCCTTTGCAACATCGTCTCTGGCCTGTTACCCCGTCTCCTTGCTTAACAGGTCCTGGAACTCCAGGCTGAGGTTATATTGGCTGAATCCTGAAATCGTTGGTGTCTGTCCTGGCTCTTCCACTCTGTTTGCCTATGGTTTCTGTTCTGGCTCCATCACTCCCTCTGCCCAGAGTCCTGTAATAACACCATCCAGAAAATCAAGGGTCTCCATGCTCAAAACAGTGCCAAGCATCCAGTCAAACTCCTTGTCCAATGGCAGATTGATGGTGAGTTGCTGGACTGGCCATTGGAGCTTTTTGCCTTACGGTACATAGTCTTGCAGTTTCTGAGTCTTTCCCTTCACTGAATTCCCATCCAAAAACTCCAGCCTCTTGGAGAGATTCCTGTAGATATGCTGATTTCAGGTACATCTCTCCAAATCCTGCTCCTTACTGACCTCACACCAGAAGTGCATCATTGGTGAGAGCCTCTGGCCAGCTATCAGCATGTTGGGAGGCGGATTTCCTGTTATCTCTGTTCAAGTGCTGTATAGAATTGTAACCAGTTGAGTGGAATATGAAGTTTAAACTGGGGGCATCATTTCAGAAAAATTCAGGGAGTAGAAAGTTGTGTCAGCATACCCGCTTCTGATTCCTCATTTAAACTGTGGCTGGTTGGAGAGTGGGGAGGGTAGGCGGGCCAGTCCCATGCCAGAAAGGGAACAGGGAGGTGGCGTGCTGGTCCTATCCTGGGGAACAGAAAGCAGTGGCATGCCAAAGGCCAGGGGAGGTATCTCAATGATGGCCAGCCCGGGGCAAGGCTCAGGATCTGGCTCAATCTGTGCTCAGCTCTGGCCTAGCCTGCTCCTACTGCTTTCTGTCCAGCCAGCCAGAAGAGAGAACAATGCTGACAACGTTGTGATTAGGAGAACCAGCCTGGCCTACCCACAGCAACCCTGCAGGCTTAGAGTAGACACCGTAGAACTGGCTGGGGAGGAACTATGAAAAATTGGGAGGGCAATCCAAGGTCTGAGGGGAAACTGCCTCCTATAAAATGATGTCCCTCGTTTAAATGCTGAATGGGTTTATATAAACTGCTAGGTGCCTTCTGCTGCAGAAGAAGGGAGTAGATAGGAAGGCAGGAAAATATGGCCTCAGGAGAATTGTGGAAAGGCATTGGAGGACTATCAGCACCCATAGTTTGTCAGTCTGCAAAGGGGCAGGTTACAGCCAGAGTTAAAGTGGAACCTGGGTTTTCATCAGTATCCTCAGCCAGGTCATCTAGCCTAGGTTTAAAGCATCTCCAAACCCAGGTCGAAAGCTTTTGTGTATGGGTAATAGAGGGGGGTTGGGGCAAAACTCAGGAAAGAGCCAAGGTTAACTCTGCAGTGAAGACAGCCATACGGTGTGCTGCATCTTTATGAGGAACATTCTCTCACTTTATGAGTTGTTGGGTTTTTTTAAGCACAGGTCAGAGGCATTATGCTAAATGATGGAAGCAGCATATTTTATGTATTTCTGTTACATCTCTCTAGACCTTGTAATCTTGTTACCTTTTATTATGCTCACCATTTACCAGAACCATTAACAAATGATTTTTAGCAACTAGCATGAGTTCTTGCCTGCAGACTAATTTAAAAAGCAAGCAAAAGAAGGGTATTAATGCTAAGGAAAGCTATGCTGTGAACTAGTCTGTTCCAATTTTGTTAAATAAAAATAGGCATGAATCAGTAAACTGAAGGCACTCTAAACCAGGGAACTTGAATTAAATCTAGGCTGGTCTTATAACATTTCTTACTTTTGCCTTTCCAGAGTTTTCATTGATTCTCATGGTTAGTGAAGCAATATTCAAATAACACAAATAACGAAAAACTTTTCATTAGCGATTATGGTTCTGAATAGATCTATGCAAATAACATCTTTGTTTGTTTTTGTTTGTTTGCTTGCTTGCTTGCTTGCTTGCTTGCTTGCAATTTTAAATAAATCAGGAAAACAAAACCCCTTTTTTTTGGTTGAACTAAAAATGAAATTGTTCAAAACTTCCAGTGAATCAAAGTTTTTAAAAAATCATTTCAGATCAAACAAAATGTTTTGTTTGACCCAAAATTAAATAGTTTAGTTCAATTTTGAGCATTTTAAAATGTTTCTGATTGCTTTTTTGTAAATAAAATTAAAGGATTTTTTTTTAAAAAAAAAGTAATTTTGATGCAAAATAAATATTTCATTTAAAAAATTTCAAAATAGTTTGATTAAAAAATGTTAGAGGTGTTTTATAATCAAAACAATTCCATAAACCACACACATTCACAAAACATTTCAGAGTCACCAAATCTGAATTTTCACTGAAAAAAATTTGTACAAAAGCTTCATCCAGCTGTTTCTTGAAAGGACAGTCTGAACTCCCATTCTTCCAACAATACCATGAAGTGATTGATTTTCATGCTACTCATAGGACTTTGCAGGACAGGGATGAAAAGAAAAGTGCACTTTAGGGCGGTCTCAGAAAAGGAAGTAATTATGACTAGAAACCCAATAAATTCCCAAACTGATCTCTGGAAAGTTTTCACCATCCAAAGCTTCTAAACAGCTTTAAAAAAGAACTTGTTAATACAAGTTAATCACAAAGATTGTTAAAATAAAATGTATATAGAGCTAGTTGATCGAAATAGAAGTCTGTTTTAAAAAATGTAAAGAAAAATTAGATATTTCTTATCTGAAAAAAGCATATTGTTAAATGTGACTCACTAACATACTACATGTCCTCTGGAGCTATACTGTGCTCAATGGTAATGCATGAAAATGTTCAACAGGCTGACATCCAATCCTGTGCATTCACCCTTGCATTCTACTCTGCAGATACCAGATTTGATGCCTCATTCGCTTTCTCTTCTTACTGCTTCCATGCTTTATTTTATTTTCTATTCTGTCTCTGATGCACGGAACAACCCCCAAATCCCCATTCATTGAGCCACCAACTTCTACATAATGCAGTCCTTTATAAGAATGCATTTTAGTGTAGGCAACAAGAAATGAATAATAAAACAGTAATTATAATATAGTATAAAAATAACAGAACCCTCAAGGTGAATATACACGAAAACAAAAAAAATCTTATTACTGCCACACTTCCCTATCTCCAGTACATCTACTCTTCTAACACCCAGCCTCATTTTTTTACCCTCACTTATTTATTGTTGCATTACATCTAAAATTAGACCCTAATATTGCAGGGGGAATCTATGCAGACAGACTCATACACTAATGTGGAACAATGTTGATTTCCTTGGGGCTCCACATGGGTGCAGGGGTCCAACCACACGGACCTTGTTACAAGACTGGAGCCTTAGATTACAAGCACTGTGGAGCAGAGACCTTTTCTTCTTATCTGTTCTGTAAAGTGTCTTGAACATATCTGGAAAACCTAAATATAATAATCAAAAGTCAAAACCTTGGGTTTATTGCTTATTTTCAATTAAAGTTCATCAAGTTCAACCTTTGATATTACAGAACAGTAACATTATATTTAATTACTGGCATTTTCAGTAGCCCCTTTGAGAAACATATTTTTTATCTCAGCCATTGTCAAAATCTGTTTAATAGCATAAAAATCCCACCAAGAGAGAAATCCTGGCCCCATTGAAGTCAACTGAAGTTTTGCCATTGCCTTCAATAGAGCCAGGACTTCACCCAAATATAGAAAAAAGCAGATGTGAAATCAGGATGGGGGTGAAAAAAACATTTTATTTTTTTTGATGTCTTCTCAAAATAAATAAAATAGTAATTGAGCCTAAAAAATATTATCTGGAATCTGATGTTTGGTTTTGTTTTCCTGTTATTTAACAAATGTATACATAAGTACTTTTATGAATGAAAGAATCTACTGGGTTTCAGAGACAGAAAATGAGGGGATGATATTGAGCTTGCAGAGAAAGGATCTGTTCTTGCTAGCATAACAGAAGCAGTCTGGTTAGGGGTAAGGACAGTAAATATAGTCAGAGGACTTTCAATGTTGCTGTCCGCCTTGAGAGTTAGAGAAAGTAGATCAGACGAGAAGGTACTCACAAGGTCACATCTTTGATTATGGAGCATTTCAATTACTTAGTTATTGATTGGGGTGACAATTAGACAAAAGCGATAGAGGGGAACACATTGTAAAGGATGTTCAGGATCGCTTTCTTGAGCCATTTGTTGGACTGCCTCCATGATGAGAGTCTATTGGAAACTAATCTTAGGAAATGTGCCATGTAGGATAAATAAATAGAACTCTGAAACCCTGAAACAGTTAGGCCTGTCTGGGACCTTACCTCTTCTCTACCTCAAGCCAAGTGACCCTCTCTTCCAGAAATGTCCCATCTATACATGTATCCACTCTTCCAACAAAATCTCTTCATTCCCATACATTACCCTCCTCCATCCCCACTCCAACCCTAAAATTCAGGCTTTGGGACAGCATACATACACACAAAGAGGCATGGAGCTCTCTTCCTTATCTTTGAGTTGTCTTCTTTGGATGTGGAGGTTTGTAATCTTCCTTCCCTTCCTGTTCCTGGGATTCTCTAATCATGTGGCACATTCAAACAAACCAGGCCTTTTGCCACAGTACCAATTTCCTGGTTTGGAACTGGGTAAGCTAGTGCCCAGCATGTAAATAATCGGACAGCACTAAAATGCACTTCTTTTCTTTGAAGATCATAGGTAGTACTTAATATAACTATTCTTTCCAAGGGAGACCCAATATTGGATGTCCTCAAAGATGACCAAGCAAGCAGTTTTCTGAACAGCACAGTTTGCACAATTGCTTTGTAGCTTTTTTGTCAAACAGGTCAGTAGATATGAGATCTTATTTAATCAACATATGATCTACCCCTAAATAATCAAATGTTTACTCATCATGGACAGAAGGGTGTATCTGTGGTACTAAGGGTTCTCCAGACAATTTCATTTAATCTCAGGGTGCCTTGCTTCTAGGTTAAGGGTTCTAAATCATATTTGCAATTAATCCCACATATTTTTGTAAGGCTTGAACTCAAGATTAATATCTAATTCTTCTGTGGATTCTGTGCCTTCCAGTTTCCAGGCTTTAAGCCCAGTTAATACTGCATCTTTCTTTGATCTGTTTTTAGCAGTGGGATAGGATAGAATCAGATGGCATTGACACTACCATAGCTGTTTGTTTAACAGTGAGCTGGCCTATTTCAGACAAAGGTGCATTCTCCGCACTTACAGGGGAGTCCTGCCTATTTCTCACTACTTTTCCTTCCTGGTGAGGTGCAGTTCTTTTCACAAGAACCGTAGCAAGCATTTCATTTCTAGCTGTCATGTTATCACAAAATTGCACATAGCCCCAAACTCTCTCCTTTATATCAGGGATGACAATTTTTTTTTATTTTAGGCATATTCGGTATGGGTATAATAATTCATTTCTGAGCATGAGATCCATGCACCTAGTCCAGTTGCCCCGAGGCTGGAGTTATTTGCAGGCTCCTCTTGGCAGGGGAGCCCTTACTTTCCTTACAGCCTGGCTGCACTGGCTGGCAGGTCACTGATCCATCCCTTCAGGCAGGCAGACAGAGAGCTCCTGCCTTCTCACCAGTCAGCCCCCAACTGAGCTTTTCTCTTCTTGTCTCCCCCCACTAGGCCTTGCATTTGTTGCAGGTGCAGCAAGGCGGGGCTAGCTGAACCCAAAGCTTTTCTTTAACCTCCGCTGTGTGGCACGACAGTTTCTCTGCTCCCTCACCGTGCCCAATGATCTCTTGCTACTGTCCATTTGCCATTTTTACAGACCCATAATAGGATTCAAGGGTGACTTTATTGACAGTGGATACATTCCTCTTCAAGTTTTGTGGCTGAGAGAAACCTACACTACAGAATCCATATATTATGAGGAACATACAAAATGTTACTCTGGGTGCTTTATACATTCAGTGCAAATAAACATTACTATATGTTACTAGTAGATAGTAAACATGTTCAGCTGGTGTTTCTGGTTGCGACACCCTTCTCTTCCAAAAGTCACGTTTTCAATTCATGCTTTTTCTTTCACACTCAGATTATACAGAAAATTCCCCTACTTCACTTATGCTTAAGTTAAAGAAACTTGTAGACAGAGAGAGCAAGCACTAAAAACGTAAACATTTTAGGTTGATGTAAACCTCTAACCTTCTTTATGACAAATACAGGCAACCATTATGAAAGCTACATATTTCCTAAACTGCAGCAAAATTGCACTGCAGTGCCATCTAGTGAGAGGTGCATATTACAACCGAGTTTCCCCAGCTCGTTCAGTAACTCTGTTACATTTATATTATTAAATTATTGCTACTTATAATTATTGAGCAAGTCTGACCCTGCCTTGCTCATGTAATTATAGCTAAAGGTGGTACAGCTATGAGCTCCATGTAAATACTTTTCTAAAGCACCAATCTTGCTAATCTGATGGTAGTAGTGTGTTGCTTGAACATCATATAGAATACGGAGCCTGATTGTCTTCTCACTGACACTGGTGTAAATCAGGAAGAGCAGAGTTGGAATTACTGGAGCTCCACAGCTGTGGAAAAGAAGCAAATGAGAGTAGAATTGAACCCGGCTGAGTTTAGTATTAGTCATCTTTTCAGAAGCACATAGCTGCCTGAGGATGGGGCAACAGTGGGAGCTCCAGGGATTCTGAAATGTTAGTTGTTTTATTTTAAACCTTTGCTTGAGAGGAAAGCCTAAAGAGGTTAGGGTTATTCTCACAAGTGAAGGCTTTGAGGCAAGCTAATGGCTGTCTTCAGAATGAAAAGAGGGTTGAAAAAAATCTGGTGTCATTATCTATGGATTAGAAAACTAAGAGAGCGAACAGGAATTCCAAGCAACGCTTTCTCCCTCAACGATAGTAAACATGTGGCCAAGAAAACAATGAGGTGAGAGGTATGGATAGAAAGCTACAGTGAAAAACGCAGTGATCTCAGGTTGAGAGGCGTTTCCAAGGGAGAAGTTTGCTTGGGCCCAATGATCCCTCATGACTTCTTAGCCATGTAATTGTCTAAATGCTATCTTCTTGCTGCTGCTGCCACCAGTGCTTCTAATAAATCTTGCAATATAATACAATCCCTGGCTGCTTAATGGAAGCCTAGTAAGTCAAATTTGTTGTACAAAAATGAAATGCTTAGAAAAAGAATACCATGTATAATAAAATGTCAATGCATCAAAATTCTTCCCCTTTTATAGGAAAGGATATGAACAAATTTATCACTCATTTAAATTGCTTTACCATATCCGATTTAGCTACATTCAAACCCACAGGGACTTTCTTCCAGAAACAAGGAAATGTGTTGCATCACTGCTTCATTACATAGTCCACTGATCACCAAATGCATCCACTCTAGGTTTACCCTAGAGCCCCTGCCAAATGTACTGTGCACTCACAACGAACGGAAATTCAACAACCTCAGAAGGGGAGTTTCAACTATGATCTTTCATTGCAGCTTTTTGTCTCCAGCAGCTAATGAGCACACCTCACAAAGCACTGATTACAGTCTTTTTTTAATCCTGCCCTATCATCTAATGGTATGGATACTGCTGAAATGAGAATGCATTCATTCAGTTAATGGTCTTGTGGATTGACATTTGGTGCATATTGTGGTTTTTGCAGTCCCTAATCGTTGATTCAGTAACTGTTTCTAGTCAGTGTCGGCCACATTTATCCATCATGAAATATAGGAACCACAAGTTTCCATGTTATGAGCCAAATTCTGTACCGATTGAGTCCCATGCAATCCCACTGATTTCAGTGGGATTACATGGGATGTTAATTTTTACTGATTCCATCCCCTTCTGTTTCTGTGACAGTTAATATTTAAGTATGGGGCCAGATTCTCAGTTGTGCTGGACCAGTATTTAGTGCACCTGAGGAAGAGTAAGGAGCAGAACTCATTTTCTCTCATCGGCCTGCCCCTTATTTCTGAAACATGGGATCAGTTTGGCTAGGGATGGTTCAGCCCCCAGCACAAGTTAAGACCACTCCAACTTGGATCATGAGTATTGTAATGCATGATATGCTGATTTTCTGCTATCTATAGATCCCTGGTTGGCTTCTTGGAGCTATCTTTCCATTTCCTTTGTGTTACTGGTCTGGTACAAGGGGGGTGGAGCTGGATCAAAGTCTGTCCCAGAGAAAAGTTAAAAACACATCTGTGAAATAAGCATAGAAAAACAAATATGGAAATGTGTGTGGGAAAAGATTTCCCCATTTCGATATCTAACTGACTTAATAAACTACAGAGATCACAACCTCTCCTATATGGAACATCCATGGCTATATACAGGATCTGTTTTCTAGTGTCTTACACCTTATGAAATCATTTGCACCATGCACAGTTGGTATCAAAGATGAGAATGAGAGTTGTTTTACGACCACATTACACAGGCATAAATGACTACACAAGGTGTACGGCAGTGGAGAATGAGACCCACGGCATTTATTGATAGAGTTGGGAGCATGTGAGGGCAAATGTGGATCCAGTGGTATGCAAAGACATTCATAGGACAAGGTAAGATGTGCACAGAGCATGCACAACTTTTACTGTCAAATTCAAAGGGCATCAAGCTCTCCTGTTCTTCAGTTTCGTTTCTCAGACACTATTCAGTCAAAGGCTCACTATAGTTCACAAATTTTTCCAAAAAACCTAGGGCAATTTGTGATGTTACAAAATTCTACCATTTCGTGTGGTTTTAATGCAAAAGTACATGATTTTAGAGCAGATCAAATAATTTGTAGCAAAATAAATTATTAGATGAATGCAACCTGTTCTTCTGTTCACAGGTAGTCCACCAGCGGCTACAGTTTTGACAAAGAGTTCTTCATGGCATTTTGTTCGTTTGAAGCTGACATTCAAAGTGTCAAGGTCAAAAAGCAGGAAGTTAATAGTCTCTATATATAGCTTTTGAGCCTTTCTGTAGAATACTGTAAAGAAACAAAAACATTAATAACTGCTTTGGATAGTGTGAGTTATGCACGTTGCTAGCCTATGTAAGCACATGTTCTCATACTTTTATCTGGTTCCTCCATCCCCTCCTATTGTTTCTCATGGTAGCTTGTTAGGTCTTGTCTTAACATAGATTGTAAGCTCTTTGAAGCAGGGATCTGGACATTTTGTTTTTGTGTTCTGCCTAATGTAACAGGGCCTTAAGCCTAATTTGAGTTCTCTTGTAATTAATTACAAGGGTTGTGGTGAGGGAGGTTTAAATTAGCTATTAGGAAAAGCTTTCTAATCAAATGGATAGTTAAGCTCTAGAAAAGGCTTCCAAGGGAGGTTTTGGAAACTCTGTCACTGGAGGTTTCCAAGAACAGATTGGACGAACAGCTGACTTGGTTTAGGTCAATGATACTCAGTCCTCGGTGGTTCAGGAGCCAAATTAGCGATCAATGTTACCCCAAAAAGACACAGTAGTATAAATTTCTTGTTTCATTTATTATCCTGTAGTGCTATATATTCATATTTAAACAGTATGACAGGGGAAATAAGTGACTGACTGAGGATTATTATTTTATCAACTACAGTTGGTTAAGAACATAGTAAAAGCATCCTGATTAGTTAATAACTTAGACTGGCTAATAATTAAATAAGTGTTTTAATATCATGTGCTGCAAAGAGTTGCAGGCGATACATTAAAGAGCCGTTTGCGACCATCAGTCTGAGTATCACTGGTCTAGATGTACTTGTCCCTGCCACAGTGCAGGGAGGTGGACTAGAGGACCTCTCAAAGTCCCTTCCAGCCATACATTTCTACGGTGCTATGATTTCTTGAAAATGGCTACACCACCATAACATGTGTGTCTTCATTCTGCTGCTGCTGCCGGATGTCTGAAGCTTTGCAAACCCTTTGACTACAGCTTGTTAAGGTCTGGTTGATGGAACTAAGGTGAAGAGCCACTTAGAAAGCCAACACAGAAGCAGTCAGAGGGCTTAACACAAGATCAAGTGCACTTTTGTTGTAGTAGCTCCCAGCTGCAGCACACGCACAGACAGGCTTTCCAGATTGTTTCAGTTTCTTCTCAAACTCAACCACCTTAGGCCTCCTTTGAGCACATGTTAGTGAGAAGTACAAACACTGTTTTGTAAGAAGAGAGGTGAATATATTTTCCCCACTCCAAAGCCTGAGAACAGGGAATTGAGTGTGGCTATATTACTGCTTGAAATAAGGCTGTGCTACATGGTAGCAAAGGCGCAGGTAGTTTTGTGGTGCAGACACAGCGATAATATGTCTCTATAGCAACAGGCAACCATCCCTCTTTGCCTCTCTACCTTTCCCCTGTTTGCAGCTTGTGTATATGTAGAGGTTAGGGCCAGTATTATGGATCAGAGGGAGTCCCTCACACACTTGCTACATGAAGCCTTGCTGTGCAGCGTACAGCGATGGGGGGTGGAAAAGCCTCCTCTTCCCCCTCCACACACCCACATATAGGAAGGGCTGTATTTATTTACCTAATTTACTTGGGACAGTGAGCTGAAGCAGTTTCTGTGCGGCATCTTCAGAACTGCTGCGTGGGTTGAAGGGGAGGACTCTTGTCCCCAGCACCTTGGCTGGTTACCCACAGAAAGGCTTTTTAATGAGGAAGTGATGGCAGCTTAGTGAAAAGGACTTGGGGGTGTCTTCCATCCAAAGGAGAGTATATTGAAGGAGGCACAGAGGTGAGAGTTGGAGAAGCATAGAAGGGGATGCTAAGGGTTGGATCATTGGTAGGGTTTGTGGGAGAAATGTTACAGGAAACAAGGTTAGCGAGGAAGGCCGGTGCAGGGTGAAGACCAGAACAAGAGGTTTGAATGTGATACGTAGAGCACTGAGGAGCCACAGCCAGAACCATAGGTGAGGAGATTGAGTTTATCAGCAGAACAGGCAGGAAGAAGCCATGTGGCTAGAGAGAAGATCAAGCAGTAGTTGAGGCAAGAGATGACTAAGACATGAACCAGTGATTCAATCATTGAGCAGACAGGAGAGGACAGATGTATATGTTGTGGAGGAAGTAATGACAAAATTTGTTCATGGCCTAGCAGTGAGAGGTGAAGGAGAGGAAGAAGTCAAAGCTGCCTGCCTGCGAGGGAGGGTAGTGATGGTGTTGACAGCAATGGAAAATGGCAGAAGAGGATTTAGGAGAAAAAAATTAGCTCATTTTTAGCCATGTTGTGCTTCATTTGAAAGTGAGCCACTCAAAACGAAAGACAGTCAGAAATGGGAGACTGAACAAAGGGAGACAGGTGCTGTGTGTAGAAAGAGAGCTAGCATCCTAGAGATGGTAGCGGAACCCATTCTAATAACTACTGCATATATAATTAAAGTGCACACTGCATACTGCAAATCAGTGGCTAAGGTAGGTCAGACTAGGAGGGAGAGCTCATTGGTTTTGGTGGCTGTTGCCAGAGAACCCAGTGCTATGTTCTGATGCATCAACAAGGAGAATAGAGTGGGGACAAGAGAAGAAATTTCCTGAGAAGGGGTTCATGTCCCCAGGCAGGTCTATAGCCAGCCAAACATAAGAGTGTTTATGCATCTGACACTGTGAAGAGCCTCATATGTTCCTTATGCTCCTCACTCCCACTTCAGTAAATTGTGTCATTTAGAGTTTATCACCCTGGAGAATTTGTACTGACGCAAAAAAAAAATACAGATTCATCCTCAGAACATTTTTTCAGTACCCAAAGCACTCTCCTGCATTTAGAAGATGTTAAGACAATCAAAAGTCAGATTTTGTATAAAATCTCTGATGCATTACTTGTCTGTCCTTCCTCTAGAGGAGACAGGGAGCTGGTTGCTGCAAGTCTTCTCCTCCTCCACTTGAAAATAAGGAGGAGCCAGCAGGAGTACAGACCTTTCTTGACAGGAGAAAATGCGGATAGAGGACTCTGCTAACTCTTTTCCTTCATCACATGAGCTGCTTCTCCACTAGTAAGCAGCAAGCAGGAGTATTAAGCAGTACCAGACGCTCTCCAGCTAGACACTTGCTTTTCCTGATGCTCCCATTTCTGATTCCCTTGCCTAGGGACTGACTCCTCACCACACCAGTGAGGGGGATGCCCTCTGGGGACAGGGTTTGGGAGAGGAGAAGATCTCTCTCTACTTTTAGTAGAGGAGGAAGAGCTGTGCTGCTTATCCCTCTGTGAAAAGTGCTGAAGGAATAAGCACCTCCAATGACAAGAGCCACCCAAGTCATTTGGTTTAAGAAAAGGTCAAATGCATTTTCACTGTAGTGCCTCCCAGCAGCTCACAAGCCATGGCAGGCTTTCCTAATTCCCTCTTCTCGACTCAGCCACATTTGGCTTCCCAGGATCCCTCTTTTGTGGGACTTGCACTTGTGAGAAAAAACACAGGGAAATGTCTGTAGCCAAGCTTGTGAGCAGAGAGATGCTGGGGATACCTTGCAGCTTGGAGTAATTCAGGGGGTAGAGAACATTAATACTGCAGCAAATTTTAATTCTGGCTTTAATTTAATACACAAGAAGCAATATGCTGCTATCTGGGCAGGCATCAACCCATCCATCCAGCCATTCAACCATTTCTCTTACCCCACTACCAGGGCTGGATCTACATCTTATGCTCCCCTAGGCACAGTATTTTCTCCCCCCTTTCCTCCCTCCTCAAATCTACAGCTGACCTTTGTGTTTTCCATGCAGGAGGGAGGGTGCGACAGGGGAGAGATGGGAGGGCCAGGCCAGCTTCTGGCGGGGTAGGGGGGGAGCAGCTGGGGCGACCAGCTTGGCCAGCTTTGGGTGGGGGAAAGTGCTCACTCCTGGGCTCTGGCTTCTGGCCTGGCCGGGGGGAGGATTTCAGGAGAAGAGGAGGAGCAGCGGTGGGGCCTGGGAGGAACCTCCCGGGAGGAGGAACAAGGGGCAGGGCCAGAGTTTCAGCACATGTGCAGAGCCCCCAAATTGGTGGGGGCCCCTGCCCACGGGTGAAGTTCTATGACCTGTGATATATAGGAGCTCACACTAGCTGATTTCATGGTCCCTTCTGGCCTTAAAACCTAGCTGTTAGAGCGGCTGGGGAATAATGGAGGTAGAGCCAGGTTTTTTTTCCACTTCCTTCAACCACTTGTCCCCTCACTGCCCATTCTTTGCATAGGGGAATATTGAGTGAACAGTTGCATCCAGAGTTGCAATCTGTACAGCTCTGACTCTGTCAAGCAAGGATATGGGGGTAAGGGGAAGAGTCTTACTCTCCTTGCACAGCGTCGTGATTTCTGTGATCATTTGGCCCTTTGGTAGAAGCTGATCTACTCTTCTACATTCATAGTGTAATTTTGCTGGGCTATCACCAAAGTGTCAATTAAGTGAAGTCTGTAGTACACTGGTATGCTTTTGGATTGTTCCGTATCCCTGACATTGCTTTACTCCAGATCCCATGCTGCATTCCATGTGACAGAGAGAAAGAAAACAAGTTGTGATTTGTCCAGAGCACCACTTCTTTAATATCTGCCATCACGATGATTCAGGGGATTGAGAAAAAGAGGGCATGTATGTAAATAATGTTTCCATTATGTTGCTCCTCTTTAAATGTATAGGTTCAGGAGAGTCAATGCCAGTGTCTTTGCCCTTGCAAAGAAAAAGACAGTACTTTACCCATAAGTATGAAAGCAATCAATACTTCTAAAAAGGAAAGGTTAGAGATGGATCAGGTGTGCACACTAAATGTAACCAAAGGCAGTGACACGCTGTGACCACCGACAGCCTGAGGATAGAGATGTGCAATTTCTAATCTTAGTAACTGTTGGGGAAGGCGGAGGAGAGAGAGTAAGATTTTGATGGAAAGAATGACTTAACAAAACTGGTCCAGCAGCCAAAAAAGGCCAGGTGTGAGAAGATAAGAAATCCTCAAAAAAATGAACAATGCACAGTTTGAGCAGAGTCTGGAAAAAATACAGTAGGTTTTCTTTCCCTATTAGTTATACTAATGTTAGTTAATTTTTAGTTTATAATTAGTTTTACATTACCTGTTGACTAATCTGTCTCTGTCTATTTGACTACTATTTTTAAATGCCCCAATGTGATAGCGATCAATTCATTTTACATCTATTTTTAAATTTCTTTTCGGTAGAATAGTTCCTTTTTCCTTTGCTGTGGATACAGAGATATTAAAATGAACACGCCTCTGTCCCTCAGATGAGAATACATTACATAAATGCATTGGCTCAGGTATGAGAGATTAGGGGATAATGCTTTCATGATTTTTTTAAAAAGCTACGTTCTGATTGCTCTGCTAAAATGAGAGACAGTCATATGACCCATCAGTTTCAAAAGTCAACTCTCACTGAGAATCACAGCAACAGAAATTACCAACTGAAAACAAGTTAACAGTACTAACACTATTACTAATGTCACAGTGTCTCTGTTTTCTGTCATAGCTACTAAGGCATTTTCCAAGAGAGGATGGAGTTCAACCTGTAGGAGTGTCAGAAAACTGCCCCACAATGCAGTTGGAGTACATAAGTAACAATTTTCATAGCCATGTAAGGCAGTATCACTTTCAGAGTATGTTCGCACAGTATGCCTTGAATAGTTTGTTGTTGACCGTCACAAAATACCAGTTTGTTTTAAAAAACCATACTATGCAGATCCAATCTAAGTATGAAGTGCTTGGATCTTACAGTGGTTGGCAGTATTAAAACACTTCGATAGATATTAATCAAGTGCATTTCCCAAACCAGAGTTTTATTAATTAAAGTTACAATATATTAAGCAGGCTACTAAATGGAAATTTCTTACTTGTATATTTTATATTTTGAACCTAATCCTGGCCCATACTAAATCTCTGTGCACTATCAGAGCAATACAAATTAGCAGCCAAGGATTTGCTGCTGTAAAGCTGGCATTTTCGGCTCTATGTCAACTCCTCTGGCATAGAGACAATGAATGGAGCAGGAGGGGACTGAGCCAGAGAGGTTGACATGAGAGTGCACTGTAGTCTGGCATTACTTTGGGGCATATTGGCCCCCTGGGCCCACTGCAAGAGTACGTAAGTTAGAGCAGTTTAAGGCCAGTTCAGCCCCCAGCTATCTCCAGAATGGGAAGAGTACAAAAGTAACCTGGAGCCACCTCTGCCTTCCATACTTTTCACTTTGTTCTAATACAACTCAGTTTTTTTTTAAACTATTGCATAGTAGTTGACAACCATGAAAAAAACCATTCGGATGCCATTGTTAGCTACAACATAAGAAGATCTTCCTTTTCCCCCTCTTCTCTCCTCATTTTATTTTTCTTCCTTATTTCCATCGCCTCTTTTCATTTGCTTCCCTTTAATTTTTCCTTCTCCTCGTTTCCTTGTCCTTTTCTCCCTCCATTTCTCCTTTTTCTGCTCTTCATCTCTCCTCTCTTACTCTTCTCGCTGAGCCCTCTTCTATCTTTCCACATTTCCTTTCTCCCCTTCTGTTCTCTTTACTCTTCGTTTCTCTTCCCTGCTGTCTACTGTCTCCCTTTTTCTTCCCTGCTGTCTCTCTTCCTCTTTTCTTTTTCCTTTTCAACCTTCATTTCTTCTGCTTCCCTTTTCCCTCTACTAGGCTGCAACCGCTAGAGAGAGGTATGGTCACATGCACTTGAAGAGCTTCAATAACTGCATTCCAGAGAAAGGCAATGTTTGGGAGGGTGGACAGTGACACATTTTCAGAACCTACACTACATTGCTCCATAGATCCTGTGTTGGAAGAAAGAATTACTGGTAGACACGGTGCTTCACAGGCACGTAATAAAGCAGGTTTCCTGCCCCCAGACAGCTTATAGTTTATAAAGTAATACAGCTGGCAATCTAAATAACATGTTCCAGAGGGGTAGCTGTGTTAGTCTGTATACAGCAAAAATAATGAGAGCCCTTTATCACCTTAAAGACTAAAAAAATTCTGCGGGCATAAGCTTTTTTGCTAAATAACAAGGTGATGAAAGATGGTCTTATTAAGACACAGGATGTGCAGCCCTGGTTTCATCACAGACTTACCATGTAACCTTGGCTAACTCACTGTAATCTCACTGCGTCTGTGTCCTCATCCATAAAGTGAGGAAATACTTACCTGCCTTACAGGTGAGCTGTGAAGGGAATGTTTGCAATCCATACTCTAATCATTAGGCAGAAGATACGATATAATCGCTAAGAACTATTATGGTTGATTTCATTTTATACTTTTCCTAAATAAAATGGCTAAGCAATCTCCCAACGTTGTGTGCACACAAAAATGTGATATACTAGACTCCTTCCTGTTGAACCCAAAGTGGTCTCATCCCCACTCAATTGAATGAGCTATTCATTTGGGGAAGGACAAAATCAAATGCTCTATACAGGATATTTACTGCATATGATATCGATCAATCATCCCTATGTCCTATATATACACTTTAAGAAATAATTAAAATAAATATAAATAAATATAAAAGCAAGCAGACAAACAGAAAAATGCCATCAAGCAGAGTGTAGAGCCAATAATTATTGGTGTGTATTGCACTGTGTGGTGCTGTTTCTTTTCAGTGGAAATAAAGAGCTAGAAATGCTGCATTTTTTTTGCTGACATGATGTAAGTGCTAACTCTGGTTGAAATTAAGGGCTAAATTTTAAACCAGGAGGACCCTCTTTCAACATAGAAATGCACATGCAATTTGCATGTCTAGGTTCTTGTGTACACTCACTGCAGCTGGCCACTCAAAGTAGATAACTGAGCATGCAGTGGGATGCTGGGATGTTTGCATCAAGGATTTTGGTCTTGCAGTTGTCTGATTAGTGTGTGCAGTTGTGTTACAGTAGACCCCAGAGGATCCAAACAAGTGTGGTCCCCACTGAACTAGGCATTGTACATGCACGTAGTAGGACCTAGTCCTTGCCCCAAAGAACACAGAATCTTAACAGAAAAGACAAACAAAGGATGGGAGGTCTGTGGCAGAACCAGGAAATGCATTTGGATCTCTCACGTCCCAGCTCAATGCCTTAACTATAAAACCTCATGTTATAGGTGAAACTTCTTTGTAGGTGTTAGTGTCCTTCTGTGGGTTCACCTAAAAAGTCATTTTTTCTACATTTTACCTTTAACATTATAAACCAAGTTAGCAGTTAAGTCTTACCAACAAATGAGCAAAAGTTCTGCCATATTTCTATTCATTTTATACTTCTAAGAAATTAGTGTTTTGACCATTTTTGGATACTCTTAAGCTAAACAAAATAGACCTGAACTTTTGAATAATATTTATTCCCAATCTTTGTTTCGAGAATGCCAGACAAAGTCTGGCTGAGTACACCACTGCCTTCTTGCTTCAGGCTTCTATTCCTCATGGGTCATGTAGTGAGTTTGTGGAATTTGAAAAGGCTATGAAAATTCCAGCTCCCTGAACATCATGCAAGAAGCTTTGCCCCTTTTTCAAGCGAATTGTCAATAAGGAGGGAACAGGTCGAGTGATGCTTCTGGAGGTTAAAGGACAGCAAAGAAATAAAGCTATATGTAGGCGTGTTGGAAGGTGAAGTGTTATAGTCCACTCCCAGAAATTAGTTGTCATTCCCAAAATCCCAGTGTCTCATCTACCTCTCAGTTCCCATCTCTGTGCTTCATGCGCACAACAAGTAGCAACATTAATTTGACAGTTAAGTGCTCTATTTGCATGATTGTAAATTTCACTTTGCTCTTCAGAGAATCACAGAAAATTAGGGTTGGTAAGGACCTCGGGAGGTCATCTAGTCCAACCCTCTGCTCAAAGCAGGACCAAACCCAACTAAATCATCCCAGCCAGGGCTTTGTCAAGCCAGGCCTTATAAACCTCTAAGGATGGAGATTCCACCATCTCTCTAGGTAACCTATTCCAGTGCTTCACCACCCTCTTAGCAAAAAACATTTTCCTAATATCCAACCTAGACCTCCCTCACCGCAACTTGAGACCATTGCATCTTGTTCTGTCATCTGCCACCACTGAGAACAGCCTAGCTCCATCCCACCTGGAACCCCCCCTTGAAAGCCACTAGCAAATCCCACCTCATTCTTCTCTTCTGCAGATTAAACAAGCCTAGTTCCCTCAGCCTCTTCTCATAAATCATGTGCTCCAGCCCCCTCATCATTTTCATCGCCCTCCACTGGACTCTCTCCTATTTGTCCACATCCTTCCTGTAGTGGCGGGGGAGGAGGCCCCAAAACTGGACACAGCACTCCAAATATGGCTTCACCAGTGCCGAATAGAGGGGAATAATCACTTTCCTTGATCTACTGGCAATGCTCCTACTAATGCAGCCTAATATATCGTTAGCATTCTTGGCAGTAAGGGCACATAGTTGACTCATATCCAGCTTCTTGTCCACTGTAATCCCCAGGTCCTTTTCTGCAGAACTGCTGCTTAGCCAGTCGGTCTCCAGTCTATAGCTATGCATGGGATTCTTCCGTCCTAAGGGCAGGACTCTGCACTTGTCCTTGTTGAACCTCATCAGATTTTTTTTGGCCCCATCCTCCAATTTGTCTAGGTCACTCTGTATCCTATCCCTACCCTCCAGGGTATATATACTACTTCCCACAGCTCTATGTCATCTGAAAATTTGCTGAGGGTGCAATCTACTCCATCCTCCAGATCATCAATGAAGATGTTGAACAAAACCGGACCAAGGATCAACCACTAGGGGCACTCTACTTGTTACCAGCTGCCAACTAGACATTGAGGCATTGATCACTACCTGTTGAGCCCAATGACCTAGCTAGCTTTCTACCCCCTTATAGTCCATTCACCTAACCCATACTTCTTTATCTTGCTGACAAGAATACTGTGGGAGGTGGTAACCAAAGCTTTTCTAAAGTCTACCACTTTCCCCACATCTACAGAGCCAGTCATCTCACCATAGAAGGCAATCAGCTTAGTCAGGCATGACTTGCCCTTGGTGAATCCCTGATGACTGTTCCTCTCTTCCAAGTGCCTCAAAATGGATTCCTTGAGTGACTGAGGTGAGATTGACCAGTCTATAGTTCCCCGGATCCTCCTCCTTCCCTTTTTTGAAGATGGGCACTACATTTGCCGTTTTCCAATTATCCAGGGTCTCCACCAATCACCATGAGTTTTTCAAAGATAATGACCAATGGCTCTGCAATCACATCAGCCAACTCCCTCAGCACTCTTGGATGCACTGGGGTCCAACCCCAGGGACTTGTGCATGTCCAGCTTTTCTAAATAGTCCCAAACCTGTTTTTTTTAGCACTGAGGGCTGCTCACTTCCTCCACATTCAGTGTTGCCAGTGCACTAGTCTGGGAGCTGAGCTTGTCTGTGAATACAGAGGCAAAAAAAGCATTGAGTATTTCAACTTCTTCCACATCATCTGTCATTAGGTTGCCTCCCCCATTCTGTAAGGGGCCCACACTTTCCCTGACCATCTTGTTGTTGCTAACATACCTGTAGAAAGCCTTCTGGTTACCCTTCCTGTCCCTCGCTAGCTGCAATTCCAGTTGTGCTTTGGCATTCCTGATTTCACTCCTACATGCTCAAGCAGTATTTTTATACTCCTCCCTCATCATCTAACTAAGCTTCCACTTCTTGTAGGTTTCCTTTTTGTGTTTAAGCTCATTGAAGATTTCTTTGTTAAGCCTGCCATATTTGCTATTCTTTCTGCACATTGGGATGGTATGTTCCTGTGCCTTCAATAAAAAAAAAATTAAATTCAGTCAGCTTTCGTGGACTCCTTTCCCCCTCATATTAGCATTCCAGGGGATCCTGCCCATCAGCTCCCTGAGGAAGCCAAAGTCTGCTTTTCTGAAGTCCAGGGTCCATATCCTGCTGTTCTCCTTTCTTTCTTTTGTCATGATCCTGAACTCAACCGTCTCATGGTCACTGCTGTCCAGGTTGCCCCTCCCCCACTTCTATTTCCCCTACCAATTCTTCCCTGTTTGTAAACAGCAGGTCAAGAGGATCATGGCCCCTAGTTGTTTCTTCCAGCACTTGCACCAGGAAGTTGTCCGCAACATTCTCCAAAAGTGTCCTGGATTGTCTGTGCTTTGCTGTATTGCTCTCCCAACAGATGTCAGGGTGATTGAATCTCCCATGAGAACTAGGTCCTGTGACGTGGAAGCTTTCATTAGTTGCCTGAAGAAAGTCTCATCTACCTCATCCTCCTGGTCTGGTTGTCTATAACAGACGCCCACCACAACATCACCCTTGTTGCTCTCGCTTCTAACGTTAACCCAGAGACTCTCAACAGGCTTTTCTCCAGTCTCCATACTGGAGCTCTGAGCATTCATATTGCTCTTACATACAGTGCTACTCCTCCACGTTTTCTCCCATGCCTGTTCTTCCTGACCAGTTTATACCCATCCATGACAGTGCTCCAGTCACGTGAATTACCCCACTATTTCACATGAACTATGAGCATGGGAAAATCTAGAAATACTCTTTATTGAAGAGTACCAGCCTGTTTTGATCACCAAATAAAGCCCTGTTTGAACAAGTTCCTGCAAATCAGTTTAGATGTTATGTCAGTGCTCTAGAACAAAACACAGACTCGCAACTCATCTCTGACAAATCCAAACCTGTTCTGTTTCTTTAGCAATGCCAGGGTTCCTCCCTTCTTGCTACTTAAGTTCAAACATACAAGGGTGCCTTTCTAGTCAGGGTTACATTAACACATATGAGTTGTCACAAACCACATTTTTGGCAACTAGGTTTTATATCATGTGCTCCTTCTCAATGTTTCATTTATTTATGTTCTATCTTTTGATTCTGAAGAACCCATGTTTTTCCAACTACGCACAAGTGGAAGCCCTGAGGCTTCTATTGCTAAACAGTGGTGTTTCCCATTAAATCCAGCCCTTTAAATTACAGTATGTAGAAGCCTTAAACAATATCTGTGACTCTTTCCGTGTTCTTTATTGATCTGACCCATCTTTTGACTGACGTTTGGCTGAATGCTTCCTGCTTATCACTAGTGTCTGAGTACACAAAAGCAGAAAAATGGTAGAAAAACTAGAAATCTTTTAAACTGGAAAATGACCCAGTTCGCCTGCAGTGGCTTATGTTTTCATCAGTGTGCTTACTTTGTCTCCCCTCTCGTGCTTTGGCTATTAAAAATGAAGATTCATATATTTGATTTCTGTTCAGGAAATGAGTATTGGAGACAAAATTAGACTCCCAGTTTATGCAGTGTAGCAATCCACGTCATAATAGCCACCACTATACCTGGCACGCTTGTTGGCAGGTCCAGATTAGAGGCCAAGGACTGAACTAGTATGGAAAGTGGACTGCCCACTTGCCCCTTGACATGACTTCTTGTGCTTTTTCCCCCTCCCATTCCTGTGTGGTTGATACAGGGGCAATAGATTCTAGGGCTGTCAATATCTGGCTGGACAATGGAAATCTCTTCTGGCAAAAAACAAAAAAGTTGTTTTTGATAATTTTTTTGTCTTGAATTGGGTTGAAAATTCAGAACTGCAGAAGTTTTCACAGGAAGGGATTTTCAGAACCATTCAGTTCTGGGAGAACAGAAATGGATTTTTTTTCACTTGCCAGCTGTCTACCTGGGAGGCTATTGTCAATGTCACTTTACACCTGCAGGCAGAAAGTGAAATTGCCAGGAGTTTTCCAGGCAGGCTCCACAGGATCTCTGCCTTCCCCTCCCCCGCCACCCCTGAGAGGCAGCGGGAGGCAGGGGAGATCAGGGGGAGCAAAGAGCAGGCATTCAGGGTCTCAGTCCCTATCCACAGCCTGGCTGCAGCTCTTGGCCTTCCTGTCTGGAAGGCTGTTGTCCATTTTGCTTTCTCCCTGTAGGCAGAAAGTGAAATTTACAGGAGTTTTACAGGTGGGCAGCCAGGGAGCCATCATTTCAATTTTCCCAATGGAAAATCAACATTTTGGAGCAAAATTGAAATTTGTGAAAAGACTATTACATCAGAAAATCCTGACCATCTCTGTTGCCACTCTGGTACCTTTCACAGTTACTAATCTCACAATCACACCCCCTTTTAAGAAGTACAGTATCAGTAACTGTCTGTTCAATATACAAATAACTATCCCTTCTCTGTGTCCTCTTAGCAATTTATTATGTGTCGCTTTCTCTTTGGAGAAACTGGTATAGTTTTATTTATTCTAAGGGGGAAAGGTTCTAATGTAATAGACTGTTCCCTGAATATGTTATATCTGTGGCCTTTGTTATTTTTTAAATTGTGGGCAAAATGCTGCCCTTCAGTGCATGGACTAAGCTTCTGCTGAAATCAATAGGAGCTCCATTTGTATATCTGAGGGCTTCGTGATCAGCAGGATTGCTAATCATCTTGAGTCATTTGCACTTTTTAAGTCACTCATCTGATGAGGAGTTTCAATTATCCCCTTGTGGAGAAATTCTGTAAATGTACCCTTGGATTATTAATGAGCATTTGGGGAGGGACTCGCTTGGCAGAGGAGTGTAGCACTGACAGGATTTGCACTGCTTTCTGAAATTATAATGCCATGTCCTGTGTTTGACATATTCATCCAATAAATGCATCTTGTTTAACTACTCTTCGGTAACTGGGCATTTGACTAAAAGCTTTAAGTATAATAATAATAATTTGCATGTATATCATGCTTTACATGTTCCAAACATTCTACAAACAAGATAGTCCTTCAGTTATTGCGAGATGTCTTTATTCATCAGTACACTGCAGCTCATCTTCATTCAACCCATATCACAAGAACCAAACAAATTATCCTGCAGACTGTTACACCAGAGAAGTGGCTTTGCCAGATATAACGTACAGTTAGAACAAAATGTTCCAAGCAGCCTAAGAAACCAGACTTGTCCTATTCATTGCTTCTGGCATGATTAACACACAGGGCACAATTAATTAGTACTTACCCACAGAATCTTGCAATTATAATTGCATTATAATACAAGACATGTTAAAAATGTTTTTGCCTAATGAAGGATTTACAGATTAATTAAACTAAAGGGTTCAATTAATACACTGGTTTCAAACACACTGATTTAAGATATACTGTTCCTTGTATATTGTTTCAGAATATAATACAAGGAGCTAAGGGCACACAGTGAATGTCAAATGAAAAATCTCCAGAGACGTCAACCCATTGCCATTCTACACATGCATATACAGTTTTTGTAGAACTTGACTGGAGTTGGCTAAACGAAATGATTTCCTGCCATCTTGGATGACAGGATGTAAAAATCATTTGTCCTTTAAGATGTCCTAGGAAGCAAAGAAGAAATTTCTGAGACTGTCCAATGTGGCTTTGATGAGAAAGTAATTAAAATCACTGACTGAGCCATCCACATGTTTGAGTCAGATAACAATGTAATTGACTGTAGTGGTTCCTGTGCTGAAGGACAGTAATCAGAAGACAAATGTGGTTGAAACCAGATTTGCCCTAGAAAGTCTGATTGACATTTTCTGATAGTAATGCTAAGTCAAAAATTCAATTTTATTATGTGCTTGAATGTGCTATATGATGCTGATTTTTTTTTATGAGTAGTAAAGGTAAATAGGGCATAATTCTGTAACTAGATTAATTTACTGTCTCTCCTATGCTAACAATCCATCATTCATTATTTTTTATTATTATTACCTCCCTTCCTCGTGGATGCTATCACAACAGGAACCTCAGCAACTCACACTAACTGTATCCCAGCACCCTGACTAGTCCTATCCTACAGCAAACCCTGGACATGTGTAACAGCAGTTTCAGCCTCACCTCTCCCTCCATCTCCTCCCTTCTCAAGATGACTGGAAACTAACTTAAAATATAAATAGTTTTGTGATTTGCAGGCAAAAAAGTCTGCTTGACATATCCCCCTTAACTTGATTAAGTTCATTTTAAAATATTTGGCGGCTTGGTGCATGATGCTGTTGGGAGAAGAGCAGATAATTGCACTAATTACAGCTGATCAAAAAACGGGAACATTTTTTATGAAAAATGTGTCCCTGTTCTTCATCAGAAAGGTTGAATTTTAAAAATGTTGACAGTCTCTAGTACCAATTCAAGATCATATGATGCTAGTTTACTGATGAATTATATTTATAACACTGTCTGCTGTACTTGTATAGTTTAAAGTAACTGATCATAAATAATATTTTGAGGTGTGTTTATGCTGCACTGAGGTTCCCTGAGATTCCCTGAAAGTAATTAACAAGGCATATTATTTTTAGGACCAAAGTATGATGCCCTAACTTGCATTGTGTTGCACCTTACTCCACACATAGCCTCATTCACTTCAACAACATTTTTCAGTCTTAGGCCTTAGTCAATGTACGTATTTTGGCTTGTGCATCCTCAGAATAATTGATAGCTAAGGGATCAATCCTCAGGTGCTGCGCTTGGCACACCTGAAGGGGGCAAAGGGGGTCTTTCCCCTACTTGTCTACCCTCAGCATCCTGAGATCTGTGGCCATCCAGGCCATGAATATGTCTACATTGCCATCAGAGGTGTGACTGTCACATATGTGGATATACTCAAACTACTTTAATCTACCTAGCCCAAGCACCAATAACAATGAAACTGCAGCAGCACAGATTTTGGCAAGGGCCAGCTGCCCAATTAAGAATCCAGAGTCCCACTCATGGGTTTATACAGCCCACATGGAAACCCATGTCACAGTTTCACTACTACTGGTACTTGCGCTAGCTAGATTAAAACTAAGTATGTCTGCATGTGTTTTAGTCACCCTCCGGTTGCAATGTAGATGTACTCCATGCCTCCTACACACATCTTGAACTACTATGATGGTTTGGTGCCATCTGAGGATTCTCCCAGCCCCAAGGAAATATCAGCTACTTATCTAGCCAGAACACCACAAAGGAGCTTTGATAAAGGCCAGGGTCTAGCCTGAAATTCCAACTCTATAATCCTCATTGTTCCTGGTGCAAGAAACAAAGTTTAGAGTAATTTTCTGATACCAGGTTGTATCACTGACAATTTGTGAAAATACACCTTTTATTTGTAAATTAGGCAAATTTGATCTGAAAGTAATTGAGAGACAGTAAACAAGGAACTCCAATATGCAATTTTTCCAGCCACTTTTCAGACCAGAACCACCATTTAAGGCTGTAATTTTTAAAGAGGGCCTCAATCTGACCTCTGATTTCCAGGCACAATCAGGTTCTTAGACATATAAGTGCTATAAAGTTCACCTGCAATTATTTATACCTGCAAAATGGCACTCACCGTTATCTCAGGAATCCTGAAAAAGCAGATGACACTTTTCAGTCTCAAACTCCAAAAGCCCAAGTAAGGGAAATATCCCTTAGCTTAACAAAATTCCTCGTCCTTCGCACTCTGTCCATTATTAATCAGTTCACAGTAGTAACTGAGGTGGTTTTGCTTTCAGATCCACACTCCACCTTTAGGGTCCAATTTAACAAATTACTTAAGCGTGTACTTAGTTTTAAGCATCTGAGTAGTCCCATGGACATTAATTTGAACTAAAGTTAAACACATAGATTCTTAGAAATGTAGGCCTCAACGGGACCTCAGGAAGTTGTCTAGTCCATCCTCCTATGCTGAGGCAGGACCAAGTAAATATAGGCCATCCTTGACTGGTGTTTGTCCGATCTGTTCTTAAAAACCTCCACTGACAGAGATTCTACAACCTCCCTTGGTAACTTTTTCCAGGGGTTAACTATACTTATAGTAAGAAAAATTTTCTGAACATCTTACCTCAATCTCCTTTGCTGCAAACTAAGTTCATTACTTCTTGCCCTAACATCAGTGGATATGGAGAACAATTGATCACCTTCTTCTTTGTAACAGCCATTTAAATATTTGAAGACTCTGATCATGTCCCCCCTCAGCTTTCTCGTCTCTAAACTAAACATTCCCAGATCTTTCAATCTTTCCTCAAGATCATGTTTTCTAAACCTCTTATCATTTTTGTTGGTCTCCTCTGGACTCTCCAATTTGTTCACATCTTTCTTAGGATACCATATTCCAGCTAAGGCACCAATTGTCACCAATGTCGAATAGAGTGGAACAGTTACCTCCCATGCCTTCTGACAGTGCTTTTAATGCATCTCAGAATTATATTTGCCTTTTTTGCTGCAGCATCACATTGTTGACTTATTTTCAATTTGTGATCCACTATAAACCCCAGATCACTTTCTATAGTACTTCTGCCTAGCCAGTTATTCCCCAGTTTGTACTTATGCATTTGGTTTTTTCCTTCCTATGATAGTGCTTTGCTCTTGCCTTTATTGAATTTCATTTTATTGATTTCAGACCAATTCTCTAATTTATCAAGATTATTCTGAATTCTAATCCTGTGTTCCAAAGTGTTTGCTCTCCTCCCATCTTGGTGTCATCCACAAATTGTATAACCATGTGCTCCAGTCCATCATCCAAGTCAAATCATATATTGAATAATACTGCACCCAAAACAGACCCCTGCTTGCTAAATGCCCCCACTGATAACCCTTGACTACTCTCTGAGTGTGGTCTTTCAACCTGTTGTGCCCTTACTTTACAATAATTTTATCTATGTCACATTTCCTTACTTTGCTTATGAGGCTGTCATATGAGACAGTGTCAAAAGCCTTACTAAAGTTCAAATATATCATATCTATTGCTTCCTCTTAACTACGAAGCCAGTTACCCTATCAAAGAAAGAAATTAGATTGGTTTGGCACGATTTGTTCATGATAAATCTATTTTGGCTATTACTTATATATCTGTTATCCTCCAGGTTGGAACAAATGGATTGTTCAGATAATTTCTCACAGTATCTTTCTGGGAATTAAAGTTAAGTTGACTAGTATATAATTCCCTTGTTTTCTTTTTACCCTTTTCTGAAGGCAGGTACTACATTTGCCCAACTCCAGTCCTTTGGGACCATAATCATCTTCCACAAGTTCTCAAAAATAACTGTTAATGGTTCAGCTAGTTCCTTAACTACTTTAGGGTGAATTTTAAAGGCCTTGCCAAACTGACTACATCTAATTTATCTAAGGCCCGGTCTACATTTACCTTTGCAATTCTGCGGCCATCTACGGGAGATACACAAGTGAGGTAAATCACTTGCATATCTCCTGTCGACTTTGCAGCATCTCCTCTGCGTGGCGTCCACACTGCGCTGCATCAAAGGGACCAGCGCTCCCTTTGACGCAGCGCTACACCGCTTACCGGGGTGGTTTTCCTGTGTCGCTTCCTGTATCGACTGAGCACATCTATACAGACCGCTCATTTGATCCAGAGCAATCGATGTGATGGCAGCGAATTTGCCACCATCAGTGTAGACCCAGCCATAGTATTCTTTAATCTGTTCTTTCCCTCTTCTGACAGAAGATCCTTCTCCTTTGCCATTAATATTAATTGTATTAAGCATCTGGTCACAATTAACTTCTTTAGTGAAGACAGAAATATAAAAAAGCATTAAACCCCGCTCCTTCTGTGTGCTGTCCATTATTAGCTTTCCTTTCCCACTAAGTAATGAACCTGCATTTTCCTTCATCATTCTCTTACTTCTAATGTAGTTATAGAATGCCTTCTTATTTCCGTTTATATCCCTTGCTAGTCCTATCTTATTTTGTGCTTTAACCTTTCTGATTTTGTTCCTACGTGGTTGAGCTATTCTTTTGTACTCAGCCTTAGCGATTTGTTCTTGTTTCCATTTTTTGTACAATTCCAATTTAATCATCAGGTGTTTAAAGAGTTCCTGATATAGCCATGCTGGTCTCTTACTTTCTTCCTATATTTTCTTAGTATCAGGATATTGTGCCTTTAATATTGTGTTTTAGAAACTGCCAGCTCTTATGAATACCCATTCCCTAAAATTTCCTTCCTATGGAACCATATTTACCAGTTCACTGGATTTGTTTGCATTTTTGAAATCCACTGTCATTATTCTTTTGCTGTCTTTTTCTTTTTTTTTTTTTTTTTTTTTTTTGCTGAGAACCATGAACTCTATCAGTCTGAGGACACTTTCACCTAAGTTCCACCTTCAAACTCTCAACTGGTTCTTCCCTTTTTGTCAGAATCAAATTTAAAATAGTTGCCCACCCCATCACATCCTCCCCCTTCTGAAACAAAAAGTTGTCCCCACCGCACTCTAACAACATGCTTACATGCTTTTGCTGAATAGGGATGGATTTATTTAGTTGTTTAAAGATAAACATGTGCCTTAGTGCTTTGCAGAATGCGGGGCTTTAGCTGTTATTGTTAAGTAACTGGTGGGGATGTCTTCTTGTTGTTAAATAACTTTTAAGCACATCTTTTGGACAGAAAGTCCTTGTTTTTTCTTTTAGGAATGCCTTTTTCTTCTTGTTTCTTGTTCAGAAGCTCTAGCCCTATCAAAACAGAAAGTGTACATCTTTCAGGTAACAATAGTCTCTGATCATTAAAATGAAATAGCTGAAATCACAAAGACTACTTCACCCAGAGAACAATAAGTAAATTACTTTCAAAGCCTCATTCTATTGTGTGTTTGTACAGAGTAGGAAAGTGAAAGATATTGTCATTCAAAACTCTTTCCTATTTGGCATAGAAAAAAAATCTGATTTAATCAGAAGACCGTGTTAGTTAAATATGGGCAGGGTCACTTACAAACATAAAGATTTAATGATCAAACACAAAATCACTGTGGTGGTATTTTAGTGTATAACTGTTTGAAACCAAAAGCTCTTATTTTAAAAATGACCAATTTTATTGTCATTCTCAGAGGCAAAAGAAGATACCTTGATATTCAATAAAGTCTCCTTTACTGGAGCAGGAATAGAACTCTTTAATTTTATTCTTCAGGAATGTACAATGGATATATGGGAGGTTGAAGTTAGAATCAAATCAACTGCTTATTTCAGGGGCTTTTTTGTTCTGTTTTGTTTTATTTTGTTTTAATCTTTACAAATTACAAGATGAATTGGTTTCTTGTATGTCCAACGGGATGGTTTGTTTCTGTAATTTATGTTGCTTGTTTTTCCTTAACAAAAACAAGCTGTTTTATTATTAGTGTCTTACAGAAATCAGCCTGAATGTAAGTAACCCCATGTTGACGGCGTTTGGAATCAAATCCGGGATCTGATGTGAACTGGACTCTGTCTTTATAATGGACTTAGCCAAAAACTGGATCCAAACTTCCCTGAACTTTTGGGGGGGGGTTGAAATTTAGAGCCAGATTTGTTCCTTGTGCCCATCTCTAGTGAGCTCTATGTGTTTCAGGAGTAGTTAAGGAGTAGGATAGTTTGGACACGTAAGCACAACACTATGAGTCAGGAATTCCTAAATTCTAGTGCTGTCTCTGCCACTGAGTCACTGTGAGGCCTTATGCTCGTCTCCTAACTTCTCAGGCTTTCCCCCCCCTAATATAAAATGAGGATAGTAATTTTAGCCACTGTATGTACCCTGCCTAAGCTTGTGTGTTGCACAGTAGTATCTGAGCACCTATAATTATTTCAGAGAGGTGTTGCAAGGCTGAATTGTTCTGTACAGCACTTTGAAGATTAGCACTATTTCAGCACTAATTGTCACAGTTACAGGGAAAGCTGGGCTTTACAACACCTTGATTCCCTCTCAAGTGCATTCTTTATATGTCAGGCTTAGCTTCTTTCACCTCGCTCAAGGGTGATAACCCACAACCCCATCCCTCTGAGACTGAATCTCTGGGTAGCAGCCACCCAGTTTAACATGAGAGGCTCAGCAGTGTTTGGCACTTGTAAGCCCTTTTCCCCTGGAAGTCTGTGACCACGGCTGACTAAAGACACTCAGAACTAGCTTCTTCAAGACAAACCAGTATTTATTCACCACGCAAAGGAACATAGCAATCGAAGACCACGGTTACAACAGTAAAGGCCTATGCCCCTATTTCCCTTATCTAAATCTTACCCCATCCTTGCTAGCTTTTGTAAGGTCCATTCCACCCAGTAGACTACTGCTGCACTATGCTATGTCTGTCTCCCTGGGTCTGCTGCTGGCTGCTCAACTTCCTCCTTTCCTTCTCTAGGGGTCTCTTTAATTGTTTATGGTCCTTCTGATCTTTAGGCTGTCAGCCTGGGCAAACCAGCTGTATAACTCTCACTGGAGCCTGGAAAATAGCATCTTTCCAAATAATGGCCCAGCCGTTGTTTTCTTCTCTCCTTTGAAGTTGCATAGGTGTCTTATTGTTACCATTGTTTAGTTTCCTGTTTGCTGTCCCTCTAACAAACTCCTTTGATTTTAATTCTATGCAGCCATGCAGGATAATATCAAGCCAGTAAACTGAGGTGCATGTGATAGCCCTAAAAATGATACAGATATTTCCCTGGTTCTCTGCATATATATTATTTATTTTTATTGACATATTTTATTATTAACATTATTTGTTTTTCAAAATCAGTCAGTGATTGTTGTAAGGGGAGGAAAAAAGCAAGCCCATTCACCGTGTTTTGGACATACATTCGCCCCCCCCCCCAACACTTGCACGCAGAACCCATGATAGTGTCTTTACCTATTTCGTTTTGGGAACAAGTTCCTTTCATAGAGATAATTAATAATACTACATTTATACATGCCTTTTGCCAGTAGATCTCAAAGCACTTTAGAAAGGAGATAAGCATCATTATCTCCATTTTACAGGTGGGGAAGCTGAGGCAAAAAGTGGTGAAGTGACTTGCCCAATGACTTATGCCCCGGAGACACTGCCTCATGCATTTTATGGTTGTATGTTTTATATTGTTCAAATGCAAAGGAACAATGAATTCAGTTGTAACGTCCTCCTCCTGGAACCTATATGAAAGGAACTTGTGTAGTCTTAATCAAAGTGGTAGCCTAGACAGGGGAAAGTGCTAGTCTCGAAAGGGTTAAAAGGATATGTGTTGAAAGCTGCATAATTCTCACACGTGCAGAATTAACCATGATGAACCTTCAAACATTTAGATTGATTATTAAGGGCCAATTCATTCTCACACTATTCATTCATGTAGCTCCATTGAAATCTCTGGGGCTCCTTATTATGTTTATTTTATTTAGGTGGTGATCTCAGTGAAACTCCCAAGAGGACATGAATAAGGTGAGCAGGATGTGGTCTCTGTTCACTGCAGGTGGTTTAGCACCTCCTATTAATGAATTTTCAAAATACTGAGTATTTGAGTGGGACAGTTACAAGACTGATATACTCAATATGCTTTATCATGAGTTTTCCTCCTCAAATCATTGTGTATTGTTACTGTTTGCTTTCACCAAAACGAAAAATCCATGTTCATTTGATTTAAAATCTAGATCCTTCTGACTCTCCTTCCTTTCCTCCCTCCCACATTCTCCACCTTCTCTTAAATGTTGGCATTCTAGTGTCTACAATACTTCCTTGTTTTTCCTTTCAAATGTTCTTTTGCCCGTTGATATTTGTGGGTATTAATAAGCTCCTTTTTAATTCTGAAATCCTTTATTTGTAAGGAAAGTGAAAGATAGAAAAGGAAAGGCAAGACCTTCTTAACATCATAGTGGTCACTAGCCTGACAAAGTTAATTAAGAAGTAGGGATTTCTCAACCTGTGCTAAGCAAAGAGGGAATCAACATTTCAAGTGTATTTAGATGTGCTGAAGGCTCTTAGCCAGAGAGAATTGTCAATGGTACAGTCTTAAATTAGTACCTCATTCACATAAATGAACCGGCTCACATAAGCCTTTATCAGAAGTTGTATGATTCTGTCTACAAGTACAACTGTGCATTTGAACCAATCCATGTGTAGAGCTGGGTGGGAATTGATTTTCCTGCCCCATGAAAATTTTCATGATTTCAAAATTATTCTCATTGTACTTTGGGATGAAAGTGAGTCTTTTTTGCAAAGGAATAGAGAGACCATCCCAACTAGAGTAGTTGAAAGCCCAGTGTGAGGGAACACCCAGTTCAAGTCCTTGAATCAGGTGGAGTAGAGCCTTGGACTTGGGTCTCCTACTTCCCACATGAGTGTTAAAAACCACCCAGAATATAGTCAGTGAGTTGGTGGCTCTTAATCGCTTGTGTTGGAGCCATTCCATTTTACACAATTAATTAAATATTTAGTGGGCCAGAGGCAGAGATTTATAGCCTGGTGGTTGGAACACTTACCTGGGACATAGAAGAATTCAGTTCAAGCTCTGCTCTACCTGATTTGGAGTAGGGACTTAAACAAGGGTGTCCCATTTCCCAGAGGAGTGTCCTAACTACTGGGCTATTTGCTATTCTGGGTTTGTTCAGAAATTCTATCCTGAACCTGAGAACCCGTTCCCTACAAAGTTTAGTTGAATCTGGTATATTCCTGCTAAAAACTTCACTTTTGACAAATTTTCCATTTCCATTTTCCAACAAAAAACCATTTCTTTGAAAAATTCCCAACCAACTTTTTTCATAACCAACTTACCTGATGTACTTGCAACAAATGCAATTGAATTGTGTACATACATCCAGTTTTCCCACAACATACCCTGCTGCTTAACTATATTTGTATCAACGTATCCTGATTCCAGTCTAAGCAACTGCCCCAGGCTGCCTTTGCAGAGGGCAGAGTGGTCAGAGAATGCATGCCCACAGAGCGGCACAGCAGCTCCTTGGGCAATGTCATCTGAGCTGTGCTACTGCACAGATTGCTGGGAGCAAGAAGGACTAGCCAACCTGATTACACAACCACATTTAAGGGGGCAGAGGCTGTCTCCACTGCAAAACAGAAAGAACAAAATAATGTGTGGAGACCAGGCTGAAGCAAGGCAATATTGTGCTGTCCTAGGCTTGTGACAGGGGCACATGCTTAACTACTATGGTTCCTGTGGTGTGCCCAGGGGAACCCAGGAATGTGAGGCTCCTCACCACCACCTTCCCTTAGCATGAGGAAGTCTTTTCTGGGCCTGCTGTGGGTCAGTTCCCTGAAACCATCAGCCTCTGATGGCACAAGCACTTCCAGACCATCGCAGGCCTCTCTCTCTGTATGGGTAATGATAGGCACTCACCAACCCCTGGGTCCACTGCACACTCACCGAGTTACCAGGCCTGCTGTTCCTAAAGGAACAGTACACTGCAATTTGTAAGATTCAACTGAGTATCACCACTTTGCTCAACACCAGAGCACGTGGATGTGTTTATAGTGAAAACAAGAATGTGTATTGTCACAGAATAGACATTCAAGTGATGGTACATAAGAATATTGAAAATAAATGTTTACATATAAAACAAAATCATAACATGCTTTCTAGAGACTAAACGTAACTACCAGGTTAACCTCTTGTCTAAAGCGGTTTATTTCACAGATAAACTCTGCAGAGTTTTCAATCAAACCCTTTTTCATGAAGCAATCTTGCTGTCCTTTTGCTTCCTCAGTAAAGAATGCTCAGGTGACTTTGTCCCCTAAAATAGTAGAATAAACCTGTAATCTGCACCTTAGCTGGTTTTCACGTCCTGTTACTTTCTTCTTGGAAGTTCTCACAATCCTTCATTCAAATTCAGTTCAGACTGGTGGTAGGAGACCCATTGTGGATTATACAATATTTCATTTACATGTACAAAGCTAGATAGATAAACATTTCTTGACTGACAGGAAACCTGTTTTTCACCTTTACTAATGACCAGCCCCTAGACACTGACCTTATCATTTTCACTGTATACATAACTCCTTACACATCATCCGTACATGCATTCCACAATGATATTGATGACCAGGGTGCCACTGGCTTTATATTGAAGAACGCACATGACATTCTTTGGTGAACTAGGATGCACATACCAGCCTCAGGAGAGTCCTTAATCCCTATCACCTGTGTGTGCCCCTTGTCAGAGTTACCAACCAATTATTAATTAATCATGTGTGTGGACACAAACCATGTTTAGATTGAACCCTGTCTCTAACTAGTTTCAAATTCAGTTAGAAGTTGTAATTGTAGCAGGCCCCCTATGGCAGTGTGAAGAAACTGCTTGGAAATCATTTTGAAATGTCATTGACCACAAGTTTGGCACTGCATGATGAGCAGAGAGAGCTGTGCAGAGAAACACTGCATTTACTTTTCTTTTTTAAAGATTATTTTCCATTAAACTTCTGTAGGTCAAGACAAATGACCTTGCCCATTAAAAGCCTTTTTATAGACTCACATTTCTACTTAATTGAAATACCTGGATATAGGTGAGAAGGAGAACACAGAAAATGTTATCACAGGGTCATTTGTGCTGAATAACTTAGTCCTCAAGGTCCCTTTGAAACTTTTAGTGGATCTGACCTCCATAGTTTATAACGCTCTTCAGACGCATATAGGAGAGATGTGACCTCTGGGGCGTCAGTGACCTAATCGTTTCAAGGGACGCACAGACTACAGTATTTTTAAGGGAATTCTACTGCAGGCATTGAGTCACTTCTCATCTGCAAATATGTCTATGCCTACAAACTGACCGTACAGCCCTGAAACTCTTTGCAGTAGAAGAATTGCAGAAAAAGCGTTTCCCAACAGAAGTGTATTATTTGGTTTTAATGGAATGCTTACTTTAATTAATAATAAAATAATAACTCATAACTAATATATTGTGGTAGTGGAACCCACCAGTGAATATGTTACATGTCTCCATCTGTGACTAGGCTGAAGAAGACATGGGTCTCCGACAAACCCAGCTAGATAGCTATAACTCAGGCTATAATAGCGCATGCTTTTGGCTCTAAACATCTCTGCTTCAAGCTCTAGTGTTTTGGCAAATATGGCAGTTGTCACCTAAAGGTCACAACCAGATAGGGATTGAGTACTAGATTCCATACAAACTTTTTACTTGTAAAATACATCGAATTATACTTCAGGCTAGATGTATGCACATCTGAAACCATAGACTGAAACAATGAAGACAGCTAGCCGAAGCAATCACCACATCAGACTAATGAGAAAGTGTGAGAGAAGATAAAAACCAAGCACCAAGCCCCATGATCAACAAATTCTGATTCTGTGAGACAAGATGGAAAAGTGAATTCCAGACTTAAGGGCCTTCTATTGAATATGTCTTGCCACCACCTTCTAGATAATACATCTAGTGGCTGTAAGTTCAAGCACTCCACCTGATCTCAATAGCCCCTGTGGCTTATTGATACAATTTAGTTGATGGATAATTTCACTGATACAAGTTAGTGTTGCATATAGCCAGGATCCAAATCATGTAGCACTTTACTAATCAAAATAAGTATCTTTGTGCCTGGTTAAATGTTATTGATCCAGCTGTTGTAAAGATCATCCATATTGTTTGAAATGCAACATCTGCCATATTGATAGAGTTTAAAGAATGTATTCAGTGGCTAAAGCATACCCAAAAGAATGTGAATAATAAAAAATAACTGAAATTGGAGATAGTGCTCCATTGGTTTTAAACATTTTTAAACACTTTTATACATATTTCTTTTTGTATTTTTCCTTTCAATATTTCTGAGTGACTGTTGGTACTCACAAAAAGTGACATGTTGATGATCCTGGAGACAGAGAATCTTTACTGAGCCATATAAACCGCTACAGAACAGGCAATGGTAGTGTAAGTTTCCACTACACTATTCTCTAGCAATGCATCTCAAACCTGACATGAAAAGACTACTTTTAGTGGGGAGATGATAGCTTTTTTTCCCAGTCAGGCCTTGGAATCCCTTCTTATGTACAACCATACAGGGTATCAGTAAACAATTACAACCCATACTCAGTGGGGACCGCTTCCTGAAAAAAATCTTTCTCAAACCCCCTCTTCTGGCCTTCAAGTTCATCATCAGATGCAAACTCCACACAGACCAGGAGCCAACAACTCAAAGGGGCACCAGATTCTACCAGAACAAAAGATGTACAACCTGCAGAAATATCTCCACTTCTTTTATGACCAGTATTCCCACAACACACCTTTCAAGATCCATGGGCCCTACACATGCCTACCACAACATTTCATGTACCTCATCCAGGGCACTAAATGCCCCAATAACAACTGTGTGGGTGAAACCAGACAATCACTATGCTGTCAAATGAACTCACACAGAAAAATGATAAAAGACAAAAACATTGTATCATCCATAGGTGAACACTTTTCATAAAACAGTCAGTCTATATCTGACCTCTCAGTCATCATCCTCAAAGGAAACATGCACAACACCTTCAAAATATGACACGGGGCTTAATTTCATACCTTTGCTAGACTCTAAAAATCATGGGCATAATAAAGACACTGAATTTATTGCTTATTACAATAATCTGTAACTGACTAACCACCCTTCCCTTTTTCTCCTAAGACCACAAAGAAGTGTTAACTGGCCACTTCACTTTGAATGGTCTCTTAAAATATGTATTAACTAATTATGCTAAACAATCTGTTCCCCCTTGTATTTAACTGTGACACTCCATGTATCTTTCCCAGACCTGAAGAAAAGCTCGGTGTAGCTTAAACGCTTGTCTCTTTCACGAAGCAAAGTTATTCCAATACAAGATATTACCTCACCCACCTTGTCTCTCTATGTATTGACAGTTGAGATCAGCTAGAATACTTGTGCTAGTAGTCCCTACATTTTACTCTAGTGACTGGAGACAGGGTTCTCAGAGGAGAGCACTAGATTCTCTAATTCAGTTCCCCCATTGATCCATGAAAACCAGAGCCTGTTGACTGTGAAAGAATGGTGCAAGGCATATCTATTCACTTAATCCATGTCCTGAAGGAGTGATGTGAGATGAATTGTGGAGATGGATGGGAGCAGGTGGCGACTGGTATTATTTCACATGGCAGGATATCATAATGAGTTAATAATGGAAGACAAAACAGTCGCCCTACAGACAGTCTCTGCTAGCTCCTTCCTCACAAGCCACTATGGTTACAGGAGGAGCTGGAGGAGTTGGCTAAAGCACAGGTAGCAGAAGTCTTATGAGAGTCTGGTCATTAATGACATTTTTATTTTTTAGGATCATGTGTAGTCGGTGTATGGAACAGCAGAAAAGTTTCTTTGCCTCCCCTGTGGAATCTACAAAGTCTCACGTACTGGACCTGTTCTGAATAGTCATTATGTTCTCCTTCGAGTGGTTGCTCATATGCATTCCACTTAGGTGTGCGCACCTCTCGTGCACGGCCAATCGGAGAACTTTTACTAGCAGCCCCTGCAGGGGCCGGTCCAGCGACCCCGTAGTGTCGCCGCCCTGCAGCGGCTCAACGGTCGCTGCCGGCCCCTCCCTCTTCAGTCTCTTCTTTCTGCCCGTGACGGTCGGTCGAGAACTAACCCCTGCTCTTCTCAGTTTGTTGTTTCGCCTTAAAAGTGAGTATTTAGTTAGTAGTTCGCCTCGAACTAAGTTAGTTTTACAGTTAGAAAGGGTTTTTTATAGTTAGTTAGGGAGCCTGCGGGCTCAGACGCCCGCGGCCATGCCCAGCGCGTCGGGCTTCAAGCCATGCGCTAGCTGCGGGAAGGCTTTCCCAGCTAGCGACCCCCACGACAGTTGTTTACGGTGTCTGGGGGAAGAACATCGGCGAGACCGATGTAAAATCTGTAAGTCCTTCAAGCCTCGGACACAAAAGGACCGAGAGGTGAGGCTGAAGACATTCCTCATGGAGACCGCGCTTAGCCCGGCGTCCGAGCCCACGCGGTCCACCTCGGCACCGAGTGTATCCTCGGTGCGGAGTGCACCTCCGGCACCGGGGGTCACGGTGCCGAAGAAGAAGAAGAAAAAGCGGCACCCGCCTGTGGAGAGCTCCCCCGCACCGCAGGAGCGGCCGGGGTCGAGCACAGAGGTGCGCTCCTGGACCGGCCCCCGACCCCAGCACCGGGCCCGGCTCCAACCAAGGAGGTCTCTCCGACTCGCGTGAGCGAGGGACCTGCCTTGCAGACTCCGTCGACGCCGGAGGCTTACGAGGCGGCACGAGTCCTGATGACCTTGCCCACGCCTCTGGCACCCTCTCGCATGAGGGTCCCAGAGTCTGCTTCCCGGGGCAAACCCGCACCGGGTGTCCCCGAAGGGTGGGCGACATCGGCACCGGACGTCCAGCCGCCCATCATGGCCATCACCCGGCACCGAAGGCCCGAGCCCAGAGACTCTTCCCCTTCGTTGCCGGAAGGCTCACGTCGGCGCTCCCGCCGCCGTTTCAGCTCGAGTTCCAGCTCGAG
Source organism: Mesoclemmys tuberculata (assembly GCA_007922155.1). Taxonomy (NCBI): domain Eukaryota; kingdom Metazoa; phylum Chordata; order Testudines; family Chelidae; genus Mesoclemmys; species Mesoclemmys tuberculata. Next base: position 69,863,954 of record ML675601.1, read on the forward strand.
CCCGACACCGAGCCGGGGCGCTCGTCACCGCTCCCCAGCACCGAGGAAAAGACGACGGAGGTCCTCCCGGCGCAGATCACCATCTTCATCCTCGGCGTCGTCCCGTAGGCGAGGCAGGCGTCATCGCTCCCCCGACTCCTCTTTGGCCGAGTCGCGGAGCACCTCCTCTCGGCACCGCCGTCGCCTCCCCCGCACTCCTGGCTCGGGATCCCGGACCCGCCGCCAGGAACGAGAGCCCTCACCGGCACCGCTCCCGGCACCAACACAACCGGCACCGCCGGTACCGCAGCCGGCACCGCAGACCCCGGTACCGCAGCCGGCACCGCAGACCCCGGTACCGCAGGTACCTCTCCCCACGGTACCGGCACCGCCGGCAGCAGCGCCAGAATTGCCCTCGGCACCGGCGCCGCCTCTGAGCTGGCCCCAAGGACCCTGGCAGTGGCCAATGTGGGCCCAATGGGCGGCTCAGATGGGGCAGGGAACTATGCCGGCCCCTGCCTCGGTCACCCACTCCATACAGGCATCCTCAGTGCATGAAGGTGACCAATCCCTCTCCTCACAAGAGGAGGACCCTGGGGAGGGCCCTTCCACAGGACCCCGCCACCCCTCGTACTCCTCATCCCCAGACGAGGCGGTCATAAGGGACCAAGGGGCCCCACTCATTGATTTTAAGGCCCACCAGGAACTCCTGAAACGGGTGGCCTCGAACCTGGACTTACAGGTCAAGGTTCTGGAGGAAGAGGTGGACCCCCTCTTCGGCCGGGTGGGCACCCAAGGCCCTTCTAGAGTTGCCCTCCCCATCCACGACAGGGTCCTACGCCTGGCCAAAGCCGTATGGCAGACCCCTGCCTCGGTCGCCCCCACGTCTAAGGGCGCCGAGAAGAAGTATTATGTGCCAGCCGAGGGGCACGAATACTTATATGCGCACCCTGCCGCTGGCACCCTAGTGGTAGAGGCTGCCAACCAAAAGGACAGGCAGGGTGCACAGAGCGCCACCCCAAAAAACAAGGAAGGTAGGAGACTAGACCTTTACGGCAGGAAGGTCTACTCCACAGGGGCGCTCCAGCTCAGGGTAGCCAACCATCAGGCTCTCCTGGGCAAGTACAATCTGAACCTATGGGACTCCCTGAAAAGGTTCTCAGAGTCCCTGCCGCCAGACCAGGCCGCCGATTTTGCCATGGTCTTAGAGGAAGGGGTGACAGTGGCCAGTGCAGCCTTACAAATTGCCTCTGACGCTGCAGACACTGCCAGCAGGGCTATGGCCTCCGCTGTCGCTATGCGGCGGGCAGCCTGGCTGCAGTCGACTGAACTGTCCCAAGAGGTGCAGCACTCCATACAAGACCTGCCGTTCAATGGAGCTGCCCTCTTCTCAGAAAAGACAGACGAGAAGCTGCACGCCATAAAGGACTCAAGGACCACGCTACGCTCCTTGGGCCTTTACACACCCCAGGCGGCAAGGCTGCAGACGCGCCAGCAGCCACACCAAACCCCTCAGCGGCAACAGCAGCAGGCTAGGCCGCAGCCTAGACCCTACCCCCCCCCAGGGGTAGGGACAGAAACAGGGGCGCAGGGCGGCGCGACCAAACCGCGACCCCCTCGTCCTCCTTCAAAGGCCCCTCCCGGGGACCTAAGGGCAAAAGACAATTTTGACATTGTGTCCAAGGGTGGTTCCCTTCCCTGTTCCTTGGGCCACCCCCCGCCTTTCCGGGACAGGCTAAAACTGTACCTCAGCCTGTGGCGGGAGATTACATCGGACCAATGGGTCCTCAGCACCATTCGCTGGGGCTATGCCCTCCAACTACAAACTACCCCCCCCTCCCCTCCCGTCCCTTTTCAGGGACCCCTCTCACGAGCATGTACTCCGCCAGGAGGTTCTCACCCTCCTTCTCAAAGGTGCCATAGAAGTGGTTCCACCACTCGAGGTGGGGAGGGGATTCTACTCCAGGTATTTCCTTGTCCCCAAGGCAAAAGGAGGCCTCAGACCCATTCTAGACCTGCGCAGATTCAACAGGTGCATAGAAAAGCGGAAATTCCACATGGTCTCCCTAGCGTCCATCATCCCAATATTGAACCCAGGGGACTGGTTCACCGCCCTAGACCTGAAGGATGCGTACTTCCACGTCTCCATCCTTCCCGCCCACAGAAAATTCCTAAGGTTTACGGTAGCTGGTGGCCACTACCAGTTCACGGTCCTTCCCTTTGGCCTGGCCTCGTCCCCCAGGGTGTTCACAAAGTGCATGGCAGTGGTGGCTGCCTCCCTGAGGCGCAAGAGAGTCCAGATCTTCCCATACCTGGACGATTGGCTAATAAGGGGCAAGACCAAGTCGCAGGTACGCGAGGCGGTCTCTCTCGCCCAAACCACCTGCCATACCCTGGGACTGCTCATAAACGAGCAGAAGTCAACTCTATACCCAGTACAGGTCATAGAGTTCATAGGAGCCCACCTGGACTCGATACGAGCAAAAGCCTCCCTCCCACGCTCGAGGTTCGAGGCCATGTCAGCGATAATATCGCAACTCCAAAGGTGCCCCACGACAACAGCCAAGCAGTGCCTACGGCTGCTAGGCCACATGGCCTCCTGCACCTATGTAGTGGAGCTGGCCCGCCTCAGGCTCAGGCCCCTCCAGAGCTGGTTAAAGAAAGTATACATGCCCAACAGGCATGCCCTGAACAGGGTGGTGACAGTCCCCCCTGCGGTGTTGGGGTCACTGAACTGGTGGCTGGACCCCAGAATCGTGTTGAAGGGAATTCCCTTCAAGACCCCCACCCCCTCGGTCACCCTGATCACGGACGCTTCAGACCGGGGATGGGGAGCCCATATCACTGGTGGTCTGACCACACAAGGCCTCTGGTCCCGGAGGGAAACTGCCCTACATATCAATGTAAAGGAACTAAGGGCAGTAAGACTGGCTTGCAAAGTGTTTCGCCACGCTTTATTCGGGAAAATGGTTCAGGTGTTGACAGACAATACCACTGCGATGTACTATATCAACAAACAGGGGGGCGCGCACTCCTCGCTACTATGTCAAGAGGCGCTTCGACTTTGGGACCTAGCAGTGAGACGCAACTTCTGTTTAACCGCCTCTCACCTCCCGGGGGTCAGGAACGACGAGGCAGATCGCCTCAGCAGGTCGTTTCTCCCCCAACACGACTGGTCTCTTCACCCGGAGGTGGTCAACATGATCTTCCGCGAGTGGGGTGTTCCCCATCTAGATCTGTTTGCATCAGCCTGGAACGCGAAGTGCCCCAGGTTCTGCTCGCTCAGGGGTCGCGAGCCGGGCTCCGTCTCCGACGCGTTCCTGATCAACTGGACGGGGGGCCTCCTGTATGCGTTCCCCCCCCTCCCGCTCCTACCCAGGGTCCTCTTGAAAATCAAGAGGGACGGAGCGGACATCATCCTGATCGCCCCATCGTGGCCGAGACAGTATTGGTTTTGCCTGCTCCAGGACCTGTCGGTTGCTCCCCCGATCGAGCTACCGAAGAGACCAGACCTTCTCTCTCAAGACAACGGTCGCCTACTGCACCCCAACCTGGAATCCCTACACCTGACGGCCTGGAGGCTCTCTGGCTAACGGAGGAGGAGAGAACCTGCTCGGAGCAGGTCCAACGTGTGCTCCTGGGAAGCAGGAGGCCCTCCACCCAGAGTGCATACAAGGCCAAGTGGAGGAGGTTCACCTGCTGTCGGAATCGCGGGGCATAACCCCCGGTACGTCTTCCATGCAGGCGGTCCTGGACTACCTGCTGCAGCTCAAACAACAAGGGTTGGCGTTGGCTTCCCTAAGGGTCCACTTGGCAGCCATTTCGGCGTTCCACCAGCTGGTGGAGGGGAGGTCTCTTTTCTCTCACCCCATGTTGGTGAGGTTCCTCAGGGGAATCGAGAGGCTGTACCCGCAGGTCCGTGACCCGGTGCCTCCCTGGGACCTGAACCTAGTCCTTGACAGACTGACGGGGCCCCCCTTTGAGCCCTTGGCCACTTGCCCCCTTCTGGTCTTGTCTTGGAAAGTAGCCTTCCTTGTGGCCATCACCTCGGCCAGGAGGGTGTCCGAGCTGAGGGCCCTGACCTCGGAACGCCCCTATACGGTGTTCTTCCGGGATAAGGTACAACTTAGGCCTCACCCAGCTTTTCTACCTAAAGTGGTCTCCAGGTTTCATTGTAACCAAGATATTTTCCTCCCTGTGTTTTTTCCAAAACCGCACGGGTCCGAGGACGAAAGGAGGCTACACACCCTCGACGTGAGGAGGGCTCTGGCGTTCTACCTCGATAGAACCAAGCCGCTCCGCAAGACCACTCAGCTCTTCGTCGCGGTGGCAGAGAGAATGAGAGGCTCCCCAGTGTCATCACAGGGCATCGCCAAGTGGATCACCGCCTGTATCCGGCTGTGCTACGAGAGTGCGGGTGTCCAGCTTCCCGGACCGGTGACAGCACACTCGACAAGGGCCCAGGCCGCGTCGGCGGCCTTCCTGGAGAGGGTTCCCCTGGAAGACATCTGCAAGGCTGCCACTTGGTCGTCCGTGCACACCTTTGCCATGCACTACGCTATCGTCCAGCAGGCCAGAGACGATGCACGCGTGGGCAGGGCAGTGCTGGGAACAGCCCATCGATGACTCCTACCCGCCTCCAGGTAAGGCTTGTTATTCACCTAAGTGGAATGCATATGAGCAACCATTCGAAGGAGAAAACGTAGTTACTTACCAGTAACTGTTGTTCTTCGAGATGTGTTGCTCATATCCATTCCACACCCACCCTCCGTCCCCGCTGTCGGAGTCGGCAGAAAGAAGGGACTGAAGAGGGAGGGGCCGGCAGCGACCGTTGAGCCGCCGCAGGGCGGCGACACTACGGGGTCGCTGGACCGGCCCCTGCAGGGGCTGCTAGTAAAAGTTCTCCGATTGGCCATGCACGAGAGGCGCGCACACCTAAGTGGAATGGATATGAGCAACACATCTCGAAGAACAACAGTTACTGGTAAGTAACTACGTTTTACTTGTTCTCATTGTTAGAATTTTCATGTTATTTTGCAGGTCAAATGAGTGAGCTCTAGACTATTATAGAAATAGAACAGCATCCTAACAGGAACAAACACTGAGCTGTCTTTTTCTGAATTTCAGTGAGAGCATTCTGTTCTGTGAATTTCTGGGAAATTCTGAATTTCAGTGAGAGCATTCTGTTCTGTTCTGTGACATCGTTGCGGTACCACCTGTAAATTGGCCTACGTCCTTCCTGATGAGTGAAGTCCAGTTGGGAGGTACCATGTCCATTTTGGTGGAGTCTGTCAGTTTCTTTCTCTGTAAAAAAGCTGGGTACTAGCTATTCTTAAGGAAGCTGTTTTCAGGCCTCTGCACAAGAAACCAACACCTAATGCATGCAATCTTATTAGCTATTGACCTGTTCCTAACCTCCCTTTTTTAGGAGAGAATATTAAGATGGTGAGGCCAAGGCAACTCTGACTTCTGGCAGATATCAGACTTTCTTACTGAAATCAGACTCTGTACCAGTTATCTGTAAGATAACTAATATAACACAGATTTTTTAAAAAACACTCCAGAGGCGAACCTGACATTTATAGGCAAGTAAGCCTAACTTTGGTACCAGGCAAATTGGTTGAAACTGTAGTAAATACCAGAATTATCAGATACTTAATTGAACATGACATGTTGGGGAAGAGTCAACATTGTTTTTGTAAAGGGAAATAATACCTCCCAATCTATTGGAATTCTTTGAGGGTGTCAACAAGTATGTGGCAAGGGTGACGCAGTGGATATAGTGTATTTGGACTTTCAGAAAGCTTTTGACAAGATCATATGGAAGCTGTTCCATACCCTTCATCATATTTGTTGCCCTTCCCTGTACCTTTTCCAATTCTGATATATCTTTTTTTGAGATGGGGTGACCAAAATTTCATGCAATATTCAAAGTGAAGGTGTATCATGGATTTATATAGTGGCATGATGATATTTTCTATCTTATTATCTATCTCTTTCCTAATGGTTCCTAACATTCTGTTAGCTTTTTGACTGCCGCTGCACATTGTGCAGATGTTTTCAGAGAATTATCCATAATAACTCCAAGATCTCTTTTTTGAGTGATAACAGCTAATTTAAATCCTGTCATTTTGTATGTATAGTTGGGATTATATTTTCCAATGTGCATTACTTTGCATTTATCAACATTGAATTTTTGCCATTTTGTTGCCCAGTCACCCAGTTTTCTGAGATTCCTTTGTAATTCCTCACAGTCTGCTTTGAACTTAACTATCTTGAGTAATGTTGAATCACCTGTAAATTTTGCCACTTCACTGTTTACCCATTTTTCCAGGTCATTTATGAGTATGTTGAACAGTACTGGTCCCCTGGGGAACACGACTATTTACCTCTTTTCATTCTGAAAACTGTCCATTTATCCTTAACCTTTGTTTCCTGTCTTTTAAGCAGTTACTGATCCATCATAGAATCATAGGACTAGAAGGGACTTTGTGAGGTCATCTAGCTCAGTCCCCTACACTTACTGCAGGACCAAGCATTGTTTAGACCATCCCTGACAAGTGTTTATCTAACCTGCTCTTAAAAATCTCCAGTGATAGAGTTTCCACAACCTCCCTAGGCAATTAATTCCAGTGCTTAACTACCCTGGCAGTTATGAAGATTTTCCTAACATCCAACCAAAACCACCCTTGCTGCAATTTGAGAGGCCCTTCTTTCTTATCCCATGACTGCTTACTTTGCTTAAGATCCTTCGGTGAGGGACCAAGTCAAAGGCTCTCTGAAAGTTGAAGAACACTATATATGTTGGATCACCAGTTCCATATTTGCTGACCCTCTCAAAGAAGGAGGAAGTACTTCTTCACACAACACACAGTGAATCTTTGGAACTTATTGCCAAGCGATGTTGTGAAGGCCAAAAGTTTAACTGGGTTCAAAAAAGTATTAAATAAGTTCAGGGAGGATAGGTCCATCAATGGCTATTAGCCAAGATGGCCAGGGATGAAATTCATGCTCTGTGTTACCCGTTAGCCTTGAGTCAGCAGGTCAGATTCCCTCCCCTAAGGGCTCACCACCTGCAATTCAAATCCCACCCCCCAGGGGATGAATGAATAGACCCATCAGATCCCCTCCCCTGAGGGCTCAGTGAATAAAATTTCAGGTGAGTTTTCTCAGTTTTCCCAATCCTGAAGGTTCCCTAAGGGAAAACATTCCTCAGTTTCCTAATCCGGAGGGCTTCCTGAGGACAACTGTCAGTTCGTCCCCCTGGGAGCTCACTGACTTAGGTTTACAAGGTTCAAAAAGGAGTTAACGGATTTTATGAGAGCATGGCATATCTGTCCAATAAAGAGACTACACTTTATTAACCTATTGGTTTACAGTTGCTAAGCATGGTTACATGATAAATGCATACAGCCAAAAAGCTATAGCCCAACAACCAGTGTTACAGTCTCCAGACGGATCTTGATAGCCAGTCAAGGTTCTGCTCCAGAGAGGGTCTTCTACTCTCTACCTTCTTTTAATACAGGATGAGGTCAGTCTTCAATCTTCAGACGGCTCTCGTTTCTTCTTTCCACAATCAGACTGTCCAATATTTATACACTGTCCTTTAGCAGTAGCAGTGGCAGCCAATTTTCTATTTGCAAGTGGGTCTTTGGAAAAGGGAGGGGGAAGGAGGATACAGCACACCCTGACCATATCCCATGAACCTGCTACCTTGACATTTAACTATTCTTAAAAGTCACCCACAGCTTGTCTAAGGTTATGTGGTTAAGGCTTACTGTTTAGGCGTTTGGAATATCTTGTGATTAAGGTTCTTTGGGCAATTTTACTATATTTCAGACATCCCAAAAGGTCATTTTCCAGATACCCCAAAAGGTCATTTTTCAGGTCCCAAAAGGTCATACCATGTGTCATGTCTGTTTACCATTTTTCTTATGTTCTCTGCTCGATTGCTGGTGGAAGCTGCTAATGCCATTCTGCATCTGGGTGTACCTAACCTCTGACTGCCAGCAGCTGGAACCAGACAAGAGGGGATGGATCACTTGATATTTGCCCTGTTCAGTTTATTCCCTCTGAAGCACCTGGCATTGGCCACTGTCAGAAGACAGGATACTGGGATAGATGGACCATTGCTCTGATCCAGTATGGCCATTCTTATTTTGTAGATTAGCATGTAAACCTGGATATGGAGAAGTTTCACTGGTTTGATTAACTGATTACTCAGTTCTGGCAATGGCACTGATACTTTTAGATCCATCAGCAGCCTTTGATATCAGTCACCAGAAGGTGTTGTTGCAGATGCTAATGGGATGGCATTGCCATGGAGTTGTTGTGTTGTTATCTTCTGAGATGACCAAACAAGTAACTATAGGTAATTGCTTTTCTGTCCTAGTGTTCTTGCATGTGGGGTATTACCGGGGACTATTTTATCACTCCCTTCTGATCAGTGTTTTAGAAGACATTTATGAGTCAATCCAGATAAGATTGTGATAATGTTGGTTGGTCCAGGGAAGCTGCCAAAGGAATTGACAAAGCTTATATTGAAGCCCCAGCTGAAGAAAAATGATGTGATTTGTAACATAGATGAACTTCCTGAGTTCAATTACTGAATCTCATGCTGTTTCTGAATGCTCAGGTAGTGGCAATGGCCAAGTATACTTTATTTTTGGGGAACTGGCCAAAAAAGTGTTATCTCTTGTCACCATGGCAAGCCTTACCTCAGTTATAGTTGGGCTTGTCAACTCAAACTAGAGTGCTGTAATGCATGGCTGCACATTGAGACTGCTCAGAAACTAAAATGTCTGCCTGTTAAATGGTGTTTCATGTCAGAACCATATTATCCCAGTGCTGCAGAATCTGCACGGGTCCCTCAGTAAGTCTGGTGCTTGGGTACCTGAACAAGCCATTCATTCCATACTTTTGCACCTGACAGCAGCAGAAACACTGGACCTCCCTCAATAGATGAGGGTACTGTCAGCAGGATATTCTTCAAGAAGAAGAATATGAAGGGTCCTTACCTTTGAATGAAATGAATTCCCCCTTGGTCAACCGGGGCCTGGATTTAGTAACTTTCTGAGCTCACTGTAAGGCCTGTGTAGGAGATGGGCTGAGGGTTGAAAGGATTTTATTATTATGCCTGCTGTGGAGAAAATTGAATTATTATTTATGCCAGGGCATTTGGATTTGCTGATGGGGTGGGATTATAAAGATTGTAAAATTACATTATCTCAGAACAGCCAGAACATGGGATGGAAATTTGTATTATAAATCTAAATAAATGAATCATTAATAAATAGTACACGAAAATCTAGCCTTGAACAATGCTTACATTATTGCCTCTTATAACAATGTACCATTCCTCTTACTGAAAGATGCTTTTATATCCCTTTGAATCAGAGCTGTCATAGCGTTCAACTATTGGCAAAGCTGGAGATACTGTAAAAGTAACTTTTCTAAAAGACATATACAGTGCAGAAATATATGAATGTATCAGAACTGATTAAAACAATTATCTAAACCTCTGTTAGTACATGGGTAGGCCTCATGCAGAGTAAAAGGGCATTAACTGTCCCAGTTACTCACGCAGCATATATATCATGAAGAAGAGAACTTCAGGAATTAGAGAGAGAAAACATCTCCTAGGTCACCTAGTACATCCCCCTACCATTGCAGGAAGATCAGAGAAAGGTCCTTTAGTATATTAGTCTTTTGTTTCATTATGACAAGAAAACTAAGGCGCTGTGTTTATTATAGTGGAAGTGTCTGCTTTAGTTAAGGCTAAATAATGGTTTTTATTCAAATAGTAAATCATTCAGACTTCAAACCATGGAAATGAATGACGTTGTAAATTCTGAGTGTCAGGTTCTTTTTTTTAATTTCAGACAAGGCTTTCTCAGGTAAGTGATATTCTGTATTTGCCGCTACTTCCTATGGCTATCCATAGTCTCACCACATTATTTAACACAGCGCATACTAGCATGTGACTGTGTAAATTGTTCATATTGTACAGCAAAGGTGCTATTAAGTTGCAATGAAGTTCTGCAAAATCAGTCTAAAAAACATCAAAAGTTGCCCACAGCAGCCCTTAGCAAGAAAACCGTGACTAATCTAGAATAAGATTATAGTTATATTCCATATACAAATTAATCGGTGGATTTCCAAACCAGCACTCAAAAATATGTACACATTATTGTTATTGGAAAATAACAACTGGTACTTCAATTGCATGGACCATACTAAAAACAGACATCTGTGCCTTTCAATACTGTCCCCTACAGCTAGTAGGGAATGCAACAGCATGACCATTCAGAGGCTTACACCCACAACAGCAGCATAGTTGCCAATATGTGATAAATGTTTCCAGGGACAATTGTCCAAGTAGGTCAGAGTTTGGGGACCTGGTAACCCCAGCAACTGATTCTGATGGCCTCACCAGGTCCTTCAGCCCTCCTTAACATAACCATCTCTTTCAAGAAGATCTTAACTCCCTTTTCATCTTGTTTTCTTGGAGAGAAATCTAGCGTCCAGTGTCCTCCTCCGTGTACAATGGCCAATAGGCCCAATCCTCCTGGTGTCAAGGTTGGCAGGCTTGCTGTTTTTCTATAGCTTGGAATCTTTATAGACCTCTTTTACTTTTTTTCTCGTTCTAACTTTCCAGTCCCTCTCACTGGTGTTTCCCATTCTTTTCTCCCTCCTCAACCATTTTTGATTTCCACCTGCATCTCCTCTCCCTCTTGTGTTGTACTTCCAACTCTTCCACCTCTTAGTACTGTCTTCTCCTATTTTTCTAGCTCCTGAACTATGCCTACCAATCTTGTCCACTTTTTGTTTCCCCGCCAAGTCTGGATTGAACTGAAACCCCAAATCTTTTAAGGTTTACCAGTTATGTATGCTTTGTTAGCTATTGAGCTTGTCCTGGCAAAAACAATGGGAATTCTCTACTCGTCCCAGATTTCAGAACTCAACTAAGTCCAAAAGAAGGAATGTTAATAAGAATAAGGATCGGCAGGGAAACCACTTCTGCAATTGTAGTTCACAGAACAAGAAGGAAAGTATTTGAAAGCAACATTATTTGTTTCAGTTTCACCGACCATGATCATTTGCTGACATCTTAAGTGATAGGATTGAGTATAGTTTATTATTCAATTTATATTTATTTTTATTTAATTGCTCTTTAAATTGCTCTTTTTTCACCTTCCCCTGCAGCGTGGGGCATGAGTCGCTTGCTGGTGGATTCCCTGCAGCTTGAGGTCTTCAAATCTCACTTTTGAGGATTTCAATAACTCAGCCATGGGTTCGGGGTTGTTATAAATGTGTATGGGTAGGGTTTTGTGGCCTGCCTTGTGCGGGAGGTCAGACTGGATGATCATGTTGGTCCCTTCTGACCTATGAGTCTATGAGTCTAAAGTGTGGTTAGGTCAGAAAAGTCTGTTTCTCAACAGACTGGTTGAAAAGTCTCTTTCATAGAAATGATATTCTCATATTGCTTGCTAATGAATTCATTGAGGCGGAAAAAAACAAAAACCCTGAAGCACCACAGTGCCATTTTGATAACCACTTTTCAGAATACAATAGCATTTTAAGTCTCAACTGTAATATCGACCTCTGCTTTGCTTATTTGTGATATAACAAAAATATTTTTTTAATGCTGAGAAACTTGGTGTAAAAAACTGTATAGAATAACCTGTGAAATGACTTTAAACAGAATTTCTCCAGCTTTATCCTCTTTAGATGCTTCCCTTTTCTGTCTTATACAATCTTTGATCCAAGGGCCCATGCCCTGATAAGTCCATCTGTTTATTGAATACTTCAAATCTGAATGGTGCGCTGTGGGTTAATCAGAGGTGATTTCTTCTTTTTCTAGCTTGATGAAGTTTTTTAAATGTTTTTTTCTACCCTTAAGCGAAGTTTTTCTTGTGATTAAAATCTTCACAAGAATGTGTATACAGTAAAAACTTAGGCCTCAGTCCTACACAAACCTATGCTCAGATAATATGTTCATTAGATAAATATGTTAGATAATGGAGTAAAAGGTTTTCAGGCTACTGAGAACTGTATCTTTATGTCAACAGCTATACAAAATCAACATATTATTTAAAGTACTTTTTAATTACGTAAATTGTATTTTCCAACAGAGATTTACAGTGTTCTTCCTGAGACACTGTAACAGGAAAATAATCCCTATGTCTTCATTCTGAAGTTACTAAAAAGGTTTTAATACTGATGCACGGCCCAGCCCTGTATACACTGAAGTCAATGTTCATATGCATCCATTGATTTGAAAAGATGCAAGATCAGGACCACAGATTTTAGACTATAAGTTCTTTTGTCTCATACAGGACTCCCAATCACATAGTCAGCACTTACTGTAGTAAATAATAAATATAACTAAATCTTCTCACACAGTAATGACACACTGATAAAGAGCAGTGACACCTGGCATTGTTGAGCATGAGGATGGCATCTATCTATCTAACATGAAAAACAATCTTCTAGTGCCCATAACTCCTATTGATTTCAATAGGAGTTCTAAATGCACAAAGACTGTGGGATTGTAATAATATTTTATCCAGGTTTGTTTTACTTGAGTGCTTCCTTCCAGAGATGGTTCAGCTTGGAGAGGTATCTAGAGTTGGCTGTCTCAGTTTCTTCACTAAATAACATGTTCTATTGAATGTGAAGTGTGTCGATACTAGCATGAAAGCACATGTACAGAAACATCCATAATCAGCACAAACTTGATGTCTCCTTTAACTTATTTGTAAAAGTGTTTGATTAAATAATAAACTGTTGAAGAAGGAATATTTTGCTTCAGATTTAAGATAAGAAGTAATGTTCACACACAGAACAGTCAACGCTTAGTCTAATTTCTGAGGTGGTAGCTCAGTGTTAAACGAGTACAGAAAAACATACTAGCAGCATGCTGCCATTTTGCCACGTAAGAAGCAACTTTCCCCTCTTTGTAATTTAGAATAGAAGGAGTGGTTTGGTTTTTTAGCTGACATTCCTTTGGAGCCCTATACATGGTTTTGTCTGTAGATTAGACGTAGATGCAACATAGCTAAAAAAATCCAACTCACCTTTGCTTAGTGTCCCTGAAAAGTGTGGTTAATAACATCTGTTGATAAAGAAGTAGAAGTTAGTCACTCATGTGTGTCTAGGTAAATCACAAAGTACTTAATTCTCTACTGTCACTTACACCAGTGCTAAATGGTGTGAAAGATTACTATTTTGATCTGTTTTGGTGGTAGCATGTTTCATGGTGCATAAACTAAACTATAGTAATACAGTACAAAATCAGCATGTTCATATTTTACACCTACTTAGCAGTGGTTCAGATCACTTCACAAGGGGCAAGGGCAGGCAGTGAAAAGCTTGGGGTTCCTTTTTATAATAGTGAATTAATAAAAAAGGCAAAGTCTGCTTTAAGTTACAGAAGGCTCATCAGGCTGACATGGTTTAAGGTTTGTCAGTTTCCATAGTTAATGGTACACAAGGGAATGATATGAGTAGCATCATATCTGACTTCCCTAATCCTATGATCAGGTAGGTATCTGTTTTGCAGCTGGATGAACTGGGGGCAGCCTTTCTTCATGAGATTGAGTGAGACACAAACCTACAACCTCTGGGAGGGTGGTTGAGTGCTTTAACCACTCAATCTCCATGTCTTTCTAATATATAGGGCATAGCTGGTTTAAAATGAATTAAACAAATTTAACCGGATATCACTTATGTGAATAACACTTAGCACTCACACAAGCCTTTATGTGCTGAAAGTACTGTACGAATGTTAATCTTCTCAACACTCCTTTGAGACAGGCAAATTATTATCCACATTTTATAGAAGTAAGCCACAGAGATGAAGGGACTTTCACGCATGAAATCAGTGGCAATATAAAGAAAAAGCAGTATAGAAGGAAGGGGGAAAGCAAGGGAGCTCTTTCCAGAGAAGCCCTGTGGGTTTGCATCTAACAACCTCTTTCTACCTCCCTTACTAATTGGAACACCTGATTGCTCTCAGGTATAATCTATAGAATCATCATGGACCAGTTAGGCTTTAATTCTCCTGAAGGGCAATGGCAATTGCCCTTGCATATTTTTAAAAGACATGACATAGAACTGAGCAGATAGTGGAAAAACTGTATTCTAAAAACTGGCTAGTGAGAAAATGAATGAGTTTTTGGGAGCTGTACTTTTGAGAGGTACCAATCATGTAATAAAAACAAAAGCAATGCAATCTGCCCTACTTTATACAAATTAGATACAAACTTTGGGTTCCTTGCAGTTTCCCGGTGAGATCCTTCGTGTGGCAAAATTGAGTGCACCTGTCCTATAAGCATGTATAAGACTTTTTTAAAAGAAAAAGATTGAAACATTTGTGCACAAAACAGCTGATGGTGTGGATTAATGACACTCACCTTTGTGTACTACATTTGTCACACTGAATGGGGTTTGTTAGGTGATGGTGGGTTCTTTACATTCGAAAAAAACTTCCATCCTATTGGGAAGGGAAGTGGGGAACACCAACATTTTAATGTAGTAAAATCTTCTTATTTTTTATTTATGGATTAACGAAACTTGTAATTTTGGCTGGGGGCTTTAAACAATGCTAAAATAAGGACTCTTTATCAAACCACAAAACTGTTGTAAGATACTTTGAAGAGAGTCTCATAAAGTATAAAATAATTACGCAACAGTGTCTGCTAAATTAACAGATATTACTTTTATAATATTTCTATTAGCTAGATATGAAAATATCTACTTCCATAAGACTTGTGAGTGCTCTGCACCTCTCAGAATCAAACCTTTGATTTCTGACAGTGTCTAATTTAAGGAATATAATTGCTATGATACTTTCAAAAGACAGGAAGGCTGCCTCTGGAAATTATGGGCTTCAACCTCAAGCAAGCCAGTGGTCCACTTGGTTGAAGTAAGGGGGATGGCAAAGCTAATTTTATGCCACCTTTCCCCTAATGCCTACATAAATCTTTGTGACAGCCAAGGATCAGTTTTGACAGCAACACAGATTAGAACAGTCTACTGTAATTACATCTGCTTTAACAACCTGGTAAGGGCTGTTAAACCAGCAAAAATCACAAGAGCACAGCACACACCCATAACGTCTTCACTAAACCTATGCTGGATTAACCTACCCAGGTAAACCTCTACCTCAAGGGAATAGAGAGCTGCTCCTTTATGGACTGGGCATAGGGCAGGATGGAACCCATAGGAAACATCACCTCTCAAAGCAGCAATTACTGAAAATGGACTTTGTAATAATATTGTTGAAAAAAAGAAAAATATATATTCTCACCTTCAGACATACATTTTCTTAAACAAAGCAGGGAAAACTTTCTTTAAAATCTCCTCGGTTAAGATTTTTCCCACATTTTTTGAATGTTAAAAAAAATCCTACTGAGAGGAAAAAGGTCTGCATTTTAAAAGCAAGTTCATTATTTATATATAATTTTAAATTTATGGGTTTAATATCTCAGCCTTCCACATCTACACAGCAATCCAGCTAAGCATTCTGACTTTGCACAAAGTTAACATTTCAAGGATACCCGGCTTTCTTCCAAGATTTGTACTGTTGCAACAATCATACTACACTTAGGGGCAGTTTCTCATCCCCTTCCGCTTAATAGGACCTTATTCCCTGAGTAGTCCTACTGAAGTCAAGGGGGTCACCGATAGATGAAAGTGCCACTTAAGATGAATAAGGCTTTGAGTATAGCCCTACATTATTTTCTGTTTTATTCACTTCAATGACTATTTAATAAAGCTTTACATTTTTCCATTGGAAATATTTCCAGTAAATGTTGTGAGCTGATAAAAATATATCTAGGTCTTGATATGCCAGCATCTACTGACTAGCTGTATAATCTTTTTTCTTCTTATAAAATGCATTAGGGTGTACTTATGGTATTATAATGCACAGTACACATTTATAGACTTCTAGATATATTTAAGGGGTAAATGTAAAGCATTATCTGGAGAATCTGGAAATAGCTCTATTAGAGGGAGGAAAGTATTGTAGTTCATGCAGTGAACTGAAACTTAGATGAGAAATGGATTCAATTTACAGCCAGGCCATAAAGTCACTGTGTACATTGGGGCAAATCAATTAATCTGCAACTCAGTTCCCTCTTTGTAATATGGCATAGTGATATTTCACTACCCCACAGAAGTAGGGGTCTGAAACCCATAGATTCTAAACCCATAGATACTTGGGAGATCACAGAATCATAGAATATTAGAGTTGGAAGGGACCTTAGGAAGTCATCTAGTCCAACCCCCCTGCTCAAAGCAGGACAATCCTCAGCTAAATCATCCCAGCAGGAGTTTTGTCAAGCCGCAGCTTAAAAACCGCTCAAGGTGGAGACGCCACCACCTCCCTAGGTAACCCATTCCAATGCTTCACCACCCGCCTAGTGAAAAACTTTTTCCTAATACCAACCTAGACCTCCCCGACTGCAACTTGAGACCGTTGCTCCTTGTTCTGTCATCTGCCACCACTGAGAACAGCCTAGCTCCATTCTCCCTGGAATCCCCTTTCAGGTAGTTAAAGTCTGCTATCAAATCCTGTCTCATTCTTCTCTTCTTCAGACTAAACAGGCCTAGTTCTTTCAGCCTCTTCTCATAAGTCTTCATCCCCCTAATCATTTTTGTTGCCCTCCTCTGGACTCTCCAACTTGTCCACATCCTTTTCGTAGTTGGGGGCCCAAAACTGGACACAATACTCCAAATGCAGCCTCACCAATGCCGAATAGAGGGGAATAATCACTTCCTGTGATCTGCTGGCAATGCTCCTACTAATGCAGCCTAACATGCCATTAGCCTTCTTGGCAACCATGGCACACTGCTGACTTATGTCCAGCTTCTTATCCACTGTAACGCCCAGATCCTTTTCTGCAGAACTGCTGCCTAGCTTGTCGGTCCCCAGTCTGTAACTGTGCATGGGATTCTTCCGTCCTAAGTGCAGGACTCTGCACTTGTCCTTGTTGAACCTCATCAGATTTCTTTTGTCCCAATCCTCCAATTTGTTTAGGTCTTTCTGTATCTTATCCCTCTCTTCCAGGGTATCTACCACTCCCCTTAGCTTAGTGTCATCTGCAAACTTGCTGAGGGTGCAATCTATCCCCTCTTCCAGATCATTAATGAAGATGTTGAACAAAACCAGCCCCAGGACCGACCCCTGGGGCACTCCACTTGTGACTGGCTGCCAGCTAGACATGGAGCCATTGATCACTGCTCATTGAGCCCTTTGCTCTAGCCAGTTCTCTTTCCATTTTATAGTCCATTCATCCAACCCATACTTTTTTAACTTGCTGATAAGAATACTGTGGGAGACCATATCAACAGCTTTGCTAAAGTCAAGGTATATCACGTCCACCACTTTCCCCTCATCCACAGAACCAGTCACCTCTTCATTGAAAGCAATCTGGTTGGTCAGGCATGACTTTCCTTTGGTGAATCCATGTTGACTGCTCCTGATCACCTTTCTCTCTTTTAAGTGCCTTAAAATGGATTCCTCGAGGACCTGCTCCATGATTTTTCCAGAGATTGAGGTGAGGCTGACCGTCCTATAGTGCCCTGGATCCTCTTTCTTCCCTTTCTTGCAGATGGGCACTATATTTGCCTTTTTCCAGTCATCTGGGACTTCCCCCTGTTGCCACAAGCTTTCAAAGATAATAGCCAATGGCTCTGAAATCACATCAGCTAACTCCCTCAGCACCCTCGGGTGCATTGCATCTGGCCCCGTGGACTTGTGTATGTCCAATCTTTCTAAATAGTCCTGGACCTGTTCCTTCAGCACTGTGGGATGTTCACGTCCTCCCCATTCTGTGCCGCCCAGTGCAGTAGTCTGGGAGCTGACCTTGTCTGTGAAGACAGAGGCAAAAAAGGCATTGGGTACTTCAGCTTTCTCCACATCCTCTGTCACTAGGTTGCCTCCCCTGTTCTGTAAGGGCCCATACTTTTCTTAATCTTCCTCTTGTTGCTAACATGCCTGTAGAAACCCTTCTTGTTCCCCTTCACAACCCTTGCTAGCTGCAACTCCAATTGCGCTTTGGCCCTCCTGATTTCATTCCTGCATGTTCAAGCAGTACTTTTATAATCCTCCCTAGTCATCTGGCCAAGCTTCCACTTCTTGTAAGCTTCTTTTTTGTGTTTAAGCTCACCAATGACTTTTGTTAAGCCAAGCTGGTCGCCTACCACACTTGCTATTCTTTCTGCACATCGAGATGGTTTGTTCCTGTGCCCTCAATAAGGTCTCTTTAAAATACAGCCAGCCCTCTTGGAATCCTTTCCCCCTCATATTAGCCTCCCAGGGGATATTCAGGTATTAGGTACTATAGCCAAATGGGCAAACAAAAACAGGTAGAAAAGTCCAACAGAGTCGGAATCTCTTTAACATTACATTGCAATAAAAAACCAACCATTTTTTCTCAGGAGGGATGCTTGTGAGACTCAGATATAATTTAGGCCTGTGGAAAACTGCACCTTGAGAATTGTTTTATAAATTCCTGTTCATGTGCCCAGGGTGTTTATTAGAGTGGATTATATTTTTAAATAAGATATAATTTAATTAATTTTAATAAAATAAACATGATACAATGTACTTAATTTTTTTGTTACAAATTTGCATATTTTCCCTACCTATTCATGTAGTGATTTGTCTTAAAACACCCAGGACTGCTGTATGAGGAAATTAATCTTAAGTCTTTTTCAGAAAAACCCTTCTATCTGTGAATAAGCGCATATACCTATCGTTTTTCCTTCCTGCCAGTTTTATGTTTTAAATATTCATCCAAACAAGTTGTGATATTCTGCCTTGACATACATTCAGCACTTCTTCAGAGGAGTCCTCAGAAATCAGTCAGGTTGCACAGGGTGTCAGTTATGGCACGTTACGGTCCAAGAAGTTTAACCCTTCAAAATGGTTTACTTCCATATGTGACTAAGTAGTGCTTGAATGGTCATGTTAGTGCTGCCAGCATCTCTAAATATAGCTCTTAGATGTGCTTATAAGAATACGAGTTTAAAAACGAAAATACTTGACAACTCACTGATCAGAAGCCTATATTTACCACAGCCACGTTGACATGGTTCAGTGTAGCGTTTGACAATTAACCTTGAAAATTCCTAACAAGCATTCCACACTTTTTCTTGGACTTCATAAGGCTATGGTACTGCTATGGTATCTAACAGAGGGCTCTGTTCTGTTTGGGACAGAGTCAGACTGCCTTTGGGAGCATAGACTAGAGAGGGAGCTGTGATATGCTTTAAAAGTGTGTAGCATCCTAATCTGCTGGTCAATGGGAAGGTGATTCTCATGTCTAGAGCTGCTGCTGGTCATTATACAGTAGTTGCAAATTGCCAGCACAAGGGCCAAAATTGTGGCTTCTCCTTGCTCAGGCATGCAGTGGATGGAAGATGTTCTTGCCCCCTTTCTCACTTTTTTCTTGCCACAATCTCCTATGAAAGAGTACATGGTCTAAAGGGGGCAGCAATGTTTCTAGGTGATTTTTTCATAGACACACCCATGTCTCTCAAAGAATAGTTGTTTTCCCTCCTAGAATGCTTCTTTGATGAAGCCTTTACCCTAGCTTGATTTTTTTTTATCTTGCTGACCAAGAGGAGCTGCAGTACCACAGAAAAGAAAGGACCTTTTCTAGTTCACATAGGCTGGTTAAGATTTCACCCAGGCAATTCCAGCAGATAGTAAATAACCACATCGCTCTGACAATATCTCTGGCAGGGAAATATTGTGGAAACACAAACCATTCCACATAGTTTACAACATCTATAGGCACAACACCTTCACAAATGCTTAACCTTAAGAGCTAAATCCTACTCAGTGTGAAGTGGTGCCCAAAAAGTGAAGAAGGCATATTGACATGAATAGGCATTTACAACGATATAGATCAGCGGTTCCCAACCTTTTTGGCTCGAGGGCCACAAATATAATTTTTAAAACCCTGAAGGGTCACCAGTCTCTATCAGAAGCCCACCTACCCCCTCCCCACCACTGCAGCCAGAGGGAAAGAGTTCAGCGAGGAGGATCTCCTGTCCCCCAGCTACAAGATGGAAACAGTGCTCCCCTCCCTCTGGCTCCAGCAGGGACCCAGCACCTAGGGACCCACGTGGAGAGCTTTGCCATGCTCCCGACCACAGCCAAGGGGAGGAGAGCACTGATCTCCCATCCCCTTGGCTGCAGCAAGGAACCTGCAACAGCAATGTGCTCTGCCTGGATACTTAGGCAGCGGCTCCCTTCCGCAGCCAGTGGGAGGGGAGCTGCGGGCCACTCTGAAAGACCCTACAGACCACTTTTGGCCCATGGGCCACGGGTTGGGAAACACTAATATAGAACCTCTTCCTCATCCCTACAAAAGTGGCAAAGCAGTCTCTCTCAGTAGCATTCAAGAGTGTTGGGAGAGAGCTGACCCTAAGGGATTTAGTTCAAGGGGTAGGGAATATATCTCACTCCCAGACACATAGTGGATATGTCTTCAGCAAGAGGTATATGGTGCTTCTGTTCAGTGCATCAGCAAGATGCATTCCAAAATCCATTCGCCTTCCCACCATGAACGATATTGCCCTGACTGGGAGGATTCTTGTAACAGAGGATGCAGCAGACAGAGAATCTGTTCCCCTGCCTGTCCAAATGACAGCAGGATTTGGCTCTAAAAATTTAGTGATTGAGGAGTTATCTTTTAATATGGTGCAAAGTATGGATAGAAACTCATGGTCTATTACATCAGGATACTCTGGATAGAAGTTAGGCACAGAAGTGAAGTCTCAGTTCAGAAGTTTAATTTGCAGATAATTATGAGATTTATGGTAAAAATTTCAAAAACCCCATTTTCAAAAAATGAACTAGGGCCTTAGGGGAATGAATTAGGGCCTTAGTCAGAGGAATGACTGCAGCACATGTAGACATACTTGAGCTAACTTTGATCTAGCTAGCTTAAATAAAAATAGCTGTGAAGCCATAACAGCACAGGCTAGCCTCTTGAGAACACCCCCAGGGCCTCCAGTGGGATTGAACAGTCCATGCTGCTGGCACTGAAATTTAACCACCTTGGGGACTGTAATGGTGGAAACTTAGGTGTGTAGGGGCTTGAGATACCTACAAGGTTAGATGGCAGCTGAGCAGGGTTTTGCAGCACCTAACTGTTTGACTTAGGCAGGTGGACACCGAATCCCCCTTTGTGAATCCCATCTCCGAGTGCCTAAATTACTTCTGAAAATGGGACTGAGGCTCTTAAGTCAGTCAGCTGCTTTATAAAATTTTACCCTTACTCGAGATCTTCCCTCTACAAGAGATTTAAATTTTTTTAACGTCACAGCTTAAAGCCTGCGAGGACTGGTAGCCATTTTGTACCCATCTCCTGCCACAGAGCAGCCTTTATGCCCATGTAGCGGCCATAGGAAGGTCTCCCAATGTACAGCACCAGCAGAGGGAGCATGGCTGGGGGAAAACAGGTGTGGCTGACACACCATGACCCCTTTTTGAAGTCCTGCTGCTGACTCAGCCATTGCTTTATTGATTTATTTCTGGAGATCAGAATGACACACATCCCTTTTCTGGCTGTCGCCAAGGATCAGGGCCTATGTTTACCATGGAATATAGTTATTATTGTTCAACATTCATATAGCTAGGTGTGCATGGTGCGTTAATAAGTTTTGTTCTAGAGGAACATCAAATATGATTTCAAATAAGAAATAGTGTTTGCTACCGCTGACGGAGACCGCAGTTTACTTTTTCATGTATAAGGCACCAACACCACGTTCTCGGTAGCCTACCTGGTTTGGGAATTATCTTTTTTTCACAGCTCAGTTTGAAGGCATTACTTATTAAGTCAGTTATTATATAAATTGGTTACTTCAAGCCACACACCAGATGGTGGTTCTAAGTCTAAAACACAGGATAGGGTGTCAGTCTGTAAGTAAATTATCCTCAGCTGTCACTCAAACTGACTGCATGCCTTGGTTCCCCAGGGGTTACAAAAATCACAGTGTAACTGCCAGTCAAGCTTACTATCACCTGACAACAGGGGAACTGTCAAGCCTGAAATATTCTCCTCTTGCTGCCGTGTATGCATTGTGCAGAGAAAAATCAGCTCCCCAATATTTGTATGACGGTCTTGCATTTCTTATAGCAGTTTAAGCACTTATATTATATACTGCTAGTTTGGGGTCCTTATTATTCTGAAATAAAAATTCAGCACAGGAGAACACCTACTGTTCATTTATTTTTGAGGGGTAAGGAAAATCTGTGATAGTTGACTTATGAAAACATTGAGAATGTAGCAATTTAGTGGTCATGATGGTTTCTGTTCTAAAGCAAAAAATATATATATATATAGTAAACATGTAATAATGTTTGTCCCACAATAGGATCCAATAATTTTGACTATCATGGAAAACGTGTCCAAGCCAATAGTCCCAACTCTGGAAATGCTACGTTTAAACTGCTGTTTAAACAGCTTGGCTATTACAGCTACAAACATGGATGATGGCACTGTAATGGGACATCAGCCAAAAGGCAAGGATTCACTACATGATGTTGAGTTATGTATTTTTTGCATAAAGCAGGAGATTTTCAAAAGCATCCAAGGGGATTTTCCAAGGGGAAATTCCATTGATTTTTATTCCATTGGACTTGTACTTCTAAATACCTTAGGCACACTTCAAAATCTCCTGCTAAAAGTCTGGGCCTGATCCTCCTGTAAGTCAGGAATACTACTGAAGTCAATGGAATTACACTAGTGTAAGACTGATTGAAGTGATGGAAGAATGCGGCCTCTTGTCTGCTTTTTTCTAATTCTCATTTTTGCTGGATGACAAAACCTAATATTGCATTTTTAGATGAAGTCTAGATTGAAACTAGGTCACAAGGCACACCGAGTTGCCTACTATCTGGAGGCAGGTGAATAAACTCAGTTAACAATCATGTCCACCAAGTAAAAGTGCTACACTCAGGTAATTTTGTGGCTTCTGGCAAAACAGACTGTGTCATACCACAGCACTGCTGGATGGCTAATTCATGAACATTTTCTCCTAGTTACTCTGGCCTATTTTCCAAGTTTGACCATTTTCTGTAAATTGAGCTGGACTCAGATGGCAGTAGCTCCCAAATATATGTCATTTTTCTTTTCAATAAGCTGATCTCACAGCATGGAGCCGTATAAAGATCCAAATGCACAAGGAGGATCTACTTCCACAAAGTGTAGATGCCAACTGTTGGACGGCGGTTGTGCCGCCCGGTTGCGGCGGCCCGTCCGGTGGGCCCAACCGCTGGGGAAGGTCCTGTACTCTTCCTCAATATAAGGGTAACTAGTGACTGGTCCGTCCCTAGACCCGGCCCTCTGGCCGGGCGGGCGAGCAACGAGTCCTTCGCCCCGGCCCTCTGGCCGGGCGGGCGCAACAATCAGTTTAAGGGCCCGGTCCCTTGGGCAGGGGCCGGCAGGCAGCAATGCAGTTCAAGCGCCCAGTCCCTTGGGCACGGGCAGGCAGGCAACAAAGCAGTTCAGGCGCCCGGTCCCTTGGGCACGGGCAGGCAAGCAAACAGTCTAGAAGCCTGCTCCCTGGGCAGCAGGGCAGGCAAGCAAACAGTCTAGAAGCCTGCTCCCTGGGCAGCAGGGCAGGCTGACGGGCGTCTTCCGGTCGTCTGGCCGGCGGTTTGGCTCGCTTCCTCCCTCTCTCCTACTCGCAGGGCAAGCGTGGGTATAGGAGGGGGACGCAGGCCCACCCGTCTCCACTGCGTCCCAGCCCAGGGCCCTACCAGTGGCACCGTCAGTACCACTGGTGCGGCGGGGATCCGGCCGCAACACGCCGCAGGGCCTGTGCCCCTTCTCTGGCCAGTAGGCCTGGCTGCCCCTGGGCCACTTCCTCCCAGGAGCTGACCCCGAGCCACTCGGGGACGAGGTGTGCGGTCCACGGCTGGCTCACCCATCCGTCGGCATCCGGAGGCGGCAGCAGGGGCAAGTCCTCAGCGTCCGGCAGCTCCTCGAGATCCACGTGCTCACTGGGGAACCTGGCCTCTGGCAGCTCCTCGAGGTCCGGTCCAGCTTCCGAGGGAGCAGCAGCTGGCAACTCCTCGGGCAGCTCCTCAAGGTCTGGCCCGGCCTTAGGCGGTTTGACCCACCAGGACAGGCCTGGTTCCTCAGGCCCGGCTGGGGTTGCAGGGAGGGGCGGCCACCCTTCAGGGCACGTCGGCCAGTCCCAGTCTCCAGCGGCCGGAGGGCCCACCCACTCCCGGTATGTGTCCCGGGACCAGCGGGGCTTCAGCCCGGGGCGGCAGACCTTCTCTTCCCCAGCCAGAGCCCAGGGCAACAGATCTGTTTCCCACTGCTGCCTCCCTCTTACTGAGCCCTGCGGCCTAGCTTTTATCCTTCCCCTTCCTGGGGAAGTCCCGCCTCCCGGGGCCAGATTGGTCATCGCCGGCGGGCCTATCCGGCCTGGCCTGCGGGGTTGACGGGCGGCCCGGCATGCTGGCCCAATCCCGGCTTGTTGCTGGGCAGATTTACTGGGTGCCTCGCCCCGCTGGTCTATTGGTTGTGGCCCTCCCTCGGCTCCCAGTCCGGGGGCAGGCCGAGGTGCCCTTCTACACCAACTCTGTTCCAGTCTGTACTCACTGGCTGTAGTGCTTGAGTATGCTGATGGAACGGAAACTGATGCAGGGCAAACTTCTTCAAATTGTTAGACAGTTTTATCAAAGATTCTGCTTTGAAATCCCAATTATTCAAAATGACAAAATCACACTGAACTTTAATACCCAAATGGAAAACAGTTTAAGTGGTGGTTAGGACAATGAACTATTGATATAGAACTCCTGGGTTCCAATCGTGATTTGTATATAAACTTTCTCTCTGACTTTGGGCAAATCACTTTAACCTCTCTTTGCCTTGATTTATCCATCAGCAAAATAGGCCTAATACTGACCTGCCTCAGAGGGCTGTTGTGAGACCAGCTCAATGATTGCAGACCTCTTTGATATCATTGAATGAAAGGTGCTAGAACTGCAAAATGTTATTAAAATCACAACATATCCCAGCAGCATGTTTATGGAAGTTATACACATTCTGTGGACAATAATGTTGCCAACCAGGAAGGAGCTAAAGGAATGTAATGTGGATCTCAGGGGAAATACTGTCACCTTAAGCTATGTCTACACTGCAAGCTAGAGGTGTGATTCCCCAGCTTGTGCACATATATTTGTGCTAGCTCTCATTAAGTTAGCATGAGTATAAATAGCAGCATAGCTACAGCAGCACAGGGAGCAGCAGCAGAGGCAAGGCTTAGCTACGCCAAGTACAAACCCACCTGAAACCTGTGGGTGCTCTTATATGAACTTAGATGGAACATATGGGTCAAAGACGTTAACATAACACAATCACTGCTCAACATTAAACAGTGTTAAACAAGATTCGGGGTTTGGCACACAGAGACCTCAACCACTAGAGACACCATTAAAATCCTTTTGACCTTTTACTAATCTTACAGAAAAGAAGGGAAAAGAGTTAAAGCATTTGAACTATAAAGTATTAAGGAAGGCATTCATTTTAACAACATGCCTTTTTCCCTTTCCCTTTAGCTAGAGAGTATTTTTAGAAGGGAAAAAACCGAGTTTGAGAGTCTTTTAGATGGTATCAAAGATGGTAATAACTGTCCTTTGGGGGAAAGAGAAGTTAGTTGTGATGGGCTGGAGCTGTCGTTGCTGCTGTTGTTAAAATCTAATCCCCTTTCCTAGCAGACAAAACAAGATAAACACACACAAAACGGGAGAGAAAATACAGAAAATGCAGGTTCTATCTCTGTTGTTGACATTCATAGACTCATAGAAGATTAGGGTTGGAAGGGACATCAGGAGGTCATCTAGTCCAACTCCCTGCTTAACGAAATCCAACCCCAACTAAATCAATCGCTTGCAGTCTCACTGCTGCAAAAACACAGGCCTGGCACACAGTCTTATCAGGCGCTCCTAGACATGGTAAATTCACAACAGCATCAGGTTGTTTAGGGCATTGCTTTTAGCCTCTTCCCGGTCACAGGCTTACAGGAGTGTTACAGAACACAGTCTTGGCCGGCTAAGCCAGATTCTTCTTAGAAGGAAAAAGGAGCAGGATAGGAAAGAGAAGAGATGGGGAAATTTGACATCCCAGGCCACTGGTGTTTGGGATCAGCCAGAGCTAGTAGAGGTGGCCGTGTTATCTGGGTCCCCCTCTCTGGCCAGGTTTGGTCAAGACATCTCTCAGGATGACAAAGGCCCGGGGTTCCAGGAGGCGGTGAGGGTGGCAGCCGTGATAGTGAATCTCATTGCAGTAGCCAATTTTTCTCCCAAAGTCTCTCCTTAAGGACCCTGAAAGGGAGCGATGGATGGAACAGCCCATCCCCTCGTTATTGTCTCCATCCGGTAGGCTTCATATCCAACATGCCAATTTTGGTTCATTGATGTTTGGTCTCACACAATTCTTGTTTACCAGGCATGATCTTAACATAGTCCTTTAATTATATCAGTTGGACTTTTTGTTTGGACTAATTCAGTCTGTCTGTCTCCCTTTTGTACCTTTTCCTATCGACATTTGTTATTGTGGGTTATTATGACATCTTATGAACTTACAATCGTCTCACAGTTGAGCTCATAATTAGGCCAGGGGAGGGTGAGTGCACTGCTTAGGGGACTGGGGGGTTGCAGTGGGGAGAAGGGTAGCTAGGGAAGCACGTGGGGGGAGGGGAAGCCTGGAGCAGCAGTAGCTGAGGGGGACGGGAGAGTGGTTCTTTGCAGGGGCAGGGGGGCTGATCATCTCCCCATACCAGAGTTATGAGTGGCTGTCCCCTTTGGGGGCTGTCTGGGCTTCCATTACCACAGAGTAGTGAGTGGGGGAGCAGGAAGCTGGGCTCCCCCCCAGTGCAGAGTGAGTGCACATGTGACGCGGGGGGCAATCCGGTGTGGTGGCTAGTAGGGAAGCAGCCAGGTGAGATGGGCAGTACGGCTGTCTAGGCTCTTCCTGCCACAGAGCTGTGCGGCTCCTCTTGCAGCGGAGGGAAGAGGAGGACAGTGTGGCTGGCTGGGCTCCACCCATCATAGCAGCTGTGAGGGGGAGGATGGAGGACAGGAGAGATACAGAGACATTCCCATAGTTTGGAATTTCTGACCTGGGATTCCTCTGGTCCTTGAGTCTTGACATTAAGGGGCAGGCAAGCAACACCATGGGTGCTTTGCAGATGACACAGCGGTGCAGGCAGCAACCAGCAGAACATGTATCTCTCCAACAGCAGCATGTAACAGATCAAAGACTTTTGATCCAACTCAAAGAAGGAATTTAAGGAAAGGGGCCAAAGGTCATTGAAAGCGTTCCCTCTGTGATAGGGGGCACATGGTATGATGAACACCTCGGCAGGTAACAGAAACTAGGGCATGGCTCAGGATGGTTTTGGCCAAGACTCAACTGAAATTGGGGACCAGCTTTCAGGAAACTGAAATGTGGCTCAGCATTGCTGCAGACAAGATTTCAGACAAAATTGAGGGTCAAATTTGGGGAAACTGAGGCACATCTGAAGGTGGCTGCAAGCAAGCTTCCAGCAGATACTGAGAACCAAAATTAGGGAAATGGAGGCACAGCTCAGGGTGGCTGCCAGTAGATAGTGGGGACCAAATTTGGGACAACTGAAGCATGGCCCAAAGTGGCTATGGCCAAGATCATAGCTGAAATTAGGGAAACCAAGGCACCACCCAGTGTTGCTGCAGCTAAGATGCCCAGCCAAAACTGGGTAAACTAAAGCACAGCATTCAACATACATGTGCAGCAACTGGGAGGCTGTGGCCTATAACAGAGGACTTTTTACAGAGAGTGGGCCTGGATATTAGGGGCCACATTAGTCAAGGGACCCTGACTCACTGAATACACTGAGGCAGGGTGGAGAGGTCTCTATCGTTGTGGAAAGAACATAGCATTAACACAAAAAAGGGGAGGTGTTTTCCTCAGGTGCATCCAGTCTAGGTGCAAAGACAACCCACCCCAGAAAGGCATGCCATAACAAAGGGTGAGGGGGTTATGAATTCCCTTCCTCACCTGACACTGGTAATTGACACCTAGATGTGACAGGTCACTAAAGAGCAGTTTTGCATGTGGAGAGCCACATGCTAGTCACTGTTAATAAATTGACAGGATCACAGGAGTTGGCTAGGGGGGCTGAGGCATCCAAGATTATTTTGCACAAACAACAAGTGTGGCCTGCTTCAATTTCACACCAAATGTGGTATCCTGGGGATGTGTGTTTTACAACTGGCTGCCTCCTCAGTCATAGCCAGACCCCATTTATTGAGGGAAAATGAAGAAGTGGACAAACCCTTAGTCAGTGCAAAAGGGTTTCCCTGAAGATCGCTGGGGTGCCAAAGTCAGACCTGAAATTTGAGCAGTGCTCATTGGATCTGGGAAGATCTGTGGGAGCTCTTTCCTCTCCTAGTCTTGGTGACTACCTACAATGCAGTCAGAGACCAGGAAGGCAATTCAGACAGGGATCCACATTAGCAATAGCCAGTTCTTCAAGTCACTCAGAGCATGAGGTGGGCAGAATTTGAGAGTTGATGCTAGGAGCCAACAAGGAGCCCATTCAGGTGCAGTGAGACCTCAGGAAGCCTGGTTCTTTATTGACCAATTTTGGCTTACTGCAAAGCAGCTATCACTTGGAACATTTAGGGGTGCATTGAGAATGTGGGGACATTTACTCGACTTCGCTACCATGGTTAAAAAGGGTTCAACAAGGAAGGATTTAAATAAGGCTTTGGAATTTGGGGACCTGCAGGAGAAATGTGACTTGCTTACTCTCAGTGTGTCAACTAATTAAGGGCGGACAAGAGAGGGGGTCATAATGCTACAAGAGTCTGGGGTGGTTGCAAAAGGTTGGGGGGCTGGACTGTATCAGCGTTAATAAGAGCTTCAACAAGGAAGGATTTGAATTGGGCTCTGGAATTTGGGGAACTGTCCAGAAGGATCTGACACCATGACTCACACAGGGTCAACAGACCAATTAAAGGACAGCAAGAAGAGTCATAATATTACAAGAGCATGAGAAGGATAGGATTTGCCCAGTCAAAGCAGTAGACTTGCTTAGTCTGAGGAAAGGAGTTACCTTGGAGAAGGAAAATTCAGTTCATTGCAATGTCAATGAATGCATGTTGGTGGTGAATTTGTTCAGAATTGCATTGGTTTCATCCACAGCACAGCTTGGAACGGGAGCCCAACAAATCAGGCATATCAGTGGTGGCATCTAAATGCACACATGGTTGGAAGCCTCTGCTAAGGAGGATAATTCTGTGATTTATATGCTAAACTCTTAGTGTTTATTCCTGCCTTCAGGCTCATGTGAACAGGCCCAAGGGTTTGTGACCAGGTGTAGGAGCATAATCTTGTGCATTTGGCCCATAGCTTCACTGCTGCGCCTCAGCATTGAGAGAGCTCTGAGTTAACATGCCTGAAGCAGTGCTCTACAGGAAGCAAAGGAATGGATCAAGGAGTAGCATATTCTGTGTACCATTGCTCTTTGTACCATCATTAGCAGACAGTGGATGTGATTATTTTTTCACCTCAGTGAAAACAATTTAGGAATATGTAAGGGAGTTGAATTGATGATCAGAGCTAAAGAGGATTTGGAGAGATCCAGAATTTTTTCTTGGGGGTGATGATTATTTGGTATGGAGTGTTGCAATGGAAGGTATGATGGAGAGCCTCCAATGCTTAATAAGGGTGGGGGCAACATGAATAAAGCGGTGGCTAGATTAAAAAAAGTGGAAGTGGAAAGCAGCTTGGGTGAAAGTGATAATGAAATGTTAGAGTTTATGATTCTAAGGAATGGTAGGAGGGAAAACAGCTCAATAAAGATAATGGATTTCAACAAGGTAGACTTTAGCAAACTTAGGGAGTTGGTAGGTAAGGTGCCATGGGAATCAACTCTAAGGGGGAAAACAGTTTTTCAAAAAGACATTATTAAGGGCACAAGAGCAAGCTATCCCACTGTGTAGGAAAGATAGGAAGTATGGCAAGAGACCACCCTGGCTTAACCAGGAAATTTTCAATTATCTGAAAGTCAAAAAAGAGTCCTACAAAAGGTGGAAACTAGGTCAGATTACAAAAGATGAATATAAACAAATAACTCAAGTATGTAGAGACAAAATAGAAAGGCCAAGGTACAAAATGAGATTAAACTAGCTAGTGAAATAAAGAGTAACAAGAAAACTTTCTACAAATACATTAGAAGCAAGACAAAGACCTAGGATAGGGTAGACCCATTACTCAATGAGACGGGAAAACAATAACAGAAAATATGGAAATGGCAGAAGTGCTAAATGAGTTTTTTATTTCAGTTTTCATAAAACATTTAGTAGCCATTGAACATCTAAATTAATGAATGCTAGTGAAAATGAGATAGGATCAGAAGCTAAAATAGGAAAAGAACAAGTTAAAATTACTAAGACAAGTTAGATGACTTCAGATCACCAGGGCCTGATGAAATACATCCTATAATACCCAAGGAGCTGCCTGAGGAGATGTCTAAGACATTAGTGATTATCTTTTAAAAGTCATGAAAGATGGCTGAATTCCAGAGGACTGCAAAAGGGCAAAGGCCAATCTGTAAAGAAGAGGAATAAGGACAACCTGAGGAATTACAGGCCAGTCACCTTAACTTCGGTACCCAGAAAAATAATGGAGCAAATAATCAAGCAATCAATTTGCAAACACCTAGAAGATAATAAGATGATAAATAACTATCAGCAAGGTTTTGTCAAGAACAAATCATGTCAAATCAACCTAATAGCTTTCTTTGACAGGGCAACAATTCTTGTGGATAGGTGGAAAGTGATAGATGTGGTATTTCTTGACTTCAGTGAGGCCCGGTCTACACTTACCTTTGGGATTCGGCGGCAGTCAATGGGAGATACGCAAGTGACATAAATCACTTGCGTATCTCCCATCAACTTTGCTGCGTCTGCTCCGCGCACCATCCACACTATGCTGCGCCAAAGGGAACAGCGTTCCCTTTGACGCAGCGCTACGCCACTTACTGGGGTGGTTTTCAGCATCAATTGCTGGATCGACTGAGTGGATCTACACAGACCACTCAGTCGATCCAGACCAATCAATCTGACAGCGGCAAATTTGCCGCCGTCAGTGTAGACCCATCTTGGGGCTTTTGATACTGACCTGCTCATAAACAAAATAGGTAAATACAACATAGATGGAGATACTATAAGGTATCTATTAAGTCATAACTGGTTGGAAAACCATTCCTAGAGAGTAGTTATCAGTGGTTCACAATCAAGTTAGAAGAGCATATCAAATGGGGTCCTACAGAGATCAGTTCTGGGTCTGGTAATGTTCAATATCTTCGTCAGTAATTTAGATACCGGCAAAGAGAATACACTTATAAAGTTTGTGGATGATACCAAGCTGGGAGGGGTTGCAAGAGTTTTGGAGGATAAGATTAAAATTCAAAATGATCTGGACAAACTGGAGAAATGATCTGAAGTAAATAGGATGAAATTCAATAAAGACAAATGCAAAGTACTCCACTTAGGAAGGAACAATCAATTGCAGGAATACAAAATGGGAAATGACTGCCTAGGAAGGAGTACAAGTGGATCTAAATATGAGTCAACAGTGTAACACTGTTGCAAAAAAAGCAAACATCTTTCTGAGTGTTGTAAGCAAGACATGAGACGTAATTCTTCCGCTCTACTCCATGCTGATTAGACCTCAGCTGGAATATTTTGTCCAGTTCTGGACACCACATTTCAGTGACGATGTGGACAGATTGGAAAGAGTCCAGAGCCGAGCAACAAAAATGACTGACGGTCTAGAAAACATGAACTATGAGGGAAGATTGAAAAAACTGGATCTAAAAATTCATCTAGAGAACAGAAGACTGAGGGGGTAAATGATAACAGTTTTCAAATACATAAATGATTGTTACAAGGAGGACAGAGAAAAAATGTTCTCTTTAACCTCTGAGGATAGGACAAGGAGCAATGGGCTTAAATTGAAGCAAGGGTGGTTTAGGTTGGACATCAGGAAAAACTTCTTAACTGTCAGGGTAGTTAACCACTTGGAAAAAAATGCCTTGGGACCTTGTGGAATCTCCATTATTAGAGATTTTTAAGAGTAGGCTAGAGAAACACCCATCAGGTGGAAGACTAGAGTGGCAGTACTAGGTCATTCGCTCTAATACCCCTAGCTTGGAAGTGTACTCTGTTGCCTGTGTGAGAGCATAAAGGTTAAGAGTGAATTTTATGCAGTTAATATCATAGTTTCTCTCCGAATATTTAGTCATTGGCCTTGTCTTATCTCCTGATTTCCAACCTGATCTGACCCTTCCCTGGCTTTTGTGTCAAAGAGCTCTGTTTATCTATTAAGTCATTTATGTTCCATTTTTTGCCAAACTGAGGGGGATGTTCATATTGCAGAGAATTAATGCATTTTAATTGAATGTATCCATTTTTTTTATTCTATATTTTCTGTCCCACCAAGAAGAAGGACTCTTTTATATATACTTACATTATTTTATTTAATTTATATGTACATTCACATATGTTTATATTCAGTATATAGCTATTAGTTATATATATATTACTCATGTATTCACATAAATATCTATTTATATAAGTTTAATACTATTTTATACAAAGAAATTAATACATCATAAGCAAAGGTGTGATAAAAGGTAATCCATACAGTATAATTATCAAAGGATTCCAGTAAAATTATTGTCTATGGTAGGAGGGAAAGAGTTTGTCATCTGTGATGTCATAAAATTGAATGAAACACACTCTATTTCAGTAAATAAGGACAGATATAGTATAGAAAAAATTCAGAATTAAAATAGGCAACACTGAATTTAAAGTAATTAGAAATTAGGTTTAGTCCTAGCATCTATCTCATGATACACTAAATGTTATGCAGATCAGCTGGATGGTGTTTGGTTTCATCAGCACACACTCTGAAATAATCCCAATCAAGTCTACAGTCTGAGCTTTTTGGGTTTTGTTTTTTCACTGGTAAAAAAGTAAGTCAATTTTTGTGACCTTGTTATGCAAAACAGTATAATGTAATAGCATTAAAAGGTATCTGAAGCTCTTTAGAGACATACAGCAGCAACAGAAGTGAGAACTATGATGCTGCAGAAACTTAGAAGCAAATAGGCTCAGGTACTAGACTAGACAAAAACAGCACTATAAACCACTCTAGTTTTTCCTCCGTTAAGCAGAATTATACCAAAATTGTTCAGAATTCTGTTCAGAATGTCAATTGTCTTTTGATCCTAAACATCATAAAAGTTTTAGCATGCATTCAAAGCTAAAACGTTTTCTTGGTGATGTTTAAACAAAAAAAAAGCACTTCATACGATGAATTTCTTAAATTGTATCAAATATGGAATCAAAGCCAAACGGATTTTACAATGCAAGTTGAAAAATATTAAATTCACCCCACAAGCTTATGCACCTCTTCAGTCCAATTTAAAATTTCCAATTAGGCCTTAAGTGAGATTTAGATTGAGCATTGGCCTTTTGCTGGCACTCTCCATAGGGTGAATTTCACCCTCAGGGATCCAATCGGTCCTGTCAGTCTGGTGCTATTGATTTCTTATGTGGCTTAGTAGGGAGTGTTGGAAGTACTTTATATTCCACTCTACCTCTTGTTTTCCAACCCTATCTGCACTAGATAATAGCCTGGAAGTATGGCCATTGGAAAACACTAGAGCGTATTCAATGAAGTTGAAATTATGAGTCAGCACAAAAAACCTCAGTAGACACCTCCGAATGCAACAGTGGTTATATACATTCTGTTGATGCATAAAATCTTCTGAGGAAACAAAATATATGAAGCTCGAGTCAGCTGGATGTGCATCCTAATGGTTCCATTGCATTTTAATGAGTGAAAGATATTTCAAAGGGTTTCACTTCTGGCAGACCTGTAGAAACATTGATTTTGCAAAATCTAATTAACATAGAACAACTGTCTTTCACCAGCTCATTTCAACTTTATGAAATTTACTTTCTAAAATTTGTTCATTTTAAACTTGTCTTGTCCACGTTCTTTACAACTCAATTTGCAAAGCCAGGCAGATCATTAGGAGCCTTGAGTGCAACTGAGAATAATGCTTTCAGACCCCATTCCTGAAAACACTGACATATGTGGGCCAGTGAGTGATCGTTCAGAGCCAATGACCCTGATAGAAGTGTAATTGTGTAACATGAGCTTCTACCTAACAGAACAATTGATTCCAACTGGCTCCTGACAGACCCTCTTAAAGGTACAGTTCTCCACAGTATGTTCTTAACTTTAAACTTGTAAGTAATCCCACTGAAGTCAATGGAACTTCTTGTGTGCTTTAATTTTAACACACGCATAAGTGTTTGCAGGAACTGGGGGGGAGGGGGTAACTCTAGAAGATGAATGGGGAGGAACAGCCAGTCAACACCTCCCAAAAAACCCAATGATTGAGTGACCTAGAAGGCAGAGGAAGAGAACTATTCGCATACTAGGTCACTTCTGTTCCTAGGTTCAATTAAGGTGGCATGAAGCTTCACTATAACATTTTCTAAGGTGGAGTAGAAAAATTCAGCATAGTAGTTTCATGTATCAGTCCTAGACATGATAGAATGACCATATTTTCCATCACTAAAACCTTCAAGATGCTAGTTGGAAGAGATTTTCAAAAATTGCATACCTTCTTCCTCTTAAAGTACAGAGTTTGCATTCTAATGTTAGATATATGGACAGAATAGATGTTCTATTTACTCAAAAGACATTACTTGGAAATGCCACTAGATGTTTACACTAATTAAGATTGTATAACATTTGGTTCTATTCATAATACCTAAAATCATCACATCTTGGCGAGCAAGAGGAGGAGGAGGAACTACTGAGAACAGATATCCTTCTAATGAAACAGTAACATTTCTCTGAAATGATATGGTTGTTTTCAAATATGTTGAGGGCATTTATAAATCATCCAGCTGAAGTCTTTAAAACGTGTGCCTTACTGAAAGTGCTTGAAACTTGACTTGATTTGACAGGATTTCAGAAAAATGGCTGGAAGCTGAAGCTTAGGTACAATTTTTTATACCTCAAAATGTAATTTTTTCAGAAAGATCAGTCCCTGGTTTAGTAAAACTGCATTTTGCTTTAGTTACTCTGTTTCCGTTGTGTGTCGTTTATGTATGTGTAACTTTCCTGAAGACTATTAGTGTGTGGGCTTGTTCCACATTTCCAGCACCTGCACTGATCCAACTGGCAGTCTGCAGGGTCAGTCAGGTCAGTCATCTGCTAACTAAAAAGACTATCTAGGCCTTGAAGCAGATGACTGCAACAACTCTGCTGAGGGACCCATTATGGACTAATAATGCTAATTTCCTCCATAATTATGTAGTTACACGGTGGGAGGTTGATTATCTGAGCTGTCACTCAATCTTTAACTCATTGTGGGGGTGGGGGGTGGTTCTTATTAGAGTGACATGAATTCAAGACAGAGGGACCTTCTGGATAGATATGCCCAGATGTTCAGTTAGTATAAATTGGTTACACCAAGCGAATAAAGCTACAGTGATTTACACCAGCTGGCCCATATTCGTCTCTGGGAATTTCCTTTATTTTATAAGTTCCCTGGATCTATTTTTGAAATTTGATATTTAGCATATAACTGTTGGCCTTTACCCACCTCTAACCTTGGGCCCAAGATTTCAGGTATGCAGTTTCTCGGGCACTGAAAACTTTGGGCTTAGCACAAGCTAATCAGGTATTTCATCTGACTGCCCATTTTGGACATTATTGCAGGATGTGTGCACAAAACAGTGAATGCCTCAACACTTGCATTTGCAATGTTAGAGATGCAAGTTTTGAGGCTGATTTTTGAAAGTTCCCTCCCAAAAGTTCCTACTTTTCCTTAGGATACACAGTGACATCATTGAACTCTATTTACAGCAGACATTTTTTCAGAGCAGTTTAATACAATATCTCAGAAGGCCTGTCACTGTCATAGAAGGCTTTTAGGCATTCCAAATACCATGATTCAGATCAGTCAAGGTGGCTGGAAAAGTGATGATGTTCAGCGGGACTTGCTTAGGTAAGCTATCTTCTTCAGCTTTCTAAACCCATTAAGGACTTGTATGTTCCTCCACTGTGTTCACTGGAAAGTCCTGATTGATTCTGGGACTATTGTCTTTGGGAGGCACTGCTTCTGGGAGCTGTGAAAAGAGGAAAGAAAAAGCATAGAGACAGAGGGTGCACAGACGTCTTCAGAGCACACGATAATGCCTTTCATGTGTCTGATTATCAACGACAGGAGAAGAACAACAAAAATGGCCAAGGTGAATTCTGATAAAAGACTAAACTAAAAAATGAAATTTGGCTAAGCAATGACTAATGGGCATGATAATTGTCTACAAATAGTTGGTGAATGTTTACACCTAGAAGAAAGAGGAAAAGTTTAGTATGAGTAGGACTGATGCAATGACATTTTAAAAGGGAAATTTAGACTATCAGGGAAGTCTTTCGGGCAGATATATTAACCCATCAAACAATTTTCTAAAGCAAGAGACAGAAGGCCCACCATCTGATACACAACTAGACAGGACAAAATACTAGAAAGGGAGATGTCCTTGACAGCCAAGTGGGACTTTCCCCATCTTTAGATTCCATGTTAATCACAGAGCTGAAGGAGTATTTTTGTGATTAGCGCTCAGCTCTCCACACTTCAAGTCAGACAGAGTGGAGCACTGATGTGAAACAGTGTTTCCACAACATGGAACAGAGAACAGAATTATGAGAGCTGAAAAACCTGAGTAAAAAGAAAAGTAAAGGATAAAGGGGTCAGATGGAAAAAGGAGCATTAACTATATGAGACAGGAAGGGTGAAATGGGGACAGTGACCTAGGAGGGAAGCACCGAGGAGAAAGTAACTGGGTAAGGTATGGACAAAGCAAAGGTGACCATTGAAGAGAGGAAGGGTGAGGGATTGAGTGACATAGACTGAAGTTGGAAAGAAAGTGAAGAAGAGGGCGAGAGAAGACAGACATCAGAGGGATGAGAGAAATAAGAGGAGTGGGGAGAGGACAGACTCTTAGTATGAAAGACCAACAGTAGTATGTCTACACTGCAGTCAGAAGTGTGATTGCAGAACATATAGGTATAGTGGAGCTAACTTTAATCTAGCTAGCACAAGTTTCTTCATGAAAGAATAAGAGTAGAATGATATTATTCAAACATCTTAGGAACCTCTGGGGCATTACCAAGTGAGTAAATGTGACAAGAGAGTACTATTATTCAGTTGTAACTTGGGTGAAGATTTAGAGGTCAATATTCTGCCTTAGTCTTTCAAAAGCAATAAGGCTAGTTAGACTAAAAATAAAATGTATGGTCTATGTAATACTGAAAGCACAGAGATAGGTAAAGGTTGTATAAGAATGAATTAGGGAACATTAACTTTTCTACAGAATTTGTAAACTGAACTATGGAAGTCTAGGACCTCTGGAAATATGTGCAGCAGTCTAGTGGACAGAAAACTAGATTGGGAGTCAGGAGACCTGGTTCTACTGCTGACCATGCCATTGGCCTGCTAGATGACCTTAGGTAGGTAAATTCACTTCTCTGTGCCTCAGTTTCCCATTTGTTAAAAACTGGATTGATACTTACCTTCTTCATAAAGTATTTTGAGATCTACAGATGAAAAACTATGTAAGACCTAGGTATTTGTATAGTAGGGAATATCATTATCTGTCAAATTTTATATGTTCTATAGTGGTAAAACCACAAAAGCATTATCTACACTAGTGCTGCCACCAGTTATAATTCCCAGGTGTTGTCATCAAATCTGAAGATTCAAACTGTGCTGTATTTTGCCCTTGGTCCCACTGGCAGCTTATATGTGTTCAGCACAGATTCTCCTCCACAACAAGTCTTTGCCTTGGAAGCCCTGTGCAACTATAATTTATAAGTAGGTGGGATACGTTATCTGACTTAGTCATTTCTCACATCTCCGTCTATACTCCCACATGCCCTCTACGTATGGAACGCCTTCCCTGACCTAGTTCTCCAAGACTCACTTCTACCACCCACACAACGTGAGTCAGATGAGGCATTTTTCTTTTAAAAGACATTTGGTTTTCTGTAACAATTAAATCATTCTACATGCATGCGTTTGCTGAGTAAATATGTCACCTTATTGTGGTGACCACTATATCTCCCTCCTCCAGTCCTTCTCCCATTCTACTGTTGCCCCTTCATTGCATTGTGTATAACATTAGATTGGAAGCTTTTCAGGACTGGGGCCTTGTACAGAGCATATGTACTGAGAGGAGCCTCACACAGGTCTGGATGTTGCAAAATAAGAGTTCTTTATGGCCCAATCCCACTCTCACCAAAGTCATTGTTATTTAATTCCAATGGTGGCATTATCAGGCTCTTACTTACATGTCAAGAAGCGAGTTCAGGGTTCAGCTTTGCATCCATAACTATTGATGGCATCTGTAACTCCACTAGGAAACAGATACAGTGCAATTTTAAGAATGGAAAAGCATGAATTCCATATATGCCCATGGGTCTATCCTCTCACACCATCACCACAGCAGGAAAGGCAGAAAGAAGCTAAAGAGCTACTCCCAGTGGATTTCCACCATGGGATAAAAAGTAATACAACCAACCTTGCAGATGACAGGAAGAAAATGAATATTTCCCTGGTCTTTCTCCAAGGCTCTTTCAATTTCTTCTGTCCTCTGCTTTCCCCATTTTTGTTCTGATACTCCCTTCTTCCCATTTCTAAACTCCTAAACTCTCTCTTGATATCCCCATAGAGTTAAAAGTAGCTTTAGAAAAGAAAACTTGCCAGGGGGTATTGCACTCAGTAATAGATTTGGGCAAATTCTTTTTGGAAAAAAGTTCATTGTCTAAAAAAATGCAGTTTGTGTCAGTTGAAACTATTCACAAATTTGGGTCGAATTCAACAAATAGTTTTGCTGAAAAAAATGAAAATGTAATCAAAGTGTTTTATTTCATCATTTTAAAAAAGAAACTTTCAACTTTTTATTTCAAAATGTTTTGTTTTGAGTTTATTTTAAGAGACAAAAGAAGGGTAAAAAAATCTGAAAATGAAATGAAAGTAAATGGAAAAAAGAAAAACAGTGTTTGGGGTGAACCAAATATTTAATCTGACCCAAAATATCTTTTTGTTTCAGTGAAAAAAGGGTCAGAAGCAAAATGGTTTAGGTGTTCTGCTTTAGTATCTAGATATCATCAGGTTAAAGTGGCACCTGAGGACAAACGAAAAACAAAACAAAATTGTTTTGTGGTACTCTATGGACTGTTTCAATTTCACAAAATGTCTTGGAATCACGCATGCACCTGGGATATTTCAGAGGGTGGTAAACTGATCTACCTGCAGTTTTGAGACCTGAAGACATCCTCACGTACTCAGATAACTTCATTTGTTTCCACAGAACAAGGAAGGAACATCTGGTAGGAGTGGGAAGGGTTCTAAAGCTTATTAAGGATCCAGGGTTTAAAATT
This sequence comes from Mesoclemmys tuberculata, assembly GCA_007922155.1. Taxonomy (NCBI): domain Eukaryota; kingdom Metazoa; phylum Chordata; order Testudines; family Chelidae; genus Mesoclemmys; species Mesoclemmys tuberculata. Next base: position 69,903,496 of record ML675601.1, read on the forward strand.
TGCAGAAAACAAGCATCATTATGCAGGATGTTGCACCACATTCATACAATATAGAGTCTATGAGAATGGTTTGGAACCCCAACCTCAGAAACGGAATGTTATACAGGATTGAAAGGTTCCTACCAACCTGTAGGAGGTACAGCAATTGGTAGGCCTCGGAGATTCTACAGGAGATTTATAAAAAAATAAATAATTCAGAACAAACAGCACCAGCTAACTAAGAGTAACTTTGGATGGATGGAGAAATACCATCCTGTCCACTTGTGTTAATGTGTGATGCACCAAAGTATCAGATTTAAGTTGAACAAGTTGATTAACTTGGTGGGTGCAAACCGATGGCTTTCCGAGGATGCAAATTAAATGACAGGGAAACCAAGTATTCAGCTACAGAATTGGAGCATCTGGCTATTGTGAAGATTCTCAAGTCCCATCACCCCTATTTACTAGGTACAAAATTCACATTTTACACAGCGGAATGTAGAATGATACCTGTGGAGATGGTTTTGCAAAATGTCCAAATATACATTCATAGTTCACCATAAGCCTGAAAACCAAAATGTGGTTGCAGGTGCTCTCAGTCAGGTGAGAAAAGACTCATCCTTATCTTGTGAGGACATCAGGCAAAAACAATCTAAACACCCTGAGTTACATTCAGGGTAGCTGCAAATCAGCTGAGAGAGACCCAGATGAGGAAGTTTCTACTCAGTTCCAAACAATTATCCATTGATCCAGATACCAACTTACTGGTGTAAGAAGGTAATGGGATTGTCTTGTCAGCAAACAACAGAGGACAATACTGATGAACCAGCAGGCCACCTAAGATACAATACAGCACAGCACTAGATTTTCTTTGGCTGTATCTGGCTACAGATGTCAGGGAATGGGTGCTTTCTTGTCTTGGCTGTCAAGAAAGGAAAACACCAATAACGAAAGACAGAACTTCATTAGGAGAAATGCCCCAACCTAGTAAGCCCTGGGAGTTTATACAGATTGTTTTAAGAGGCCCACTACCAAGAACACCAGATGGAAATCAATATTTGTGGTAGCATATGACACCTTCTCAAAGTATGTGGTGGTACTGCAACAGAAGGATAAAAGGAATGAGTCATGAATGGATGAAACATGTAATGTTGTAATTCAGTCTCCTAAACTGCACCTGCAGTGATCAGGGGAAAGAATTTGAATCCTGGTTGTTACAGGTTGCTGATAACTCCAGGTGACCAAGATGGGGACCTCTGTCATCCACTTTGTGAGTTATGAGGGAGTGGAAAGAGTGAACCACATTACTGGTTGCATACTTAAGAGTCTTTATCGGTGAAGATCAACATATATAACTATGGCACTGAGAAAAATCACAGGTTTTTGGTTTGGGTTTTTTTTTTTTGTTGTATTTTTTCAATTCACCATAGCATCAGGGGGTCAGTGTTTGAATTTTACAGGATATGCCCAGCCACCAAGTTCCCTCCCCACCCACTGTGATTTTTCTAACAGGAGGTAGGCAGAAGTGGGGATCTGCCTTCCTGCTGAGGTCCTGGATGCTTGTGAGGGGTTACGAGGCTGATCCCATCCCACAATGGGGCATAAAAGTGCCAGAGTGGTCCTATTCCAGGAAGTAGTGGCAGGGATCAGGCTGAGGGTAGAGAAGGTGCGCACATCTCACCACATGGCACTAGCTGTCCAGGCCAGCCTGGATCAATGCCTGACTTACTCCGCACTCAGTTCTGCCCTAGGCCACTGCTACTACTTCACATGGAGAGTGGAGCAGAACCGACAACATGCAGCATTTAGGAGCTGCACCCACACATCCTGCCCTTCCCTGCAGCAGCCCCCCGGTATGGCCAAGGGAAACACTGCATCATGGGCTGGCAAGGAGCTGAGACCAGGATCCTTTGCTTGAATCACAACCAGATGTGTGAAGGCACACTGCCTCAGTGGGGAGATGGGTGTGGGAGGCTTGATCTTGGTTTCACTCCAATCCCCCTGCTGGGGAAAGGCCCCCTCACACATCTGCTCGTGCTACAAGCAGCAGATCCCGGTCTCAGCTCCTTGCCAGTCCATGCTGCAGCGTCTGCCCTGGGCCTGCCAGGGGCTGCTGGGGCTCCTAATTTCTATGTGTTGTCAGCTCTTACCCACTCTTCTTGCCAGCTGGCCACACAAGAAGCTAACCTCCCATGAGCAGCCAAATTAATCCAATCCTGTGATTGTTTCCAGTGACGTGCATCCTCATTTCTGCCTCCCCACCATTGTGAGGTATGGGGGGGGGAGAAATCAGCATATTGAACTAATTTCACAATTTACATGCAGTCCATGGCATTGTGATTTACACGAGGCCTTATGTATAACATCAGACACCATTCAACTATCAATTATTCTCCTTCCAAGATTACTTTTGTATTCTGCAAACCCACACTTCCTTATACCTGGATGTTCAGGCAGTGAGGAAAGCCCCCTGCACTTGTGCAGGTGAGTCACATAACGAAGTCTTTTATCAGTGACCTGAAGACAGCATTCCCAAAAGTGAAAGTGAGCATTCCAGACATAAGATGCCACAGAAAAAGAGACTTACACACCCATTCAGGAAGAAGAGCAGCTGTGGATACGCAGCTGGAAAAGGGGCCTGGAAAAAATCCCCAAATTACTCCTTTTTGGAGGGGACCTTGCACAGTAACTAAACATCTTATCCTTGCACGCAGATTCAGTGAAAGCAAGGGGAGGCAGAAAGGGGCAGAAGACATTGAGGATGATCAGTACGTGTTCCAGAAAGATCAGAAGAGGAACTGGAGGATCCCCAGTAGCTTCCTGTGGCTTGTAGTAGGAGACTGGTTGAAGAGGAAGAATTGCCAGGGTGTCCTCAGGTCCTCAGCGTACTGCAATGTTCAATAGTCTGCGCTATTGGACATGAGCCCTGCACTTGCCAATAATTGAGATTAGCTATGAGTGATATCCTCATGACTGAGCATAGGACTCAAATGGGCAGACCAACACAGACCCTGTGGAGGTGCAAACTGCCTGAATTCCTAGGAGCTACGGGTTTGCGTTTTTATTGAAGTAGGGGCGGCAGGAGGGGAGTTGTGGTGCTCAGTGCAGGGAGCACCTGCCCAATAGAGTGTGGTGTAGCTTTTTCTGACTTTAGTTGTGAGTCTTGCCTCCGTGTGCTGGAGTTGGTGCTTGCAGTGCTCCGATAAATCACTGAAATTCTATAAGAAAATATTACAGTACCTACGACCTCCAGGGTAGTCAATGAGAATTACTAGTACCCAGCACGTCCCAAGATCAAGCCCCTGTCCATTGTATTTTCACCTGCTTTGAAATGCAACCAAAAACTGTCACACTGTTCAATATTCATGACGTAGGAGTTGACTGAGAAAAAAAATCGAGCCCTAATTGTTTATGAACTATAGTTTCCACAAACTGGGGGGCTCGACCCTGCAGCCGTACAGGATTGTTTATTCTGCAGTACAAACAAGCACCCCTTGGGCTGCTGGTGTTAGTGAAATAACGTAAGCTCATCGAGTCATAGAACCATAGGGTTGGAATGGACCACAAAGGTCAACTCAGCGGCTGCTGATTTGTACAGCTTTCGTTTGCACTTTAGGGCATCCAGTCTCTCCCTCCCCCCACTCCACTAGTGTTTTTGTATCTGGTTTTTCAATTTGGGGGGTAGCAACGTCTCTCATTTGTTCTTTTGAAATCCTGATGCCCTCTAATCGTGCCCCCAATACTTAGTGAATGCATCAGCGTGTTCCAATTAACGAATGGCCTGCTCATTTCTAAAAATAATTTGAATTTGTCACAGGGTGCTTCTTCAGCTGCCCAGTGGGCAGCACTGCCTAGCCCGTTTTCATGGATTCCTAGTCACAAATACACATCTCTTACTTTTCCACCATGTATACCTTTAATCTGTGTTTCAACCCAGGACAGGATGTAGCACTGGTATACAACCGGAGGAGTCTTTCACGCAGCTTCTCTCCTCTACTCAGCTCACCCTCTCAACTTCCCCTTTTACTTCCTGTTCCACCCAAAGATACAGCTTCTTGTGACTAAGCCAGTTATCCCATGAGCCCAGCAATTGCCACCCAGGTATCAGTAGTCCCCCCACAGCAATTGGTTATTTAACTTCACTCAAGTTTGTAGTCGTCACAGTGTTGCAGCCACTTCAGTGACCAGGGTGCTACAAATAATGCACAGAATTATTTCTTCATTAGAAGCTATTTGTATCAAATATAATATCCTCTTTCTTATATTACTATTCTCTTTCTCAATTCTGTTAGCAATTGCTTAGTGATCTTGGCCATATGTAATACAGAAAAATAAAGACAATTTTGACCATGAAGTGTTCATAGCCTCATCTTAAATCTGTATCCCTCGCCAGCACCTTTCATGGGACAAGAATGAGATGTTGTAAATACTTTACTATTTAGTTCTTTTGTACTGAACATGCTCTTACTCCACTTTTCCATCATCTATTCAGTATCTCTATGTTTGTTTCATAGCAGCTGTGGATGCTTCTCTATTACCAAGCTTTTCAATAACAAAGAACTACCAAGCTCCAGGATATGTGGTTTAATATCAGAGAAAGTGATCTTGAATTTAGAATTTTTCACATAAAATACTATGTGAGAATTAATTAATGATCTTGCCTATGCTCAAGTAAAACTGAAGGTAGCTATGCATGATATTTGGGGATTGTGTGGTCCTCATTAAAGGATTTGCAGAGAAAACATAAAGAAATATCTCCCACATTTTATCACATCCTATGCCAAAAATAAAATTTTGGAACTCTTGTTCGGCACTATTTATTAAAGTTGGAGGAAATACTCAGGCTATGGCTATACTAAAGAGCTCTACATTGGTGCAGCTCTAAGATGATGGGAGAGAGCTCTCCTGTCAGCTTAAGTACTTCAGCCCCCATGAGTGGCAGTAAATATGTTGGCAAGAGAAGGTCTCCAGCCAACATAGCACTGTCCATGTGGTGCTTAAATCGGCATAAGTTATGTTGCTTAGGGGCCAGGGTGTTAAAATAATTGACATTGAAAGAGTTAGCGCTGTGACAATTTTTATATGATCATTAGGCTTCCAAGTTAACATCCCTTTTAGATCAATGAGAGCACTAAGAAAGGCATGAAGTTCCAGTCTATCCGCCAACTCAGTGAGCCAACATTGCTTCAGATATCCAGAAGAATTAGCAACTTTTTAAAAATAAAAGCTTAAGTTCTACAGAAACTTATGAGATCACCAGAGAAGTGGCAGTACATTACACCCCTTAGTATTAAATGTTTTAAGAACTGGGTGTGGTGGAGCTGTTCCTTTAATTCAACTGGGAGAACAGTCATCTTAGAATGCTCTTCTCCCATCTTTAACTTCTCTCTCAAAGTAATTTGATAGGTTACCACATCTTTCTAATATCAGAAGTGTGAGGTGGCCTTTGTTTATGTTGTGCATTCATAGTAGCTCACAACACAACTAACACCCTGCTAATGACAGAGAATGTTGCTCGCAAAAGCCAACTTATATGTTCTCTTCTGAAAATGAATCCTCTTAAATCAAAGGGCAAACTCTAAGTGTGTTCAGAACTCACTTGTGCTTGTTCTTTGTGACCCCATCAATTGCAATAATTGGGCTTTGCATTACACCACCACGTCCAAGAAACAACTGGAAATGTATAGAAAATTATTTTAAATTAAGTAAAACAAAGGATTACATTTTGCCCTTCTTCCTCAAGATGAGGAATACATCATTCTATGAGTAAGCACTAATGAAATCAATGGACTATCCATGGAGTAATATTCAGCCTAAAATTAGAGTTGATTGGGAAATATTTTTCATCCCATTCATAATTCAGATGAAAAAAATCCAGTTTTTTCAAAACTGTTCTTCAAAATATCATTATGACAAGTTTAAAGTTCTTTGTTTTGACTTTTGTCATTTCAGTGTTAGTATTATTGTACTATTAAAGTCTATTCAAAACATTTCAATAAGTTTGCATTCAAAATTTCTGTGAAATTGATGCTTTTCTGAGAAATGTTTTGAATTCAACAAATAAACATTTTCTATTAGAAAACTATTCCATCAGAAAAGTGTTTGACCATGCATAATAAATTAGATCGTTAAACAAAAGATTTGTACATACTAACTGCACCAACCATAGCTCAAAACATGACAATGCTATTGTCATGGGATTCTCCACTCACCACTAGGATGCCTCCTCCTGGTTGATCTGGAATTAGTTCCTTCCAGGTCCGAGGCCCCCTCTCATGATTTGTTCACACACCACATAGTCTTTCTCTCCATGGTTGGTTGCTCCCTCTTTATGGCTTGGCCATCTACTATGTGTTTTCCCTTTCTTCCCACAGGATGAATGATCCCAAGCAGCCTCCAAATCCACTGCCCTGAACCTGCCACTTCCCAAGTAGCTAGTAGGGGAGCTCACGTCCACCCTTTACTTCAGGTTTCAGGTCAGGACCCTTTAATCAGTGACCAAGGTCTGCACCATCTTAACCTTTGCTGCCATTTCCCTAAGCCTCTTCCTATGCCCTCTCCCTCTAGGTTTCCTTCTTTCACACACCAATGTCCAAAGAGTGGCTGCAGGCTCTGTTTTCTGCTGTCAGCTTCCTGGCTTTATACTATTCCCACCTATTCCTTCTTAGGGTGGCTCCATCATCATTCAGAGGTTATTTAGGCCACCTAATTCCTTTCAGTGGTGGCATATCCCATTAACTGGCTTCTTCTCAGCCTCATTAACCCTTTCTATGTTAGTGTGGGGTGAATACCCCATCACAGATATATGAGGAAGATCTAAGTATATTCTCAAATTCTAATCAATTGAATTATTTATTTATTATATAGTACCATGAGTGTATATGGTAGGTAAAATTAAATTAGAAAGAAGTGTTTATTTTATATTGAGCTGTTAAGTAGATTTCTTAGAATCAGTGAAAACTCACATTCCTTAAAATAATAGTAACTGTACATTGTTAACTCACACTGTTGACTAAGAGGTTTATTGCAAATCACTGATTTTGTGAATTAGCAAGTAAGTTACCAGACATCATAGAAAGGCAAAGATGCTGTGTCACAGGATATTTTTTGTTTAGGTTGTTAATTCTGGTTTAATTGTACTCATTATAATATTTGATAGTACACAAACAACTATAAAGCCGTCTACTTTGTAAAAACAATTAAATATCAGTAATATGAGATCTGTCCCTAAATGACTGTTGAGCAATGAGGAGACAGTACAAATTCCTTGTGTTACTTATGAAAGAAGTGGTTTAGCACAATGTGACTTATGGAGGTTCTGCTGTGTTTGCATTGGCACCAACCAAGTTCTAATGCACTAATTAACCCTTTACTGCATCTCCTATTTTTTCTAGGTCTTACAGCTGCAGCATCTCTTGTGTCCCTGGCTTGGGCTTTGGCTTCCTACCAGAAAGCCCTCCGTGACTCCCGCGATGACAAGAAACCCATCAGTTATATGGCTGTTATTATCCAGTTTTGCTGGCATTTCTTCACAATTGCAGCCAGGGTCATTACTTTTGCTCTGTTTGCCTCAGTTTTCCAGCTGTACTTTGGGATCTTCATAGTCCTCCACTGGTGTATCATGACCTTCTGGATCGTCCATTGCGAAACCGAGTTCTGCATCACTAAATGGGAAGAGATAGTGTTTGATATGGTTGTTGGGATTATCTATATATTTAGCTGGTTCAATGTCAAGGAAGGAAGGACACGTTGCAGGCTCTTCATTTACTATTTTGTGATCCTTTTGGAAAACACTGCCTTGAGTGCTCTCTGGTATCTGTACAAGGCCCCACTGATCTCTGATGCTTTTGCCATACCAGCATTGTGTGTGGTATTCAGCAGCTTTTTAACAGGCATTGTTTTTATGCTGATGTACTATGCCTTCTTTCATCCCAATGGACCAAGATTTGGGCAGTCGCCAAGCTGTGCTTGTGAGGACCCAGTAGCTGCCTTCACTATGCCCCCAGAAGTGGCAACGAACACTCTAAGGTCTATCTCTAACAATCGGAGTGTCACAAGTGATCGGGATCAGAAATTGGCAGAGAGGGATGGGTCCGTGCCTGTCTTCCAGGTAAGGCCCACTGCACCTTCAACACCATCATCTCGGCCACCAAGGATTGAAGAGTCAGTCATTAAAATTGATCTGTTCAGGAATAGGTACCCAGCCTGGGAGAGACATGTCTTGGACAGAAGCCTGAGGAAGGCTATCTTAGCTTTTGAATGTTCCCCTGCTCCTCCACGGCTACAGTATAAAGACGATGCCCTTATTCAGGAGCGCTTGGAGTATGAAACTACTCTATAAAAAATAATAAAGACTTGAAGAAGCTACAAAGTTACAGTCCAAATTAAGGGTTGACAGTCGGGCTGTGGCAATAACTAAACTGCATACTACAATAGAGCAACAAGCTGTAGTTTTCATAGTCTGGCTGCCATCATGATTATCATTTGATCCCCTGTATGCAGTCTGTCTGCAATACACTTAGACAGCAGCATCACCTGAGAGCCTCAAAAAATCTAATACGGTATCTGGGAAATAGACCCGGCTCACGACTCCTTGCTGCTATAAAACTCTCCTACATGGTACTGACGATCAACAGGAAGATTCTGACAAGAGCTTTCATCTTTAACCAGTAGTGCATTTTATTTTAGAAATGACTGATTGATATTTGCTTATTTAATGACCAAAACACTTGTCAAAATAGCTTAACTGTACCAGGCAACGTTGCTGTTATAGAAACGCTGGTTTCTGCAAAAAATGATAGAGGAGTATAATCCTCAAGTCTCCAGCAGATAAACCATTCAGTTTAAAATAGAGCTGCAAAGTAGTTCTCAGTCAAAAAAGTAGACTTTTGTTTGCAAGCCTATCAAAGAAGGCTAAACGAGATTCTGATTAATCAGGTAATACGCATTAATACCAACAGAACTACTAGTTTTCTATAGAAATCAAGATTCATCTCAATTAAAATTTCAGTTCAACAAGTTACTTTTGATTGAAATCCTATGCAGTTTGCTTCTGGCTTTCAGCAGGAAGGAGTTCTAGCCCTTAGTGGTGTAAATTAAATGATAATCATGATTCTGTATTCAGTTTGCAAAAACTATAACAAGGAAAAGAAAGAACAAGGAAAGGGGTAGGTTTCATATACTGAACTTTTGAGGACTGTGTTCAGATTCTGAGAGGAAAGCAGCAGGATATGAACACACTATAACTTACGTCTATTTCAGGACTCGGAATGCATGGCTCTGTGTGTGAATGTATGCAGGTATGATAAAAGATGCAACATGCCATACCGTTCTAGTGCCAAATACTGTATAACTACGAGATTGATATTGTTGCCTGAAGGACAGAAAATGAGCGGCATGAGCCCTACAAGAGCAGGAAGCAGGAAAGAACAATCAAGTTCTCCACATGTACAGACAGCTCTGGGTTTTTTCCCCTACCTACGGTGAAAGTGACGTCTTTTAGAGGCTTTCAGCCACCTGTTAGTAAGTATATACAGTAAAGTACAATTAAACCAAGCTATGTGGAAGATCCTCTTGAAACTATTCAAGACTTGGTTCCATATCTATCTAAAAATGATGTTGACTCACTTGTACAAAGAGTGTTTTTGCTGCAAGTTTCTGGGTTTTAAATACTATACCTCCCTAAGGTATGATCAAGTCAATGGTATCCTTTATGTTAAAAGTATCCCCTGATGGTGCTTTCAGTTGCATTAAAGGTGCAAGTCAAAATCTAATAGTATTTTTTTTAAAGCTGGTGCAGAGTGAATAACTCATGGATTATTTCAATATTTTTGTAAAGTAAAAATATGGTATATAACGGTGTTACTTTGTATAAACCTCAAACCTTTTAATACATAGCATTCTCTATAACTACATTGAATTTAAGAACTGGTCCCCAAATTACATCAATTGCTCTCCACAGGTTGATGTAAACATGTTTTTCACACATTATGGGTTTATTTTGCAGTCTAATGCCATATGAAAGCCTACATGGGTACTTTTAGAATATTCTATAAAAAATGAATCCTGTTTCAAGTATAGGTGGGTTGTAAAGACGCCAAAGGGTTTCAGTGAGAAACAACTCGGTATAACCATGTCTATCCATTTTAGGGAAGTGGCGCACAACTGGGGTTTGCTGTTTTAAGCAGCATTGTCAGAGTGGAGAAGAGCTGTGATTTTAATATTTTAACCTTCACTGTCAGGTATATTAAATGTAGTCATTGCTGCATATGCAGCTGGATAAGTTCAGTCTTTCCTGTTATAATATTTGTAATATGAAATAACTGAGGTTACCCAGCATATGGTTTCTTTGTATACTATTCAATTAGCCATTTTCAATACTGAAATCAGGTTTGTTTGTTTGTTTTTTGCTGAAATGTTCAGTATCTGTTGTTCTTTGTTAGAGGCAAGATCCTCAAATCAAAATATCTTTGAAAGTGCAGGAATCTGCAAGAGAAAAAGAATAGTAAAATGTTACTGTGACCAGAGAAATCACCCAGATATGAAGATTTGCATAGATGTTTGCAAGTTAAGCAGTAGCCGGATGTGAGTATGATCATTTTTAAATGAAGTCATCATTTGATAGTCAGCACATGAAATCTTGCAGGGAATGATTGCCCCCTTCCACAGAGGTTCAGCTGATTAATGAGTAGTCGTTAGTTTGAGTTTGTCAGAAAATACACTGCTGTTACAACCAATCAAACAGTTTTGGGGAATCAAGTCCTTTGTCTAATCAAATTCAATAGAGCTTTCATTCTATAAGCAAAGACCAGATCATTACATGAAAGAAGTGATCAGCTTATACAAACCAAGCAGCCCCAAGTTTTTCTTAGCTGGGACATGAGGGACTAGATTCACAACTGCTACATCCAATATTTAGGCACCACTGGCATTCACAAAACCACTGCTCAGTTGCAATTTAGCCCTGCTGGTGCCTAAAATCCCTAAATACTTACATTTCAGACATTGAAGTCCTCCGGGCTCCTAATTTTCCTCTGTTGGGCATGCAAACAGCCACCTATATCCTGACACCACTGAGCACCTTGGCAGCTAACTCACACATAAGCCCCAGTGGGATTCATAAACTAGGCATCCCTCTGCCTTGCTCCTGAGCAGGACTCACCGATAGGCATGTTCAGAGTCCACCTAACGCCACAAAAAAGAGAACCTGTGTAGCCCCCCATCTTGGCTGTGCAAAACCTAGGTTCAAACCCCTCCTCTGTCTGCTGTAAAAATCAGGGATTTGAATACAGGCCTGTGCCCTAACCATGGGACTACAGGTTACGTCTCTCAAGTTCTTCTGTTGGAGCTGTTCCTCCACCTCCCCTGGGGTTATTCCTGAAAAAGGATTAATCTGGTTTAAGTGCCTGACTCAAGGAGAGGGCTCACAGCTATAATTCCCAAGTGGAGATAGGCACCTCCCTTCTGCCCAGAGTTAGGCAGCTAAGTCCCTTTGAAATCCTACCCATCTCCTTGGCATTCCCTACTGGCTATCCGAGGCAGCTCCCGGCTCAGCTTGCCGGTTGCTATGAATCATTTTTTTAGGCGCCTAGTCTCCCCATACGTTGAATAAGTGCCTAAGTTGGCGTTGTGACTTCCACTAGGCGGCAGGGTGCCTAAAAGTTAGGTGTTGCAATGCTGAGCATTTTAACTCCTACATCTGGCTTGTGATTCTAGCTCCAGGTCTTTTGAAAACAGTACAAGAAATTGACTTCTGCTGGAATATGTGCACAGCACATGTGAAAACAGTGAGCAGCGCTCTTCTAAATCCTAAATCTGCATTTTGATGAGGTTTACAGAATCACTTTGTTTAAAGGAACTTTGTCCAAGCCCAAAATCTGACTTGCATCACAAGATTTTTGCTTTGGGATTTTTACGTTCTAGAGTTCAAGTTCTCTATTCTCCAACCAATTTTTTTTCTATTTGTAAAAAAAGATCAAATTTTTAAGTACTCAGAGATTCTATTAAAATGGTTTATTCAGTTCCTAACTCAAACAATTAAGTCAAGTTTTGTTTGGAGAGAAAGAAACATTTTATAGTACATTAAATTTTGATCCCCAAAAACTTCATTTGTCAATATCACTGATATTTGGAATGTGGATCACAACAGCAATTCTCAGCCAGAGGCTTGGGGCTTCCTGGGGTGCTGCAAGCAGGTTTCTGAGGGTCTACCAAGCAGGGCCAGCATTAGACGTGATGGGCCCAGAGCAGAAAACCAAAGCTCTGAGCCCCACCTTATGGGGCTGAAGCCCAGAGCTCCATGTCCCACCGCCCAGGGCTGACACCAAAGCCTGAGCAACTTATCTTCACAGGCCCCCTGTGGCATGAGGCCGCAGGCAACTGCTTTGCTTGCTACCCCCTAACACCAGCCCTGGCTTTTATATGCAAAAAACCAGTTGCTATAGCACAGGTGGGCCATTAAGTTTGTATCGCATGTTGGGAGGTCCTCATAAAGAAAAAGGTTGAGAATCCCTGGACTAGAATACCCCTTGCAATCTATCTCTGAAATGAATAGACTGACTATCTACTTGTTTTGTCATGAACAGTCAAACAGTGGTAAGAACATATTTTGTTACACATTGTCTCTGTTGAACACAGCCCGTTCCAGAAACCTCAGTACTGCCTTATGAATGGTTAATAATCAACATGTGCTATTCTTTTTACCACAGATTGTAGTGTTAGGATTAACCAGTAGAAGTAGCATGGCAATAGGAAAAATGAAATGTTGCAACTTAAGCTTTTGCTCTTGAAGTAATGAAAAATCAGTTCTTTAACATTCCATTCCAGAGTAACAGGAAATTGAACATAACACACATAAATAAACGAAAGCTCAAAATTATGTTCTGGTGGAGCAAAAGTATTGTTTTGTCTCTTTGTCTGTTAGAAATTAATATCACATTAGCCTTGTCCTATTGGCAAAGTCAATCTAAATGAAATGGATCTGTTTAAAAACAGTCTTGAACCATGGGCATTTTAAAGTTTGTAGGTGTATATGTTTAAGAAAAGACCATTTAAATAACTGCATGTCAATTACTTAAGCACTAACACTGATGTTTGGAAAGGGGTTCTTGATTATTTTAAAACGCAGTGTGTTAGATATTTAGTTTTCATTGCTTATCATAAATATTTGTCATTAGTCTATTTGTTTCTAAAAAGCTTTTAAAATGATTCTTCATTGTTCATCTTTCCTTAAAACTCATCAAAAGCCTTAAAAAAAGTGACACTTCATGGGTACGTTATTGCTTCAGCTAACGAAGTTGCTATCCTTTTGCTGCTCACGTCCTGAAGTGGTGCAGTTCAATGTGACTGACAGTCTGCAATTTACCCTGTGGGTCTTCCACCTCTTGCACTGACCTGTACAATGCCAAGGAAATAACTTCAGCAGATTGCTGGGGTTGTAGTGCTGCCTCTGTTCCCCCTGTGCATGGTAGGAAGCAGAGTAAATTGCATTCATCCAAACTGAACTGACAGACAAGCATCCATCTAAACACGTTTATTTCTGCTGAGCTGCTACGGAAGGTGCATGGTAAAAATAACCACAACATGGGCCCGTGAATCAACACTGTAATTACTAATTCTGTAGTACAACAGCACAGAATGTGGGAAGAATTATATAAAAACACAATGAGCCATTTAACGTTGCTAATTGTAGCAATTGGGCTAGCTCACATGAAACCTGCTCTCTCAGCAGAAAGCCAAATGGAATAAGTGGCAAAGAGCCATTTATACATTATAAATAACATGTTATGAAATTCACCCTCCGTAGTTTATAGAAAAAATGTCTGTTTATTATACATATGACTCTTTTCCTCTCTTCTGCTACAGCAGACGGCATTTAAACTGAGAACAGACCAATCCAAATCTAAGAACAGATCTGAATACAGACGTCTGCATTTGTACTTTTTCTCGTATTTCTTTGTGTTCACTTTGCTTTTTGTTTAGACAGGTTAGTGCAATCAATAGGAATGAATAAATTTGTAGAGAAATTCTGTATCAGTTTTACTCATTTCTAAACTGCTGCAGTGACCTGTTTCCAAAATGATTTGCCTAGTCAGTCAAAAGCAAATTTCACTAAAACTGAGGGCATGATCCAGAAAAAACTTGTTCATGCAAGTAGTCCCTCAGAGGCATAATCTCACCGATTTAAATTCTAGGTAAAAATTTTGCAAAGCCTTTTGTCGTCCTGATTGGGCCTGATTCAGCCTGATTCTTATCTTGTTTTACCTCATTGCTTTTAGTGCTAACCTCATTGCTAACCTCATTGCTTTTAGTGGCATTTCTCCTGATTCACAGTAGTGAAAAGGAGAATGGAATGAGGGTCAGTGACTTCGGTGGACAATTTGCATGAGTAAAGCTGACTTTCATGGGTAAGGGTTTTCAGGATCAGGCCCTTAGTCTGCATTGTTAGCTCCTCCCTGGAGTCAGTTGAAGCTTTGCTGTGGACTGTGATGGGAACAAGAGCAGGACTTAATATTGCTCAACTACCGCAGAAATCAGCACTCTAGAATTCGTGACACTCGTCGTTTTTCTCTCTTCAGTACTGACCCTAATATAGCTGCATTTTGTCCGGCTGACCTCTTTATATTTGTTGCTCTATTCCTGTTAAGTGGACTTTGAAAAATGTCCATCCAAGTTCAGTCATTTCGTTCAGTCATTTCGTTGTATGGTTTACACCGGAACAGAACTATTGCTGTCAAACACATTTAGCAAAGCAACTTTATGTAACCACTGGTGTTGGATCCTGCAGTTGTGGTTTGGTTTTCATTATTAAGACTTACTTGTGCTGAGAAAATCCAGTACATACAAGTAAGTCTATTCTGAATCCTGGAGGGAAGAAGCCAGATACACAAATAAGTATCTGGCTGATGGAGGGATACAAGAGGGGTGAAAGAGATGGTAAGCTCTGCAGGCATGGAAAGATGCAGAATGTGTATGGAGTAATCTGTGCAATCCACATATCTAGAATTTATGGGATGGGGTAATTTTTATACCAAGGAGTTTTTTCTATATTAGAGAAGAGTTGTGGTAATCACATGTGGGGGTTGGGGGTCAGGGGTAAGATAAATTACTAAATAATAGAAAGGCCACATATAATAAATAAAAACAATTCACTATTCATAAAAAACCTCAACACTTAGCTAAAGCTCATCCTCCAGGAATGATTAGGACAAGGTAAATGTGAACTGTCCCTGATAATACATGCAGAATCTACAATAGCAGGAGCACTAGATATGCCTAAAACAGATAAACCCCTCTGCAGTACAGGTATATTGCATCCTGTCTTTTCAGACCCCATACAGGGGTAATTGCTTCTGGTCTCTTATTCCTTGGGCAGTTACTCTTGGTCTAGGAGCAAAAAATCTCCAGATCCAATCAGTGACCATTATGCAATTGTTCTGCATGTCCAACAGGTGGAACAAGTTATCTGGCACCCTGATGCACTTCCTCTCTAGCCCCAATGGGCCCACTTTAGCTGCTTTGCTGGAAAGAGGTCAGTGAGGGCTGATTAAAGGTGAACTGGCCCTGTACAGACTAGTGCAGCATGGAGAATAGTTGCTGCTCCACTGGGAAGTCTGTCTGTCACCTGGAAGTTGTGTGCGAATGGCCTACTCGATGCAGTATGCAAAAAATAGGCCTGAATATTCACAGGCAGGAGCAGGTACTTGACCCAGTACTGTTTATGAAGGCTTGTTTGTTTGTTTTTCTCACACAAACAATGGGATCACACCTGGGCTATGTCAAACACACAGTTATAACTTTTTATTTGATCATATGTGTGGCGGGAATAACGTACCTGAGACACACATACACTTTGTGGTGTGCAATTCCCAGAGTGTTGGCTGGGAACATTTTGCAACCGACATAGATTTACACAAAGCAGTTGTAATAGCATTACACTTTTTTTCTTCCTCGATGCTGTATTTTTTACTCAATGTAAAAACACACTCTAGCAAAAGCAGGTGCTATAACAAGTCCCTGAAGTGTTGCTGTCAAACTGAAGACCTGTAGGGTATGAACTGGTTGGTAACTGGCATTAGAAAACATTTTATTTTTCTCCTGTACCTCAGAACTTGATAGAACAAACTAATTTTAACACTCCAGGACTCTTACCCCTTCCTGATCATTAAGAGCCTTATCCCGCTTCCACTGAAGTCATTAACTTTCATTAACTTCAGAAGGCTTTGGATCAGGCTCAGTCCCACAATGAACTGCTCACGCCTGTGAAGAGCTCAGCCCCCTCAATTCCCATGGAAGTCAGCGGGAGCTGGGGGCATGGAGGAAGTGCTCAGAATCGTGCTGGATCACACCCTAATTTCTTAGCGAAATTTAAAAGGAGGGTAACTGTGAACTTTGGAGAGCCTCATTCTGTTATATGTGTAGATTTCGTGAAGGACAACCGTGAAAGCATTATGTATAGCTTAGTCAGTGGCACTAGTCTACCTGTACACCAACAATGTACAGTTCATGGGGTTACACCAGCATATCAGAGAGCAGAAGTTGCCACATAATGTGCAATCCTGTGCTCACTGACGTCAGTGGTAAAACTCTCTTTAAGAGCAGAATTGGACCTTAACACACTACAGCGCAGAAATCATAGAGTAGAATACATATCTTGTATTTTAAATAATTTTCACAAGGGAACTGACTCTGTTGCTAATAATGCCGTACAATAGTAAAGAGACAAAATACTTTAGTGCCCATCGGTGTAGCTTCTAGTGTTTGCCACATGAAACACTCACCCTGGTCAGAAGCCAAAGCATGTGCGAAAGGGTATCAGGGTTTCTCTACACAGCAAAGTAGCATGCCCTATGAGACTGTGATTTCTAAAATGCACTCACATGTTGTGCATTAACTGGTCCATGTAGACCTCACCATGCCAGCACAGGCCAGTTGATGTGCAACATGTTAGGGTTGAGAAAGCATACCTCCATAAAGGGCATTACCCCACTGCGTAGACGACCGCTCACAAATAATTGGTTTACTAGAAAGTTCACGTAACCATCTTAAACGTTTAACTGAAGGAGACACTGCAAAGACCATTAGGGCAAAAACGCAGTATCTTTAAAGTTGCACATATTTAATGTTGTGGAGCATTTGGTGTTTACGTTTGTTGAGAGGGCCAAAAAATATATTAAGCCTTCCACAGTTAAATGATTAAATGTTACTTATCTGAGATTTTGATTAATCTTTAACAAAGCAGTTCTGCTTTGGTGAAAAATCACTCGTGCAGGAGGCTCTGCAGAAGCTGTGCATTACATAAATTCTACTTGAGCCCTGAAACATAAACAATACCTATAGCTTGGGCAAGGCTTTGCACGGCAGTGAATTTCCCCTCTGTATTTACAATACTATCATCTCCTGATTAATTATTATGAGGATTTCTGTTGTACTGACTGTAGAATACGTGGTGAAAAAATCAAGGGCCCAACTCTTGGTTACACTAAGGCCCTTTTATGCCACTTTGGCAGTGTAAAGAGGCCTTAATGTAAATGAAAATCAGGCCCTAAGTCTCTGACAGAGCTTTGATTTTGATCTATATGTTAAATTCTAAGTCTAGTGGAGCAGCATCATAAGGAACAATAAAGTGATAGCTGCGACAGGGAACACATCTCTCTCTTTTAGTGTTTTTGAAGACTTGTTCAATATCTAATGCTGGTATTTTAATTAAAAAAATGATGGGGATAGAAGGTGCCGCCAGTTATATTTAATCTGCTAAAACACTAAGTTAAAGAAAAAGCAAAACCATGAACCCTGATCTATAGAACACAGTGAAACAACCATAACTACCCCTGCAAGATCTCCACACATACAACTCCCATACAGGGATTGCAGGGTTAGGCGCTTAATATTAATATTACATTTGGTTAGTCAAGAAAAGAAGGACAAATAACAGCAAAGTAGTTAGGTGGCCCGATTCCCCAGAGCAGTCCTGCAGTTAATGCCCCTGGAAGTCGATCGAAATCCATAGCGCTACAGAGCATGACCGGAGCAAACAGTGGTGAATCAGGCCCAGCGTGTTTTTAGCTTAATTTTGATTGCAGAATGTTATGCAATGATGTGTTGTCAACACAGACACTGTTACCAGATCTACATGTTTTTAAAGGAGAGAGGGGCTATTCCATGCATTATGTAGTGGGGGAACATATCAGATGCCTATATTTTAAGATAACGCTACATCTGCCAATTTAAATACAACACAAGGGCACATTAGGAGGCATTTCAAAAATACACTTTAATTTATTACGACTGCATCTATGCATAACTAATACAATTCAGTCACATCTCACTAACATATCAAAAAAAGTCTGTGTTTATTCTGCATTATTTTCAGTGCACCCCTATGTCTGATGAGATTTAAAATATATATTGTAAAGCTAAGGAGAAAAACCACTGGCATACTTGCTAAAGACTCTTGAGTCTGCAGTTACATTACGTACATCAAGAAAGCCCTTAAGCCTTCACAAGCTTCTGCATATCAACATCCCCCCTTAATAAAGCACTTACTAAGCACATGAGTAAATCTATTGTCTTCTTGAAAGCTATGGGATTACAGGTGCTTAAAGTTAAGTGCATGCGCAAGTGCTTTGTTGCATTGGGTTTTATGTGTAGAATATACGAGTTCTAGCACTGAATGGTATTATTAAAGCTAGAATTGAAAAAGATCTGGTAGCTTTCCAATGAGATCTGAATGAGCTAAGTAGGGTGAAAGTGCCCCAGCATGGCTGTACCATGTCAGAGGGAAAAGAGGGCAAAAGGAGGAAGCTTTTGCCTCCTCTCGCACACGCACACACATTCATGCACAAACAATAAGGCAGAATCTCTGCAGCAGAACTCAACAGAATCTGAGGGGAAAAACTGGCTGAGCCACCAGCCTACACACCATCACACACAAAGGCATAGCGGTCACCATTTTAGGTAGCTTTTCCCCCTCCAGCCAGTTAATGCATGTGCTGTGGTCAGCAGCAAGTACTAGCCATAGGCATGCTTTGCTCCTGCTTACAGGAAAAGCAAAGTGTATTCCATAGTTCATCCATAGCCCAACACGCCTCATGGATTACTTCCCTAACTAGCTGGAGACAGTTCACTGAGGGCATTAGATGGTCCCCTATGCTGCCTCTCCCTGCACTAGCCAGAGCAGGGTTGAGGCCAGAGTCAGCCATTTGTGAACAATAAAAAAATCTTCTTTACCTCAGCAGAGAAGGAACCCATGACAACTGATATGCTCAGAGTATTAGCAGACATCGTATATATGCTGGTGCTATTGATTTCCCCTTTTCTATTTTTACAGAAACACCTTGGAACATGTCAAGTGTTACTCAAGGTGATTTGCAGATAATTAATTCAGGAGACATTTTAATTTTTCAGATTTGTGACTTTTAATAAAGTAATCAAGCCACTGAAACCAAATATTAATCAGTTAGTGGAAAAGAACGGTATTGTTAGCTTTGTGCCACACTAGGCCCAAGGCTGGAGTGAGCGAGAAATATGTTAATAAATTCATACGGCCTAATTTCTCATCAGTTGAATTATGAATCATTCATCCATTTGATTTGTTTCATCCAAGTAAGAAGTTGTATTAAAAATGGATTGGTGGGGCCTGGCTGGTTCAAGGTATTGGTAATGAAACACAACCTTCTCACTAAGTCACCTGTTCAAATATGACCATGCATAATAATGACAAAAAAGGCATTTCTAGCCAATGACAAGTCATTGACCTTTGTGAAATGAACTGCTGGCCATAGACCAGTTGCTGGTGGAGAAATGGCCACATAACAAAAGTACTTGGCAGCCTCAGAACTGAGGCCGAGGCCTGAATGGACACAAGGAGCATATATGCCTTTACTCCATAACTCTAGATCAGGATGTAGGCACTGTGGTGTGGGGGAAGTGTCTACCATTGTCGGTATTCTATCTGAGCTGTGAATAAATTTTAAAAAACTTTACTCATCAATGTACTTAGTCTAGTACCTGTCTCAAGCACTGAAACGGTAGGATGGCACCTGTTCAATGAAATTTGTAAAAAAAAGCACGGATGCAACGAGCACAAGTTAGTAATGACTGAAAATGTTTATTACCATTTGACAACTAGCAGTCAGTCTCACCTCATTCTGGTTTATTGTGGAACTGCACCCACAGTATAACTGACAATCGCCGCAGGGACTGAAAGGACCTAGAGGAAGGCGAAGGCGCTCTCCATTCAAGATGAAGGCGCATTTGTGGAGCAGTGTGGGAAGATGGCGCTGCTGCGTTCAGTGAATAAAGAAAGGAGTTCAGTCTCCAGCACGTGCAAATTGGCCCCCTTTATTAGAACTAGGCTAGGCATCTACTGCCCTCTAGTCTGGATTATGGGAGACAGGATGGGAAAGGAATTGAATAGCAGTGTGCACTGAAGTGCTGCACTGTAACTGCCCTGTGTGGATGCTGTAGATGCCAACTAAAAGGTTTCCAGCCAGCATTAATGTAGTCCTGTTTAAAGACGATTATATTAATGTGAACTAGGAACCTTTCAGTTCACTCCCACCACATCCACACAAGGGAGTTACAGTTCATACACACACACCATAGTCCAAACTTGGAATATAACTATTGTACTTACATTTCAATGTATAGTATGTAGAGCAGTATAAAACAGTCATTGTCTGTGTGACATTTTTAGTTTGTACTGACTTCACTAGTGCTTTTTATGTAGGCTGTTGTAAAACTAGGCAAATATCTAGATGAGATGATGTACCCCTGGAAGACCTCTGCGTACCCACAGGGGTATGGGTACCATTGGTTGAGAACCACTCGTGTAGACAAGCCCCTAGATTCTCTTAAGAGCACTAAATAATAGCTCCAATGCCAAATGTTATTTATTTGAAGATGTGATCTCTGCTTCCGCCTGCTAATAATTTCAATTTGAGGAATGCTCCAGTGGGTTTTTATTTTTTTTAATTGATTTGAATAAGAGAGACACTACATAAAATATAGCCTTTAAGATGTTACTTTATTTCTATAGATAGTGGTTATTTATTAACAATAAAATACAACACAGGGTTATAGAGTGCCCTCTTCTATATTTGTAGTGCTACCAGCACACTTCTGTTTTGTTTACAAATTCACATAAAACAGGCTTACAAGCTTTATCAGCTATTATTTTGATTTCTTTGGGATTTTTTTTTGTTCTGGCAAAGAATACAATCTACGTCGCCCCCTCCTGGTTAGCAATATCACATAAAACCATATTAATGAGAGAATGAGAAAACGCTCAGGTTATGCCATTGACAATACTTTGCTTTTTTATGCAGTTATTTACTGCTGAATATGCCGTGGTTACCCTTACAAACTTGCCAGTTGCCTTAGATAATGCCTTAGTCATTTTAATATCTTTACCTCCATATTTGTAGTAGCTGAGGTAATGAGTATAGGAAAATTTAGTTAATCCTGAAACTACTGAAGTAATTAGCGATTTTATCTAAGGCAAAACCAGTAAGATTTTAAAAGTAGCAACAGTACCGTAATGCTCCTCCTCTACTTTGTATTAAATAGAAAGACCTCGGAAGCTTCATCACAAATGTCTTTTATGTCCGAAATCATTTGTGCAATCACAGAATATCAAATTCGGAAGGTTCAGTAAATGAAGGTAATAGCTGATCAGCAAACATAGAGCCTTGCCACACCATGGTTCCAATTTAGCACCGATGTGAGTGTAGTTCCCATTAAATCCAATGAGAGGGCTGAATCTGGCCCTATAAATTTTGTTCTATAAAGAAAGTTCAGACAGAATAGATCTTTTGCTGTGCAGTCTTCAATTTATATATTATTCACAGGACACTGTGTATCCTAACAATATGAACATGACTTTGCTTTCCCATGGACACTATTTCAAATTCAAGAACAATTGAACAGTGGGAGATGGAGTCTCATTTTGTCTTATGCATCATGGACAGAATTGTTAACTAAATGGTAGTTTTAGAATCACTATTGTTTATGATGAAGAAATCAATTTGACTTTTCAGATCCCAAGATGAGCTTATGGCATTGGCAGCTGAGACAGCCATCATTTTACTTGTAAGCTGAGAATCTTGGATATATAAGTTATTGAGAGGCAATAAACATGGAATCTCACAATGCTAATTTTCTAGAGTCATTTTTTTCAGTATAGAATTGCACTTTAAAAGTTCCTGTAGCTCTCTACAATCTTCTTATATTAGCTACCATTCTCTTGAAACAAATTGACAAGTACATTATAACCACTCAATTCGTACTGGAATACTAAAGTGTGGTTCTAGCTTAGCAGTAAGCTTAGCAGTAAGCTTCCAAAGCAGCTCGTCCTTTGAGGAAGTTGATTTTTGTAAGAGTTTGAGACCCGGATATGATACATGCATTCATAGCCTTCTTGAATGGCTTTCAACTATGCAAAAATAGCTGACTTGCAAGAAAACTCTGTTTGGTGAGCACTTAAGCACTGTTTCACTTCCTGTACCATGGTAGGATCTGCATGCATGACAAAATAGCAACAAATTTGCCAGCTAATTTATAGTCTTAAAGGGCCTAACCCAAAGTTCACTGAAATAAATGGATGTCTTTCCATTGACTTCAATGGGCGCTGGATCATGCTCCAAATAAGGGTTGGTTTTAAAATCCATTATGTCTTCAAATTAATTTTAGTTATGTAAGTAAAATCATTTCCAAAAACCAGCTCACTTTCATTTTACCAATAGGTGAAACTGGATAATAGTCAGGTTTCGTTACAGATGCCATTCCTGAGTGCACTGAAGTCAATGTGACTTTTACATTGCCTTCAAGGGGAGAAAGGGTCCGTCTCTAATGGGCATTCTGTGAGGGCAGGATATACCTCCTCGGAGATTTCAGTGGCCTTCATTGGTTGCACAACCGCAATACCTTAGCAAGCAAAGAATCCCTTCCTTCATGATAACTTATAGATGTTAAAACCTCTTTTTATTGGGCATGGAAAATAAGAAGTAAAAAGCTAAGAAATCGGCCTTTTCACATTCATTTTCACTGGCACACGAGCATTTCCTTTAACTGTAATTTGAACTCGTACTCAAACCTGATGGCAAGAGGGAAAATGGAACATATGCTTTAAATCTATGCTAATATATACAATGCGATCTAGTCTCCCCCATTCCTTCGGGGAATTTTCAAGCATCTCTCCCACTAATGTTTTTAATAGAGTAGTGCATAACAACATAATGTGGGAATTACAGTCTCGAGTATAAACAGCTCCAAGTCTCTGTTTTTTCTTGGGTCTCAGAATTAGGGTAAATTCCGTTCCCAGTTATTCCCCTGATCCATGGAGTAATATGGTGGTGGAATGTGGCCAGCACTACCAAAGTTACTGAAGGAACCAACATATTCTCATTAGTGTAGCAGAGCCCAGAAGTGACCGTGAGTTCTTTTTCAAATGAAGCCATTCTCAGTAAGGCCTCAGTTGTATAAGACGCTGAGCACCTCTTCAGAGGGTCTATAGGAGCACCTTCCAGGCCTGGTCTGTAATGAATGCAAAGCAGCATTTGCTAGCTATTATTCCTGAATATGTTATTGTCTTTTTACTAATACATTTCAAATGAGCTTAACAGAGGTTTAGCGTTCGCTTTGAAGGCATCCATACAATTAGAGAAAAAGAGATAGACCTAGAAAAGGGGTATAGGGAGATAGAGGAAATTATATTTAAACCCACTTTGGGAACTAAGTGATTCCCAAAAGTATTGTAGTATATCCAGCATGGTTTTTGTGTATGTGATTTCCTAAATTTAGATCAGTAAGGTAACATGCTAGAGTAATAACATAGCTATCAATACAGTGATGCTTTACAGTAGAAATTCCTGGGGAAATATGCTGCTGCTTTAAGTCAATATATAATTACTTCATCCTGATTATTCAGTGAATGATGCTGAGCCAGTTACCCTAAACCCTAAACTCTAATACCCTAAACTCAGATGAACGCCAGCCCTCTGACTTTGCATTATGAAAATTGGATTTTTATGGCATTTATAGTTTGGTATGCATATGATTAACGTGCAGTATGCATGTGGCCGCAAAGTGACGCTCGTGCACTAGACCTCAGTGGGTGTCAACTGGCCCATCATGGAGCCATGCCAGTTTTTACTAGCTGAGGCTCAAATGAATTTGTCATTTTCAGAATTGTTGCGAGATATTTTCCATTCCGACACTCAAACATAAACAGGCATAAAACACCGTCCGCTCTTACTGAAACGCATTCTCTCGCTCGGTAAAGTCTGTCCATTTTTTGCCTGGTATTTTAGTGCCATGATGCCTCCCATACTATAGAAGACTGACCGACTCTAGAAGAACAATTTTTTTTCCATCCTGCCATTCAGCTGGGCTCCAAACTCTCTTTGGCCTTGTCTACACTGGCAAAAATTGGCCTTGTAATTCATCACTGGCGCAGCTGGTCGGAGCAATGATGGAAGCTGTGGAACCCAAGCATTTTTACTCACCACCTAAATCTGGCCAGAGCAGGGTTAAATGACATGGTAGTAAAAAACATTTGCACTTGCCTGAACCTATCTACTCTTCATCTCTCTTAGTGTTTTATTATGGCTATCACCAGCAGCGTTTGGATCCATGATGAATGAAAGATCCCATTTTTCCTAGTGTAACTGCTCCTTTTGGGTTCAGGACTTAAGGTGTGGCCTAGTGTCATGCTACAACCTTTAATATGGCTGTGTGAAAAGCAAAAGAATGAAACAAAAATGATGAAGCATTGTTTTCAGAGGATGCCTACAACAAATTGCTTAATGAACGGCAGGCTCTAATATAGTAAAATGTCAAGCAGGGTACTTATCTTTGTGCCTGGACTTTAGTGATAAGAATTGAAAAAACATCTACTGTCTGGTAAGTGATAAGATAATAAAGTCTACAAAGATGCAGCTGATTTTTTTCTTTTGTAAATTCATACTTAAATGGAAGAGAATATAGAGAAACTATACAACCAGAACATCATCCTCAAGACTGTTTCCTGTGAGGAACAAAGATCTTGATTTATAGTTTGTGGTAGCTATTAGTTTTAAAGGTGAATCCATTTGCTTCTTTGTGATTTGAAAGATGAGGAATTTTCCTCTGAAAAAAAAGGATTTTTTTCTGCTTGTTTTTACATTAGAAATATCAAGTCTTAACATCTCTGTTTGCTGGGGAACTGAAGAAATAGTGAGATTAATGGAGTGTCACAAGAAAATGAAATCTGAATAACTGAGAAGGAATTCCTGACAAACTGTTGAGTGAAAGTTTCAACACCTCACGCTTTCATTTGAGCACCAAGATATATCGCACGCCAGTTTGCAAGGGTTCCATCAAATTTTCTGGCAAAATCAGGAGAGCCTGATGGCCAACATTTGCAAAAGCAACTGCTGATTTTTGGTTCCTCCATTTGTGGGAGCTCAACTTGAAACACCTTAAAAGGCCTTGATTTTCAAAGGGGTGGGTACACTGCACTTTGTGAAAATCAGGGCTTTTTAAAGTGCCTCTAGCTATGCAGCAAACGTGGAGGCACCCTAATCACTCTTGAAAATCTTGATCTATATTCCTCATATTTTGAAGGTAAAAACTAGCAGGAAAAAAACTTTTCAGGTTCTCCTTATTTGTCAAAAAGAAACCAAAAAGGGCTCAAACATATTTTTCTCTCTGTCAGTTAGCTTTAAACCTTAATATACTGAATTTAGGGCATTTTCAGAAGTATAAAGCATACAGTCTTGCAGATCAAACACTGGTCCCAGTTCAGGGAAAAACCTGCAACTTCCACTTAAACTTAAGTGCTTTTCTGAGCTGGGGCTCTGCTCCTGATCCTTTTGTATTTGAGTTGGAAGTTTGTGATAACTGTCATTGTAATGAACGAGTATCATTGCAGAAACATTAGTTAAATAAATGGCCATTTGGATTATTGGGGTGCAGTCAGTAATCTAGTCAGGAGCCAGACGAAATCAGAAGACTAGGCCACTTTTGTTAATTAGGTCTGTGCACGTTTCACATGAACCCATACAAAGCTGAACATGGTTATTATTTAATTATTTGAATTGCAGCAACACTTTGAGGCCACAGTCAGGGACTGGACGCCCCGTTGTGCTAGGCATTGCACATACTTAAAATAAAAAGCTGGACCCTGCCCCAGAAAATTTACACTCTGGCATCCAGGTCCCTCTGAATATCTCAGTGTTTGTGTTTCTATATATTTATCACTGGTACTTTTAATAGTTTAAGGAGCCACTTATGAAACCAGAATAACATGAGATTTGGTGGGCCTGTGGTATAGCTGCCATTCAGGAACTGAAACCCCAGAAGACAACAAGATCTCACATCAGCCACACAAATGGCTCCCAGACACCATAAAAAGCCTGTGAAAATGTACACGTAAATAGACACAAATACTTGAAATTCAGATAAAATAGTCCATGCTCACTCTAACTGTTAGCATAGTAGGAACCTTTTTCTTTAGAAATTGCTTGACATTTAGCTCCTTGCTTGGCATTAAATTGTTGCATGATATAAAACTAATTAAAAAATGAGTGGGATTTTTATTGTCTATATGCTAGTTTTGATTCTCTGGTTATTTTAGGTAAATGCATTTTACATCTAACTACCTCAGCTGCCTTCAGTTTTGTTTTGGAGCATATTAAGTCATGCACTTTGTAGTTAGTGGGGAATGGGGTTATTTCCATTTTGCAAAAAGCTGGTTCAAAGCCATGATGATCAATTTATAGAAGACATTAGCAAAACATAATTGTTGATGGTTGCAGGGCATACACTTTATTTCTAGGTTCTGTTGGGGTGTTATCTAAGTATCCAGAAAAAAAATCCATATAAGCTGCTTATATTTGCTTAATTTGCCTTAAAAGATTTGTGCTCTTTTCTGTTCAACTTGTATTCTTTATCACTATCTTGTACACATTTAAACAACAAAATCTAAAGTAACAGTCGGCAGATGAATAGCAAAATGAACAGAATGGACCAATAGTTTCTCAGTTGTCTGTTATAAACTGTTGCATTATACACTGATTGTGCTAAATAATTATAACTGTGCTTCTACTCCTTAGTCACCATTACAGAAATAAGTTAACAAAAAATCACATTTATGTTGATGGAACAGTGTAGATATTTCCCCTAGTACGAGCACAGTGACTTGAGTTGAATGAAAATCATGGCAGTACTTGTGCTTTGACTTGTAAACATTGTACAAATGTATTTGGTATTTTATTTGAAATGAAAAATCAAAATAGTTATTTAAAAAAAAATCTTCCTGTAAATATATATATTCAGATTCCATGTATACAAACATTCCTTTAGAGTCCAGATTGTGAAGAGTGTCTTTATTGGCTAGAGACTGCTGTCTCACGTGGCAGTGGTTACATGTGCTATAGTAAAGAACACAGTGTGTGAAGTATTTGATGTACTACAGTACCATAGTTCTTTTGGTCTGTTAAGTAAGTTGCAATTTGTGATGAAATGAAGTTGAAAGTAGTGCTTCATACTAACAAATTTCCTTGGTTACAACTTGATTTTTCTTGTAAAACTGAAAAGGAAAACTTGAAAATTTTATATATTTGGATTTTGTAGATTTTTTTTATTTTATTGCAACACAAGGTACCAAAATCATTAAATAAAGTACACTGTGGTCATTTTACCAGGCCTCTGGAGTCTTCTTTTCTTTTCTTTTCTTTTCTTTTCTTTTCTTTTCTTTATTTTAATAAGTACTATGATTCCATTTAATGCATGTCTTATTTTATTTATAATGGGACAGTGGCAATAGACAATACAGTGAGCCCAATCTTGCAGTTATCACTAAAGCAAAATTCCTTAGGGGGCAAAATCTGCTCTGTTACATCTGTGTAAATCCAGAATAACTGAATTGAAATTGGTGGAGTTGTTCTGCAATTACACCAAGTAACTGAGGACAGAATATAGACTGTTAAAGTATGAGAGTTTTCTTCAGTACGGCTTGGAGGATCTGTCCCTTAATAATAATAATTCAATATACCTTCTATACAAGTACCCTAATGCTCTTTCAACACATTAATGAATTAAACCCCATAATGTGTGTAAAGTAGGGGTATTAGCCCCATTCTGCAGATAGGGACAAAATAAGGGCAAAAAAAGGGCTACGGGTCAGCTCTTTAAAGATAGTTAGGTGCCTACTGGGATTCTTAAAAGCACGCAGGTACTGAATGCCCATTGATTTCAATGAACTCCCCGTAGGTGCCTTAATACGAAAATCTGGCACTGTGGCTACATATACACTACACACCATTTGTGGTAGTGTGTAGGTACATGCTGTTGAAAAAAGCCAACTGTGTCCACACTGCAGCATGTAGGGAAAGACACCAATAGGGAGGCATGACTTCAGCGGGTCCCCACTGCTGGAGCCTTTCCCTGTGGAGGAAAGGCTGGCAGGGGGAGACAGTGGGGAAACCCTTCTGTCAGCACCTTGACCTGCTGCTGGGTGCTTTCCCTGTGATGAGGATAGGCTCCAGCAGCGGGAAGGCAGAGGACACTAAAATAGTAGTGTAGAAAGGGACACACAGCTTGGGCATGTACAGCACTGTGTAGGGTATGTACTCACATACATGCCCACACCCTCAGGTGTGTCGTTAATCACCTAAGCCATGCCTCACCAGCTCTACCATTATACATTCCTGTGCTAGAAGGGGCCATGCACTTATGTATAGAACACACAGCTGAAAGAAGCCTGGAGTGTAGATGTGCCTTTAGAGACTGGCCCAAAGGAAAACCGGAAGACTGGCAGAGAAAAGGAATGGAGCCCAGCTCACCAATCCTTCCTATACTTTAACCACTAGAATAAATCATGTTACTGCTCTTCCACCACAGATCCTGCTTGTAAATGTCCTTGGAAGCACTGCATAAAAGAAGGCCAACCTGGCCCGCCCCCCCCCCCCCCCCCCCCCCCCCCCGAGGAGGAAGGAAGCATGAAAAAGGTAATCAGGGGATGGTGGGGTTGACTTACTAGGAGAGATTTTTTAAAAAGCTAAATCTGTGTGGTTTGGCTAACTGACATCAGAGGAAAATAGTACTAACAGTCACCAACGTACATGATTTGATCAGCAGGTTTGTGATATTTGGAATTCTTCTCAACGCCTCAGCTCCCAGAATCAAGGGATTTACTCTGCTGCTTTTTTTTTGTAAGTAGTTTTTCTAGCCCATGTGGTTACAAAGAAAAGCTTGAACGTGTGACCAGCATGCACCCTAAAGGCTCACACCCCCGAGAGACCAATAGAAAGAACCCAACATTATTTTTAATCTCATGAGTTTTGAACGCTCGAGGTTATTATGCTATTTCTCTATAAATATGTGAACACCCAAGCCAAGATCATCTCTGTGAGGTCAACACATGGATCTTCGACATGCCCATCTCCCTCCTCCCCCCGGCCCACACAAATTGAGCACAGCCACTGCACTATTCCTCATCCCCCCAAGGAGCCAAAGCTGATGTGGATGCACAAAGCCTCCTCATCAATGGCCCCCTAGAGTCCCTTGGATCTCCCAGGTCTGGCAGTGAGCACAGGATGAGAACCCTACATCTCCCATAGGATTAAGAAAGGTAAACTTCCTGAGGGAATTCTTAGCATGCGGCTCCCTCAGAGACTGTGCCGTTGGCACACAAAATACAGCGTGTGGTACACAACATGCAGCAGGAGCCCCATTCCAGGGAATATCTTCCTTTATAATAAGCTACTCCCTAGTGTAGGTTGCCCTTGTATAGGAAATGTTTCCCAGCATACCCTTCTGCGAGCTGGCCTTTAAAATTTGGCCAAGACAGGCAGCTGCAGGGCTGAGATGGCTATTTGGTAACTGTGGTTTGCTGCAGCTTCCTCTCAGCTGGTTAACTCCTTTCATGTCTCCCCTCAGTTTTCCCTCCTTATCGCTGTGATGATAGCACATTCTCAGAGCATTTTATCAGCGGGTGGGAATGATCTGGGCCTAAGAATGAAGGGAAATTATTTAGAGCCCAGCCAGTCCACTGCGATCAGTAAGTGGAAGGGCCTCTGACCCTAGATGTAGGGGTTTGCGTAAAGGGATGGCAACCCAAAGCCTCAACGGTAGCGAGGTGCTAACTTCCCATTAAAATCAATGGGAATGAGGTGTGTAATACTTTTGGGGCTCTGGGCCTGGGTGGCTGCTGCATCCCCGGCACCAGCCTCCAGCCAGTTTTAGAGCCAGTGGCAAGCATTCAGTTGGACTGGGGGGAGCAGGGGTCTGTCATAGAGAAGGATAGGCTTCCTGGGAGCAGGAAGTGGCATTCCTGAGACTGTAGTAACTTCTGAACAGAGCGTGCCTGAGAAAAGATTTCAGCATGGCCCTAGGCCTCTGTTCTTAATTTGTACTTCTCCCATAAAAGGAAGTTAAACTTCTCCTCCGCTTTGGACCAACTGATACAGCAGATAATTTAGCCAAACACATGCCAAAAAAGCAGGGTAGCGAGCTAGTGTTAGTCAGGCTACTGCTCATCTGCGTCACTCCTAAAGGGGAGTAGCAAGAAATGCTTATCTGTGAATCCGAAAACAACCAAACAAAACGTGAAAACGTAAATCCCAATTCACGGAAACTGAAGACCTAGGAACCTGTCTTCAAACTAGCCCAAGCAAAATTAGTCACCTATTTTTCTTATCTCACAGGAGTGTCATGAGGTCTAACTAATTACTTCTGGTATAGCACTTGGAGAGCTTTGGATGCAATGGCTTGTAAGTGGAAGCAGTGCATAGCTATTAGAGTCACGGTATCAATTGCTTCAGTGAAGACAGACTGAAAATTATCTTTTTTTCATTATGTCTGGGTTCAGCTATGTGGTGTGTATACATAAAACCTTATCTGTTCAACAACCTCTGCAATATGTTAATACAATGAGATAAGAAGTACTGGCCAGAGTTTCATCTTTAACTCCCACGTTTATGCTAGTAAAAAACACAAACCTGGATTATCATGGAAAACAACAAATGAGCTAGATTCGAGTACACTGATATAAATCCAGAGTAGCGGAGCTCAGAATCTGACCAATAGCTATAAACTGAGAACAGTTGTGTTGATCAATTTTTTTTTTTCACAAACCAGAGCATTCACTTTGCTAACTTGTGGCTGCATGTGAGATTGAAGACAATGAGCTTTACTTATATACTGGGCTTTGCAACAATTAGTCATTAATTTTTAATTCATGTTTCTGATAATATGCTGTAATCATATAATATACACCCACAGGAACACCCAATAAATGTGCAATAGTATTCAGCCCCACGATTTCCCAATACTGTTGCGCTCCTTGGCTCTAAGTATGGTTACATGGTGAAAAGCCAATAACACCAATGTAAATTCAGTTTTATTTCTGTTCTCCCAGGAATACATTATTAACCAAGAAGACCAGTTTATTCAAGCAAGTTCATAGAATGTCTCCTAAAATTCAGGGAAACAAAGATTTGGAGGTACAAGGAAATGAAACAGGATATGAAATTAATCAAAGCAGAATCTACTTGAAACCACAACAATACTGGAGGAGAAGGAGGAGATGGAGGAGTGGAGCATGAAATCAGTTGAAACCAATTTGCCAGTTCCTGGATTAAGAATTGGAATCTATTTAATTTTGAAACTCAGACATTTTCAGCAGCCTACATTTGAAATTAGAGCTACTCATGATTTTTAAGGTAATCTCTTGATTTTCTGATTCTTGGCTCATGATTTTTGAATCATTGGGCTTGGCAATAGTGGATTTTGCAGACACTCTAATGGGGAGAAAGGACCTCCTCTTTCTCCAGCATTGCCATAGCATAAGAATTCAGAAAGTCTTTATAAAGCTACTGATCAGAATTGTCCTGAAGGTTCTACCTCCATTGGTCTGGCCACATGTCCTCATGCTTCTCCTGTTACATGCAAAACAAAGGTGACCAATGAGTATCAAGCTGTAGAAGAGAGTCCTCCCTGTTAATGGTGAAGGATAAAAGAATATTATAAAATCCAACCATACCTTCAGTAGAGAGTTCTGTTGGAGGAACCATAACTTCCCTCAAGGCCATCTGGAAACACTTCTGTCCCATTACCTGGATTGTATCAACTGCATTAAAATCAGACCAAGAGAGTCATCCAACCAAGTTTCTTTTATACAAGCAAAATCAGGGGGCCTCGTCTGTAATTAAATCATGGTCTGTTGGCACATTTACCACTGATCTTGCATTTAACAACACAAATCCAAAACAACTGACATCTGCTGACACCCATGCCTCTCAAGAATTAACTACAGTTGAACCCCATATTGTTGAGATTAAACTTCTTGATTGTCACAGATTCTTCCTGCCTTGCAACCTTCTGGCCATTGCAAGAGAGAAAGAACCACAACTACCACTCTCCACCAGGCCTTCATATGCTTCAACGGCCACAACCATTGGGTGCTACAACAATTTCTTCCTAGGGAAGGTACAAAACTCATCCTTACCCTTCTTACACATCAGCAGAAGGCATAAACAAATGACTGCAAACAAAGGGTACATCTACACTGCAGCAGGGCAGTGTAATTCCCGGTTCAGGTGGATGTGCGCACAATTCCTCTGCTCAAGCTAGTACACTGAAAATAACTGTATGGCCATTGCAGCACATGTAGTGGCACGGGTTTACCACCCAAGTATGTACTCAGGAGGTTGGGTGGAACTGTACTTGAGCAGCTAGCTCATGCCACCTCCTCTGTAACTGTGGCTACTCTTCTGTTTTTTAACATGTTAGCATGTGTGCGTCTACCTGAGTTGGAAATTATGTCTCTTGCTGCAATGTAGGTGTACCCGGAAACAAAAACTCATACCCACAAACCAACATTCTCTCTTCACCTGAGGTAGCCTCTCATATTTATATGATGGGTTAATAACTTCCTCCTCTTTACCTGCAATAGGTCTCTTACTCCCAACAAAATACCCTCCCAACCCTCTTGAAAAAAGACACACCCCCTGCCCTCCTCTTCTGAGATTGTCAGTCTCTGCAAAAAAATTAATTTAATCAAATTGTATATCTAAAATGCTGGGGGGGAGGGGGATTGTATGTTCATATATTACATGGAGAAATAGTTTCTGATCGTGTAATTAAAGATCATCATAATTCACATGTACATGGGGACAGAGTTAAGATTATGTTTGCATCCTACACTTTGGTACTTCCTCTCTTGCAAGTGCTTAACAATGAAATCCTAGTCTTTGCTAAACATAGCTGCAACTTCATAAATTTGATAATTCTTGCTGCTTTTCAGCTCTCATAATAGGCTTGCCACACTTGAGGCTACAGCATTTGTTCCTCCCAACACATTGATTTTTTGCATAGTTTTAGCAATAATTTTGCGATATGTTTCAATAATTTTCTGCCGTCTAGCTAACCTAGTAATTATTAGTGACTAAGGAAATAATAAGTATAGTTCATGGAAAACCTCTTCCATTCTTCACCACTGTGGCATTTGACAAGGATAACAAACAGCAAAAGCTATTATAAAGTTGTCCATGCTCCAAAACAATTTCTAATAGTCACATTCCTGTCACTCTTTTGTGGCTGGCTGATTGTTATTTTTATTAAATATGTCAAATTATATTTTTATGTCAAATAAACAATGACACATTTTTATTTGCCTTATTAGTTTCTAGGTGCCAGTGAGTATCTTTTGCAGACATAAGTAATGACTGTGATTAGGCTTTCATATCTACTCTCCAGCAAAGCAAAGTAAGACAAATATAAATCAGGCATGTGCAATCTCATTCCACTGCTTAGTAACATTTTAAGGATGCCACCACATCAGCATGATCATCATGCGCAATACCATGGAGCCCTGAAAATGTCTCTCACATCTTTGCAGCTTGTTCTCCTATATTATGCATAATATACTTTTTAATCGTTATATAAAGAGGCTCAGAGGAAGAAGAGGTCACATGCTAATTGCGGTTTCTGTTTTTCAAAAATTGAACAAAGGAGTTCTTAGAGGCACACCTTTTCTGTGTCAATCTGATTAATACTTAAAAGTCTCCTCTGGGATTGAATCCATTGCATGGATCTGCGTTTGTGTAACACGTACACATCCCACCAAGAGGCTAACTGCCTGCGATTGCTGTCAGCTAAGGGTGTTACTCTATAACTCTAAGACCATCCTTCCTCAGACCAAAGAGAGGCATAGTGATCTAAGCACTGGTCTGGGAACCTGGCACACCTGATACTGCCTACCTCTAGTTTTGAGAAGTTAGTGAGGCCCAGTGAAACTGTTCTGCAGGGGCAGACACCTGTGTGGAGGCCCATTAAGGTCAATGGGGCTCTGTGGAGGTGAAGAAGTCTGCCGGCCTGGAACAAGCTGCAGGTTCTTAGACTTAAATTTTTATGTGTCCATAAAATTTGGGTTGGCTCTTTTTTTTTGGATACCCATTTGGAGATTCCTACTAGGGCTTGATTTCTCAGAGGTCATGATTGCCTGAAGCTCAGGTTGATGGGGGATGCTCGAACATTTGTCCCTAATTGTCTCAGATTAGCCACCCAGAAACTGAAGTATCCAGTATTGCCTCAGGACACTTGTAAAAATATAGCAGTTGACCTTTATGTGTCTGACACTCAGTCGTCTGATGGGAAAACTCATATTTCCCTATGAAACAGAATGTTGTCAGAAATTATTTGTTAAAATTTGTAACTTGCGCTGAAGAAAAATCCCTTTTGAAGTATTTTA
Source organism: Mesoclemmys tuberculata (assembly GCA_007922155.1). Classification (NCBI taxonomy): domain Eukaryota; kingdom Metazoa; phylum Chordata; order Testudines; family Chelidae; genus Mesoclemmys; species Mesoclemmys tuberculata. Next base: position 69,938,207 of record ML675601.1, read on the forward strand.
TTAGACCTGGGCATTGTTTAGCTCCTTTGCGTACTGCCTAGAATACAGAATGCTTCCTCTTGGGCAGAAGTTTACTTCTTTTCCTTTTGAAATACAAATGAAGAATAACTATTTGATAACTTTTGTTTCCAATTCAATTGGAGTTGCTTTCATGTTAAATGTTCTGAAATTCATCAGTCTTTATTACATTTGGCCATTCTTATTGGGCTTTTTTTTCTTGTCTGATATTTTTTTGTAATTCTCTCCCAAGCAGGATCATGCATGGGGAGGAGGGGGGCAAACAACGGCACAGGCCCATCCAACAAATGTCAGAGGCACAGAACTTCTCTGGCCTCAGGGCCCTAGGGGCAGTGAAGAACTAACTCCTACCAGAGTGGAGGGAAAAGCAAGCTCCTCCCAGGGCCAGAGTAAGGGGTGGGAAGGAAAAGCGAGATCCTGCTGGGGCCGAGGCAGGAGGGACGAGAGATCTTCTGGGGGTTGGGGCACAGGGTGGGGGAGTGAGCTCCTCCTGGGGGCCAAGGGAGGAAAGGGCAAGCTTCTCGTGGGGTCTGAGTGGCACAGAATGTGCTCCTCCAAAAAGGATCAAATTTAAATTCCTGTGCATGCCCCTACTCCCAAGATTTCTCCTATAGTTTCTTTATATAGTTCAAATGTATGCTTGGCCCTTATTTCATTCTGGTTTTGCTTTTGTGATATGTTGCTGCTCTGAGTCGTATTTTGCCATCTGGAGAGTTTAATGAGACTCCATTTCATTTCTGTAACCTATTTGTGCTGACTTTGAACCCAATGAACTGTGACAATGCCATAACACAACAAAAACTGACTTAGTGGTTACAGAACGACTTTCCATGTTGTCTTTTATTTCTTATCAGAGGTACCAAGGTCTTTTTGTTTTCATTATTACTACAAACCACACCTGAACCAACTTGTCTGATCACAATGTTTACCACATCCATTGTTTAATCTTGCATGCTATGTTATCTTCTGCCTGCAGTTTTCTATGGGCTCTTGTAAGCACGCTCAGTTTATAGTCCCATGAAAGAGGGGAAGGAGTGGCTCCCCCTTAGTTTCTCTTGTTGTGTAGTGGTAGTGAAAGATGTTTCAAGTCAGGGACCAAGGATAACGAGTGAAGAGAAAGGGTGATTGTGGGGGATAGAAACAGCCTAGTACTATATGGGTACTGTTCAGAAAGAGAAAGTAGGTCACTTCTGGTTTTGGATGTACCACAGAACTATAGCCATCAGGGTCAGATCTAGACATTTAACCCCAGTGTCTTCCAGCCTCACCTCCAGAAAACCAAAGGGTTCAGATTCCAAGTTTCTAGTTTGGGCCCACCTTTAATTATAGTAGAAACTGGAACACTACATTGGTGTCCCAAAACAATAGTTGCAAGATTCCACTATAGCCTATGAGAATTTAGATGCCCTGGGTTCACGTGGCCAATGTTTAGTTTCTTTTACTGCCAGCTCTGGCATTCCTCATATAGATGGACTTTGGTTATTCCATTTTACAGGGTAAAATCTTTTGGGGCTTGAACATATGCTTGCTATATACCTCACAATGTTGAAATTCTTAGTATCTGGACATCAGGAATGGTAGTTCATTGGTAAGTTTAAAGCTAAATTACAGTTTTGTTTGTGTAATGTTACTTTGTATCTTTTTAAATTTTAGGGGGTTTTCTGGGTTACCTCCTCACATGCCCCTTTCTTCCTCATTCCCCTCTCCCCCATCTGGGAACAATAAATAAAGCAGACTTTGCAAAGAAATGTAATATATATTTATGTAGTCAGTGCCTTGCAGGAATTCATTTGGGGACCACCACCCCCCAATTCCTATATTGTTGAAATGTTGAAACCAACATTGCATATCCTTTCTGTTGTATCTACTGCATTCTCTCCTGGTACATGTGTATGCATCAAAATTGTGTTAGTGCCAATAGGTGGAGGACATGGTATAAACTGATGCTAAAATTGGGCAGTCCTATTCTATTCAATCGCCTGTCAAAATTGCCTGTGTTGAAATTTTTAGACATAAGTGAATATGGAAGGGGAAAAATAATATTTTAATTTGATTTTTATGGCTTGGTCATGATTACCTGAAGCTAATACAGGGACTGGATTGGTATTTTAACAAATGAGCAAATGTGCAGATTAATATCAAACAGCTATGCATACCGGTTACTCCAGTAACCGTTCTCTAAGCCACTTCTGATTTCATTTCATCTTCCAGTTGATTTCATTATCATGAGATTTCATCAAGTTATCAGTGATGGGTAAATTGGACCTGAGCTTTCTTCCCAATAACAGATGGAGTTCAATGCCCTGCACCCTCATGTTCACCCTCACAGTATAATGGTGTATTGTTTAATGCAAAGTATGTCCTATAAGAGGTGTTTGGAATGCTCATGATGACTGATCATTATTGTTATAGTAATATGTTTGTTACAATTTCATATCTATGGTTATGAGGCTTCACTATGTAATATTCCCAAAAATGTGTCCAAATCTATGGAAAATCTGTGCTGAAAAATTGCATTCCATTATCACTAAAAACTTCATCAGGAATTCCATGTCTGGAAAATATCCCCAGATATGCTGGCTATACTGACTAGTAATGTGCAGTGTGCAAATTTCAGGATACAGAGAATAATAATCAGTGACTATTAAATAGTCTTTTGATAGCCAGCTAAATAAGTCAGTGCCTAACTTCTCATAAGGCCTTTGTGGAGCTGGTTGAGGTCTTAGTGGCTCTGCCTGTTGGCATGACTTGAATTTCAAGCATGAAAAGTAATTTCCTACCACATTAGTAATGTTGTTATTGATTTGCAGCCAACACATCACCTCTCATGCTCATTGCTTGCACTTCTCATTTCCTAAATGAACCCTCGTAGATCTTCTGTAGTGTTTCTTTCTGAAGGCTTCTTGGTGTTACAGCCTTGCTCCCTGTGAAAATCACCCCATCTAATCACAGTAAGATCACGTCTGCAGTTCCAATAATCTCTTATACTTGGACATCAACTGCTTATTTCTTCAGGGTATTCTTTAATTATCACTTCTTTAAGGATCCTCAGTGATTTGTGTTTCTCCATTTCCCCTTATTTGTTGCAGTTTTTTGTTAGCTACAGGAATTGACATAACACTTAGATCTACATAGAGTTGTATCTCTATCTCCAAAATCTTCTCTGATTTCATAGTGGGAGTCACCACTCTGGAAAGTGCATCTACATTAAACATTAATTCACCAGACATGTAGATCACAACCAAATCATACTTTTGCAGTTTTATCATCATTCTTTGAATTCTTAAGGCACAGTCATTTAGTGGTTTGCTAAATAATGCTATCAGGAGCTTGTGGTCTGTTTCAACATCCACTGTCTGACTGTAAATATATTGATTGAGACACTCATAGGCAAACAATATTCCTATAAACTCCTTCTCAATCTGTGCATATGTGGTTTCCTCAGTCAGTCAGTGATTTGGATGCGTACGCCACTGGGTGCTAACGATCACTGTGTCTCTGTAAAAATCATTGCACCTAACCCAGACTGCGAAGCATCGGCTGAAATTTTAATTAGCAGGCCTGGTGCATAAAGCTTCAGCACTGGCTCTTGAATCAGTTGTTGTTTCAAACCTTCCCCAGATTCCACTATTCTGCACCCCGGTATCATTCGTTTTTATTTCCCAGGAGTTTCCACAAAGCCACTGCTTTTGTAGATAGATATGGTTGTGAAAGATTATAATTTAGAGAGGCTCCCTCATAAGGGACAGTATTATGAATATATGAACTTAAGAATTTTGAGATGTATCCTGGATGCAGGGAGTTGTTCTGGATTCGGGGGGGAAGGATGTAGTCCTGGCATGACTGATGTCATGATAATGAAACAGTTTCCAAAAGTAACTCAGGAGAATGTTAAACAGCAGCTACTAAAGTGAGATGTTTTTAAATCAGCATGTCTGTGTAACTTGCACTCAAGAGTTTTAATAGAACTGGCCAAATATCTCTCTGAACTATCAGTGCTGATTTTCACTAAGTCTTGGAACAATGGGGAAGTTGCAGAAGACTAGAAGACATCTAATGTTGAGCCAATATTGAGAGTGAACAGGACAATCTGGGTAATTACAGGCCTGTGAGCCTGCTATCAGTCATTAGCCAAATAGTGGAATAGCTTATATGGGATTTGATTAATAAAGAATTAAAGGAGGGTAATATAATGCCAATCAACATGGGTTTATGGAAAATAAATTGTGTTAAATTAATTTGATATCTCTTATTGATGAGTTTACACATTTGGTAGATAAAGGTAACAGCGTTGATGTAATTTACTTAGATTTCTATAAGGCGTTTGACATGGTACCGCATGACATTTTGATTACAAACCAGGATAATACAACATTTATTTTATACACATTAAATGGATTAAGACTGGCCAGCTGACAGTTCTCAAAATATAATTTTAAATGGGGAATCATCATTGAGTAGGTGTGTGCCTAGTAAGGTCCTGCAAGGATTGCTTCTTGGCCCTAAACTATTTAGCATTGTTTTAACCAATGACCTGGATGAAAACAGAGTTTGCAGATGACACAAAGATTGGGGGATCAGTAAATAATTAATAGAACAGGTTCCTGATACAAAGTGATCTGGATCACTTAGTAAGCTGGGTGCAAACAAACAATATATGGTGAGTCATAGATTCCAAGGATAGAAGGGACAATTGTGATCTAGTCTAATCTAGTCTGACCTCTGGTATAATATGCCACAGAACTTCCCCAAAATGCTCAAATGTAGAAGTATGACTAGAAACAAAGAATATAGGCCATACTTAGAGGACAGAGGAATTCTATCCTGGAAAGCAATGACTGTGCAAAAGATTTAGAGTTGGTGGTGGATATGAGCATGAACTCCCAGTGTGATGCTGGGCTAATATGGACTATAGGGATATATGCAACCCTGAGATGCATAAACAGGAGAATCTCGAGTAAGAATAAAGAGGTTATTTTACCTTTGTATTTGTCACTGGTGTGACTGCTTCTGGAATACTTAGTCCATTTCTGGTGCCCACAATTTAAAAAAGGATGTTGACAAATTACAGAGGGTTCAGAGAAGAGCTTTGAGAATGATTAACGAATTAGAAAACAAGCTTTATATTGAAAGACTGAAAGAGCTCAATCTATTTAGTTTTAAAAAAGAAGGTTAAAAGGTGACTTTATCACAATTTATAAATCTCTGCACTGGGAACAGAAATCTGATAATGATCTCATCAGTCCAGAAGACAAAAGAATTATAACAAGATCCAAAGGTTAGAAATTGAAGCTAGACAAAAGCAAATTGGAAATAAAGTACAAATTTTTAACAGTGAGGTTATTTAACCATTGGAATAATTTACTAAGGGCTATGGTGGATTCTCTATTACTGGCAATTTAAATTGAGATTGGATGCTTTTTCTAAAAGATATGCTCTAGTTCAAAGAAGAATTAATTCAGGGAAGTCTTATGGTCTATGTTATATAGAGATCAGTCTAGATGATTACAATGGTCCTTCTGAATCTATGGAAATTCCCATTGCTATGGAACACCCACTTGGCTTTACCTAACATGGAGGGTTACAAAGTAAAAATACTTTTGTTTATTTGTTTATTTGCTGTATATAAAATGTTAATATTAGTTCCTTTAATAAAATTACTACTACAGTAGTAATCTGAACATTCACTTTCCAGAAAACTATCTAGAAAGAAAAGCAGAATCATGTATAAAAGCTTGTGTGTGTGTTGGTTTGTTTACTGTTTTTAGGAAAAATACCTATACTTAATTATTAGGGGACAAACATGAAACCTTTAGTAACTTTGATTTCCCACTAAGCATGAAGAAACTGTACCTTATGAAATTCTCCCACTCTTGATGTTTCTAATATCTGAAATGAATGTGGTTGCCTTTTTGCCATGTGTCCTTCCTGGGGTGGCAAATAAAACTAATTGCCCAGAATGTTAGAAAAAAGATGGCTACTCACTTTGTAACTGTTCTTTGAGATGTGTTGCTCATGTCCATTCCATTCTAGGTGTGTGCATGGTTACCAGAATTTTTTTCCCTTCAGCAGTACCCATAGGGCTGGCTCTGATGCCCCCTGAAGTCCTGCACACATACTTCAGTATATGAGGTGTCGCCAGCCCTACGCCCCCTCAGTTCCTTCTTGCCATCAACTCTGACAGCAGGAACTAGGGGTGATTCATGAGCAACACATCTCAAAGAACAGTTACAAGGTGAGTAACCGTCTTTTCTTCTTCGAGTGCTTGCTCATGTCAATTCCATTCTAGGTGACTCACAAGCAATACCTTGGAGGTGGGCCCAGAGTTACAGATGAGCCACCTGCAGTACCACTCTGCCAAAGCCAGTGACATCTCATGCCTGTTGGACGATGGCATAGTGGGCTGTGAAGGTGTGCACCAATGACCATGTGACAGTTCTACAGAGTGAAAAGCTGAGATAGCCATCAGGTGAACCTTTAACAAGGCCATAGCTAGGCCTTGCAGCTTGAGGTGCAATAAGTACTCCAGGATAGCCTGGATCAATGATAGCTCGGGTGGAATTCCATGGGATGTTGCCCAGAAGGGTAAGCAGCCCATGTGGAAGGCTTTCTGCTTTCCAGCAGAATTTGCTAAACTTGTGACGAACAGGCCCGCTCATCTGGGTTCAGCCCACGAAGTCTCTACGCAATCAGATGCAGGGAGTCCAGATCCAGGTACAGCAAGAGGCCTTGGTCTTGGGGGAGGAGATTGTGCCACTGAGGCTACTCCAGTAGGAGGGGCGACTGACAGTTCCAGCTGCATGCTGAACCAATACTGGCATGTCAACACCAGCACGACCAGTATAATGTTCGCCTTGTCCCTCTTGATCTTCAGGAGGACACTGTGCAGCAGAGGAATGGGTGGAAATGAGTACTTCAGAACCCCTTTCCATTGCAAGAGAAAGGCGTTGGATATCGAGCCCTCCTCAGGGCTGTGGAGAGAACAAAACTGCAGGCACTTCTTGTTCTATATGGACGCAAACAAGTCCGCTTGGGGAAAGCCCCACCTCTGGAAGATCACAGCAGCCACCCTCAGGTGGGGTGAGCAAGTGCAGGGTAAAAAGGATCTGCTGAGGCAGTATGCTGTGTCATTCCTGATGCCTGGCAGGTGAAAGGCTATCAGGTGAAAATTGTGGCCCACTGCCAGGTCCCACAGACATACTGCTTCCCTGCAGAGGGCTGAGGAGTGGACCCCCTTGCCTGTTGATGTAGTACATGGCCACGGTGTTGTCCATTAGCACCTGCACTACCCTGCTCGCAATGAAGGGAAGAAACACCCCGCAAGCCAGACATATTGCCCATAGCTCCCTTACGTTTATTTGCATGTCTTGCTCCCCCCATGACCAAACTGCCTGAGTGTTGAGGTTGGAGCTGTTATGGGCTCCCAACGCCAAATCCAAGGCATCAAACACCAGCATGACCAAGGGGACTAGCTCCTCAAACAGCACATCCTGCAGCACCGAGCAAGGGTCCCACCACCATTCCAGTGCAGACAGGACGTGGGGGACAGGACATGGGGACAGGATGTGGGGGGGGGTAACCATGATCACTCAGTCCAGAGAGTTTCTGCTCGGGGCATTCTCCGAGGCCAGCCATGACTGGAGCAATCTGAATCCTAGGCGTGTGAGCCTCATGACTTACATGCAGGCCGCCATATGGCCCAGCAGCTGCAGACAAGATCTGGCCATTGTGGTAGGACACTCGCGCAAGTGAGCAATAATGTCTGACATGGCCTCGAAGTGCGGCTGGGGCAGAAATGGCCTGGCCCACATGGAGTCTAGAACTGCTCCAATTAACTCAATCCACTGCACCGGCATTAAAGTCGATTTCCGCTTGTTTATTAACAGGCCCAGGTGGCACATATGAGGTCCAGGCTGTTTCACAACTGAGACTGAGACCTGCCCTTGAGCAGCCAGTTGTCCAGGAATGGCTAAATCTGCACACTCTGGCATCTTAGGTGCACAGCCACCACCACCATACATTTTGTGAACACTCTCGGGGTAGACTAGAGGCCAAAGGGTAATGCCGTAAACTGGTAGTGGGAGCGAGCCACTACAAAGCAGAGAAAATGCCTGTGGGCGGGAAAGATTGCAATGTAGAAGTATGTGTCCTTTTGGTCGAGGGCAGCATACCAGTCTCCTGGATCCAGGGAGGGAATGATGGAGAACTTCAGCCTCCTGTGATACTTATTGAGACAACACAGGTCTAGGATGGGCCTGACACCCCTTTTCACTTTGGGGATGAGGAAGTACTGGGAATAAAATCCTTTGCCTGTCATGTCTGGCGGAACTTCCCCTATGGCCCCTAGACTGAGACAGTTCTCCACCTCTTGTATGAGAAGTTGCTAGTGAGAGTGGTCCTTGAAGAGAGATGAGGAGGGAGGGTTGTGAGGAGGGGGCGAAAAAAACTGTAGGGCATATCCTGCCGAGACTATGCCAAGGACCCAATGGTCTGATGTAATTGTGGCCCACTCGGACAAGAAAGAAGCTAGGCGGTTGAGGAATGGATGGAAGAGAGGATCCTGCATGCAGACTGAAATGCCATCCTCAGGCACACCTTCCAAAGGATTGGTGCTGGCTGCTGGAGCACCTCACAAACTGTTGGGGGCCTAGGGCAGACCCCGCAGTTGCCTACTGCCTCCTAGACCCCCTATCTCTATCCCTTCGTCTATAGGGGGTGAAACAAGGAGGCTGGTATCTCTGCTGTTGCTGTTGAGGGCAAAAATGGCGCCTCAAGGCCTGGGGCATATAAAGGTCTGAGGAATGCAGCGTGGCCCTCGAATCCTTCAGACCATGCACTTTGGTATCAGTCTGGTCTGAGAAAAGGACAGACCTGTTAAAAGGGAGGTCTCGAATGGAATGCTGGACATCCTGCAACTGCCCAGAAGACTGCAGCCATGATGTATGCAGATCACCAAGGCCATGGCCTCCTGAGTCCACTGCATCAGAAGCTGCCTGCAGGGCTGCCCTAGCCACTGTGCTACCCTCCTCTAGGATGGTAGCTGTGGTGACAAAGGGTTAAGAAACTTTTTAGTTCGTCTATTTTCCACGTCTTAGACGGGCTGGGGGCTTGGAGGAGAGAGGGAAAAAGTATGAGGGGGTTTTCTTATCTTATTTACTTTCACTAATTTATGACTCTGTGTCAGGTTTACAGCTTGAAATGGGACTTCTATTTCTTGCTTAAAACAGTGGGTTTTCTAAGGGATTAATTCTTAAGACACCCGCTTGCAAGCACACATTTATACAACTTAGGTTTGACTTATTGAGGGATCCGCACCGTTTCAGTTTCAGCTCGTAATACTGCCGAGGTGAATGAATCCGATAAGGGAACGCTTATTTAGCGGGAGCGGGGTGGAAAGGTACAGACACACATAGGGTGTTAGTCCCCTGCTGTTGCAGCTCTACTGAGTAATGGAACTGCAGGGGCACATGTTTGGAGGGAGAAGGAATTGACCTTTCAGCCCACACACTCCTCCTACCCGTTGGGTCACTAGGTTCAGACAGGCCCCCCTTGCTATTCACCCGACCAACTTGTGGACGGATGAGGGCGGCTGGAACCTGTCTTAGTCCAAGACCTGGTCAATGGTTTATAAATCTATCATTCATTTATACAATAACACACATTCTATATCCAATCTAAATCTACTATTTATTGGGGAATTTTACCTTACCACAAATTATCTTCTCTTATTCTTTTACAGATTCTTAATAGACAAATAAAACTTAAACAACAACAGATTACAATAACACAAGTACACAAAACAGTTACCCCAAGAGTTACAGCAACAATTATCCCTGGAATGCAAGTAGAATTATTACTGCTTTTACATTCACACTCACTACTCACCACATATATGGACGAACTCAGCTGCAGCAAAAAAAACAAACATACCATGGCCAGGTTACTATATTTTCATCCAGGTGGAACCTCTATTGTATTCACACCACAGGTTATCAGCTCTGACAGCCTACCCTATTATTTTGAGCGACAAGTTGGAGAGAGGCGAAATGGTTGATTAGACTCATTGCGTGGTGCTATTCTGGTGCACCCCCTTCTTGTTTCATGGCTCTCTGAGAAACCTCGGTCTGACAACGCCCTTTTATATCTCTACTTCAGCCAATGCATCCACTAAGCCAATGATAGACCCTTCCTTTACCATCTTATCAGCAGCCCCTTCCTCAAAACTTTACTGTTGACTTGCAAAGCTAATTTTGCAGCGACTGCAAAATTCCCATGTCTGGGTCTGGAACTGCTACATATACCAGCCCCCGTTACCATGGGTTTACTTCTAGTTCAAGGTTGTTTTTTCCTTTTTGCTGTCTCTGAGTCCCCCACACATGGATTTATAACTTTTCTCAAAATGGACTCGGGGCACTGATTTTTCAAACATGTTTTTACCCTGTTACAACAGTAGCAAAGTCCAGCACCTGCTTCTGGGGCAGGGCCTCCCCAAAACGCTTGAGAGAGTCCCAAAGGTTATAGTTGTACCTGCCCCGGTGCACCTGCTGATTAGCAATGCAAAATTGCAGGCTTGCTGTTGAATACATTTTTCTCCTGAACAGGTCCAGTTTTTTATTGTCCTTGTTCTTAGGAGTTGAGTTGGGCTAGCCCTGCCTGTCCCATTCGTTGGTGACTGCCATCACGAGGAAACTGGGAGAGAGGTGGGTAAACAGATATTCAAATCCCTTAGTGTGAACATAGTACATTTTGTCTGTCTGATTTGATGTTGGATGACAATGGCGTCTGCCACAGGGCTTTTACCACCTTAAGCACTCCCTCATGCACAGGCAGGGTGACCTGGGCCAGAGCCGCCACTGTCAGCTGGTTAAAGAGGCTGTCCGAGGTCTCCATGAGTTCCTCTGCCTCCAAACCTAAATTTGAAGTCACCCTCTGAAGGAACTCCTGGTGGGCCCTAAAAGTGTCCAAAGGCACCGATGACTGCGACACAACCGCCTCGTCCAGGGAGAATGACGAGGACTGGACTGGAACAGAGGACAGCGGCATCCTTTCCTGCTGCTGGGGGCCCACTGACAACATCCCCTCCCAGGGGTCCCAACCCTCTTCTGAGGCCAACTCATGTGCTCCCTCCAGAGCCACTGGTGCTGACTATACACAAGAGGACCTGTATGAGAGAGGTTCTGGGGCCAATGGGATCCCCCAAGGTCCCCAATATGGCCACTGTGCCAGCCACTGGCCCTGGGGCCAACCAGGAACTACAGGACCAGGGACTTGCTCTTGAGCCCTTGTGGGGTGGCAGTGGCCCGAATGGGTAGCAGGATGCCTATTCTCCCTTGAGGAGACTGACTCGCTGCCAGACGACCATGGGGGGCAATGGTTGGCTTGTTTGCAATGCGGTGCTGCAGGGTGGAGGTGTGATGTCCCAAACCCCAGATACCAGGGCGCTCCGACAACCGTTGTCCTGGTGTCAAGGAGCGTGATGACGATGACTGGCGGTGCCACTCCTTTGACCGATGCCAGGCTGCCGGTGAACCATGCTCTAAGGAAGAGTGCCACATCCAAGATCAGCGCCTAGGGACCGATGACTTGTGGTGTCGCTTTCCCTTCAGTGATGGCTCCCTCTCCAGCAACCAGGTTCTGCGCCATACTGGCACAGGTGAACTCTTCGATGTTGGGGAGCGGGAACGGCACCAGCTCCCATCCAGGGAACGCCTGCATGAGGATGAGCGGGATCAGTGCCGTCCTCCAGAGTGCGAGGCCCTCAGTGCCTGAGACTGCGATTGGTGTCATGAGGTTGGTGACTGTCTGAGGTGGTGATTCTCCACCTCTGAGGACTGGGAGCGACCTCTCGCAAACCAGTGCCATCACATTGACTCCCTGCATGGTGATCTGGCTCCCGGAGATGGGCGCCTCTGTTCAGGGAAGTGATGCAACCATTGCAGGGGACCCATCACAGGCTTCCCCCTGGAGACTGGAGCCCTCTCCTTTGATGGCACTGGGGCCAAGGAGAAGGCAGTGAAGGCAGGGCTATCAAGTTTCTTGCCACCTGGAATGCCTCTAGCATCAATGGCACTGCTAGTTGAAGAGGCCCTCTTCTGCTCCCCGGAGTCGGGGATTCACTTCTAGGCGGTGATTTCCTGTCCTGCCAACCCTCAACTGGCTGCTTCAAGATGGGCTCTACGTTCGACCCCGCTTCCTTAGACCTTTTTCGTGTGGGAGAGCGGCCTCTCTCCATGCACTGTTTCTTCTGTTTCTTCCTTGATTGTGAAAGGAAAAAGTCTGGTGCCGACTGGGCACTTTGCCCCAATGCCACACTTGGCACTGAGGTGGAACATGCTAGTTCAGAGGCCGGTCTCAGTGCTGCCTCCATCAGCATGGCCTTCAGGTGGATTTCCCTCTCCTGAGTCTGCAGCCTGAAAGCCTTGCAGATCTTACACTTGTCCTTCCTATGAGCTTCCCCCATGCACTTTAGACAACTGTCATGGGGATCAGTAAGAGGGAAGGGCTTGCCACAGGAGACGCAGGGCTTGAAGTCCAGAGACCAGGGCATGCCCCATTCCGGGGTGAGAGTCCCAGTGAGGACTATTCCTAATATAAGTACCAACTATTAACAACTACTTAACTAACAGGAACCAAAACCAAACAATGAAGGAACAGTTAAGAAGCACTTGCGATGCAAGCAGAGCAGTTCCAGGAACCGTCACAGGCGGAAAGAAGGACCTGAAGAGGCGTAGGCCTGGCAGTGTCTCATATACAGTGGCATGTGCACAGGATTCTTGGGGGCGGTGGAGCCAGCCTACGAGTACTGCTGAAGGGAAAAAAATTCCGGTAACCACGCATGAAGGCGTGCACACACTTAGAATGGAATTGACATGAGTGAGCACTTGAAGAGGAACTGTGTCTTTCTCATTAAAGTCTATAATGGGTCCCTCATTGTAATTTTTTTTTTTTTTTGGTTTGGAACCATATTATCCTGTAAGTCACCTGGAATAAGTACAGGTAACCAGCATCCCTCTCTGACCACATACATCCTGTAGATGAGAGCGGCTCTGTGGAATCAGGATTGCGCATGGTGTTCTCATCTATACTCCCTTTTAAGGGTAAGTGTTCAGGCAGGGACATGCACATCCTGGAGACGACTGTATGGTTACGTCGAGGGTGTCAATGGGAGGACTTTGGCTTCCTTGACCATGGGATGCTGTTCCAGGAAAGAGGGCTGCTGGGAAGAGATGGGGTCAACCTAACAAATAAGGGGAAGAGCATCTTTGCACATCAACTTGCAAATGTAGGAGAAGGGTTTTAAACTCGAGTCAAAGAGGGAAAGTGACAAAAACCCACAGCTAGGCATAAAAAAAGGCAACTTTGTTAACAGAGGGCTAATAGTTGGGGGAAGAAATGGAACATTACAATAGAGTCAGAGGAGCAACAAGGGAGAATACAGCAGGGAAATCTGCACTACATCTTAGATGTTTATACACAAATGGCAAGGAGTATGGAGAATAAACAAGTCCATAAAATAAATGATAATTGACATCAAAGAGACTTGGTGGTCTAAATCACATGACTGTCATTTTGATATAGAGGGGTATAGTTTGTTCAGGAAGAAAAGGTAGGGAAAAAAGGTAGCAAGGTATTGCATTATACATCAAGAATATATACACTTGTTCTGAGGTCCAGAAGAAGGTGAGAGGCAGACCAATTGCCAGTCTCTGGGTGAAGTTAAAAGGGGAAGAATAACAGGGGCAATGTCATGACAGAGGTCTACTATAGAACACCAAATCAGGAAGAGGAGGTGGATGAGACATTTCTAAAACCAATAACAAAAATATCCAAAACACAAGACCTGGTAGTAATAGTGAACTTTAAGTACTTGGACATTTGTTGGAAAAGTCATACAGCCAAACATAAAATGTCCAGTAAGTTCCTGGAATGTATTATGGACAAAAGATGGTTACTTACCTTGTAACTGTTGTTCTTCGAGATGTGTTGCTCATGTCCATTCCATGACCCACAGCCATCCCTGCTGATAATTCAGCTATACCCTTATTATTCAAGCCTGAATTGCTGTGCATAGAGATTCTGTGGTACAGTTTGAATCATTTAAGAATTTTACTATATTTGACTCTATACTTTCTATCACATACAATGCCATTCCCACACCAGCACAACCTACTCGATCATTCCTATATATTTCATACCATGGTATTATCATGTCCCATTATCATCCTTCCATCAAGTTTCTGGGATGCCTTTTGTATCAATATACTCATTTAATACCATGCACTCAAAGTTCACTCATCTTAGTATTTAGACTTCTAGCATTTGTATACAAACACTTACAAAATGTGTCAAAATTCAGTTGTCTGCCTTCATGTGATGTAATTAGACATACGAATATAAGAATGGCCATACTGGGTTAGACGAATGGTCTATCTAGCCCAGTATCCTGTCTTCTGACAGAGGTCAATGCCAAGTGCTTCAGAGGGAATGACTAGAACAGGTAATCATTGAGTGATACATCCCATTGGCCATTGCCAGCCTCTGGCAAACAGCAATCCCTGCCTTTCCTGGCTAATAGCTATTGATGAACCTATCCTCCATGAACTTATCTAGTTCTTTTTTGAACCCCATTATAGACTTGGCCTTCACAACATCCTCTGGCAAGGAGTTCCACAAGTTGACTGTGCATTGTATGAAGAAATACTTCCTTTTTTTCGTTTTAAGTATGCTGCCAATTAATTTCATTTGATGACCCCTGATTTTTTGTGAGTTTTGTGAGTAAATAACACTTATTTACTTTCTCCACACTAGTCATGATTTTATAGACCTCAATCATGTCCCCCCTTAGTCTTCTCTTTTCCAAGCTAAAAAGTTCCAGTTTTATTAATCTCTTCTCATATGGAAGCTTTTCCATACCCCTGATAATATTAGTTGTCCTTTTCTGTATCTTTTCCAATTCCAATATATCTTTATTGAGATGGGGCAACCAGATCTGCACACAGTATTCAAGATGTGGGTGTATCATGGATTTATAAAGAGGCAATACTATATTTTCTGTCATATTATCTATCCCTTTCCTAATGATTCCCAACATTCTGTTAGCTTTTTTGACTGTTGCTGCACACTGAGTGGATGTTTTCAGAGAACTACCCACAATGACTCCAAGATCTCTTTCTTGAGTGGTAACAGCTAATTTAGACCCCATCATTTTAGATGTATAGTTGGGATTACGTTTTCCAATGTGCATTATTTTGCATTATCAACATTGAATTACATTATCAACATTGAATTTAATCTGCCATTTTGTTGCCCGGTCACCCAGTTGAATGGGACTTTTTCATCTGATTGTTTCTCTTCAGTTCTTACCTGTAGCTTATCAACTTCTATCTTCTCTTCTTTACTGGGACATAGAGAATCTCCATTAATAGATTAATTTGGTGAACTATGTAGAGAAATTTGTGCCTAATGTAGCTGCCCATGCCAGCAACCTGATAGTGTTTTTATGCAAAGATGCCTAATGGACATGAGATGCAAATCTTAATAAAGAGTTTGAGAAACTGAAGGAGTTAATTAAAGAGGCCCCAATCCTGAGGTACTAGGGCAGTAAGCAAACAATGAAGGTTCCTATGGACACCTCCAAGGAGGGTTTTGCCACAGTCCTCTGACAACATTATGGTCAAACTGGAGACAAATGGTTTAGCACTAATAAAAACTAAGTATCAGTATGCTTAAACAGAAGAGGATTCTTTGGCCTTAGTCCATGGGTGGTAGCTGAAACTGACCATACACTATTTATTGTCATTGCCAAAAGGGGCCTTGCAAACAGCCTCCAAAAATACAGAGATTATTTTTTTTCCACTTACAAATGCATGATTCATAAATGGAATCCAAATCTGGGATTTTTTCATTGCAGGCACACGCTCTCTGGAGCATTTGACAAAAGGGCAGCGGAGCAAATTCAGAGCTGGAGTTTGTACGTTTATTTCATTAAAAAAACTGGTTTCAGACAAAATGTGGACCCTGATTGCCAGTGCTACTGTACTGGGTGAGTCCCTGCAGAAAGAGAGTATGTTTATTAGTACAGGCTGGGTAGGACAGCAAGCTCCCAGACCCTACCACCATTTCAGGGTGTAGCTCTCAGTCTTAGATGCGATTTTGTTTAAAAAGACCAGGTGATCCCGAAGATGTTTCAGAAAAATATGTTAACGTTTTTAAAAGATACATGAAAGTGATTTGTGGATTGAAAAACCTAAGAGAATGGCCAGAGACATTTTATATTGGCCTCAAATGAACAGCAGTGTTGAGGAAGCTGTCCAGGTGTCATACATGCCAGAATACAGACTAAAACAAGAAAAGAGGAGCCCATGTTGGTGGCACAGGAAAAAAAATTAGCCCCCTGGAGCAAAGTAAACATAGATGTGTTTAGGTTGACTGGAAAAAATGATGTACTCGTTCTAGACTATTACTCTTGCTTTCCTAAAATAGTTTTACTAGACGATACTAGATAAATAGGTGATTATGCATGTCAAAACTATTTTTGGTTGACATAGTAATATCTGGCAATAAGCCACAGTTACATGGGCAGGAATTTAAGCAGTTTGCAGTGAAGTTTGGGTTTAGACATCTAACCACTAGTCCCCATTATCTTCAGCCAAGTTGTTGGTGGGAAAATGGTGTTAAAATAAATAAAATAATAAATGCTGTAAAAGGCTGCCAAATTCAACATGGTACTGTTAAATTACAGGCCAGTGCCAGTGAAACATGGTTTGTCACCTGCAGACATTCTATTTAACAGAAAACAGAATAAAATATCTGTAATGGCAAAAGCTGATGTCTGGGGATTTGCAGACATATAAAGCGACAGAAACGCCTAACAAAAAATCCTTATAATTTGAGGTCTTGAGAGCTGCTACTTTATGAAATTGACACAGTGCGCAACTATGATGGAAATCAAGAGGCACAAGCAGCAGTTGTGTCACATGAGGTTGCCTTATGGTCTTATATGTTTTTTTGTAGATTCATAGATTCCAAAGCCAGATGGCACCACTGTGATCATCTAGTCAGACCTCCTCTATAATACAGGCCAGAGAGCTACCCAAAAACAATTTGTAGAGCATATCTAGAGATTGTCACCTCAGACAGACATATGCTGAGGAGAAATAGGCAACACCTTCGCCAGCTTCCAGAAAGAAGGGATTATAAGGGGCATTGATTTTGCCTTTTTGCCTCAAAAGATCTCAGTTAGGCAATATCCACAACAGGTCACCAAACACCAATTGTAATTGGCAAAATACACAATGGTAGCTATTCCAAAATTTAAAAGTGAAGTCTGCTCCAGGCTGTAAGCTCTAGTAGATACTCACCTTAAAGATAGGAGTTTTGGATCTTCAAGAATCCCATTTTATACTCAGTCATTTTCTTTTTGCTGACTATTCTCAAGGCCATGTAGCCTGCACACAAGCATGGAATCAGTGTCAGATCAGGAAAGGTACCAAAGAAACAAAACTGGTTTCAAAGAGACAAAGTAAGATGGTACAAAATGAAGGCTGTTTTGCGTAAGAGCAAAGTACCACCTGCAACACATAACTTTGAACATACCTGTTTTCACTGTTGTAAATAGATCAATCAAATGTTTCCTGTTTCCACTCTACATAGTTTCTGGGAATTAGGCAGATGGGAAATGAAAGGCATTTGTTTTGTTTTGAGAGCATCTTATATCTATGTTCTTTTGCAATTCAGGAAACTTCAAGAGACAAAAAGTTAATCAGTAGGGTAGACACAGAAATTGCTTAGGAAAGCTTATACTTTAGCTGAAATCAATTACACAATATTAATAATAATAAAAAATAATGAAACAGCACAAAAGCCATAACTCCATAGTCTCAAATCTATAATCAGGGTGGATTACTATTACCACCTGTATGTCATGGGAGTAGACAAGAAGCTGATGGATTAGTTCAGGACAACCATAGGAGTGAGACAAGAATGGACAGCATCACCAGACTTGTTCAAGATTTGCTATTGGAGCAGTAATGGCTGTAGCATTGAAAGATTAAAAAAGAGAACTTGTTATATGGGAGGACGGTGAATAACCTTACATTTGCACATGATATTGACCTCAAAAGCCTTGACCAAGGAGGATTTACAGAGAATAATTAACAAGGTAGATTGTGAAAACAGAAAATTCAGATTGAAGATCAGCATAAAGAAGACAAAAATTATGCTGATTGGAAGGCAAGTCGAGATCAAACTTGGAATCAAAGAACTAGAGCAAGTGGAAATTTTTTTATTTCTTAGAGGACAAGTATCGAAAAATGGAAATTATGAAGATGACATAAACAGAAGAATCGGCCTAGCCACCATTGCAATTGGAAAACTCAGTAATTTCTGGAAGGCTACAGACATTTAGATAAAAATGAAAATCAGCACACAGGAGACAATTGTTGTGCTGTTCCTGCTGAGCGGGTCAGAATGTTGGCATATGAGGAAAGCCAACAAAAGATATTGACTGCAGAATGGACCCTGAAAAGATAGCATGCATGCATGACAATAAATACCAGAGTGCAAGGAACTAGATATAGAGGAAGATCAATGATGCACTGGATAGACACATTGAAGCACAACATAGAACAAAAAGGTTTAAAAGGAACGCAGGCATAATGTTGGAAGACTAGTGGAAAGTCTTCATTTGGTGCCTTTGTTGCTGCTAAGCTGATGGATGGGAAACAAAGAAGACTGGTACTGCAATAGCATTTAAAGTGAGTGCCATTGTACTAGGTGCTCAACTTATATTAACTACACCCATGTAAATAGAACCACATATACAAACTAGTAGATATTTGGTCCTGCAGGCATTAACCCACCAGCAAAGTAGGTTATCTTTGTCCTTCTCTTGGAAGTTACCACTCTGCCCTGTTTTCTGGTCCAGTCCTGTGGTTGTCCCAGTGCTGTCTGTAGTGTTCCCTGGGCATCACAGCAAAACATTCATGACAATCTAACAGTCCATGCACTAAATTCTCCTTATTAACCTTCCCCTGGGTAACAGTGAAAGCAAATCTACTACTTTATGCATCTGTCAAATTGTACTCCATTGTACATTGTAAGTGAATGGATTATTAGAATTTTGCAAGGCTGAACTAGTGTTCCACTGAAGATGGAGTAGCCAGCACAACTGATGGGAGTTCTGGGTGCTCACCTCTTAACGACACAGATGGGTTTAAAGGCTTTTGGGACAGATTACTACAACCTGGAGTGCATCTGCTTCAGCTGCTGACATTTGACACAAGTGGAGTCCCAAACCTACTGGAACACGGTCATTGACAACATTGAAGTAGCATAACAACCCAAGGTTGCTGAGAGGAAGATAAAAGAGTCTCACCTCACAGTAGCAACCCTTCACACTGCCAGGCCTCTATTACTCAGCAGGTTGCTAGCTAATTTTTGCAGCTTCTTTTCCTCTGAAGCAGAAATGGAGAGAAGCTGTCTAATTGTGGTAGAGACTGACTTTTATTTCCAAGTATACTTTAATTTTTCTTCAAAATACATCCTACCTCAGATGCTGTTATTTATTCAGAACAGAATGACTGTAGAAATCAACCTTAATAACATTCACAAATTCAATCATAGTAGTTGACAATACTTTATACAGTAATATTTCATCAAGCATCATGGGGTACCAACTTTGCTAAAATCACTCATTTGCTTATTAGGTGTCAAGTAACAATTTTGCAGAATTAAAAAATAAATAAATAAATAAAACAAAAGAAAAACCAAAACAAACCTTCCCCCCTCTTCGTCTGAATTAATATTTATGGAAATTGTATGAATTTGCAAAGCACCTCTCTGGTGTTTTTGGATCAACTAGTGCACTCTGCAAAAAACAAATGTGTGCTCATGCAATTACCCATAATGAGACCTTACGCCACAAAGGAGCATAGTGTTATCACTTGGGCATGACAGGACAAGAAATGAATAGCTAGTGCGTGTCAAGTACTGGATTGTTCTTGAGAGCTCTGAATGGCAACCTTCAAATACTGACTAAAAGATTACACCTACACACCCTGGAAACTCTACGTGGCCAAACTCCATGATGGATTAGGAAGAAGTGAAACTCAACATTTGTTCTGCCCTTTGAAAGAGCTGAAGGATGATTGTGACAGATATGCTGAATACAAGCTTATCTTGAGTCTATTATATTTATCATTATGAATATTCAAATATTTGAGCCACAGCATGAAAACTTCAATGACCATCCAGCTGGCATGAGCCTGTGGAATCATCATAACCATTTGGATCCATAAATGTTATATGTATTTGAGTGGTCTTGGCTAACTGAAGGGGGTTTCCTATAGAATCTGGAATGACCAGTGGGGTGATTAATGCAGATACCCAGCCTCTGAAGCCCTAACTCCTGAGGAAGGGGGCAATGACTGGTTTTACCTGTTTTCAGGAGGCTGGGAGACAAAAGCTTTGGGAGTATAAAGTCTGAGCTTAAAGAGACTCAAGGCCTTCTTTTTGTTTCAGCAAACAGCTGTGACGTTTTGTTCAAGGGAGGATCCAAGCCAGTTGAAGGATTGGAAAGACTGTAACCTATTAGTCCCCACAGGACTGATGGAGAGCTACTGGTAAAGCATTTGGATCCTATTTTATGTTTTCTCTACTTTTATCCTTAAACAAATGTCCTCTTCTAAAAGGGCTGTTTGGCTGACTTGTAATCGCTGGCACACCCTGTCATAGCCCTTGAAGAGAGAGCATAAAACAGGGGCGGGACATTAGAATTGCTTAGGGAGAATCACATTGAATGCAAAGATACTGCAGCCTAAACTTCTGGCCTGGAGGGAAAGAGACACGGTTCCCTGCCCAGAGAGAGGTGATGACTAGAGGCCAAAGACCTGAACCAGCATTTCTTGAACAGATCACAGGGGCTGAGGGAGGGGAGAGGGCTAAAGGTGCAGTTATCCTGAAACTAACAGTGGTATCTCAGCAGAATCAAACTGTCACTCTGTGTGAATGGTATGGAATGAAGCCTCATCCTATGATTAAAGCGGTGGATTAGAAATCTGTAGATCTGGATTAAATATGCCAATGGCAAACAACTCTGCCATAGGCATCCCATGTGACCTGGAGCAAATCACAATCTCTGGGCCTTATCTGTAAAGTCAGAATACTCTCTTTGTCTCTCTGTGCTGTCTGTTTAGATTGTAAGATTAGCAGGACAGGCAACATTTCTTATTGTGTTTATGCAGAGCACCTAGCGCAGAAGGCCAGACTGAGATCAGAGCCTCTTTTGCTGGTACATGGGACAGTGTTGCAGCACACATCACTCCTGCACCACAAGGACATGACCGAGTATGCACCAGGGGTAACATCTAGCAGAAAATTCATACGGCTGGGTTTCAGTTGCCAGGCAAACAGCTGGCACGCTTGCCAAGAGTAGCAAGAACTCCAAGGGGAAGGTTCTCTGTTTATTGACAGGAAGAATGCATATTCTAGTGATAGTGAGAAATAGACATCCGTAGGGGCAGCACTGGCTATAAGTCTGCATTAGTGCCAATGGATGCCTGGGCACCAACGATAGACCTCGCTATGCTTGAATCTCACCCCTTGTGGCTGGGGTCAGTGTTGGCAGGGTCTGCTGTTTTGCAGCCCTCTCTTGTTCTCCATCCCTGGGTGGTGTATAGAGCTTGCAGAACTTCTCCCTGGTGGCTTTGCTGTTTCTATTTCTATGGGGGACACTGAGGTCCTTTTTGAGGGCCTCTCTGCTCAGAATGGACCCTTTTGGTGTTGGATTTCACCATCTGAGCTGTCGGTGCCGGCTTTGGTGCTGGTACTTGTGTCGGTACCAGTGGTGGTGTCTGCACTGTCTTTCTCTATGGTAATCTTAGAACAAGCATATACAGCAACCACTTGGAGCGCAGGATTCCCTCCGGCAGAAGACATAGCTACTGTGCTGATCTTTCAGGAGGATTAGTCCATTGCAGTCAGGTTTCAAATCTACCATTTGATAATCTTTGTTTAGGGTGTGTTCTGTCTGGCGGTGTTGTACATGGTGGTCTGACCAACAATGTTCAGTCCAGACGGCTGGTGAGCAGTTTGTGACAGTCAGAACAGAAGATGGGAAGTGGTTATAAAGATTTGCGGAAGATTTTGAAGTTCAGCCTGAGCTAAGAACTAGCAGGTTGGACACTCCCCAGGTCATTTGCTACCATGGGTGGTAAGAGGAAATTGAGAGAGGGCCATGTCCCCCCTTTATGCCTTGGTGTGACCGCATGAGGCAGTACAGGATGTATGTGTGGACCTAGCAGACCCTGCTTATCAAAAAATCCCCAGTCTTGGGTGCATGAGAGCATATGCACCTACAATGGGTTCCAGATTGGCACACATTCAAGTAATTGTATTTGTTGCAGCTATTGAAAGGAAAATTCCACCTTCTATTTAAGTATGATTTGTTCTATACCCTGTGCTGCTAGTGCTCTGTCCTCACCTACTTCATCACTTGCACACTTTTCCTCTTATTAACAGATCCATTTTATAACAGAAATCTTATAAAACTTGTTTTACAACTTAGAGATAAACTGCATATTATACACAAACACACAATTACAAATTGGTGTGTGGAAGTCCCTAGAGCAGTATTGATAAGACCTGCTACCAGTCGCTTTCTTCAGTGTCATGATATTGATTCCGTATTGCAGTTGATGCTTTTCTTCTCCTTGTCTTCCGATTCTGTCTTTGCAATTGATAGTGTCAATTCAAGTCTTTCTTTTCATGTTTAGGGCCAAACTTCTGTTTCGCTTGCATTTGGAGATGTCATGTTTTAACTGGCCTATCCAGGCTCTACACAAGATTAAGATTGTCTCCTTCCTTCTATTTTCCTAATTTTAATATCTTAATTTTGAGTTTCACTTCGACCATTGTTGACAGGGTTTCTCTCTCGCTTAGTATTCAAAAAAGGTTCTCAATCTATCAGGTTTGGTGGCAGTGACTCTCTTCCAGCAAACTCCAAGAAATTCCATGAGATTTCTAAGTAGTAATCTTATTTCCTTCTCCCCTGTAAAACTCTGACTTCATTTTCCTAGTATCAGTATTTCCCATGCTTTTTTATATCAGTCAATAGATTTAGGGGAGTGATCAATTATTTATGCATTTATAAAATGCAGAGTTTTCAGAACAGTTCAATAAAAACACTAAAGGGGCTTTCTGACGGCTGACAACCTGTTATCACCCTTATGGAATCACCAGTGGTTTTCCAAAATGTCTTAATTTTGGGGCATGCCTACCATACATGAAGAACTCTTCCCATTTTATTACATTTTCTCCAGAATTTGCCCAGCCCTTTATCATAAATTTGTTTAAGGAGAGTTGGGAACAACTGATTAATCAAACAAAACTTAAAATTCTGTGCATTTATTGAGATGTGGGGACATTATTTTGTTTCATTCCTGTTTTGGTATCTACACCTACATCAGCTTTCCACGAATATACTTATTTTCTCTAAGTAATACTTGTATATTTTTCATATGTTCTTATTCACCATTACATTGACATTTGGGAACTGATAATCAGAGATTTTTCAGAAAATTGAGCTCATTTTCCTCGTGGCATTCAGGTTTTGTCTACATTACAGTTGACTCAAGTTACACAGACAATCAAAAAGAACTATAATTATATTGCATGTGCATGTTCACATACCACTCCTGTCGGCAGAGTTGGTGCTCTAGCATCGACAGCGAGAGCAGTGCACTGTGGGTAGCTATCCCACTGCTACTTGCCATCTTTTGCAGCTAGGAGGTTAGCAGGCAGAAAGTGAGACAAGTTAAGAAAATAAATGTCACATGAAAGCATAATGAAACTTCATCCAGAATTGCTTCAAAAGCATTGTTTTCTTGCTTAAGGCATATTTCCAATGCTGTTATACTCCAGTGACACAATTCTGCTAAACCGTGTAGAATTCTCTGTCCATATGTTTGCACTTTTAATTTTGCAATATGTATTTACAAAAAGACCAACAGCAACCTAACTACTTAAGACAAGTTTATATAGGAGAGCAATAATCAGCTCTGTAAAATTTATCATTACAATGGAAAAAACTCCACATTAGCCATGGCAAATCTTTCACAAAATATAGTGGTATATATTGCCACCTTGGCATACTGTACAGTAAACCCAACACAAAATCTATTGCACAATTCATTATTTAAACAGAATCTACACTGGTGGAATGATGAACTGCTCTAGCTTCTATCTGCTGTCAAAATATGAATGATTTTAATTCAGAGATTCAGTATTAAATTACAGTCATCTCAGCACCACTAAATCTGCTATTGTATGAGTATTAATTGCCAGTAAAAAGAAGCTAATAAAGTGGCCAGTGAAAGGTTTTGGATTTGCAGGGGACAGAGTGCTAATTCCATTTCAGAATGTTTTTTCTACCCTCTATGAAAATTCCTGTCTTTGTAATGGTATCAGTTGAAACAAAGAGGCAAAAATTTAATAAATATCTTCAGATTAGCAGATTATAGAATTAATATTTGTAATTATTAGCCATCCAGGCTGTGAGCAACTAAAACATTTTCGAATAACTTGCTCAACACACAGCACAACTGCTACTTACCACTAATAACCCTTGGCAATACCTACTGCACACTCCCAGATCAATTGCCAATATTGTTCCCATACAGTCCTTCAATCTTTTCTTAGTCCTTTACCCTAGTAATTATTTTTGATATTCTGTTTCTTTTTTCCTCCCCCACAGCTGAACACACTCTCTACTCTGCTGCTCAGATGCACTGTAACTTCAAAGGGCCAAGTAACGTAGAGGCTCACACTTAATCCACACACAGTTAGCATGAAGTAATTCAGAAGTCTACTCCAGTTGAAATTTCAGTTTTATTTGTCTAAGGTATTTTTATATAGTACACAAATAGATAATTAAATATGAAAAGTCTATACAAACAAAAATCTGAAAAGTACTGATACTGCATTTGATTTGACACTTAGGTTTCAATACTTCTTAAATTGAAGGGACAAAGTCAGGTTAAATTTGACCCCAAGTGAAGTAAAAGCAAGTTTTGCAAATCTAAGATCAATATAATAGGTCTCATTTAATTCCCATGACAAAAATGTATTAAGTGTTCCCCTATAGTGCCTGCAACCCCAACAGTGCAGCACTGTCCTAGTGCATGAAATTGTGAAAGGTAACTACAAATTCACTAGTCTGTTCTCATTGTCCATCTTGAGAAAAAGGCAAAAAATAAAATATCTAACTTACACAAAGTTTTAGTAAAAATTCTCAATTTGAATGATTTAATGCGTTAAACAGAAAAATATTTTTAAAACCATTCTTAGATCATGATAGTGTCCCCTTAAGTTTTCAGGCAGATCACAAATCAAATAAAATAAAAGCTTTGGAAAGGGCATTTGTTTTCACATTACATGATTTCCCCTCAAGCTAAAACATTTTAGTTAAATGTTTTAAATCAAGCAAAACACTACACAGTACAGTGAGTTGAACTGTTTCTGCAGATCTTATATTGTACAGAAGCTTTTCCCCACATACCATGGCTCCACACTGAATATAAATCCCTGATCCTGCAAACATAAGTCCCATTTAAATCAACATGAGTAAGTCATGTGTAAAGTAAGACATCCACTTATAAGTGTTTGCAGCAAGGAATCATGCTGCAATAGAATTAAATGAAACAGAGTTGCTCTTTGTCTTTAGTGTGTATGTGTTTGCATGGGGTGGGCGGGGATAGGAGGAGAAGAGGAGGGAGGAGGAAGAGGGGTGGAGGGGAGTTGTTTTTTTAAAAGGCCTACCACGAAATGCTTGCACAATTAAAACAATCACCAACACCACCTCCCTCCTATCCTCAAGTAATTTATCCTCGTCCTGTAATTAAAGAACACCCAGACATTAATTTTACACTGACAGTTTGAGTTCTTATCTACAGGAAATATTTAAGGTACTTGCTATTCAGACAATTCATCCTTAGCTAGTGATTCAGTTTAGATAAAAGTTCAGTTTATTGTCAATGAACAAGAATAACCCAATTCTGCACCTCCTTACTCAGGCAACTCCTCCCCCGTCGTTTCAATGAAGGTGTTATTTGAGTGAAGACTGCATGATTGAGGGCAAGTCATAATTTAGTAATTATGATGTGTAAAAAATGTATCTAGTTTTCTGCAAAAATTTACAAATCTATAAAGGCTGTTTATACTGCTGAATGTGGTAAACCTGTGAAAACAGAGCATTACAAGTTGCATTCTATTTTGTAATATAATTAAATATTCTGACCCTTGCAGTTTTGAATATTACTTATGCCATCTTTCTGAAAGGTTAGGCATTCAGTTCACTGTGCTAAAAAAGAATCTGGTAGACCATTCAGATTTATGGGCCTACAGTCTTGTCAGGGACAAAAAAAAGTGTGGTTCTATGCTGAAAAATGACTTCATAAAAATAGCATGATGGGGTTCCATATTTATAGTCTTACTGGTTAAGAAGTTTGCTCAGTTTGTTTGTGTTTTTCTCCCCTCCTCTCCCCCTGCTTATAAAGCTCCAGCCCTATAACCTCTTTCTGGGCTCCAAAAATGAAGCTGGATATCTTCCAGCTGAAGCTTTACCACCACTACAGGTTCTGCACATAACACTAGCTTACTAGTTACACTTGTCCATGCCAACACCTTTGAACGTCATTTAGGTTTTGTACAGGTGTAGCAAAGGTTGTAATCTAAAGAAAATGGGTTTTCGTAGGTGTAGTTCAAGACTGTATTTGGCTGGCAGAACCTCTCTTACTGGTGATGGTACTTAGATAAAAGAATCTAGCCTGCATGTCCGAATCTGGCATGGCAGTTAGATAAATATTCTTTTTACCTGCAGATGCAAGGAAGCAAGAAACCATGAATATGGAAGCCTGCAATGTTATTTTTACTTTTATTTTGACTGCACTTGAAGGCAAATTACTTTAGTGAGATTTTTGCCTGGGTAAGATTGCAGGTTTGGGCCCAAGTTCGAGAGTGGTCACTGGAAAAAAAAAATCATCGTTCACAGCTCTTGTTAAAATATACAGAAAATACCTACATTAAAAAAGAAATATCATTATGACAATGTAGTTAATAACCAATTTT
The DNA here is from genome assembly GCA_007922155.1 of Mesoclemmys tuberculata. Classification (NCBI taxonomy): domain Eukaryota; kingdom Metazoa; phylum Chordata; order Testudines; family Chelidae; genus Mesoclemmys; species Mesoclemmys tuberculata. Next base: position 69,965,348 of record ML675601.1, read on the forward strand.
GAGGATCATATTATAAGTTACAAACAGTTTTGAAAATATTACAAGGAAACATATAGTTTATTACGCAACACATACTAGTCTTCTTTCTGCTGTGTTTCAAATCGTTCTATTAAAGCCCTAAATACATTTCCTGGTATTTTCTGATGTCTGTCTATTAAAGACTGGATTGCAGCCTTTGCCTGTTAAGACAAAAAGAAATTGCAAGGAAATTAACTGTTCTTTTTATATTACATTAGTGGGAGCACAGCAATTCATAAAATACATTTTAATCCTACTACAAGACTCCAAAACCCAGGGTGCAATACCTACTTTTAAATTAAAACCTAGTGAAGTAAGTGTGTGTGTGTTTCCTTTTTCAAGGAAACTACTTGCGATTTATTCCTTTACAGACAGAGGCAGGTAGGTCAGGGATCATTGGCATCTGATAAGCAAATACACTAAGTATAAATGGCAAAGCAATAATGAAAAATACATGACAGCTCAACTAAGATTAAGTGTCTAAGCACGTAAAGTTTCCATAAAAATACAAAGAAATTGAACTAATGATGTCTCATAGCTATCATGATAGGAAAGTGTACCCATAATACTGAAGGTCTCAGGGGATACCTGAACCTTTTTGATTAATGGTCAAGTTATCATGGCAGATTGTTCAACAGGTTTTGAAGTCTGATTTTAGGATTGGAAGTAATACAGGCAGGCACTAAGCAAAAAGACTTCAAAGCCTGACGTACAACTCCTTTAAATTACACATAGCAAGCCTCCTTTTCCAAAGCTCACTAGCTCTGCAGTTCTATCAGACTCGTGCTTTAGGCAAACCATGGGGGAAATTTCTGAGCTTTAGTTAAATGGGGTCCACATACTACTATCATTTATTAGCTATGTCATCTTTAAATAAATTATATTCAAGGAGAGCAAACCAGCTCATGAGACCAACCAATTAGATACTGATACAGTCAAAACTTTCATGAGATAGTGAAAGCTCTCCTTTCAGAATGCTTATTTTATAAGTACATATTTAAATAACTTCTGATTATTGACCTATAATTGTTGTTGACTGCACCATTCATACCTATTAGTCCACCAAAGATTTCTGGGCCTCCTGTACCCTTGCACTCGCACGGGCTAGTCATAATTATGTGAACATAAAAAGTAATAGACTATAAAATAGAAAAAGATGACTAAACTAGTCATTTGTCTATGAACACACTAAATTTGAAGAGCTTGTGTATGTTGTGCAATTGTCAGGGAGACATTAAAGGAGAGCAAGAACTAGAATGTGTAGCTGTTGGGAGGTGGAGAGATCACTTTGCTTTGTTTTTTCTTCCTGATAATCTCCATAATTCTCAGTAGCAGATCTGGTGGGTTGAGTTTCCTAGTAGTTTTCTTTAACATAAGCCAAGAAATAGGGGAACCTACCATGGGACAAATGTCCATGACTTCTATGATGAACAGAACAGAGATATATATAACACTATATAGGGCACAGTGGAACTTATGAAAAGCTGTCCTTCTGATTCAAATAAACACCACACACTATTTCAAAGGGGCCTAGAACCTATTTCTGTGCCAGACTTTCTTATCTCCATTTTGTATATTATACCTATGAGCATAGGTACAAGAATCTAACAATGCAGAAATCTATCATGTATTCTGACAACACAAAACAGGGATATAACAAGTACAGATGTGTGTTAGTGGGCCTCATTGCGCTATGTAACACTTAACTAGCATACTCCAAGATAAAAATCACTAACTTGAAAACAAATACTTCAAGTATCTTTATAATAAGCTTCCAGGATTGCCACTCCATCTGTGTCACTCTGAAGCCTAGAGTTTCCGCTGAGTGTGAAGGAATGGGAACAGCTAGAAGCCTGGTGGATAGCACTTTTCATTTAGAATATCACCAGGTTCAGTCATCACTGGGATTTGTGGTCTGTTACTGTCCAGTTTTTAAGTTCTCAGCCATTCTAACTTTACAAATTACACCCATGTGACAGCCAACAAGTCTAGGCCACTGTGATCACCACCCTTATTCTACAGCTAATTTGCGTACAATAATTTCATAGGCTATCTGAGGGAGACTGCATAGATGGTGGTTCTATTGGCCAATTACCACAGTTCACCAGATTCAATCATCACTGCATTCACAATCTCTTACCATCCAATTTATGGAGTTCTCATCCTTTTTTTTTTTTAATTTTCTTAAATACACTCGTGACTTTATGACAGTAGGGACTTTCAGCTATTAGTATTTTAAATCCTGATTGTTTCAATATTGCAAACAGGAAAAAAAAACCCAAGCCTTACCTTTTCAGACAGTTCTGCAGCATTTATATTTGGATCATATGGAATAGGATCTCCAATATATGTCCGAAATTTGACTGGAAAACCACCATATATAGGAACGAGAGGCAATCGAAGACGTTCATACAGCAACCTAAATACCCCTGTTTTTTCATTTAAAAACATTAATTTACGTTTTGGGAGACAGTAAATATATTAACTTTTAAAGTAACCCAGGCCACTGCTCTCAGGTTCTCAAATGAACAAAGGTATTTGAAGTGTATTCTACCCTCGACCTTCACTTTGTAAAAATGGAAGAGTCACTGCCAAAGCAAGAATAACCTTCAACCTCTGCTATGATGCCTGGAAGGGACCTTTTTAGGATTCTCTCCTGACAACAGCAGATGATGTGCAGCAGGAAGTAATCCAACGCGTGCCACTGTAAGAGCAAGGAGAGCTGCTCAAGATAGATGGGAGCTCAGATTAGTAGACAGCCCCCTCAAAATCTTGTGGAAAGGGGATGACTGGAGAGAAGAAAGGGCAGACAGGACAGAAACCCCTCTCCTGAAATATCTAACAGGAGAAAAGGAAACAGGCACCCCTAGGAAACCCTCCTCAACCCATACTAGTGGGGGGGGAAGGGAGGGGGCATAAGTATCTATTTTTCAAATCTCCAAAACAAACCCCTACCAAATTAGAATGCTAACTGGGCATGGGCGCACACGCATGCGCATTCCAACCCCCACCCTGGGGGAAAAGATGAGGAGAGAATGAACCACACATGACAGATATTAGTCATATTGCTTAACATGTTACTGAAAGATGCTCAGATATTAGGGTAATAATAACTGATAGAAGAATAGACTAGACTACAGAGTAAAACTAGCTACTTGAATTTCAGGAATTTGGGCTGTGGGGAGAAGAGAAAGGAATCATTTAGTCTGAAGAGGTCTAGGTGGACAAGGGAGCTGCACACACAAAAAACTATTGCTCTTGTCCCCAACATGTGGAAGATCCAAGAGCCATCCTGCATTAGAGTGTAGATGCCATATTTTATTTTTAGGAAGAAAAATCAGATGTGTCAGTCAACAGAAAGTGGCCTCCATCATGTGTTTATTTTTTAAAAATCACCTATCCCAAGATCACCAGAGTGGAGTCCTCTCAAAAGCTCTGACAGTACTAAACTTGTGACCTTAGACTAGAACTTGGTCTAACAGAGTGTTAAGGAATAAGAAAATCATCAGTGACTGGGTTATTAAGTTTTCTGTACAGAGCATAAGAACTAAGAAAGTCCAAATGTAATAAAAAACTAACTGGTAGTTATAAAAGCAGAAAATATACAAATAAGTTAACTAAATTTCTCTAACAAATATACTAATCCTGCTGCAAATAGCAGGAAAGATATTAGATTAATACTATTTCTATGCTGGGAAGAACTGGGGTTAACTCCCAAGACACTACAGATTGTAGCACTTCCAGGGTTGGAGCTTTTGGCAAAAGCCAGGTTTGATCCTGTATCTTTAAAATTACAGAGGGTAGCACCATGGCTAAACTAAAACCTTTCTAGTGAAAAGGAGCTTCCTAGGTTTCATTCTCAGTGATGCTTTCCTGAGCTGATTCTCTCCTACGCTGGTAGCCTGGCTGAGTGGTCTAAGGCACTGGACAGAAGCTCCAGTCTCTTTGGGGGTGTGGGTTTAAATCCCACCTTTATCATGTGTTCTCTAGTTAGACTATGATCATAATGGTCCCTTCTGGCCTTGGAATCTATGAGTAATGCATCAGTTAATGGTTGTATGTCTATTTTGTAATGCATGGAGAACATGTGGCTACCTTGCACTTCTCCATTTCATGCCTGGGCTCTCAGTGCCCAGAATTCTGCTTCCAGTCATATTCAGGAACAACAACAGGAGGCAAGATTGCTTTTTGCCGGTAGTATTATGAAACAGGAGAAAGAGCTGCTGTGATTGAGGCAGAATGTGCTACAGACAGATGTAGCTGTTTTAGTAGTCCTTTTCCTACACAGGCAGGTGGGGGGGCCTGGAGAAGAGGTGTGTCTAATACAACCTACACTAGTGGCTCAGCAGAGACCTGGTCATCTAACTGAATGGCTCAACCTTTCCAAACTACTGTACCCCATTCAAGAGTCTGATTTGTCTTGCGTAACCCACGTTCCACCTCACTTAAAAACTACTTGCTTACAAAATCAGACATAAAAATACAAAAGTGTCACAACCCATTATTACTGAAAAATTGCTTACTTTCTCATTTTTACAATATAATTATAAAATAAATCGACTGGAATATAAATATTGTACTTACATTTCAGTGTATAGTATATACAACAGTATAAACAAGTCACTGTCTGCATGAAATTTTACTTTGTACTGACTTTGCCAGTGCTTTTTATGTATCCTGTTGTAAAAACTAGGCAAATATTGAGATGAGTTGATGTCTGCCAGGGAGACCTCTGTATACTCACTGGGGTAATTGTACCTCTGGTAGAGAACCACTGATCTAACTGTCCTAGGTGCAGTCTGTTTAGACTTCTTATGTGTGTTTTGGAACAACTGAAGGGGGAAGGGTAAATGGAAAGAGAGGCAGAGAGCATATACAACGAGAGTCCTGTAGCAGTTTAAACACTAACAAATTTCTGCAGGCATAAGCTTTCATGGGCTGCAACCCATTTCCTTAGATGCAAGAAATAGAAATCAGATACAATGCTAATGCCAATATTAAGATTTGACAATACTCTTCCATCTCAGTTTATACTATGAAAGAATACTGGCATCCCCAGAAACAAGATTGTATAACAAATGTAAACAGATTTTAAGAGAGAGCATTATACTGAGGTAAGGACATTGAACACATGTAGAAAATTAAAAATAACAGGAAAGATATCTTACTTATTCCTCCTAACGTCCTAATTCCTTCCCGAACATTTTGTGTGAACATAGGAATGATGGGCTATGAGAAAAAGGAAAGGTAAGAATATAATGAAAATATGTGGAAGGCTGTTTTACATAGCATTTATTTGAAAACAAATGTGTAACTTATCTGAGAAATAAATTTGGCAGACAGTTGATTTTTCAGGGAGCAACACAGAGTTCTACAAGCTATTTTACCATAGCACTGAAAGGTCCAAATTGGAAGATATCACCTGCTAATAAAGATTTAGTACAGTTAGTATATTTCAGTTAGTCAATCTTTATAAAGGCGTGCATTGCTTTAGAACCCCAGCAGCACTTAGAATGTGATCCTGCACATGTATGATTTTACTCAGCTGAGTAGCCCTATGGATTTACATAAGCTGTTACACATGTGCAAGTGTTTGCAGGACTGGGACTTTGGTGTGTTTGATTAATACAGGTATAGTCAACATTATTGTCTCTGACCTATACGAAATTGGACAGAACATCATGTCTAGTAGTAATATAAAGAATCATTTGCTAGGGCAAAATATGGGGAGTTATTTTTTTTTGCTATCCATACGTTGTTAACGATGAGGTAGAAAATGACTTAAGGCTGTCAAATTTACAAAAGCTTTTGGAAGCACTGTTATGGGTTATTTAATCTCAAATTATGATTTAGTTTATCATACATCTAACTTAATAAATACTCAAACAATTCAAATATTTATATGTTCCCTCCCCTACATCAAAGTATCAATTTTTGTGGATTCTTTCTCAGTGACTTGAAATCTTTATTTTTGCCTCCCCCCTTTCTTTTAAAAAGATGACAAATGACACATTTGCCTAGATGTAATAAATAGAAGGCTGCAAAATCTTCCAGTTAACCATTGCAAATACAACAAAATGAAACGTCTGTATAAAACGGTGCAATTACTCTCAGATCAGAAAAGAACAGAGAATAAAAAGAGAAGCCCATAACTAAGCAGATGGTAATAAATACTGCTAAATATTAAAATTATTCTGGATATTTATATAAATAATGTTAGTCTGCATGTCTTAAGAGAGAATTTTTAAGCACATACTGAACATTGCAAAATACATAGGAAAATTCAGACACACGCAGCATTGAAATAAGGAAACCCCAAGAAGGTAACAGTCTTACTGAGGTTAATATTTCCTATCCATACAGCTTCCTTTAAATGAAAGACTTCAGTTATTGCCACGTTTTGGAAGTGTGTTCTTTCAATATACAGAATAGAAAATATTAACTTTGTGTGCATGCACCCAGACACACACACAGAGTTAGCTAGCATTTGTGGCCACATATGACTATCATCCCTCTCATCACTACAATAGCCTTTTAGTTACATGTGAGAAATATGTTCATGTAAGACAAAATATTGTCATCTCATATTCCCTAAGAATTTAGATAAGCAGTAACATCTTGTAGAAAAGTTTAGTAGTGTATACAAGATGGAACCCATGGAAGTCATTTTCAGCAAGTCACACTAATGATCTTGAGCCACTGGGGCACTGAGATTTTGGTTACTGGATTCTGAAACTTACTGATTAAACCAATGCTAGGAAAATATATCACCCATAGCTTTTTAGCATTTTAAGAATAGATACACCAAGACTACAGTACAGTGGTATTAAAAGTTTGTGACATGAGCTTGTGGAAAATATAAGTTAGCTGAATTTTAATATATAACTAAAAATAAATTTTAAAAAATACAAGTATTTCTTTGAGAAACAGCTTGAAGCATTAAAATCATGAACTACAATTAGTGTTATAACTACAAATGAAGAAAATAGCCTATATAAATGTAGAACACAGGTCCTCAAACTTTGCTATAGTATGGATCACATTCTAATAGTGTATCTCATGGTTCCACACCCTTCCACTGCTACACAGACCACCTTTCATTTATGTTAGCACAGCACTGCTTTGGAAAATGCAGCAGTTGTTTATATGGAAGAGTAACAATAAGAAAGTATTTTAACCTGTTTTTCAATGTATTCAGCTGTGGAGACTAGATTACCTAGGATACATGTGACCAGCCATCTCTCTGCAAACCACTAGTGACCGCAATTTGAGAACATATGATGACCAAATTACTGAAATAATACTTTAGAGAAAAGAGAACTTCTAAGAAGTTGATATAACTGGATCATTATAATGGATAAATAAAAGATACTAGACACATATCTAAAAATATTAGATTTGATACAGGTGATCAAATTATGTTATAGACTATCATAATATATACACAAGAGGGTAGAATTAAGATTTTTTATATATAATGAGGTTGAATGTATATTGTGTTACTTGAATATTTAAATTCATAACCTTAAAATAGTTTCTTAATTTTAAAAAAATTAGAAGAATGGTCTCCAAAAACAGGCTGATCTAAGTAATTTAAAAGAGCGGTATGTAAAACGGCTGATGAGCTGGAGTAGGGAGGAAGTATTCAGTTTATGCAACTCTCCCTACCATATGCAATTTGCTAATCCCTTTCCTTGTTCTCTTAGGGTTTGTCTACACAGGATGTTAGTGCAGAGTAAGCAAGGGTGTGAATTTAAAGCTCACAACCTATTTTGCACTAACTGCCCACGTGGACAGAACTGTACAGTAAAAGCGTCTGTGTGGTTTAGCTTGGTACACTTAACGGGGAATTAATAAAGAGTAGCTAGTGTACTATAAATTTACACCCTAGCTTATTCCACACCAACTTACACACACAGGCAAGACCTAAATCTCCATATCCAACCATTGCTGAAACCACACTGCCCAAGGAAAAGAGGTATGGCTATTGTACAATCTTAGCTAAGGAACCAGACTATCTCTGGTTGGATTTAGAAATAAAGAACACAAGGAACAACAGGAGGACTTTACTCAGCAATTCTATTTCAAGAAAGGAATCGTTCTCTCAGTTCTGCCAGGGAAATTCTATTGGATTATTTAAGATTCTCTCTCATCTGGAATTCAATCCACTGACAGAACAAACCTTTCTGCTTTACCACGTTGACAGAGAGAAACAGAAATACCAGGTCAGACTAGTGGTTCATCTGGAGAAGCTTCAGTGACTGATTCCTGAAAGACCATTAACTCTTCCTTGCCTGGTCCAGTGTGTGTTTGTCCACACCAGAATTCTGGCCAAGTGTAGAATGAAAAGGGCTCTGCCAAGTAAGAGTTATGATTCAGATACATGGTACACCTATGTGTCTAGTATGCGGTTGGTCCCATACATAATTATATATTACACCCCCCCCACACACACACACACGCCCCCCCGACGCAATGAAGGTCTACATTGAAGGGCTGCAAATATCTGTCCATTTCTAAATTTTAGTTCTTGGGTCAACTATTGTTGTAATCATTCTTATACTTTGCATAATATTTGTGTTGATTAATAATTTATGTTTGTACAGGAAACTGTTTCAAGTATATATAATAGCATAGAAAAGTGAGTGATTATATCAGATATATTTTACACTTTTTAATAAGATCATCTCACTCTATATAGCCATCACAAAGACAAATCTGGGAAGAAAGGGACACTTCCTGAGTTTGATTTGGTCTCTGTCACCCCTTATATGTTGTTTCTCCTGCACAGACTCTAATATCACTCTGGGAATTGTGCTTTGAAACCCTCTAATCAAAAGCCAAGCAAGGAGAAGAGAGAAAATCATACAATTTAGTTACAAAAGTTAGGGAGAGAATATTTATGATACATCTGTAACCAATAAACATTTGCTTCACTGTGCTTAGAAAAATAACGTTAATACAAAGGGAGAGACCTAAAAATCTAACCGTCTTTGTTTCTGTTCTGTGATCCTTCACACACACTCACCACTTTTGCATCAATGGCCACCTGAGCAAAGCCTGTACGATTACCCCATATAAGAACATAGGTTTCATCACTAAAGAGTGCTTCTCGAACTCCACCAGGCGAGATAGCCACCAAGTGGCCATTCTTCAGAGCTTTAACACATTCTTCCTTTGGTCCATGCATAACACCAAACACATCAAGTAAAAGTTTAAAACCTGAAAGATATATGTAAAATATAAGTTATTAACAAAGAACATTTAAGATGCGTTACATAGCTATTGATGTCACAGTCACCAACCAAAATATATTGGCAAGATTTTCAAAACTGACTATGGATTTTGGGTACCCAACTTGAGATGCCTCTAGGGGCCTGGTTTTCTGAAGATGTTGAGTACTCATTTTCTGAAAGTCAGGTCCCTTTAGAAGTCCCGTGTCCGTTCTGTCCGTCCCCCGTCCCCCCTCCCATCACTACTAGATTTAAAAAAAAAAAAAAAAAACTTGGCCAAATTCTAAATTTTAAAGGATAGTTTAACAGCTATGTATATCACACAAGTTAGGTTCTACCTCATAATCAGTAGTAACAACTTCAATCAAAGAAATCAAACCACAGAAACACAGTGATAGCTTTGAGCAGGTTCAGCTATGATAAACAGATTCATTAACAGCAGCGTGACCTCCTTATCAATTCACATTTTCCAAATGTGGCTTGATTGTGACCAAATCCACCACTGTGATGGACAGGAATAGTTTAGAGTTCTTTCCTTCAGTGGTCAAAGAGCAAGTTGAGATGAAGGAAAAAAACAAAACCAGAGAACCCTCAGCATTCTCTGAGTTCCAAGCCTCTGCAGGAATGGGCTATACAGTTTATAGTAACAGTAACTAAACATACTGACTAAATTTTTACCATGCAAGAAAAATATGGTGAGGCTAATTGTGTGTGTTCACATTAGATTCAATTTGGTACCTGGCATATTTTAAGTCTTGTATTACATTATACTCAAGTTAAAATTATGCACTCTGTAGGTGAGTAAAGAGGTAAAAAGCTGGACAAATGGTGTCAGTTACAGGGAACAGAGTCATGGCATGGGCAAACCTTGTTCCTACTAATTGGTACGAATTCTAGTTAAAGTCTGTTATTTCTCATCTTTTCCTCCCTTCCTGGCCTTCTGCACAGAGGATAAGGCTCACACAATAACTATTATCTCCACCCTCCCATGCAAGGCCTTTCATGGGAAGAAAGCATTATCTTCCTCTCTCCCCACCCCCCCAGCATACCTTTACTTCAAAGAATGTTAGTGTAAAATTAATAGGTTTTAAGGTGATGTGCCTGCACTCTGTATGGTAATTCTGTAAACAACAAACAGAGGCAGGTATAATTGTATTCATTATGTAGCTGTTAATATTCATTTTTATAGGTGTCCACGTAACCAAATAAGGGTCTATGGGGAGTTGCTGGAAATGTATACATTTACATACTGTTATGGATAAAAGAATTGTAAAGTGACCCCATTGTTGCTCACTCGCCATTTCAAGGTGGAACGAGCAGGCAATAAAGGATTCCATCTCCCCAATCCGTCCCAGGGACAATCTGTTTGTTTATTTCTAACACAATCCTTTCCTGTCTTGCATCATCCTTGAATAAAGAACCAGCTCCTGTTCCATACTACATTGTGCTACATCCCTGAATTTCAATTGTTTAAGTCACACACTGGTCTAACTAGAAAGGCACATAACACTAGATAAGTCAAACATTTCACCACTGCCACACCACCCTGGCAATGCAACCATAACTCTATCCTTCTGGAGCTGATAATAGCCACTGGTAAACATTTAGTAATGTGAATGCAATGGTTAACAAGCTACCAAAGTGGTGTATTCTCCATCTCTTGCAGTCTTCAAATCAAGACTGGCTGGCTTTCTGGTAGACACTTTATTAGCTTCAATACAGGAGTAACTGGATGAAGTTTTATTGCCTGTGTTGCAGTGGAGGACAGACCAGATAATCTGACCCTAAAACCTGTCAATCTATGATAAACAGAAACAACGAAGGACTCATGGAATACACCATTTTTTGTGCTGCATTCCACAAATTGATTTACAGCATTTATCTGCATGAACTCCAGTTACATTCACTGTGTTAGGTATACCTGTATTGAATGGCAGAGGGATTAGCTGGAGCAGTTTGGCACAGCTGCCAATGTGATATGAAAAGTGGTGCATGCATACCTTAAGGATCCAAGTATGCATCATTTCAGCACAGAATTTTCTTGGTGCGCACGAGTATTTTTGCTGTGTGGATTGTCCGGTGATCTATGTGACAGCAGCCTTGGAGGCTTAGTGAGGGGCAAGACAATGTCTGAAAGAATTCTCAATGTAAGGAATCCTCAGGGTGGTTAAATTTAGCAAGTCTAGGATGGTCTGTGTGAAACCAACTCATTGTTTAAGTGCAGATATAGTTCCTGCTTGCTATGCCAGACCTAAACCCTTTTTTGTCTTAGCAAAAAACGACCTGTTGGACTTTGTTAAACAATGCTCATGTACTCTGTTCCCAAGACATTCTCCGTAAATGACAAAGTGCTAGTACATGTGTCATTGGCATATCGGGGCAGAGAGCAGAGTTAAGGGTGTGTTGTGAAGGGAGGGGGGAGGAGGAGAGGTGAGGTGCGTGTACCTTAACTTTGTATTTCCTGGTTTTCAGAACTTTAAGTTCAGCCACTCTCCATTTTCTGAAAGGGCACAAGGCACCATCAGGCAATCTTAACAAAGAAGGCTGGAGCTAAACATTCTGACAGACCAATGGAATAACTTAGACTTTAGTTTAATAATGACTATCAACTACAAAAGTTAGTTTAATTTAATTATTCATTTTTCAAATTGATAAGAACCTTTCAGTACTTTTATTTAGGGGTCAGACAGGGGAGATGAAGTGCTATTCTTTCATTCTCTGCTCACAGAATAAGTTTCACCCATGTGAGTTACCAAAAGGAAATGCCATTCAGAGATCATGCACATGTTCAAAACCTGATCATGTGTGTTCTCTGGATTCCTTGAGCTAAGCTCCTCTCACTGGGGCTTGAATATTTCCATGAGCTCTACTAGGCACCTTGGGCTTGGTTCCTATTCACAGGGAGGGGAAGGAGGAAGAAGTGTGGGCGTACAGAGAGAGAAAGGGAGGGAGTGTTGGAATTCACCCAAACACTACCAAAATGAGATATCACCGACAGGGAACTATGTAGATCTGTGATCCTCTCCATTCTTACATGAGAATGAAATAAATAACAATGACTACATTTAAAATTATCAGCACTGAGAATCTGAGTTAACCTTCCCACAGAGATGAATGAGGCCCTCTCAGAGCTATTAATCCAGGCTCTTTGAAGATTTACATACATCTCTCTTCACTGATTACACTCAATTCACATTTTTTAGAGTTCCACCCAACCATAACAACAAGCAACTTGCTGCCTCTTTTTTTTTTTTTTTTTAAAGAAAAGCTGAGGACATATCTACTCTAGGAGTGTTTACTGGTAAGGGAATGCCAGTACACTAAACTGACAATGCTCCTGTGGACACAGCTATAGCAGCAAAGCTGTGATTTATACAGGTACAGTAATTCCACCAGTAAGAGTAGGGGATGGTTTAAGATATAGAAATAAGAGTGCAAAGCACTGGCATAGATATGCCAGCAAGACACTCCTAGTACAAATCTGACCTAAGCAAGCTGAGTTATGAGTGCAAATGAAACTTTTTTCCAGTCATCTGATTTTATTTTTTAAATCCATTGTTTTAAAGAACAAAACAAAGGAACAATAGGAGAGCTGGGATTAAGAATTTTATTTTAAATTAAAGTTTGGGAGAAGAGCATAGAAGTTAAAAGACATCTTCCAGAAGCTAAAAAAAATATTCTATTTCTAACTGATATGACTTAAAATGCACAATCAGCTGCATTTTCAGAGCACATTCTGCAGTGTTGCTTTAATCAGAATTGAGGTTAGCAAGGACAAAATTATGCCTGGCCGTGTGGAAAATTCTTCTGATCTTTTTTTTTTTTTTTAAAGAACTTTTTCCTTCTGTCCCAAGTTTCATCCTAATTCTGAAGTTTAAAATTGGGCAATGGGTTTTTCTGGGTTTATGAAAAAAAGACTGATTCTCTCCTCCCATCCCCATACAATAATCTCAACACAGTCTAATTTTGAAAGTTCAAACTTTTTACAGATTTAGCCTTTAATAAGGAACACTGCACTCTGAATTCATAAAAATTAATCTTTCAAAATGCAGTTTGGAACAATGAAAAAGTTATTTAAGTCCACAAATGTGCACTTATATTCTCAGCAGGAAATGAATGAGACTATGCTAATTTATACTAGATGAGGATCTGGCCCATTGTTTATGTATAAATGCAGCACACATACAAAAACCAAATTGCTCACATCTTCCCACAACTGTTAGGAAGCACATATCAACCAAGGCAGACAGGCAACTGAGTGAAGTCCCAGACATATAAAAAAAGAAAGAAAGCAATTGTATTTTTTAAAAGTCTATTAAAATTGTATGAAAAAATAATGTTTAAGAAAATGAATGTACACATAAAATGAGAGGAAATGGATAAATTCAGGGAGGATAGGTCCATCAATAACTATTAAAATGTCTTTGTAGCAATAAGGCAGCAGGGGAGGACGAAATTCGCCTGGAGATGTTGAAATCACTGGACAAAGTTGAGATGTCATGGTTAATGTGCCTCTTCAATGCTGCATGGAAGACAGGTGCAGTATCTTGGGTTTGGCAAACCAGGGTGGTGGCCCCGATCTTTAAGAAAGGAGACCAGAGGATGTGTTCCAACTACAGGGGAAATCACACTTCTCAGCCTCCCCGGCAAAGCCTATGCCAGGGTGTTGAGGAAGAGACAATGCCCATTATCTGAACTTTAGCTTCAGGAGGAACAACGCAGTTTCAATCCCAGATATAGAACAACAGACCAGTTCTTTGCTCTCTCATAGATATTCAAGGGGCCATGAGAGTTTACTAACCCATTCTACCTTTGTTTTATAGACCTGGAGAAGGCTTATGACTGCGTTCCCCAAGATGTCCTGTGGGAAGTGCTGTAGGAGTATGAGGTGTCAATGCCACTGCTGCAGGTTATCCAGTCCCTTTATCCCTGGAGTGAGAGTTGTGTCTGCATTCTTGGTATTAAGTTGAGTTCATTCAAGATGGGCATCGAACTCTGTCAAGGGTGCATCCTGCCCCACTTCTGCTCATGATCTTCATGGACAGGATATCAAAGCACAGCCAAGTTGGGGAGCGTGTTGGCACAGCGACCTGGAGGTGGCTTCTCTGCTGTTTGCTGATGATGATGTCCTTGCTCCTTCAGCCTGTGATCTCTGACGTGCACTCAAACGCTTCACTGGAGAGTGTGTAGCAGCTAGGATAAGAATCAGCATCTCCAAAGAGGTCATGGTTCTTTCCCTGAAGAAAATGGGGTGTTCTCTCCAGATGAAGGGGGAGCAGCTACCCTTAATGGAAAAATTTAAGTATCTAGGGGTCTTATTCATGAGTGATGGTAAGAGGCAGTGAGACTGGCCATCAGATTAGTGCAGTGACAGCGGTGATACGGGTGCTATACCTATCCGTGGTGGCGGAGCAGGAGCTAAGTTTTCGGACAAAGCTCTTGGTTTACAGATCAATCTATGTCCCCATCCTCACCTATGATCATGAACTTTGGGTTATGACCAAAGGGATGAAATTGTGGGTACAAGCAGCGGAAATGAGGTTTCTCCACAGGGTAGATATGGTGAGGTCTCAGCTATTTGGGAGAGCCTTGGAGTAGAACTGCTACTCCTCCAGATCAAGCGGAGTCAGCTGAGATGGTTTGGACACCTGATAAGGATGCCCCCTGGTGGGCTTCCTTTGGAACTATAGCAGGCATGTCCCACCAGGAGAAGGCCCCTAAGGACGACTCAGGACACACTGGAGGGATTATATCTCCCAGCTAGCCTGGGAACACCTGTGAATCCCCCAAGAGGAACTGGAACATGTTGCAGAAGAAAAAAAGGGAGGTCTGGTCCTCCCTACTCCCCATGCTGCCTCTGCAATCCTCACCAGGAAAAGCAGCATAAATGAAAATAATATGCTTACCTAAATCAATAGAGCCCTACCTCAACCACCTCTAATTACCTCTGCCAAAGAGGCACTATTTTTCTTGGTTTCTTGGGTTGAGGCCCAGTTACACCATGCATTCTGTTCAGGGAGAGGAAAGTAAAGGCATATTTATTGCCTCTACCAATTTAAGATCTCCCCAGTTACTGACTGTCACTTTCTCCACACCCTCCAGTCAGTTACCCACATCACTATTGGCATTATTAAATGGGATATGGCATGGAAGCTCCTGCTGTTGATTAATCAACACAGCTACTTAGTGTTATTTCCTCTGGTTTGCTTTCAGAATCAATGGGACATATAAGGCAGAAATGGTCACCAACCAATCCTATCCAATCCACACGACAGTATTTATAAACTGGAGCAATGCTGGCCTTGGGCTGCTATAGGCCAAAGAGTCCTATCCAAAATAGGACACTTGGCAGATAAGGTCTAAAGACTTGTGATAATTAATGTGTGTCAGTAATATTAAGGTATGATATCACTACATAAAAGTGTTTCTAAAATTAATTTCTCCAAACTCATTATTTACAATGAAAGGACATTACCTGGTAATTTAAAGACGAAGTGATCAGCTACTGTGTAGCAGATTCTGTTCTTCAGCATAAGGAGTTTAGCCATAAAGTAGAAATAGTCTATAGGAGTTGCTCCATGGTAAAAAATAAGCAGCCCAGGTCCATCTGGTATTTTTTCCAGACCATGAACCTCATAACCTGTTAGAAGTACAAGGCACAATGGTGTCAATGTTTTACTGACATTGCAATTTAAAAACATCCTTCAGAAAAGTCAGCAAGTTATATAGAGCAAGATGAACACAAGAGCTACTTCAAGGCAGTTCAATATTTGGCAACTTCAAAGAAGTCAAAAGCTGACTTCATAGCAATTAATTATTTACTCTGAAAGAGCGAGATAGGAATTTCATTAAACACAAAGCTTACCATAATACAAAAAACATCCTTACTATTTTGAACTATTGTATCATTTTAACTTGTTTTCCCCAAAGATGTCTACAATATTGCTGAAGTTTTACAAATTATTCATATCAGTTATGTAACTGTATTATTTAAAAGTAGTTAAAACAAAGAACAGATGGAGAGGGACAGAGCAATTGGTAGATAGATTACAGTTTGAAACAGTGACAAATCAGTGATCATGAACAATTATCTTATGTTAATGGAGACAGAAAGAGTTTTGACTGGACAACGTCCCCTTCAGATTTTTCATTTGCAAGTATTTTATATAAAACCAAACAAACAATCTCTTCTTAGGAAAAATCTCTCTGCATAACTAAAGAGATAGTGGTAGCAGAGGAAAGTAATAAAAACTATTTTCGGATTTGTGCAGAAGTTTGAAACATGTTTATTTAAATGCTTTACTGAAATATGTTACAGCACACAAATCTCTCTGGCCTTTCTTTTATTGCATAGCCATTTCTAATAGTATCTTTCTGTCCATCCATGTTAAATGCATAAAGT
Source organism: Mesoclemmys tuberculata (assembly GCA_007922155.1). NCBI lineage: Eukaryota > Metazoa > Chordata > Testudines > Chelidae > Mesoclemmys > Mesoclemmys tuberculata. The sequence continues at coordinate 69,982,001 of ML675601.1, forward strand.
GTTCAGCTGCAGTTTTGTTACAAGCTTTCCTTTTGGTGGTGGTGGTGGTGGTGTTTTGTTTTTCCATGCCTCCTACTCTCGCTTCATTTGTTGATTAGTTTTCCTTTCAAAATGTGAGGAACAGTAACATAACACAGTATTCTTATCAGCAAGTTAAAGTATGAGTTGGATGACTGGACGATAAAATGGATAGAGAACTGGCTAGATCACAGGGCCTCAATGGGTAGTGATCAACGGCTCCATGTCTAGCTGGCAGCCGGTCACAAGCACAGTGCCCCAGGGGTCGGTCCTGGGGCTGGTTTTGTTCAACATCTTCATTAATGATCTGGAGGATGGGATAGATTGCATCCTCAGCAACTTTGCAGATGACACTAAGCTAGGGGAGTGGTAGATACCCTGGAAGGTAGGGGTAGGATACAGAAGGACCTAAACAAATTGAAGGATTGGGACAAAAGAAATCTGATGAGGTTCAGCAAGGACAAGTGCAGAGTCCTGCACTTAGGATGGAAGAATCCCATACACAGCTACAGACTGGGGACCGACAAGCTAGGCAGCAGTTCTGCAGAAAAGGACCTGGGGGTTACAGGGAATAAGAAGCTGGATATGAGTCAGCACTGTGTCCTGGTTGCCAAGAAGGCTAATAGCGTATGAGGCTGCATTAGTAAGAGCATTGCCAGCAGATCACAGGAAGTGATTATTCCCCTCTATTTGGCATTGGTGAGGTCACATTTGGAGTATTGTGTCCAGTTTTGGACTCCCCACTACAAAAAGGATGTGGAGAAGTTGGAGAGAGTCCAGCGGAGGACAACAAAAATGATGATGGATTGGGGCACAAGACTTATGAGGAGAGGCTGAGGTAACTAGGCTTATTTAGTCTGCAAAAGAGAAGAATGAGGGGGGATCTGATAGTAGCCTTTAACTACCTGAAATGGGGTTGCAGGGAGGATGAAGCTAGGCTGTTCTCAGTAGCAGATGACAGAACAAGGGGCAATGGTCTCAAGTTGCAGTGTGGGAGGTCTAGATTGGATATTAGGGAAATGTTTTTCACTAGGAAGGTGGTGAAGCACTGGAATAGGTTACCTAGGGAAGTGGTGGAATCTCCATCTTTAGAGGTTTTTAAGCTGCAGCTTGACAAAGCCCTCGCTGGGATGATTTAGCTGAGGTTAGTCCTACTTTGAGCAGGGGGTTGGACTAGATGATCTCCTGAGGTCCCTTCCAACTCTAATATTCTATGATTCTAACAGTAAAGAAATGATTATCTCATTTCCTGCCAGGCTCATATTGTCTATTTGAGGAAAAGCTCTCAAAGCTAAAGACAAAATAAGGTCACTAATCAAAGACAATGGTCCTCTAACTGCTTTACTCTACAGACAAGTTTGAAGTGCAAAAAGAGAAATCCTTTCTGCTACCAGTCTCAGTCTTAAAACCCATGAAAATGCTAAGGAAATAACGTTAGCAGAATTAGGCTAATATCACATGCAAATAACCGTATTACTTTCATGATATTATAAGACTTCTCAGATGGACGGAGAAACAGTAGGATAATCGTGTATCTTACTTAAGTGGAAAGAAAATTCTTTGCACAGCTGCATTCTAAAATAACTAAAGGTGTGCACAGAGGAGGTGGTGTCAGAAAGGCCAGGGAGGGGAGTTTACAGTCACTTGAGATATTAGACCAACGCCTTGAGAGAGTTTTAGCTGGGCAGACAGATATGTCAAACCTAAGAAACAGCAAGCATCTCTGAGAATGATAATTTTCTTAATAAAAAGCTTACCCACCCACCCTTTTCCTGCTCTTTGATACAACTGATGATTTGGGTCCAATATGCTTTAATAGATTTAGAGTTACAATTTTAGCTCTATAAACCTTTTTGATGCAGGCTTTCCACTATCTAGTTATCAATTCCTTAGAAATTCACTTCCCTTTGATTGAATGGCAGAGAACAAGGGCAGATGATTTTCAGGAAGGATTTTGTTCTTTATGTAAATTGCTCTTCAAATATCCCTTTTTCCTTTACCTGGATCTAGACAGGGTAGTTATGAAAAAGGCTAAAAAATAAATGATTTTCTTACATGAAGACCAGATAATTTCTTAAAACCTCTTTATATTTATAGAAGTAGTAGTATTAGTAAAGGAACCATGGATTGAGAGTCCATAATTCTGACATTCTTTTAACAGAATTGATAGCTGTCAAAAATGCTTCTTTAATGGAAAGCAAATAAGGAGTGGGGCTCTGAGGTATGACTGCTTCAAGATTTGGGCTCCAAGGTCAAGTTAAGATAATAGGTAGGAAAAATGAATCAGACTAAAAGTTAAATGCTGCTTTTAAGAATCTCTTGACATGAGGCTTAAGAGAGACATGACATGTCTGAATAAATTGTACGAACAAATGCGAAAATGTTAATTTTCCGAGAAATGGCAGTTAGCCTCAATAATACAGTGAAGGACTTGTAAGCAGCATTTTATTTTGGCCCACTATGCTTATTTGATCATGAGTGCTGGGATTTTTGGAATAAACTCAACCAAACAGGTTTTCAAGTATGCTGAAAACCACAGCTCCCACTGAAATCACAGTCAGGAAAAGGACTGATCAGAATCATTTGAGAAATTTTCTGCCCTCCAACAACTTGGACCAAAACATACATCCAAACTGCTTGGTAAATTGAGCCTTACAAAAAAAAAAAAAACCCACAATTACAGGGCTTGGGCATCTACATCCTGAGGTAAGCACCACTTGAGCCATGAAATATTATTCAAATTCAAAGAGTCCCTGTTTATTACATACAATATTAGAGGCACTAACTAGTCTGGTGTCAGTTTGAGATTTAACAGGACGGAGGAGGGAATGATACCTCCACTGCCGCAGGCTGGTGAGGGTCAAAGTAAAGGCTGTCTGAGGCAGCAGAAAGGTTGACTATCTGTAGTGACTGAAGAAATTGTTTTCTTTTGTCAGGTCTGAAGAGCTTTGTGTAAGCGTGAAAGCGTCACTCGCTCACCAACAGAAGCTGGTCCAATAAAAGATATTACCTCACCCACCTTGTGTCTCTAATAGCTTGGGACCAACATGGCTACAATACCACTGTATATTGTCAATCACATGTGCAGATTTATTTTTTAAGCAAAAAAGAGTTACATTAAATTTGCAAACAAATAAGAAAAAGAAGGCCAATAGGAAGAAAGGTGACCTCAGTTTCATTCTAAGTCATTACACTAAAGTTTCAGCACTTACAAAAAAAGAGTCTGATCTTACTTACCATGCCATATTTTTGCATGTCCATCCCATAAGGTTGCCACCATTTGCCTTGCACCATCCCAGATATCATTAGAATAAGCCTCCTTTAGCTCATTCTTCCTCTTATAAACGTAAAGACAAATAATGGAAATGTAGAGGAGGAGGAGGATAAGTCCAGGAAGTATAAAAACTATTATGAGTGGAGTAAACACCCATAAAAGGTAAGCCACGTAATTCAGACAGTCCTCGAGGTACTCAGCACCAGTCCATTCTTCCAATATGTAAACCACGCAACTTAAGTAGGTCATAGGTACTTGCCCTGAAGTACAGGATTCATTGCTATGTATCATCTCCTGTTTAAAAGAGAAGAAAACAAGTTAAACTGTCTCCAGGTCATGGCAGCTTCTTAGTTTAGGGCAGGAAAAAATGGTTTTCTAACCAGACAAAATAAAAACTTCTTAAAAATTCATGTAAATGGTGTTTGTAATATCCTCCATTTGTCAATGCGGAAAGCAGAATAGATATGACTAGGATGAAGACCATGTAAAATTTCATGTAACATAGTACAAAAGCAAATGAAAGCATAAAACATTGCTCCCAGTGGGAAGAGAGATTATAACTAACCTGCCACAGTGACAAGAACTATGAAGATGAGTATCCCTTTTGTTATTTGAAAGACTTTTTTTTTTAAATTCACAATTTATGTATGTCAATTTTGTTTTAATTCCTTATTTTAAAGGGAATTTTGTTTCCCCATTAACATTTATAAAGTGTCTTTTCAACAGGAAAAACTAGGTTAGTTGACTATTCAGCAGAAACAGTTAAACTGACTATATGCAAAGTGCTGCAAAATGAACAAAAAGAGTCACACAGAAATATTTAATTTCTTTCAAATTACCTTAATGCTTACATTGACACTCACAAGTAATCTAACCACAGTTGCAGCTGCTGTATGACACCTAACTGAGAGGTGCCTGTCAAACAGGCAGGTCCCAAGTCATTTAGGAACCATTAAGTCCACCCGGAAACCTACAGATAACCAATACCAAGTCACAGAGAACAGTTTGAGAGAAACACCATGTGATAATTGAGCTCCGATTTTTGTACTAGCTTTAGGTTCCCAGTTGATTTATGGCATAGCCCCATATAGAGTGCACTGCATACTCTAACCTTTATGTTACAAAAGCAGGAATAATGGTAACAATGTTCATGCATCAGAAAGAACAGGTTGCAACCGCATGGCTAAATACAGATAGAAGTAAAAAGCCATCCTTGTCACAGCTGCTATAGTTATTCAAAACTGGAGATCCAACAGTAATCCCAGTTTGCAAATTTGAGTAACAAATGACAGATATATGCCCTAAATTAGAGGCAGAGTGAATAAAAAAAAAAATCAATGATTTTTTTTTTAACTCAAAAAAATGAGATTTTATATAAATTGGTTTTGATTTTTTTTAAATCAATAAAATACTAAATTTCACTCTCATTTAAAAAATAACAGTTACAATTAAATCTCATCACAAACATGCTAAATTTACACTTACAGTCTCATAAAAATGAATTAATGGCTCTAGTCTGTCCAGACTAATTACCAGCTCTTGCTTCTTGAAAGTTCTGTTTCTGTTTCTCAGAAGACTAAAGTCACATGCATAAAGACAGACACAAGCTGGATAGGATTGGTGGTGGAGCTGGGCCAAGCAAGGCAAAGAGTTAGTTAAGACGCTGTCTTAAGACAGAAAGACAAAGGATGGAGGCAGGGTAGAAAGGAACAGTGGAGTGGACAAGAAAGAAAAAGGGAAGATATGATTCCCCCACACTTTTGCCACAGAAATACTGTCATGGCTTTTGGGCATAGGAGAGACCCTATCTGGGAATATTCTGAAGAAATTCCTCCCTGCGTAAAAGGAAAACCTGTCAAGTACATGTTTACTAATGATGATGTGAAAAAAGTCATTCCCCTGAATTGGTGGAAATCATTAGCCAAGAACCTTGAAACACAGTTCCTTCAGTTGTTAAGCCAAATTTTCACAGCAGTAGCTTCCTCTGCAGGCACAGAGAGAATATTTTAATCATTTGGTATTAGTCACTCAAAGCTAAGAAAGCGACTGTGAGTTGAAAAAGCAGGAAAACTTATACTTCTGTTTCAGTCTATGAATAAAAATGATTGTGGGAATGGGAAAGATGAGAGCTAGTTGTAGAAGTTTTAAGAACAGCATACATTTAGTGTTGTAATGACTTGTTCATTGCAGTTAATAAAATTTGAAAAATAAAGGAAAAATATTTAAGGACAGCCATCAGCCGGCAATTCATGAGACTCCGGCAATTGCAAATTTGAAACATTTATGTAACATTTAAGATTTAGTTTAATAAAATATAAATGCTATTGTGTGTGTGTGTGTGATTTAGTTCTTACCATTCCTAATGTACTGCTGCTGCATCTGCAGCTTGACACAGGTAATGGGTATTATGTACTATTTCCTAAATTAATAAAAATCAAGTTATCTACAAAATTACACAAAGTACCCTCCTAGATGTTGTAAAATGCTGTATTGAGTTATAAATTAACGTTTTAGTGATCAGATTTGCACAATTGTTTAAGAAATATGTGGGAAATATATCAGTGAGAAACTTGATTTAAATCAATGATTTTCTCTTGGTGATATAAATCATGATTTAAATCAATTTAAATCACCTTGATTTAAATCAACCCACCCTGATTAGAGGGGGGGAATATTTTCATATCTTTCAATTGCTTCCACCATCCTAGACCTACACTATCATTTTAATGTTAACTAAACAGCTGGCTATCCATCATCTACACCACATAATTTTCAAAAATTGATTATGTACAAGTAAGGTCATATGAAATTGAGGCAGAGAGGATATTGTCAGTATACTGAAGACACTGCAGCTCATGTTGGCATACATTTCCTACCACCCCCATATAAACTATGAACAAAATTGGGATGGTGGGCGAGGCGGGGGTGGGGGGAAAAGACGACAGAATAGAACCATGCGGAAACACATACGAGAACCTTGGGGCAGAGGAGCATTTGCCCAAAATTACCCACTGGGATCCCTCCAAGAAATAGGAATAAAGGCCTGGATCTACAAAGGTACTTTGGCATTGTTACACTTTAGCATCGTAAAATATAACTTTTTGTTGCCTAGAAAAAAGAAGTCACAGAAACAGCAAGATCCACAAAGCCCGAGTTAGGGGCCTTAACTCCCTAAACAATTAATGGGGAAAGATAAGTGCCTTAGAACGCAATCTACAAAACCCAGCATGCTAGGCAGAGAGCCGCCTAAGGCAGCCAGTGGGAGATGCTAGTGAGACCTTAGCTCCTGCCCTTCACACAGAGATTTACACCTAAATCTGATTTGCAGAGAGATGCCTATCTCCGTTTGTGATCTTGGAACTGGGGGAAAGATAGATAGAACTCCTAAATCCAGTGCAGGGCCTGGTCTAATAGGCATGCTCAAAGACTTCCTAACTAAACAGAAAACGCTCACTGAGGAGATGTGCAACCACTTCCATTAGATCTTTTAGCCCAGTGATTAGGGTACTCACCAGAGTTGGGATGTGGGAGACTGCTGGTTCAAATCTCCTGCATCCTCCGAGGAGAAAGGATTTGACTGGGGATCTGCTACATTTCAGTTGAGTGCTCAAACTGCTGAGCTCTAGATTAATTAAATATTAGACCAGAGAGAGAGAGAATCAAAGTGCCACAACTTCAATTGGAGAGATTGAGGAAGACCCACATCAGAATAGCCCACAGTCCAGCAATTAGAGCACTCACATGAGAAGTGGGAGATCCCTGTTCAAATCCCCTCTCCTCAAAAGGCAGAGGAGGGGAACTGAACTGGTTCTCTCCCACAACCCAAGTGTGTACCCTAACCACTAGGTTAAAGGTTGTAAGGGAGGTCCTTCTCCCCAGTCTCCCCAGCTGTTGTATGCTGAGTCAGGTGACCTCTGAACATGCTTACTGGATCAGACCCTGTGTGAGAGTTCAGTACAGGAACAGCTATCTTCCCCCACTTCAGGAATTGGTTGGAGGCTTAGGCAAAAGATAGGTGACTGGGCCCCTACCATGAGACAGTAGTGCACATGCTCAGAGGCAGGAAACCTTTATTGCAAACACTTAGGTACTTTGTGAGTTTAAGAGCTTATAGGGTTAAGCAGTAGTTAAACAGGAGTCTTGTGACAGCAGCTTCAGCACTATCTGGGGACTTTGCAGACAGTGTAAAGAAAAGGTTTTTTTCACTTTGCATTCACAACATTGCTTAGTAGCGCGAGACACAATTGCTATTCTCTTGCTGCTGGGCAGGAATAAAACCAAGACTCCAGTCATATTCTTCAGTGCACCTACTTCAGAATAATATGGTGAGTATTAGCAGGACAGTACACGACCAGATACTGCAAATTCTAATTTACGCTATGCCTGGAATCAGATATAACATTATCAAGAGCTTATGGAGAAAAATCAATAAGAACTGTTTTTAAGTGTAATCATAACCTGAAAATTTAAAGTTTTCTAAGCAGTAAGAGCAATTCTTCTGAAGCGTTCACAGGTCTCCGAGACACTCATCTGATTTTACTCAATCTTTCCAGAAAATTTCTACCATAATAGAGGCATGCCAACTTTCAGGAAACTTGATTGAGTTATCAGAGTTTGAGGGGAGGAGCGCGCGCACACACGCACGCATGCACGTACGCACAAAAAGCCACGACGAAAAGAAGTGACATTTCATCTCTAGGAAAGATATTGCTACAAAGTCTCCATCAGGAGACTTAAAAAAAGAAAAAAAAAAAACCCCACATACAACAAACCTCATGTTACCATATCTTGTCCTTTCCCTCCCTCCTGGCTACATCTGCCTCTTTCGGAAACTAACATTTTTTTCCCCTTAGATTTATAGTATATAGGGGGAAAGCTAGGATTCACCGCTATCAGCCAACACATGCTAAAATATAACTTGCCTCATCTCCATTACTGTTTTAAAACATACTAGCTAACATTTTCAAAATACACCTTTTATCCATATTCTAGACAAACCCTAAGTGACAATGTCTTGGAAAATAAAATAAATCTTCCTGTCAGAGGCAAATAGAAAAATGTCTGTCATGTAAAATGTAGGTACAGTAAGGGAGAAGTTGTTCCTGATCCACCAGTTCTGAAAGAATGTGAGCTTTTACTGAAAGTAGTTTACAGCACATGCAATTACAGTGCATGTTCCTAAGCCTGAAGAGACATAGTTTCATCATTTCTCTGTTGCTGCTCATACTTTTCCCAAGGAATAGACTGCAATTATAACATGCTAGTTAGTTTCACTCTTGCTATCCAGAATCCTGAGAACAATAAAAACCATGCGGCTTTCATTCCACTTTTGCATGGCACAGTTGTGAGCAGCAGAGGCAGGTACTGGAACTATTTTCTACATAAGACCACTTCAAAAAATGAAACTGAGACTGAAGATTAGGTGAAGTAGCAAAGATTCCCCATTTCTGTAGCTAGAAGTTATAGCAGGGCTCAACAAACCACAGGCACCAGGTCACCGGGGCACCAAGAAATTTAAGTCTGGAGCCTAGTATTTCTCTGGGGGGAGCAGCCACCATGCTCCGGCCAGGGCACCACTGCGCCCATTTGGCAGGGTCGGGAGGGGGGAGCGCAACGGCTGCCGCACTCCAGCCAGGGCACCCCACCACTGAGCCCATGTTGTGGGAGAGGGGCGGAGAAGGGGAAAGGGTGGGACCGGGAGAGATCAGCTGCCACGCTCCAGCCAGGGCGCTGCTGGGCCCACGCTGTGGGGGAGGAGCCAGGCCAGGAGGGGAGAGCAGCTGCTGCACTCCAGCCAAGGCACCCCACCGCTGAGTCCATGTTACCTGGCTACTTAATTTTTGGGTTGGCTCCTAGCTCCAGAACAAAATTTGTCGAGCCCTGAGCTAGAGGGAAGAAGTAGAACAACAAAGGCAAAGGACAGCTTTTTACCACATGTAAATGACCAGTAAATTGCATTGTTTCTTCTGAAAATAACTTTGCCACTGCGATCCCGGCCTGTCACCTGGAAGTGGGGCTACTGCAACCCACTCACGCTTCATGGAGTTCCTAAGTACATGAACAATAGCTGGCCTCTTAGGCAACAAATTGTGAGCACATCACCCCACTGCTCTGAATGCTCCATTAACTCCATATTTATTTTTACACTGAATTCAAAGTTGTAATCCTAATTTAGCAAAGCACCGAACAGGTAAAATTATGGGTATTTCAGAAAACATGTCACCCACTAAGAAAGCTACAATCTACAGAGATATTGCAGCTAGAGAAGCTGCAGGTTTGGCTCTCAAGAACTGAAGGCAGAACATTCTTACTGGTGGAATCCTGGTTATAGCTATAGATCTCCTTATTGAAAGCATCGGAGGCCATGGTATGGAACGAGAGGAGGAGAGCGAGCTCCTTTTCCTTTCTAACAGCCATAGTGGGGTTTCAATATCTGTCAAAATACATGTCAGCCTGCAGTTAATTTAAGAGATTAAAGCTCACAAGCCCAAGCAGTGTCCACAGACAGTTCCCTACCACAAAATTATTAGGCTAGACACCAGATTTTTACCCATGGACTTCCCTGATGCTCCCTCCCCAACTCATCTTTCATCCATCTCTGGCTTGTAGTGATCCAGAAGTTATTTCAAAGCTTATATGTGGCCACATATGTTCAAAGTCTATTTAAAAATTGAGGTTTAATTTTCATTACAACATTTCTTACAGTAGCTCATAACTTTTTCAAACCAAATTCCTTATGGGCTGATCTGAAAGACTTGTCTGCATGTGTAAGCCTTGCAAAATTTGGCTTCTTTTCTTCACACATAATTATATGTAATATCTCTATTGAAACCATGACAGTTTCCTAGATGCTGCTTACAAAACTGGATTATTGAAATTCTGTTCATAATAGAACCTAAACACCAGACTGTTACCTTCCCTTCTGGTGCTTACGTCCCACTCCCTTCATCACCAGTACATGGGGGCATTGGGTCTCTCACACTGACTTCTCCCTGCAGAGACTCCAAACCCAGACAAGTTGTTTTCTGTTGGAATATTATCAGGCTCTCTCACAAAAATGTACTTTCAGAAAGGCCTGATTAAAGACTTTTTTTTCACTTTAACTGTAGCAAGTCTAGGATCTCTCTTAACCATCAGTGCCAGAGTTCAAAAACACAGACATTCTATTGAGAATGCACTATATCCCATCCTAAAAACACCCCTTTGCGATCGCCAGGCATAGCAAACTTAAAGGTCACACAGTGCCAGCTGCCTCTGATCAGGTTGCAATGAATCCAAACTGACCTTGAGACTATACCCCTTGGTCATTTGTGGGCAAGTTCCCCTGATAGAGCTGTTATATCCTTGAAGTACTTTCCACTTCTAACTAGCATCATCTGCATATTTCCCACATTTAACCTCAGACGGATGTTTTTCACTCAGATTCCAAATTCCTTCATGTAATGGAATAGTTTGAAGAGCGCCTGTCTGCACTGGATGAGAAAGATACACATCACTGTGTCATTTGCACAATAATGGTAAGATGACAGCGTGTAACACAATATTCCCTAATTACTTTAATTAATGTTCAGTATGAATGGTGATAAGCTAAAGGTTAAGGTTAAGATTTCCTTCCTTGGAGAGGAGGTTCAGCAGATGCTCTTCACAAGTTTCCAGAATCCATCCAAGAGACGAGCATAATGTGTGTAATGTGTGCCACACCTGCAAAGAGCAGCATTTTGCTGTCTATAATGTCAGATGCACCAGGTATTTTGAGCAAAGGTAGCACATCCCTGGGAAAAATCCATCAGTGCAACTAATGCCATCCTGGCACAAGCAGAAATCTATGGCCAGCAGAATTAAGGACGAGGAGAAGGAGGTTTTTTTTAAATATTAGGAACAGAAAGAATCCTGACAATGGTATGGTCCATTACTAGAAGGAAATGGTAAAATTAGCAATAAGAAGATAGAAAAGCAGAAGTGTTTAATAAATATTTCTGTACTGGATTTTGGGAAAAGATAGATAATAGTCTCATCACATAGAGATGGCAATAATCTTTCCCTGCACTAGTATTTCTGAAGAATGTTAAACAGAAGCTACTAAAGATAGACATTTTTAAAATCAGCAGGTTCAGATAACTTGCATCCAGGAGTTTTACATGATTTTCAATAAGCCCTGGAGCACTGGGGAAATTCCAGATGACTAAAAGAAAGCTAATGTTGTGCCAAATTTTAAAAAAGGATAAACAGAGTGACCTGGGTAATATTAGTCCTGACAGCCTCACATCTATCTCAGGCAAAACAATGGAGTGGCTTATATGGGACTCAATTAACAAAGGTGATGTAATAATGAAAATCAACATAGGTTTATGGAAAATAGGTCCCGCCTAACTTCATATCTTTTTGATGAGTTTACAAGTTTGGTTAATTAGAAGTAATAGTGTTGAAAACATCAAACTTCTGTATAATATTTGACTTCATATTGCATGATATTTTCAGTAATCAAGTAGAATGATATAAAATTAACATGGCACATACCAAATGGATTCAAAACTGGCTAACTGATCAGTCTCAAAATGTATCTGTAAATGGGGGGATTAACATCGAGCAGGTGTGTTCCCCATGGCATCCTGCAGGGATCAGTTCTTGGTTCTATGCTATTTAACATTTTTCTCAATGACATGGAACATAAAATCACTGATGTGGATAAAGTGTGCAGATGACACAAAACTGGGGGAGAGGTAAATAATGAAGAGGACGCGTCACTGATTAAGAGCACAAGCAAACAATATGCATTTTAATGTCGCTAAATGTTAATGTATACACCTAGGAACAAAGAACATAGGTCATACTTACAGATTTATTCTGGGAAGCAGTGACTGAAAAAGATTTGGGGGTTATGGCTGATAATCAGCTGAACATGAGCTCCCAATGTGGTGCTGTGGCCAAAAAGGCCACAATCCTGTGGATTCACAAACGGGAATCTCAAGTAGGAGTAAGGTTATTTACCTCTGTGTCTGGCACTAGTGCGAGCACTGCTGGAATACTGTGTCCAGTTTTGGTGCCAAGAGAATATTGATAAATTGGCAAAGTTTCAGAAGAGCCACAAGAATGATTTGAGAATAAGAAAACATGCCTTATAGCAATAGACTCAAGGAGCTCAATCTATTTAGCATAACTAAGAAAAGGTTAAGGGATGACTTGAATACAACTAACTACTTGGAGAACAAATATTTAATAATGGCCTCTTCAATTTAGCAGAGAAAGATATAACATGATCCAATGGCTGGATGCTGAAGCTAGACAAATTCAGACTGGAAATAAGGTGTACATTTTTAGTGGTAAGAGTATCTAACAGTTAGAACGATTTACCAAGAGTTGCATTCTCAATCACTGACAATTTTTTAAATCAAGATTAGATATTCTCCTAAAAGATATACTCTAAGAGTTATTTTGAGGAAGTTCTATGGCCTGTGTATACAGGCAGTCAGACTATACGGTTAATGAATATGTGTTAAAAGCACTATTTTCCTTTATATTCTGATAAAAAAAGTGTACAAAACAAACAAATAAGTATATTAAAAATTGCTGAAACAATTGTGTTCAAACTTGGCTGTTTTGAAAGCTTTATGGAGCTGTAATAAGACAGATTTGAATAAAATTGTTTCACCAGTGATAAAGGCACTCTATTTAAAGTGAGAAACTGTTCTTATATGCAGTCAAATGCATCATAGGGATTTTCTTTTGTTGGGAAAAAAAAGAATAAAAAAGGTAAAGATTCTTAGTACACTGGGAGAAAGAATAAGTCTAATGTAATCACCTGCAAAGCATAGTACTCTATAATCAAACAGGGATCCAAAGAAATTACCTTGAACCTTGTAGAATTTAAAAGAAAGACCATATTTAAGGTGGTGAAATTTTACTCTTCCAATAAAAATATTCCTCAAAGTATCTTGTGTAGCTCTATGAGTAAATAGTTTTATTTACAGGACAAGTTATCTAGCTTCGCTGTGATGTTTAACAATCTATTGTTTGTAAAAAAAAGCATTTTGGATTACTCAAAGTTGTGTTTCAGTACTGAATTATGTCCAGATTTTGAGTCTAAATAGGCTGTGTGGGGGTCATTTACTTGATCAGTGGGTTTACTTCAGATAATTGACATTGAGCATTTCCTTAGCGTACAATGCTCCTCCCCTCCCCCCGCGCTGTAGTGTATTTGTTAGCATACATTTTTTATCATCAAGTCCTCTTTCTTTTTAAATCAAAAGTCATACTTGCTATAAGAGCCCAATCCAAACCTGTTGCCAGGTGCATCTGACCCGAGGATTTGGCACGTATCACTGTCCCACACCAGGGACAGGACACGTTTAGGGATCCTTTACACACCAGAGAACTAATGGGCCGGGGGTCCCCTCTCACCGCACGTTCCCCGCTCCCTCGCGTGCGGCGAAGGACCGGACCAGCAGCGCCGCTGGGGGGAGACGCTGAGGCTGACCCGCCAGATGCCTGTCCCCGCAAGCGGAGGGATGCGTGCCCGCCCCTTACCGTAGGACCTAGGGAGCCGGGCTCCTTCCCGGCCGCGGCCGCCACAGTGGGGCTCGCTGTAGCTGGCGGAGGACGGGCCCCGCCGCCCTAGGGGCCGCTCGGACCGGTGAGGAGAGCGACGCGCCCCACATCACGCTGCGGCGCCAGCCCGCAGAGGAGACGCTCCAGAGAGACCCAACGGCCCCGCCAGCCTCCCCACCCGCACCCGAGGACGCGGGCGCCTCCCCGCCTCACCTCGCGGCTGCGGCGGCTCCAGCCCTGGGCCTGCTTCTGGCCTGATGAGCTCCGCTTTTCCTCCTCCACCTGCCGCCCCCGCGGCGGACGGGTCCCGCCAGGGCGGCTCCCCCAGAGGCCGGGTCCGGCAGACGGGTAGCGTCACCCGCACCTTGCCGCTGCAGCAACGCCATCCGAGCCGGGGCCCATTGGTTGCGACACGGGCCAGGCGCCGCTTCCGGCGGAAGGGACCCGGCGCTTCTGCGCGTTCCCGCCCCGTCCCGAGGCTAGGGCGGGGGGAGCCTGGGCGCCTCTGAGGGGACGTGCGCCGGGCCGTTGGCGTCCGTGGCGCGCGGTCTGCCTGCGCCCCTCCCCCCCGAGGGACCTGCAGCTGGCGGCGCGCGCGGAGCCGGCCGTTGGGCGTTGCCCCGCGCGACTGGGTCGGTTCGGTTCGGTTGTTGGCAGCGCGGGAGCTCGGCACCAGCAGCCTCCGTCCGGAGCCGCCCGCCGGGCTTCCCGCGGCGGTCCCGTGTCTGAGGTAGCTGTCACGAGCGCTGCGCATCACCCTGGGCAGCCCAGGTGTTTGTACCTCCGGTGGCAGCCGCGCGCTGTGCCCTCGGCTCCTGCCGGCTCCTTCCCCCACTGCCATGGCCCGCTGGGTTTTTCCAGGTGCAGCAATGGAGCGCTGGAAGAGAGCGGGAGCGGCCTCCCGCGCTGGGCTGGACCGAATAAACCGAGGCCAGGGGCTCGCAACCTTTGCAGACAGCTTTACCCCTCTCAGGAGGCTGATTTGCCTTGCAGAGCCCCAACTGTCGCCTCGCTTCAGAAGTGCTTGCTTCAAAAACCAGACCTAAAAATACAAGCGTGTGGCTGCACACTATTACTGAACAGTTCTGACTTTCCCTTTTATAACCATAAAATAAATCCATTGAAATATAAATATTAGGCTTACCTTTCAGTGCATAGTACATATAGAGCCCTATAAACAAGTCATCATTGCATGAAATTTTAGCTGGTACTGACTTCGCTAGTGCTTTTTATATAGCCTGTTGAAAAACTAGGCAATCTCTAGATGAGTTGATGTACCCCAGGGGTACAGGTAGCCCTGGTTGAGAACCATAGACCTAGATCTTCCACGAGAGGTTTGACCAACCTGTTCCTTAAAACCTCCACTGACGGGGATTCTAAACCTCTCTTCTAAGCTTCTTCCAGAGCTTAACTACCCCTATAGTTGGAAAGTTTTTCCTACTATCTAATCTAAATCTCACTTGCTGCAGATTACTTCATTATTTTTGGTCCTGTCTTCAGTGCATACAAAGAACATAGTTGATCACAGGCCTAACAGCCCTTAGCACATTTGAAGACTCCCCTTCAGTTTTCATCTCTCAAAATTTAACATGCTCAGGTTTTTTTTTTAACTTTCCCTCATACATCAGGTTTTCTAAACCTTGTATAATTTTTGTTGCTCTCCTCTGGATTTTCCTATTTTATCCACATCTTTTTGAAAGTGTGGTGCTCAAAATTGGACTCAGTACTCCAGCAGTCCCCCTCACCAGTGCAAAGGAGAGTGGGATAATTACCTCCATGTTTTATATATGCCTCAGGATGAGATTAGACTTTTTTGCAATTGCATCACATTGTTGACTTCTATTCAATTTGTGATCCATTGCAACCCCCAGATCCTTTTCAGCAATATTACCACCTGGGCAGTTTTTCCCCATTTTGTAGCTGTATATTTGATTTTTCCTGCCTAAGTGAAGTACTTTGCACTTATCTTTATTGAATTTCATTTTGTTCAATTCAGACCAATTCTTCATTTTGTCAAGGTCTTTGGAATTCTAATTCTATCTTCCAAAATGCATACAACCCCTCCCAGAGCTTGGTTGTCATCTGTAAATTTTATAAGCATACTCTCCACTCTATTATCCAAGTACTTGTTGATGAATTTCCTGTTAGTACCATGTTCTTTCCTGTTCTGTCTTCTTTGCTTCTTGATACTGTTTCTTTTGTCTCTATCCTTATGTTCCTAAATTCATTTCCTGATTGCTGCTGCTGCTGCTGCTTCTTCAATTCCCTGTTGGTTGTTGCATAGGTAAGTAGCATCTATATGGGGTCATTGTCACCAAAAGTCTCAAATGTGTAAAGAGATTAAATGACAAAAAGCTTTGTTAATGCAGAGTTAAGATTGCCCTATGGTATCTTGTGCCCTTTCAGAAAGTCAAATTCGGCAAACCTCAAAACTTGTGAAAATACAGGAAATATAAAGTTAAGGTGTATACCCACAGAAACTTAATTTCATTTTAATTATAATAAAAATCAAGTTACTGGATTGCCTTCCAATTTCTCAAAGCAATTTTAAGATTGCATTTATTCTTCAGAAAGAACTAAATGGCCTAGGACTGCTTTTTGTGTTCAGTATTTTGTTAGTTTTGGTGCCAGATGCTGCGCTACTGAAATACATGGCATTTAATTATTTCATTCTCTAAAATGAAATTTCTGGGTCCACTATAACCCAAAGCTTTTTACTTGGCTCAGGGAGATCAGGAATATGAAGATTCATTTATGGGTCTAAAGCTAAATTGAAGGCCTACTTGAGTAATTTTATTAACTCGGTTTTAATTCTATGAAATGTTTTGACAGTTTCTGGAAATGAAAGTGCAAAATAATACTAGTGCATTTGAGGGTCTGTGACTTACTGCACCCCCATGTACACCCTGAGGGTGGGATTGTGTATCATTTATGTTCACCCTTATAGTGAAATTGTGTATTGTTTAACGCAAAGTATGTCATGTCAGATGTTTTTGGAATGCTCATGACATACTGAACCTTATTATTATAGTGACATGTTTGTTGCAATGTCATATGTATGGTTATAAGGCTTTCACTATGTAATGTTCCCAAAGGTGTGTTTCATGACTTGAAGCAGATTCAGGCAAAAACATCAAGAGCAGAGAGAGAGTTCATGCCTCATTAACACATGCATAAAACAAACCAGCTTCTCCAGGAACAAAAGACTAACCTAAGCATAAATAAGGAGATGCTCGTGTGACTCAGGCATGGATGAACCCATTCAAGGACATGGTTTGTCTCCTGACTGTGAAGAAGGGGGTGAAGGAACATGTTGAAAAGGGGAGATGTTGGGCTGTTCTCTTATTCTCCTCCACCTCTGTCTACAAATACCACCAAATAGCTGAAATGCTGACCCAGGGGAGAGCCTGGCTCTATTTGGGTACTGTACCTGCTCACAGCTAAAAGCCCCTCCCCTAGCCTAAGGAGAGGAGCAACTGAGCTCAGAATTCAACTGATTACAAGGGACAATGAATGAGAAAACCGGAAAGGGCTTGAGGGTCAGGAAGAGCCTAGCTGGAGACAGACCAGCCAGCCTGTGGTGAGAATCATCTAAAACTGTAGGTGGCTGAAAGTGTTAAGTTTAGTTTAGAATGCGATTTGCCTTTTATTTACTTTTGATCAAATCTGAGCTGCTTTCTTCTCATTTATAATCACTTACAATCTTTCATACTTAATAAATTTGTTTGTTTTATCTAAAACGGTGCATGTGGTTTAAGGTGTGTTAGAGACTCCATTTGAAGTAACAAGGCAGGTGCATATCAATTTCTTTGATGTACTGCTATTGCTTTACTATAAGTTAATTGATGAAGAATCAATAGCTGTGTCCTGTTCAGCTGGGGGGTGCCATCAGTACATCACTGTAATGAGAAATATGATTACACACTTACTCAAGGTTCCTTCCCCTACATTGGGTTCATCAGTGCTTGACTCCCAGGATTGACTGGACTACGGTGGAGTCTCAAACAGATCCTGGCTCGCAGCTATGGGGAGCGGATATAAGATGCTAGGGGAAGCTAAGCCTCTCCCAAAAAGGCCAGCCATGCAGGGGGGAATTGCTGCAGAGGCGGTGCGGATCAGCCCTTTGGAGATGTGCTGGCCTACTGCTGCCTTTGGAGCACCAGAAGCAAAGCTCCATAGAAGTGGAGGAGGGCCACCGGCACCTGGACCATGGCTCCACTTGACCCCCTGCTCTTCCTCTTTTCCCAAGGCCCTGCCCTTGCTCTGCCTCTTTGCTCCCCTCCTCCCCCACCCACCACTTGCTCCTCTCCACCCCCTCCCACCCATCGCTTGCCTAAGGCAGGAAAAAGCAATGTGTGGGCCTCACAGAGAAAAGAAGCCAAACCGGGGTAGGGCCACAGGAGTGGGACTATGGTTCAGGCACTGTTCCCCCTCCCACTTTTATGGAGCTTCCACTGTGTGAGCCTCCCCAAACAAGACGCACACGCAGCCTATGCTTGCATCACCTTGGGTGCATATCCCATCTTCCTCCTCCACCTCCTACTGCTGTTCACGCTAGGAGCCTGTGAGTCAGCCTCTGTGGAGGTATCCAGAGTGGTCTGCAGGGTAGTAGTGTTTACAAAACACATGTTTTGGTTAAGTAGCAGAGACTGAGTATCATGTGCTCCAGTGATCCTGAGCCAGTTAAAGAGTGCCAAGAGGGCAGATCAAGTGATGCAAGTTTGAGCTGCTATAACTTAGGCTATGTCTACACTGCAGCGCTAATTCGAATTAGCTTAATTTGACTTTTAGCAGCCAATTTATAGAAATCACAGCAGAGTGTACACACTACACTGTTTGAGCTGGTCTCTTGCGTTCCAACTGACCAGCCTTAATTCGAATTAGAAAGCAGTGCAATGTGGGTAGCTATCCCACAGTGCAACTAGCCACAGAGACTGTTGGAACAAATGTCATCGTCCCATGATGCAACGCTGCTTCCCCTTTACTTCTTCCCGCACCCCCCAGACAAACAGGAAAAATATTTTCAAACCATTTTTTTTTACAGTGATGCCACACCACAAAGGCTGCCCTGCTACAAGCCATTGAGCAGAACAATTCCTGATTGCTGCAGGCTATACGAATCATCTGCAGTCCGTGGTTCAAGTATGCAGAGCCATCAATAGACTTCTGCTTCAAAGGACAGTGACTTTCAGAAATTTACAGGACATAGTGGAGCGGTTTTGCCATGATGGTGTTCCCAAACTGTGAGGGAGGAGGGGAGGCGGGGCCAGGTGTGGGTGAATTGCTGGGACACATATCCCTATCCTAGTTCCTGGCCATTTAGCAACTGAGTACATAAACCACAAGGGGTACTTTTCCATGGTCCTGCAGGGGCTTGTTGATCACAGGGGTCATTTCACCGACATCTATGTGGGATAGGCTGGGAAGGTGCATGACACGCATGTATTTCATAATTCGGGGCTGTTCTCTAATATGCAGGCAAGCACTTTTTTCCCAGACCAAAATATTCAACGTGGTGTGGAAATGCCCATAGTGATCCTGGGGGATCCTACTTACCCTTGTTCCCTTGGCTAATGAAGCCGTACACGAGGCACCTTGACAGCCACAAGGAATGTTTTAATAACAGGTTAAGCGAGTGCATCCTATTGTGTGGTAAATTTAAAATATCCTGAAAGCTGTAGTATTACAGCAATATTACCTAGTTCCTCCTTTCCAAATGGTTAAGCATTTGGTTCACTATATGCAAATATGTATTGGATATGTTATTTCCCAGTCAGAAAGCCTAGTTTTTCAGTCCTTACTCAGACAAAACTCCTATTGAATTCAATGGGAATTTTGCTTCAGTCAATAAACCTACAGGTTTGAACCCTAAATCTGACAATGGAAAACCTAGGATAACCTGTTGGTCATGTTCCTCTTGTTCAATTACACAGAAACATGCAAATTAAAAATATAATATCAAATGGCAATGGTTTGAGCAATCATTTCTGTGAAACATTGCTTTTTATGATGGATTTACAAATCCCAAATTACTAAAATATACATAATTTAAGATGATAATATTTTACAACTAATGTGATTAAAGTTTGTAAAACACATTTTAGTCTTTTTTCTTCTCTTTATCAAAACCTTCCATTAAAGCCCTTAATACACTGCCTGGTATTTTTTGGTGGTTTTATATTAGAGCCTGGACTGCAGTCTTTGTCTGTTAAGAGAAAAGGGAAGAGAGTAATTAATCTTTACATCTTTGTATTGCATGAGCATGCACATAGCAGAATAATTGATTTTCTTTTTCCAAGGTTGTAAACAGTATTGGAAAAAAACTTGTCTGAGGAAAGTGTATGTGTGTGGAATCCACTTCAAGAAGAGTAGTACATCACTTACTGTGCTAGCTGTCACCATAATAGTTTCCTTTGAAAACCAACAATAATAAACAGTTATGGTGTCAATTTGGGAGGGAACATAAGCCTCTGGTTAAGTGTCATTAAGTCAATGGGTACTTAGGTTCATACTTAATGTCAGTATGTGCTTAAGCACCCCTGCACTTGTAATCAATTTGTAGTAACAGTGCCTCATTGGATTGCACATGTGTTCTCCCAGTGTCGCACCACCTCCGGTGGTCACATAGCACTGTGCGACCAACTCCTGTTCAGTTACCTTCCATACTGCAGAGTCTCTAGCATGAAAAGCTCTGAAGTAGAGGGGAAGAAGAAGGAGCACCCACAGGGACTACCATCTCAAAAACCTCAGTTACCTCACAGGGTGAGTAACCTTCTCTTCTTTGAGGAGTGTCTCTGTGAGTGCTCCACTTTGGGTGACTGTAGAGCAGTGCCCTTCAGTGGAAGGGAGGGGCTTCAGAATGGCGGTCACGAAGGATGATAAAACTGCAAGTTGGAATAGAGCATCTGATGATGAATGCTGCTCAATGGCATAATGTTGCATGAACGTATGGGCTGATGCCCATGTTGCTGCTTTGCAGATGTCCATATGGGAACATTGGTGAGGAAGGCTATTGAAGCAGATAGTGTTCTGGTGAAGTGTGTACAGATCCCTAGTGGGGATTGTAATTGTTACTGACGATAACAAAAGTCAATGCAGCTGGAAATCCATTTAGACAGTCTCTGTTTAGATATGGCATCTCCCTTAGAGTGTTCCGTGATAGAAAGAAATAATTTTGGTGATTTTTCTGAAAGGCTTTGTCCTTTAGATGTAAAAAGATGCCCAGGGTGTGGAGTGCTGGCTTCTCATTTATTCTTGTGAGGTTTTGGGAAGAAAGATGGGAGAGAAATGGGCTGATTCAGATGGAATGAGGAAGCAACATTAGGGAAGAATTTAGGATGTAGTCTTAAGGTAACTTTATTTTTGAAAAATGTAGTGTATGGGAGGTGTGCCATGAGGATCTCCACTTCACCCATTCATTTGGAGGGTGTGATAGTGATGAGAAAGGCCACTTTCATTAGGAGGTGGAGAAGTGAACAGGTTGCTAGTGGTTCAAAGGTGGGCCCAGTAAAACCTTGCAACCCCAGATGTTTCCATGATGGAGTAGGGTCACGTATTTCAAGATAAAGGTTATGAAGGCCCTTGAGAAAATGTTTGGTCGTCGGGTGGGCAAAGATCGAGAAGTCATCCACCTTGTGGTGGAATGCCGTGATTGCTGCAAGTTGTACTCTGATTGAGCTCATGGAGAGACCTGTTTTCTTAAGTTCCAATATATAGTCCAGTGACAGTGTTAGAGGAGAGGAAGTCGCCATGATCAATCTATTTTGGCAATATTTATTGTATCTCTTCCTTTTGTGTAGATATGTATATTGCATAGTTGGTCTTTGACTGTTTAAAAGAAGGTCTCTTTTCTTCTCTGAACAGGTATTTTCATTGTCTCAGAATGACAGAGTAAGCCATGCCTTAAGGTGGAGTCTTGCTATCTTCTGGTGGAGGACCTGGCCCATACCCTGAGACAGAAGATGTGGTAGAAGTTGAAGAGTGCATGTTGGGCACACAGTCATCTTTAGGAGTTAAGGAAACTACATTTGTCTGGGCCATATGGAGGCTATCAAGATGACTCTGGAGTTGTCTGTCCTGATCTTGTGCAGGGCCCTGGATAGCAGAGGGGTCAAAGAAAAAACATACAGTAGGGGTGCATCCCATTTGAAGAGAAAAAGCATCTCCCAGGGAGCAGGGTCCCAATCCTGGTCTGGAGCAGAAGGGTAGGCACTTGGCATTTTAGTTTGTAGCAGAAAGGTTGCTTAGTTTGGAACCCACATTGTTTGAGTATGCTCCATAGTACTTCGGTGTTTATTTCCAACTTGTGGTCCTGGGGAAATTTTCTGCTCAGTGCATCTGCAGTGGTGTTTTGGCATCCTGGTAGGTAGAAGGCTGAGATGTTGATGTTGTGGCTGATGAACCAGTTCCATAGTAGTATGGCTTCTGTGAATAGGGCATGTGACCATCTCCTGCCTTTTCAATTTATACAAAACATACAAGCAATGTTGTCTGTGAGAACCTTTACGGCCTTATCCTTGACCGTGTGTAGAAAGTGTGAGCAGGCATTGCAAGCTACTTGTAGCTCCAGTAGGTTTAAGTGTTTGTGCGGATTCCAATGGGGACCAGCAGCCTTGACCTGTGTGATTGTGAAGGTGCAACCCCCCCCCAACCTTACCTGGGAAGGGTCCATTGTGAGCATCATCACTAGAAGGTTCTGTGCAAAGTGTACTCCTGCACAAACATTGTTTGGCTACGTCCACCAATCTAGAGATCTTTTTTACTTTGGTTGGCATCATGAGACATTTGTTTATGCTGTATCTGTGTGGAACAAGTACTGTCTGAAGCCAGCCTTGCAGGCATAACATGTGTAGTCTGGCATATTTGACAACAAACATCACTGCAGACATGTGGCCTAACAGCTGGAGTCAGGTCTTGGCCAATGCCTGGCTAGTGTCATGATTAGATTTACTAGAGTCGTAAACCAGTGTTGGGGCAACAGGGCTATAGCCTCTGGAGAGTTGAAGTAGGCTCTGATGAACTCCAGCCTCAGCCCAGGTGTGAATATTGATTTCTGTTCGTTTATTTGTAGGCTTAGATGTGGGAAGAGAACAGCTTATAGTACCTCTTCTCAAGTCAATGCTTTGAGTAAGCAATCCTCCAAATAAGGGAATATTAAGACCCTTGTCTGTGAAAGTGGGCAGCCATTACCATGAGAACTTTTGAGAATACCTGTGGGGCAGTTGTTCTGCTAATTGATAGCATTGGCAGAAAGGACACAGACACCAGTAGGAAGAACAAGGTTGTTTTACTATCTCTTTCTAAATATTACAGAAAATGAAATGAAATATATACATAACAGAATAAACTTATTATACTATAATTTTAAGCAATAGAAAGAATAAGTAAGGTAATGCACCTGATCATTACTACATAAGATCAACTATAGTGATTAAGAGAGATACATCACCAATTGCTCTAATAATACGTTACCATCATCCAGATCCGCAGTCGCTGGGTAGCCCTGGTTGCAGAGAGGATTTGGAGAGCCTGTCCCAGCAATTGGGAAGCCCTACGTGGTGCGTCCACCCGTAGGTGAGTCTCCAAATTCGCTACAAGTGGGTCCAGCTTTTATAGAGTGAAAAAACAGGTGTACGTGACTATGTACAGATCACCTTGATGGATATCTGGTTCTCATGCAGGGGGCTGTGATGGGAACCTGGCCTATCCCAGGCCAATCCCAGACCCTGCACGTTCCTTTCTTATCTTTTTAGGGCTTCAGTAGCAAACAGAAACTTCTTACAAAGGAAAAGACAGAAACTTCTTACTTCAGCAACAAAGGGAAAGATAGAAACTTCTTACTTTATCAGCAGAGGGACAGACCCCTTGCAGATGTACGATAGTAACCTACCATTATGTATTTA
The DNA here is from genome assembly GCA_007922155.1 of Mesoclemmys tuberculata. Lineage (NCBI taxonomy): Eukaryota > Metazoa > Chordata > Testudines > Chelidae > Mesoclemmys > Mesoclemmys tuberculata. Next base: position 70,005,740 of record ML675601.1, read on the forward strand.
TATATTTGGAGTAAACAAGCATATACAATAGTAACCCCTATGATATAAAAATTCACTGGCATAAACAAATATGACTCCCACCGCGCAGAGGCCAATCCAACTAGATACAGATAATCCTTTCATATCAGCAGTGGACAATCCAAAAGTGAGTACTTTGTATAGGAAATGGTCTGCTCCTAGAACACACCTGAGAAAACCTCCTGTGTGCAGGATGTATTGTTATGTGAAAATATGCGTCCTGGATGTCGAGGGCTGAGAACCAGTCCCCTCTTTCCAGTGCTGGAATTTTGATTGCTAGCATGACTATCCTGAAAGATTGGGTCTTCATGAATTTGTTGAGTCTTCTTAAATTGAGAACGGGCCTCCATCTTCCAGTTTTTTTCTGGGTTAAAAAACAATGTGAATAGAAACCCTTGCCTCTATGTCATGTTGGTAATGGTTCTACTACACCTAGGATTATCAGATGGTTTACCTCCTGTCACAGTAGATCTTCGTGAGAAGGGTCCCTGAAGAGGAACAGAGAGAGAAGGTGGGTAGGGGGGATGGAGGTAAATTGGATGGACTAGCCAGTCTCGATGACTTCTAATACCCATTTGTCTGACATGATGGTATGCCAAGTTGGGTGGAATGAGGTCAGACATTCTGAATGGATAGGCAGTAGTGGATGTTTCCAGCATTTGAAGATATGGGAGGTATCTCAGGCCCTTGACCAAGCTGTCAAAATTGTTGTTTGGAAGGTTACTGGGACATAAAAGGGGGGGAAGGGAGTGGTCATCATTTTGCAGGTCTCTGCTTCTGCCTTTATGGGTCTTATTGCTTCGGGGCTTCTGTATAAGGCACAGAGCTAAATCTTTGTGCTGAGTAATACTTGCCCTATTTTTTCTTCTGTGTAGGCAAGTATATGCCTAAGGATTTCAGAGTTACTCTGCAGTCCTCCAACATGTGAAGGAACTCATCAGTTTTGGTTGTGAATAGCTTGGGGCCTTCAAATGGGATATCTCTGACCATTGATTGTACCTCCTTGGGACACCCAGAGAGGTGGAGCCAGGAAGCTCATTGCATGACTGGCCATGGCAGTGAAACATGCCACTGCATCTATTGAGTCCAGTGAGGCTTGCAAAACTTTCTGAATGAGAAGGTAGCCCTCTGAGATGGTCGCTCTGAATTGCTTCTTTTTGTCTTCAGGAAGAAAATCAATATATTCAGACAATTCTGAAAAGTTTGTATAATTATAGTTGGCCATTAATACCTCATAGGTCATGATCCTAAATTGTCCCAAAAGATCTAATCTCTTCCAGTCCCTCTTGGTTGAGGAATGATAGTGTCTTCCCCTTTCATTCACTGCCTCCACCACCAGGGAGTTTGGTGTGGGATGTGAAAACAGAAATTCCATTCCCTTAGAAGGAACATAATACTTGTATCCACCCTTTTACAGATAGGTGGGATTGTTTCCAGGGCCTGACAGATGGTTTTGGCTGAGTCCATGACAGCATTGTTAATTGGAAGAGCAATGTTGGAGGAGGTTTAAATCTGTAGGATGTCCAACACCTTATGCTGGGATTCTGCCACTTCTTCTAGCGGTATCTCCAGGGAATCTGTAATCCTCTTAAACAGTTCCTGAAACTGTTTAAAATCATCCCCCATGGTGGGAAGTGGGGGCATGATGGCTTCATCCAGAGAAAAGGGTGAAATGTTGGCTGCTGGTGCAGCCTCCTGGTCTGAAGTATCCTTCAAATTCCTCAGAAGGTCCTGGTACAGAGGGTGAAGGAGAATGTCTTGACCTCGTGCTGGGTGGCTTGGGAAATTTATGGTATTGTTGGCAGTACACTGCCTATGAGTCCCAGGAAGGTCACTGTGGTGAAAATGGCATGGGTGGTGGCATCCATGGGTATCTGTACCAGCTGTGTCAGGTGGCAATCACAGTGTCCTGCTGGACCTGGTCTGGTAGCTGTGTAGACAGGAGAACAGTGATGGGAGGAGTAGATTTCCCCTTCATCCTCATCACTAGAAGAGAAGAGGAACTGATCTGTGCAATGTGGTGAGTTAGCTTGTACCAAGGATGCTGGAGTGAGGTTGGTACCAGGAAGAGAAGATTCCAGTGCCAAGGCGACCAGAAGATGCTTGTGGCAGAGGAACTGCTGCGGTACCAAGAACTTCGGTACTGAAGAAGGTGTTGCCAGCGGTGGTATCTTTGCCACGGTTATCAATGCTGCAGATTGCATGCTATGTGCTATAAAGGCAGAAGGTGGCACCACTGGCTGCAGTGGTGCCAACCTGCTCGGTGCCATATGCTTTATTGGCTCTGGTAGTACCAAGGCAGAGACTTTAGGTTTCCCTTTGCTACCTTTTCCCAAATTAGCCCACTTAGGTGGAAGGTTGTGGTATGGTCTGCAGAGTTGGAAAACTGCACTTTTTGACAGTTTTCCAAACGGAGATTGGAGCCCATTTCTTTGCTGCCTTCTTGGCAGAATGCTCTTTTACTTGATCAGGTGATGGGGAACCTCTGTCAGAGGCTGTTGTGGGAGACTAGTATCTGAAGGGAGTCTGTGATCCAGGCTCGGACCTTAGGCACAGAGACTTCTCCATCATGAGGACCTTTAACTGCAGGTCTCTCACTTTCCTGGCAAGGGCTTTCAAATTATAGCAAAGTGAGCATTTCTGTGGAATGTGTATCTCGTCAAGGCAGTGGACACACAATGAATGACTGTCAAAGACTGGGATAGACAGTTCGCACATAAGACAGTGTTTAAAATCCAGGGAGCTGAGGATACCTCTCAGAGAAGGCTTTTCTCCCATGTGGGAAGGTAACTATGCTACTCTAAGAAGCATCTAACAACTGAAACTTAATTTCCTAATATAAAAGAAAAGGATTTATATATATATCTATAAGAAAAAATAAACAGAGAAGGATAAGTAACTATTACACTATCAACTAACTAAGCAACTAGACTCCTAAGTTAAACTAAAGAGAGCTAAAGTACAGAGCTGCTGCTAAATGCTCCATCTCAAGCTGAGGGCAGTAGAAAAGGAACTGAGGGGTGTTGTTTGCATGGCACCATGTAACCGCCTGAGGCGGTGTGAGAAGGGGACCCAATTTTTGTTATGTGCTACCAGCTAGGCACTGCTATTACAAATATCCAATTATGAGCACACAGAAGCAGATTCACCTACAGTGGAGCATCCACAGGGACACTCCTGAAAGAAGAACATACAGTACAATCATTTAATTTCTCAGGTGACACCCGAAACTTCCAGGGAGGATAATCAGGATAGCCAGCACACAAGTTTTCGAAACTGTGTGCAGGATTATGTACTAAGAACGTGCTTCAAAGCCTGCTGGGACTGCTTCCCAGACTTGCAAGAGCCAGCCTGACTTGCTCTACACATTGTGATAAAGTCAGGCCAGAGGGCTACCAAAGAGTATAACAGGCCGGTATGAGGGCCCTAAAGGGTTAAAGGCCCTTTGCCCTGTAGGCAGAGGAGAGACTGCAGCAGGGCAATTAGAGACACCTGGACCCAATGAAGGGCAACGCCAGGTGTACTTAAACCCTGCCTTCCTAGGAGGGGGAGGAGGGAACAAACCAGGATGAAGCTGCCAGAAGGCTTGTGGTGACTGGAGACCAGACCAGGAGGCAAAGCTCATCTACAGCCAGGGGTCACTGGGGGTGCCCTGGCCCAGGAGGAGAGGTAAAGCGCTAGACCCACCGGGGGAAGCTGGCAGTTTGCCACAATGTACACTCCTGTGGAGTTCCTAAATATCACAGGAACAAAGTTTTCAGGCAGAACTTTGGGGTGGCCTTCAAGGAACAGTCTGAGAAGTTTTGACTGTATTAAAATATGTAGCCTACATGACAGCTGTACAAAGACATCTGTCTTAAACCATACAAATCTAATTTAATTTTCACTCATTATGTCTATATCGAATAACCCTGTACAAACATGATGAAAATTCTTTCAAAGACTTCATGCAATGTCACACCCTGTGAGGTTACATTTGAAATGATTTAGCACCAGAATCATTAATTGCAATTATATTACACATTTGCCTCTAAGGCACAGTTAGTTTATTTTATTTTTTATTGATATACTATTTTACAGGCTACTAGGATATTATCTATTTATGTTACCTACCACTGCTTGGCACTTAAAACTACTTTCCATCCAAGCCACTCTAGGTGTTTTACAAACAACCCTTCTGAAGTAGGTCAGAAACTTACATAGACCATTTCATTCACTTCTAAAATTAAATGTTAATATACTAGACTTGAGGGAGCTGTTGGACTGTAAAGTCTATTAAAAAAACACAGCAAGTTCTCAGCCACTAGCTCAAACTGACAAGAGTACTAACAACTATGATTCTGGCTGCTCTTTGAGTTTGTTTCAAACCATAATTGTCATTTAAGCTGCTGGTTGAGAGCTGGAAGCACTTCCTTTTGCATGTGTGTATGCACGTGTGCAAACATCACAATACAAATCAGTTTCCCCAAGTAAATCAACTGGGGAAGAAATATAGATTCATCTCCTGTCTGATAAAGGTCAATACAATCAAGAATGCTTTTAACTAGCATAGTACTGATGGAGAAATGGAACTCTCTGGGTGGCATATACTTCCTGTTAACCAAGGGGGTGAAGTGAAAGGATTTTTTACATATAACCCAAAAAGTTTTAATCAGTTTCAACAAGACAAAACTTGTGATGATTCATACCAAAAGAATTAAAAAAATCTTTTGTGGTTGTTATAACAGAAAATATGAGCTGAGGAGGTCAGAGGGACCAAGAAATAAGAGTTCTAAGAGGTGGACAGGAGAGTGTTAGCTACTGCACTTCCTAGTAAGCCCACAATTTGTGGCATCAGCCCCATTAAAAAAATAAGCCCCCCTGCCATATGTTTTGGGGGCCTCCGCAGCGAGGTGATACTTCAGACAAATAGGTCAATCATCCTTGGTATCGGTATCCATGATCTTGCATGGCCTAGATGATGGCAGATTTGTCTGATCAGAGACTTCATATTAGCCTTCATGCCAAAATATAAAGATACAACTCTTGTTTTAGAGTGTACATACTGTATGTAATACATGACATACTCGGACAAAATTCACATTAAAAAAATCCAATGAAGACGTCATTTTATTCTTCCCTTTACTCTTAAACACAGAAATATTGTAAGTACATTTAAAATAATGCAAATATAAAATGTGTTTTGATATTGCCAACAGATGAATCAATTTACCTTTTCAGCTAGTTCTGCAGCAGTAATAATTGGATCGTATGGAATAGGATCTCCAATATATGTGCGATATTTGACTGGAAACCCTCCATATGGAGGAAAGACTGGCAATTGAAAAAATTCATAAAGCCACCTAAAAACCCTGTATATTAGTTTTTAAAAAATAAATTAGTCTTACTTTTTGGGAGGGAGCAAATACGTTTCAAGCTTAGGAAATAAACAGAGTCTCAAAATTCTTCTGCCTGTTTGTCTCACTCTCAACAGAAAGCTTAGATGTGAAGGGTGTGTCTATTCCAAGACAAAACATGGCAGATTTAGTAAACTGGATTCTAATTTTAGTTTCAGGTACATAGTCTTTAATCTACTTATGGTTCTATATATACTCACAAACACATAAAGCAGGTTTTTCAGAGATGTTTTATTATGCAGAGTTCTTATCATCTGCCCCTAAGTTTATCCATAGAATCAAAAGCAAGCAAAAATTTAAAGAGATTTAAAAGAATAATACTTCTGAGAAACAAATGAAGAAAACTCATTTCAGACACAGAGGAAAAATATATTTGAAGTACAGTATATCTTCCTTGTTTCTCTAAGTGACCTATATCCTTCCCAAACATTTTCAGTATACATTGGAATAATGGGCTAAGGAAGGAGGAAAAACAAAAAAGTCAGAATGTAATAATGAATATATGGAAGAAAAAACCATATTTGTTATATTTAAGTGCTTAATAATGCAAATGAGAAAATTATTTGAAGCTGGAATAAGAAATTTGTAAGTTTATTAAGGAGTAAACATGGAGTTCTGCCACAGCTAGATATGGGCTGGATTGAACACACTGCTCTCTAGAGGAGCATTATATTTCAGTCAATTTATTCACAACCCTACCCCTGAACCCAAGGACATTTAGCATGCGTATCAGGAATGTGGATGTATTGAACACTATTGTCTCAAATCCAGATGAAATTGTTAAAATATCCTGAACAACAACATAAGAAATTAGATTTGCCAGGAAGAATTATGGAGAATTATATAATTTGTTGTGATGATGCATAAATTGTTGAATTAAATCTTGAGGTTTCTTAATGAATCTGAAGAATGTAGGGGAAGGCTGTAAAATGTTGGGAGCCTTGTGAAGCTCTCTTACGGGTTTCAAAGCCTCAGATTATTATTATTAATTTACACACGTGAAATACTAAGATACATTACTGATGACAACAAGATAACATTTAGAGCAGGGGGAGTTGCCCTATATGTCAAAAAATTGCAAATTTAGAATTTTATATAGACAATCAATGACTACAAAACTTTTATGGTAGTGTGACAAGGTGGTCTGCGCCATTAAGGGTAGTGGTACCTAGGAGGCAGGGTCAGCCCACCCCCATTATGTGGGATTGCCCTTTAAGTTTTGGAAGATGGGATATATGCAAAAACTTAAGAGATGTTGGGAGACAAGAAACAGTTCTGAGAATAAGTCGTGTTCGAGAGGAAATCCTGTTACTGTTTCTTTCCAGGCCCAGGATAAGGAGCCGTGCAGAGCAAGGCTCCTCTCTCTCCCAGCCAAACGGAATAAGATTTAGAAAGAAGACCAGAGTATATATTGGCTCCTTCCGCACTGCAGGGCAAACATCAGCAGAAGGCTGGCCTCCTGAACCCTCTGGGTCTGAGGACTAATTGGGGAAAGAGGGCCAGCTGAAGAAGAGGCCCTAAGTTAGGGTTAGCTGGCCAAAGTTTCAATTCCAGCTCCAAGGAGGTGATCTGGAGGAACTCCTGTCTGAAAGAGGGAAATTGGGGGGAGTGTTCAAAATTTAGCCCAGCTGCTGCCAGAGACGCTAGGCACAGCTTTGAGGAAGCTCCTCGGTAGGTAGCTAGGAAGAACAAACAAAGAGCCACAAATCTAAGGTAGGAATAAGTGAATCTGCGTACTTGCTGGACCAAGGCAAGCAGGGCAAAAGTAGGAGCAGCCCAAGGAAGTGGTGGGAGCATAGGCAGCGGATATAAGAAGCTTAGGAGGCTGAAGCTCCCACTCAACACCCTCCCTCCGAGGCCTTCCCACCTGCCGCTCATGCCTCTTCACCCCCTCACCAAGGCCCCTTCCTGCCCATCACTTGCACCTCTTTGCCCTCTCTTGCCCGCTGTTCGTGACTCTTTGCCCTCTCCCCCAAAAGGCAAGAATGGCAGGTGGGACAAAGGGGACCTAGCAGAAGTGGAGCTTGGGACAGAGCAGGAGTGAAGCATGGCTGGGGCCTTGGGGGGAGGAGGCTGAGCGGGGACAGAGCAGGGTGCCACCCATGGGTGAGAGATTGAAGGAAGATCTCTTAGCTGCTTAAAGCAGGGTCTTTGTGCTGAAGCCCAGAGGAGAGAGCAGGCCTGGTCCCTATACCTCTCCCCTAGACCAGGAGGGGAAGTACAGACATCAAGAGCAAACAAGGCCAAGAATGGCAACTCCCAGATAGGGCAGAGGGCCTGGCATCAAGGCCACTAGATTTTGATCCTTGAGGCTTTAGGGTTTTCTGTTAACCCCAGAAGAGGAATGGACTGAAAAGTGATCTGGCCAGAGGGCTTGGCCACAGAAGTGGCAGATGGGCTGTAGAACCAGGGCAGTCATAATTATTTTATTTATTAGATGCTCTTGCCTCATGTCAACAGGTGTGAACTAGTCTTTATCTACTGCTATGTTTCTTGCTCCATGACAGCAGCATCTTTCTCAATGGTCTTTTTATGTTGTGTGTCATCATCCTACTCTTTTCAGTCTTCCGTCAGGTGTTATCCAATCAAGGGACTGTCTAGGAATAGTTTTTTGACATGCATACAATATGTCCAAACCACTTCAGTCTTTTTTCTCAAATCATTGTCTTTACAGTCTGTTGGCCAGTCTGTTGTAATATATCAGCACTGGTTACTTCCCATTAGCAGACACGCAGTATTGTTCCCAAGCATCTCTGATGGAATGCATTAAGTTTCCTGTTGTGGGTTTTAAGCATTTGCCAAGCTGCAGAAGCATATAACAATGTGGGAATCACAATGGCATTGTATAACTTTATCCTAATTCTTGTGTAAATCTCCTTATTTTTCCAGATATTTGCCAGTCTCAAAAAGACTTCACTTGCCTTCTAAGTTCTTACTTCCACCTTCCTATGGAGTTAGACATCAGCAATAATTATTCTTCCAACTATACAGACTCATTAACCATGTCATATTCTTTACTATTGATCACATATGCACCATTATTGGTGACACTTCTTTCAATGATCATGACTTTAGTTTTCTTTTGGCTGATTCTTAATTCTACTTAGGTGGCCTCCTGTTTGACATTGCCATTAAAAAGACCGCTACCATCATCATCTGTATCTAAAGAACAACTTCATCGACAAAGTCAAGATATTGAAATTTTCCTCTATTCCATATAATTCCTGTATATTCCTTTGAAGTTGCCTTTTGCATCATGTAATCAATTACAATGCAGAAGGAGAGGTGATAAAATGCACCTCTGTCCCACTACAGTGATTATATCAAACCAGTTGGTCTCTCCACTTTGTCCTTAACACAGCAATTTGAACCTTCATATAACATTCTAGCCAGTGACACTATCTTTCTAGGAAACCCATATTGTTGCAAGATCTTTCACAGCAATTATATGTGAGTTCAGCCAAAAGCTCTGGTGAAATCTATAAAGTTCAAGATTAATCTTAAGTAAGCCCTTTTCAATCAATTGTCTCAGGGTAAAGATATGATCCACGTTTTAGCCAGACCAGTTCCCTTTCCTAAAAATCTCCATCTTCAACTTTGTTTTAGAGCCCATAGCAAAATATACAGTCTAAACTATATTTTCATCTCAGTTTTTCCTATTTTTAGTGCCCAGTCCAGCAGAACCTCTGTATACCAGTCCAAGCTGTGGAAGGCTGGGGAAACTCACTATGACTAGCTCAATCCATTTACATGGGGGGAGAAGGGGAGGGTAAGCTAACATGTTACTGAAGGTAAATATTTATAGAAAAAATCTAAAGCACCATGTCAAGGAATCAATTCTGCCAGAATAGGCTGGCTAACCAAACCTGCTAGACTGAATCCTCCAGGCAGGTTGCACAGACCCCACCAATTTACCTCTTAACAATTTCACACTATCTGGAACTTTCTCTTCAAAGTTCTTTTAAACTTTCTCTTATTGTATTTGTCAACTATCAGTGTCATGATGGTATTTAGCACAGCTCATGCAGAAGAGTTTGCCACTGTCCACTATCTATTTACTCTTTCTCTGTTTGAGCCACCCAAAATAACCCATAGGAATTGTTACAGCCCAGGATTGGAGGAACTGCTAAGCACAAACCTTTAAGACCAGCTAATCTAAGGATGAGGAGATCAAGTCTGTGACTTCATAAAGAGCCACTCTTAGGAGGAAGGATTCCTTCCTCTAGTTCTAGCTGTTTTGTTTCAAAGGAAGGGATTAAATCTTTGTGGCAATGGTCTTGTCTTCTCCAAGTTCTGCCAGAGATACGTACTTTGAATGTTCAGGACTCTGACCCTTTAAAAATGCTGCCCTCAGTCACAAATATTCAATTGAGGAAGAACATGCCTCCCTATATTAAGATGCTGGTAGACAGGGTGATGATGGAAGCACTGAGCTCATTCACTTAACCTCATTGCCCTTTATGGTTGAGCAAATGGTCAAGTCTTTAGGCTTGATTCTATTCTCACAGAAGTCACCAGTTGAACTTTGGCTTTAATGGCGTTACAACAGTGCAAGCAAGATCAGAATCAGATCTTGAAACTCTGATCCTCTAAGAGGTAACCATGTAGAGTCTATCGAGCACTGCACATATGCTCATGGAGGGAGTTCTTGTTGCCATGAATCTGTAGTATTCTATTTAGCTGTACAGACTGAGACCAGCATAGCTGAGCCAGCAGCCACTCTTTTTCAGCAGGATGGCATCCCTAGGGTATGCATAGTGAATGTGGTGATTGGCTTATGTCCCAATTATTTACAGACGTTTTAGGAAAAACTGCTTGAAGCATATACAATCTGTTTTTTCCCTCAATATTGTTCCTTTTTAGACCTTTCTTGTCATTTTTACATATGAAGCAACGTAGTGTACAAAAACTGTTTTCTTCTAAAACATCACACTGCTATCATTCTCTCAAATTGATGTTACATAAAAAAAGAGAGTCAAACAAAGAAGGCTAGGTTTTTGCCAATAAGATATTATAGTGTCAAAGACTTAATCTAAAGATTAATAAGGTGCTTGTGATGTCTTTTTATTCACAGGATTAGAATAATCTTGCATCTTGAAAAATTATCTTCTGTGACTGTAAGGGTGTGTAGTTATGGATTCTTCAAGATACGCCAACATATTTGAGATTGGAGTAGATCCCTCAGATTAAAAAAAGATTAACTGATTTAGTATCCTTATTTCTAATTAATTTCAAATGAGTCAGTTTTCTTAACATATTAACTTGAAAATAGAAGAAATTAGAGTAGTCTGCTTTTGTTCCCTTCATCCCTCACAAATTTTGCTACGTTTTTGACAGCCATTTTTCTTGGCTAATGCAGCCACTTTTGTCCAGGGACACATTTGGCACTTTTAGAGGATATCTGTTTTATTACAATTTTTAATTGTAATTTTAAGAAACAATTACAAAACAAACTATCATATTATAATATTTTTAGTAGGACAGACTACTATTCAACCCATCATCACAACAGTGATGAACAGTGTATGATGCTGTAAACAGAATAAAGGAAGCATTTAACTGATGGCATCTCAGATTACCTGAAAACAATAAGGGAATTCAATTCTGGCTCTTAAAATACGGTAAGCAAAATGCAGAATACTGCTTCTTTTGAGAGATAAAGTTCTTTGTACACTATTAGAATTTGAAGGGTATTTGGGGAAAAATCAAAGTGGAAAACCTTGTATGTTAAAAATGGACAAATACTGACTGAAACTTAATTTCCTCTGTTTTTCAACAAAAACAATTTACTCATGTAAAATTATATCTGAGAACCTCCACAGAGCCAGTAGAACAATTAGAAGCACATACTTAAGAATCAATAATACCTTCTAATAGCACTCATATGGGAAAATTTAAAAATATCTGTAATTATGCCATATTGAATTTTGGTCACTTGATCTGAATGTTGAATGACTCTTTAATGTTTAAAAATATAAGTCAGAACAAATTTATTATCTATCAGCATAAGCCTGATTTTGCTCCTGTTCCCAAAAATCTCCAATAGAAGTCCATTCAGCTTCAATTCATGCTCAATGGCATGTGAGGTTTTGTGGGCGTTTAAAAAAAAAACCCAACCAAAATCTGAGGTTATACATACAAACCTTTTAAAAGATGGGTTAATTTTAGGAGGTCTCCAAGAGGGGAGCACAGTCCTGCAGACTATATTGTGTCTGTTAGAGGACATAGCTGGTTGAAAATAGTATTTAGCTTTCTGCTATAATTTTAAAAAATAGAATTTTCATTGAAACAATGTTTTTTGTTAAAAAACAATTTTTCGGTGTTGATGATATGGGAGAATTTTCTCATGAAAATTTCTGTTTTACCAAAGTTTTCATGAAAATTTTCAACTAGCTCTATTACTGGGTGGCTAGGGAATTACAGCCAAACCTGGCAAACTTTGCAAAGCTCAATAGCCCCACTGATAATTATTGTGAGACTGCTCCTTAGAAAGTTAGCTGGATTCTCACGTGCCATTCACACACTACTGATCTGGCAACGAATACATTTGCTCTTACGCTTTGCAACATCACAGCATTGGTTTTGTGCATATGTTTCACCAAGATCATTCAAATAAAGCTATTTGTGAATCTCTCAGAAAAGTTATTTTGCAGGTGGAACTCGGGGGAAAAAAGCTAGAGAAAAAAGGATCAGCTCCAAGAATACCAGGAAAGCGTTTTGACACCTTCATTATTTTGGAACTACCTTGCCCCCGCCAGGGTAGTGCTGCCTACACAGTGATGACCTCTTCCTTCAGGAGGAAGTTGAGGTAGACTTGTAGAGGGGGGTGGTTTTTTATTGTTGGGACTGACAAGAGATACTGGGCAACAGAGTCTACATTAGTGCTTTAAGCTGGAGCTCCTTTTCTGTATCTAATGGCCAGTGCTTTCTGTATTTTTCTAAAGTCTGTCATCCCAGCACAACAGGCTGGAACACAAGCTCCAAATTGCCAAAATACTTCAGCACAAATGCTAAATAATCCATTTCCTCCCATTAGCAACTGCTCTGAGCCATTTCATAACATCTGAGCAAGTCCCCATACCGCATGCAGACTTATCCTCATGCTTCCAACACTATGACAATCCTCCAAACAAGAACCTTAAAAATCCAAAGCAGCTTAAGAACTTTATAATTTTCACATATTACCACAACCCTCAGATGTTCCACCTGTGGATTTTGTAAGCTGTCTGCAGGTGGAGCACCTCTAGCATAGGGAACGTGAAACATTTATAAAATCAGCAAGTCCCTGAAGAGTGAAAGGTTCACATGGGAAGTGCTGCACAGTTAGAAGCAGGCAGGGCTTTAAAACTCTAACTGTTTCAAAGGATGTTCCTTGGAGACTCTCAACATATCTCTTCATCACTGAACAAAATTATGTCATCTGGGTGACCGTAACTGTGTGTTCAATAATTTTAAATGTTTCTGTTCCTCTTTTGAATTTCCTGGCTTCATATATATTCCATCCCTTCAAGAGTCTCTTAGTTCCTGCCACAAAGAACATTATGTATTTTATCAAAAGACTGTTATTGTTTAGTAAATCTACTGTACAAGTGTACTTGGTTTAGCTGCATCTACGAACTTTAGAGGCTTGATTTTCAGAAGTTCTGAGCACCCACTATTTCCATTGAATCCAATGTGTCTGGAGGTGCTGGCCACCTCTGAAAATCATGCCAGAAATGTGTATGCTCAGGCAAAATACTTCCTTAAAATGTAGGTAAAGCACATATCAGAGACCTGAGAGTAAGAAGGGGAAAATTGAGTGATTGCTCTATTATTTATTATTTGTAGAGTGGATAGCAAAGCTTTTACTTAAGAATGTCTAATTTTCTATTATAAGTCCCCCAATTTCACTTACATTGTCAATATTTTGGCAAATTTTAACTATTTGAGTTTTCTCACTGCCTCAAACTGGATTTTTCTGGAAAGAATGAGGCTAAAGAGAAACAGAGTTCTATTAATGTATTTTTTTAAAAGATGAATTTAAAAAAAAACAGTTCTAGAAACTCCATCTGTTAGAGCAAGAACTTGAAATCTGACAGGGGCTGTGGTAGGAGGTACACCGGGAATCAGAGGGGTGCCTTTTGCTGTCTGTGATTTGGACTCTGGGAAAAATTGCCTTGTGCACATGTTGAATAGAGCTTTTTAGAAGTTTGCAAATACAATCTCAAAACAGTCCATCTTCCCAGAGCATGCTCCCTAGTTCCAACTGACCCTCCATATGCAGTGAGCCTACATGCTGGTCCCACAGAGCTTCCTCCCTGCCAACTGCACTGAGCACAGAGGTTGAACTTCAGATGGGGATGCAGCTACCGCCATCCCTTTGGACTAGGAGACAGTGTGCTAGGGTGGGAGTCACAAATTGGCCATGGATTCTAATCACTGCCTGGTATTAATAATTTTGTTCATCTCACATTCTTCTATTACTGAACAAGCAGAGGTGATTAAATTTTCTGGTGCACAGTAAATGCCCTGAAAAATACATTTTCTGGGCATCAAAACTATGTGAATTCAGCTTGAATTAGGTAAATGGTTTTGGCCAAGAGAGCCTGATTTATTTTTCAGAAATGTTGAAACAAGCCATTTTTCTCAATACACCATTTTGATAATTGGTTTCAAACGGACATTTTTGAAATGTCAATATGAAACACTGATTCAAAATAGACATTTGTAATGTTTTGTTTGATCTGAACAAAGGTTTTTCTGAGTCTTGCGTCAGCAAGAAAATCCTGCAAAAAATTCAGTTTCAGTTCAATACAAACCAGATCTTCCAGTTTGGCTACAGAACCAAAAAAAAAAAAAAAAAAAATCATCCAGCACTACTCATAAGGCAGTGGTATAATTTCCCCATACTACAGATGAAATAGCTGAGGCTGTGAACAGTCACTCGAGGAAGAACTAGAAATACAAACCAGATGCCTAACTGACCAGACCCCAGTCACATCCATTATCACGCTGCCTTTCAGAACAACTGTGCCAGACCTGTCTGCTTAGCTGTGCTGCCTAACAACTGGACAATGCTTCCCTCCAGATCCAGAAAAAAACCTCAGGAATTCTGATTTCCAACACTCTTCTACTGTTCAGCAAGTAACTGTGCAAACCACTGACAGTTTGTATCATGTCCACCATTAGTGGCTGGTCAAAATAGAGGCTAACAGCCTTCTGTTGCTACCAGTTATGCCTTTAGCTTAAGTTGTAGAAATCTGTGCTCCATATCTCTGTAATTACAATTTCCGTTTTCTTTTTTTTTAAATTACTGAGAGTACTAACCCTGAAACATACAAAAAAAACTATATACAATTACAAATAGGAAACTACATACAAAACCCACCCGCTTACATTAAAAGAAAATTATGGTTGGAAAGTAAGGCAGTAATAGCACTGAATTCTTGTTCTGGTTCAGGCATAGACTTTCTATGGGAAACATTAATTCTAGTATTTCCTAACTTTTAACTGACTGACTTTATGATCCTAGTAATCCGTTTTACTTAGTTTTTGTGTATATTATATTATATGGAAACAAGGGAAGGAAAGGGAGAATATTTTGAAACATTCACACTATTCTTGTAAGGATTTTAGACTCAGGTCTTTGATATGTACTTTCAACCTTAACTTCACCTAAAAAGTTTTTGCCTGGACATACACACTTCTGGAATGACTTCCAGAAGTGGCAAGCACCTACAGATTTATCCAATTTAATAGGAATAGTGGGTCCTTAATATCAGGCCCCTATGGTATGTAGGTGCAACTAATACAATTGCAGTATATATACAAAGAGGTTTACTAAGCCATTACATTATTGGTAAAATTCACTCCTCTACTCACAACCTAAGTGGGGACCGAGTGGCTGGAACTGAGACATGACACCAATCTACAGGAAAGAACTTAAGCTGCTGCAGTTCAAAACTCCCTTACGGCCACTGTAGCTGTGGACCCAGCTCTTGGAAGTGATTGGTCAAGAAGCTGACAAAAGGGTAGAAAAGGCTGCCAGAGCAGATAGGATGGAGATGGGACTGACATGAAGTTTGAAAAAGGAGGATAAATGAGGAGGAGCCATTATGAAGAGCTTTGATGGTGGTGACAAAAAGCTTAAATGAGATACAATACCAGATGGTGGAGGGATATGGAGAGGAGAGGGATATGATCAAGTCATTAGGCAAGGAAGATCATCTTAGCTGCTTTATTTTTTAAGCACTGAAGAATGATAACGGGTGAAGTTGAAAAGCCGGAGAAGAGGATGTTGCAGTACTCACAGCGAAATACAAAGAGAGCCTGAATTAGAGATTTGGTGGTGAGGATGAAAAGAAAATTATGATTTTGGAGTTGATGAGAATACAGCAGCAGGATTTGGACATGGCCTGGATGTGTGTGGTATCATTCCTATGTGAGGAGTCATGGATGTGTGTAGAGTCCAGAATAATGCAAACATTGAAAGCCTCAATGGAGGGGAGGATGGAGATGATGTTGACTGTAAAACTGAAGAAGGCAAGTAGAAGTTTAGGAGGAAAGGTAAGATGTTCTGTTTTCACCATATTTGGTTTATGATAATAACACATCCAAGAGAAACTGGCTAATATATGGGATTGGACAAAGGAGACAGATTGATGGAGAGAGAAAGATTTGTGAATCATTACCACAGAGATCACAGTTGAAGCTGTGACAGCAGATGAGATTCTTAATGACAGGATGAAGAGAAAAGGGAAGAACAAAACCCTAGGGTATTCTTACAGAAAGTGTGAGAGGGGAGAAGAAAGATCCACTAAAAGAGGTGTTGAAGGAACTGTCAGAGAGGAAGAAGGAAAACCAGAAGAGGAGAGGACAATATCTTGAAAGCCTAATATGAATAAGATGATAAGAAGAGAATGATCAATAATTTCAAAGTTGCCAATGTTGAAGAGGAGGAGAATATAGTAGAGGTTGGCCAGGAAGAGGTCATTACAGGCCTTAGTGAGAGCAATTTCAGTACAGTGAAGATGGCAGAAGCCAGATGGGGAGGTATCGAAGATGGAGTTTGAGGGGAAGTGGAAACTTTGCAACACAATTAAGGAAAAGTTTAGAGGAACAAAAGTATCATGCAGATTATTCAGATTATTGTCCTAAGAGCAAAAGAAGGCCTAAAAGTAGTTTACTTCTGCTTTGTAGCTGTACAGCCAAACTCAGCTAAACTGTAGTTTTATAATTAAATATGTACCCAGTGTAAGATAAATCATCTGTGTATATACATACACGCACACACAAACATTACTCACCACTTTTGCATCTATAGCCACCTGAGCAAAGCCTTTAAGATTACCCCATACAAGTTTGTAAATTTCATCACTAAAGAGTGCTTCTTGAACTCCACCTGGTGAAATAGCCACCAAATGGCTATTCTTCAGTGCATTGAAACATTCTTCCTTTGTACCTGGTGTAATTCTAAACACATCTAGAAATATTTTCAAACCTGTGAGAAATATGAACAGAACATAAGTATTGCTTTCATATTAAATGACAATACAGTAAGATTAAATTTCAGAAAAATCAAATGACTACATAATGAGACTAATACCAAATCAGACATTTCCTTATAGTCAGCAGCCATACATCTTAGAAAGAGCCTATCAGTGATGCATTTCTGACAATACATATTTATACAGTAGTATGGAGATGAACCTAACTACAAGGTGAACCACCATCAACCAAATGTACAGTATATCTAAGTAAGCAGTTTTCCATAATTATTAGACACCAGTCATACAAAGGCAACTGGTGCCCATTAGCTACATAATTAAGGACATACACATTCTTTATTCTTCTACTATCCTTTTTTCTTTCTTTTAAATAAAATCTATTCCATTAAATACAAAAGGTCATGGTCATGTAATATTAAGACAACACAGATAAAATAAGTCAGGAAATGAAAAAATGAAGGCTCCTATGGCATCTTAATAATTCCATTTAACATATTAGTTTCTATTTCTGTTTTTCTTGTAAAGTGCAATGCTTAATACATTACTTTTTATGTTGCTAAATCTGTACCATAAAACATACAAGCTGAACAACATGGCCAAATTAGGCTGTTGTAGGAACCTTATTTTTTGCATTTCCTGCCTTTTTTATTTTATCTGGAAAACCTTACTTAACTTCATATAAATTGTTGGGTAAGGTTTTTTCCCCCTTCAGCATTAATAATAATTTCCCAAAAAAAGTTTTAGAAGATCAGTAGAGGAGAGAAATCAGACTCATGTCGTGTGTTAGTTTAATTTTCAAAACTTTGCCTAATGTTGTCATATACGTCAGGAGATCACTGAATTTCCCTCAACACTTGAATTTACACTATTTTCAAACTAGAATTTTGGAACAAGTGACTGTGCTAATGAATACCTCATCATCCATATGAATTTCATTAAAACAAACAGTGTATTATAAATGTTTTGAACTCAATATTTAAAGTGAAAGAACTTTACCTGGTAATGTAAAGATGAAGTGATCAGCTACTGTCACACAAAATCTGTGCTTCACGATAAAGAGCCTAGCTAAAAAGGAAAGAGGTAGTCTATAGGAAAAGCACTATGGTAATAAATAACAACACCTGGTCCTTCTGGTAGGTTTTCCACACCATGAAGCTCATAACCTGTTTGGAGTATAAGGTATAAGAGTGTTAATGTTAGTTTTAAATCATTTGCAATTTAAACATAAGTTCTTTGTGCAGAGAAGCATGACGTTAAGGAGCAAGCAGCATGCAACAGCTGCTGCAAGCAATTTCAATTCTTGGCACCTTCATGAGAATTTAGGCCCAGATTTTTAAATGCTCTGCTCCATGTTGTAAGGAATAAGTGACTTAAATAGCTAAGTTCCATTTTCAAAAGTCTTGGGATTCTTAAGTTCCTAAGTCACTTTGGCAAACAGAACTTAGATGCCTAACGGCTTGTCAACAAGAATCAGCAATGCACGCTACAGGCGTGTGATTTCTAAAGCACATTCATGTATTGCACGTTAACTGGTCCATGTAAAGCAGAACTAAATGTGAAATAAAAATGTGCTAATGTGAACTAAAACTTCCCTAGCATAGTGGACTTTAATGTAACTGAGATTTCACCAATAAGCCAATGAGAAGAATATTTAGAAATTGTGACACAACAGCCACTTAACTGAGGTAAAAATAATTGTTTTTTCCCAAAGAACAGTTTTACATAAAATATGGCATTTTATAGTAAAAAGTTAAAAATGACAATGCCAAAACATTTTCCAAAAAATGTAATAAAACAACAATACGTAAAACCATTTCCTGTTAAATGTGTTTGTTTTTTAATGCTGAGCTGCTGCCATTGTTATTAGAATTTAAAAAGCATGAATTTAGGGGGGGAGGGGAATCACCTCCCACCACAATTTAAAATTAATTTTGTTTGTTTAGCATCAACAGTATGCTAGGTGCTGTATAGTACACAGGGATGTACCCGGGCAGATCTGTTTGAAGGAATTAGCTCTAAAACACTAAGCTATCCCAACTCTCCATTTCCCAATGCAGTCTCTTTCTTTCATTATCTTTTAAAATTGTGAACTGTTTTGAGGGCAGCAACTCACTTGTGCACTGTACAGCACATAGCACATTGTACACGAACTTTCTGAACAAATGCAAGAAAACTGAAGTTTAAATCTAGGGGCTTTCACCTCATTAAAATAGATTTGGTGCTCCAAACAAATCAAGTCTTGCTTACCGTGCCATATTCTTGCACATAAATCCCACAAGCTGACACAATTCATCTTGCACCATCCCAGTAATTACTGGAATTATCTGCTTTCAGATCATTAATCCTTTGGTAGATTAGAAGGAAAACAGTGGAAAGGTAGAGAAAGATGAGGATCATTAAAGGAACCATAAAAAAAGAGAGGATTGAAGTTATCACCACCAAGCACTAGACCACATAAAGATAATATTTCTCCAAGTACTCCACACCAGTCCATTTTTCCAATATGCAAACGAGGCAGTTCAAGAAGGTCATAGATATCTGCCTGGAAGTACAAGATTCATTTCTACCTATCATTTCCTGTTTAAAAAGAGTACAAAAACAGAGACAAACTCTCTCTGCGGTCATGGCATCTTATTAATCTAGAAAAGTCATCTTTTATTCTATTACTACACAAAATAAATATACTATTTAATGGTGTTTTTTCATACCATCTGATTAGCATAAAATGAATTAAGACTTTAGCCTTATATCAATGTGAGGTCTTTGTTAAGGATACGTGAATGAGCATTACAAGGCCCTGTGTGTACTGAAATTCCACAGGAACAAAGTTTGCCATTTTGTTGCAGCCTGATGTCAGTCATGTTGTTTTCTGTCTTCCTGCCCTGTCAGCACACACCTACAGTAGCTATTTGCTATCCATCATTTTCAACAAGGGGGAATTAGTTAAATTACACTATGTACTCCCGGCAGTGTTCCATAAAACCAGGCAATGGGGGGATCCAGGGAACCAGAGCTGGAATCCAGATTGCAGCAACAAGGCAAATTGGCAAAGGCTCGGAGGATTTTTTGCCTTCCTCTGTAGCATGGGGCACAGCTCACTTGGTGGTGGATTCTATGTACCTTAAAGTCTTTAAACCGTGATCTGAGGACTTTAATAACTCAGTCATAGGTTAAAGGATTATTACAGGAGTGGGTGGGTGAGGTTCTGTGGCCTGTACTGTGCAGGAAGTCAGACTAGATGATCATATTGGTCCCTTCTGACCTTAGCGTGTATGAAAACAGAGCAAGGGAACCAGAAATTTTAGCTGGCTAGCTGGACTGCCTGCAGAACATAGCAACTGAGATCCAGGGATACAAATTTCTAAAAACAGATGTTGTAGTTTTTGGTTTGGCCTACAAAACTTGTCATATTCTGAATCTTGCTATTGGTCTGGAACTGAAGATTAATATAGGAGATGAGCAGGGGAAGAGTACATGTCAGACTATTACCTCTTGCTCTTCTTGGGTAGAGGACTTTTTTTTGTTTTAGCCTCCAAGATCAATTGACCAAATAAGGTTTCTGAAATCTAAAGGAGTGTGCTGTACAGCCATGGACTATTCAATTCATAATTTTGTGGACTCCTGATTACTGGCCATCCTTAACTACTTTTATGGGCTTATAACAGGGCTTGCTGATCCTTTAAAAACAGGCTACAGGTTCAGTATTGCTTTGTTCCTGGTTCCAGAGCTGTTGGGAATTGCAGATTTTGGGACAAGGCATGCTGAGATGGAGGCAAGATCTCCCTTTCTCCTCAGAAAAGGAAGATCCTGGGAAGGAATAAGAGCTGCCACTTTTCCAGGAAGGGTGATGAAAGGAACTTAGGTGGCAGTTGTTGAGGAAGCCATGTTGGTAGCCATGTAGGGAACTGAATGGTTCAGGAAGAAATTCTGGGGAGAGGAGGCTTTTTTTTTTTTTTTTTTTTGAAGGGAATCCCAGAAATGGCAAATAAGCAGAAAATCAAGGTATAGTTGCATTCCCATAGCACAGCACAAGGTTCCTAAAAACCTTTCCTTTTATATCACCCTCACAGGTCACCTTAGCATATAGGTAGACTGCAAAGAAAAGTAGGACAGACGGAGGCTACAGAACTTGGCAGAAACTGGGCTCCAAACACAAATTAAAAATAATTTTTGAAATCTTATGTCTGAACTACAACAAAATTAGGGTGTTTTACCTCTTCCACCATAGTATTTGAGAAGTCCAGATGAGAAGAACATTCTGGGTGGCTCACAGCTTTGGTATTTGGATTACCTCTGCTTAGACAGTCAGGTCACTGCAGATTTTCCCCATATTTCACAAACTAGTTTGTTTAGATTTCTATGGATTTACTGCATCTATTATAACAGTTCCATGTCAGAAAAAGCTAAATGTGACATATCTTAGTTTAGATCAGTTTACCTTATTGCAGTTCTTGGGGCCATGACTAGTGGCGTTAGAACAATTTTTATAGTGGGAGTGCTGAAAGCCACTGAGCAAACTATAAACTCTGTATATGATGAAAACCATTTCAAGTTAGGGGGTCCTAGTGCCCCTAGTTGTAGCACTCCTGGCTGTGACTTGAAATTTGAATCTGCGACTTCATGTTTCAGGTCAGTTTAACTATAAAAGCAGACCCAATGTCTACCCATCGATAGAGCAGCTCACTTTCTGAGGAAAATTAGGGTGACAGTATTACAAGCAATTGTTGGAGTCTTGCTAATGAAGTGTCTTCCAAGGTGGATAAGCTTGTTAGTTATCACTATCTCCAGCCTCTTTTTTTTAGGAGTCTAGAGAGGGGCAATTCAGAAGACTGTGGCAAAGCACAAGGTCCTGAGTCTGGGGTTTTAGACCTGACTATGGTAACAAGGCAACTCTGTGGCCTGATGTTTTCCTCTAGGGAAAATATTCCACTGTCCATGACTCTTCATGCCATCAACCATGAGCAATAGACAATGTGGCTGTGGATGCTGGCAGGGATAGCTAAGTGGCTCCAATCTCTTCTATTGAGACATTCCAGTGGGTATTTCTGGAAGCCTGCCATTCTCTTGATGGTCCTCTTCTATGGCATCCTCCAACTTTCTATTCCATCACCATACCACTCAATCTCACGAAGGAGATAACGTAGCAGTTCGGACTGTAGGGCTGACAGCACTCAACTCCACATCTTTTTCATCTCCTGATCAGTTTCTCAACATACATCCAAGGCCTGAGCTTGTATGAGCCCTTATTGGCTGAAGCATAATTTTGGCAAGACAGAAGTGGTTAAGGAAATCATCAAAAGAGATGGGAAAATTAACATGCATTCCTTTGATAGCAGCGTTTTTTTCCTCCCTTATGTAGAAATGAGCAATCTAGGGATCAAGTTGGATCCCCAGCAGCATTTACATGGCCAAGTAGCAGTTGTACCCAAGTGTAAAAGGATAGACTCTTAACCCAGTGCAGAACACATCATTATTTCATGTTTATTACTGCCAGATGGTATCATGGCAAAGCATTCTCCTTGGGACTGCACCTAAAGACTTCAAAAAGTGCATCTAATGTGAAATGTTGCTGCCTGCTTATTTTGTAACGTTTCTCAAAAGGAGCATTTTACACAAGGAGCAGGAATGGGTTGGTCACTAGCTCTTGAAGTGGAGTGGCTGGGGGGGATGAAAGAGGCATTAGGTGGATTTGGCAGAGTGCGAAAGGGACTTGAGGCAGGGAGTGGATAGGAATAAAGGGGGCTGTTTAATGAGTAAGGGAATGCAGAGGTGGAGGGAGAATCTGTTGGGGTGAAGGGAAGTAGCTGCCTGATATGGGCCAGGCTCAGGGAAAATACAAGGGTCCAAGAGGTGCAGGCAGCACTAGGGTGGATGGAGGGTACTTTCTGCTGCTGCAGGTGGCTGCTCAGAAAGTTCCATTGGCCTGGTGGCACTAGGTAGAGTTGTGCTGATGGAGACAATGCAGAGGCCAGAGCATCGTCTTGCAGCACACTGCTGATGCTCTTGGCTCAGCCCTCTGCTCCCTGCAGCTGTGACACAGCAGCCAGCCACGTCTTTGGGCCTCTTGCAGGCACAATGACCTGGGCTGGGCTCCCCCCACCAGGGGATCTCACCTTTGTGACCAAGACACCATCCCACGAGCAAGACCTTTAAAGTCAAGCCAAAAAGGTTAGACCATGTCTAAATTTACAACTTTACTGTGGCACAGCTGTGCTGATGCAGCTGTGGTGCTGTAAGGGCACTCACGTAGCCCAGTTTAAGCAATGGGAGAGAACTCTCCCGTCAACACAATAAAACCAACTCAACTAGTGGCGGACTCTCCTGCTGACATAGTGCTGTGCACACGTGCACTTACGTTGGCAAAACTTATGTCACTCGGGGGGTGCTTTTTTCATCCCTGAGCAACAAACATTTTGCTGATGTAAGTGTGAGTATAGACATGGCCTAATTCAGTGATGGTGGAATTATTTTTTTTTTTTAAATGTGCTTTAAAAATGTTTACCATTCAAATTACTTTGTGACAGTTTTGAATCTGCAAGGGAAATGAGCAATTTTGTTGGCAATAGTATGATAGGATTTTAAAATAAGCTTCTAGCTAGAGATCCTGGACTTAGCTAAATGACATCTGAATCTAAAGCCTTTATTTATTTGTTTATTTATTTTGTGGGAGACCCTTCGGAAAGGACTGGATGTAAGGAGGATGGGGAGTCCCACATACATGTCCTGACTCAGATGGTGAGCTCTTTATTCTGTCCCTTTATTCTTCTCTCATTTCTCCTTTCCTGCCTGTTCTTTTCTTTCTTCCTCATCCTTTTTCTTTCCTATTAAATTGAAGAATAATTTTTAAAAGCCTTCACTGCTAGCTTTTCCCCCACCCCAGTCCTCCTCCTCCTCTCCAGCATCTGAGCCCCCTCACCAGCAGGCTACCCACACAGAGGCCAGAACTCATACCTCACACACCGGAACAGTCACTACAGCAGATTTAGTGACTTCAGACAGATTATATTGTGCCTCCCTCTGGACAGTCAGTACATCGCACTCTGTACCACGACACGCTGCGCGCCGCCCCATGGCTTACTGCCTGCCACACACACGTGCTGAACCAGCATCCCAACCCCACACAACACCCCCGCCTGGCCCTGAACACGCATGGACCTTCCCCACATGTTGTGCTCACCCCTGGGCGCGCACCTCATCCCGCACATGCGCCATGCCACAACCAGCCCCACCTGCCCACGAGCGCCGCGCCCACCCCACCCCTGCCCCCGCGCGTGGGCCAGCAGCACACCCAGCCCTGTTGCAGCCCCAGGTATTTACCACCCCTCCGACCACCCCAGCGCCCAATACGCGCCTCCCCCGTTCGGCCTGGTCCCACTCAGGTTAGTTGCTTAGCCAGCCCCACCGGGAGGGACGCTCTGTCCGAGCCCTCTCAGCTCCAAACGTGGGCGGGCCGGAGTCTGTTCAAAGGACGCCCCCTGCCACCCAAGCCAAGCAGGCCCATCCCCACACCCGCTGGAAACGTCTCACCGGCCCCCAACTTTAGCTGGGCAGCGGCCGCTGCAGCCCTTCTCTGGGCTCAGGACCCACGGGCGCTGCCGTGGGAGGCATCCCTCTGGCCCGGACAGTGCCGAAGCTGCCCTGGCCTGGCCCTGACTTGCAGCCGGGCCCACACCTGTTGTCCACCATCATTTCTCCAAGATGCACCCCACAGTGCGGGCCCATGGTCTGCCAGACCCCAGCAAGCGCCGGGCAAGGTCACAAAGGCTCTTAACAGTGGTTCTTCCTCCCGCGCCTCATGCTGGGGTGGGAGCCCACAGCGGCAGATCCCCAAAGCACTGCCCATCAAGGGGCGAAGGAGGCGGGCAGCAGGGAACTGGTGCTAAGCTGCGTTTCTTCCCCACCGCCCAGCCTGAGGCCTGTGCGAGGTGGCCCCCCCAGAGCGGGCAAGTCGGGGGTAGGCCACTGGCACTCTGCCATGGCCCAGTCCCGGGCATGGATCCAGGAGGCCCCAGGCACTTGGGCATGCATCCCCAAGTCCCTTTGTGGGTGTGGCTGCAGCCTCCGGGCTGTCATAGATAAGGCATTTCTGGATGCTTAGGGATTACTATGGAGTGGCCCAGGAGCAAGGATAAGCCTAATTAGGCTTCCAAGACTGCACCCAAATCAATAGATAATGGCCTAGGCTTCACAGTTTGAGGTCATGACTCCAACCCTAATTCATCTGTTTATCTTTGCATCATCTCCTTGGCTGCAGGCTTAGCAACACTGGAGTATGAACTAGTTTTTCATCCAGTTTCCCCTACAGCCCTGGGCTAACTGGGGAATAGCTTTCTCTTTAGGGAGGAAAAATGCATAGCTGGGTGTAATCAGCAGATTGAAGTGATAGTGCAATTGGAATAATCGGATTTGTATGGTATATTGAATGAGAGGTGATAAGATTGAGCCCCAGGGCTCCACAGGGGAGAGCTCTGGGAAGAGAAATGGCAGTCCTTCATGACCCTCAGGTCTATTTTGCGGGAATGATTTAAGCCAGTTTAGTGCAACTCCCTCTCTTTCTTGCAAGGTCTTTAGGTATGGTAGCAGCATATAATGGTTAACAGTATCAGTGTCTGCTGATAACTAGTAATAGTATTATCATAGATCAGTGGTTTACTACCTTTTTTTATTTTCAGACCCCTAAAAAATTTTGAACACAGGTGTGGACCCTTTTGAAATCTTAGCCATAGTCTACTGACCCCCAAGGGTCTGTGGACCACAGGTTGAAAACTACTGGCAGAAGTTCTCTTCTGTCTATGACTGGATCATCTATCTGTGTAATTTACCACTGCCTCTGTACCATGTCCACAGCTGATGACTGATGTCTTGGAATATCTGTGAAGATCAGCATTTGCTCAAACTGGCTTATCTTCAGCTTTTTGCTTTTTCAAAAGAGGAACTGGAGACAAGGAGAAAACTGGCAAAATCATTAAAATCAAGTGATTTATTATTGCTTTAAAGGTTGACTGATAACTTATTTTTCAGAGAGGCAACTGTGGACCCAGGTAGTCCAAACTGTGAGGGCATATGTCACTCTCAGATTTGCCTCAACTTTTAGAACATTTGCTTGTGCAACTAAACAAAGTGGTGTGAGTTGTCTGCTTATATTACCAGCTATTTCTGGAAAATTTCAGAGCATTTCTTTAATAATGTCATTGTTCCATAAAGTACAACTGTTTTCCTCCTCAGGAAACAAATGGGTCATAGACTGTGTGCTGGTAGTCTGAGTTAACTAGATTGTTCACTATCCAGACCAAGTCTTTATCCGTTCAACCAGCACTCTAGTTTGTACCATCCATTTGCTGTACATCTTTGTAGGATCACAATTGCCTTTGTGGTCATTATATGGTAATGAGAAGCATAGCAGATAGTGCATCAATGCTTGAAGACAGTGAGTGATTGCGGTGTAGATTCTAATCTCAAGTGAGTATACTTAAAACGAACTGTCTCTGGAACAGAGGCTGTTCTGTATCAGAATATGGATGTTAATATCAACAGAGCCATGAGCGCGTACAAAATTGTTATCCATATCCGATCTTTAAAAATGATCCATGATTTGCAGACTCTGAACATGAGCTATTCTATTCAACCTCCTTATTCCACTCTGCGTTTGTGCTGGACTGAGTAATCCGTTTAAGCAAGCTGTGACAACATGGAGCTAGCAGTAATCCAGATAAGTCTCAGCAATATAGACAAGGTTATACATCTCATCCAGTATCATGTTGGTATGGGTTTTTTGACGATAGTGTTTGCATTAATCATCATGAGCCTGAGTGGTAGGTTGCTATCCCCATCAGCTCAACCCGTGGGGGAAAATGATGATAAAGTTAGAGGAACAGACATTAAATGTCTGCCTATTATCTTTGCCTGGGAGCTGGTTTCATGCCTGCCATCAGGGTTAGAATAGATGAGTCCCTAAAGTGCCCACCCCCAAATTCTTCAGTTCCCAAATGGAAATCTTTTTTTTTAAGTATTTTTAAAAGTTCAGAAATAGAGTAAAGATAGCCCAAACAACCATAACTTTGCCTCCACCCACCCTCTGTCCAAATTGTTACACCATGATGCTTAAATATTGTATATCTTGAATGTTTACTGTGAAACATGACACCAAATTATATTGTTATTCATATTAATTTAGAGCTCAGCCACTGGCTGTATATGAGCCACTGACCCAGCCATCAGGTCCTCCTTTCATCTTCCCATTTATTAACAACACCTAACAATCTGTGACTAACTTTCCATATTATACACAAAGTATGCTTAAAAAAAAACAACAAAACCACAGGTATCAAAGCCAGGCACTCAAAAGTTGGGAAACGTAAGAATTAAAAGCGCCTGTACAAGCTTAATTAAGCCCCCTTTTTCAAAAAAAAATTCAGCCTGAAGCAAACAGCCAGCATGAAAAAGTGAGCCCAAATTATTAAAGTTTAGCAAAGTTATGAATTCTGTCTTTATTTGCTCATAAGGGGAACTGTTGAGCCACCTAAATCATAGGCGATGCTACTAGCCTCTCCTATAATACGGGCTAAAGGCCTGTTGTATTAATTTAGGTGGAGTATATGGTCCAAAGAGTCAAAGATGTTAACATGAGTCTGAAGTTCTCCAATATTGAACAGTTTTAAATAAGATTAAGGGCTTGGACCTCATCCTGCTTTATTCTTTGGAAACGCCTAAGAAATCCATGCTAAAGTCCATAAATATGTTGGTTAGGGTATAAAAGAGAAAATGAGCTAAAACAAGTTATAAATCAACATATAAATACTAAACCTGGAGAGCTAAGCAGTCACTCAGGAGGAGGCTGTATACAGGTACAGCTTTCTTCAGGTGCCCTGCCAGAGAGTCAGTGGATCCAATCAGCGGCACCTCCAGTGGAATCAGGCATCGATGGAGCACACCCCTTTGTCTAACTGGTGACTTTTTATGCCTTTCTGTACACAGCTTTCACCTAATTGACTCTTCTAATTATTACTAATTCTATTACATCAGGTTCTCACCCTTGACTACGTTCCATTCTCACCATGATAACTGGGGTCGTCAAAACAACATCTGGTGATAGGAGGGGCGGTAGGAAAGTGTGCCCCTTGGTAGTGACAAAGTGCACCCCCAGATGTCCAAGGATAACTGGTTATTCCCCTCACTGTTGTCTATATGCAGCTGCAAGCATACGTTATGTACTTTGTCTTGTTATATGCCAGGGTATGCAGAAACTGAGACATCTGCAAGGTTACTCGGTATTCTTATTTGTCTCTGCCAACTGGAAGATGTCAGGTCTTGGAGGCTAGAATGGTCAAACAAGCAACTTGTGTAGAGGAAGGAGACAGAGGGCACAAACAGTTAACAGTTCATCCATTGCAATAGAATGTAAAAAATGGCAGGGCGGGGTCACTCCCTACAACGCCTGTGTTGCCGTTTGTGAGTCAATTTGCGGATACACTCTGTTACTGGGACTAAGAACTCAAACTGAACTCCTGCTCGAGTGAGGAACTGTGTCCGAAGGAAGGCAACATCTGGAACGGGAGAACAGTTGAAACTGATCTTGAGAAACAGCTTACCTGATTTTGTACCTTGCTACTGATACCTTGCAATTGCCCGAAAAAGCAGTTTTGAGAAAAGTAAAGTAGCAAAGGAAGGATATTGCTGGGTAAGGCTCTTTCACTGGGAAAAGATGCTGCAAACTCATAATGCCCTGAGTCCAGCGGGAATGGGCGTTAGCCCGGAGCTCAAAGAGAGGGGTGAGAAGCCTTAATTGTTGATTGAGAATTCAGGCAACCTAAGTTTGTTTGGACAAAATTGATGGAGCCTACCACAGTAAATAAGAGCAGAATACAGAAAGGATCACTACCTACCTGGCAGAATGACCACCCCAGAACAACAACTCAGAAAGAGATTGAGAAAACATGCTGAGAGCCCAGAGGAGCATTATGGTGAGAAGAGTAAGTGCAGACACCAGGGATTCAGATCGCTGGGGCAATACTTGGCATGGTGATATTTCAGCTGTTGTCATTTTGGAAGATGAGCAAGTGACTGAAGAAAAGAGTGAGACGTTAGCACCATAGAGGTTAGATGAATTAAATAGCTGAAAGTTGTGAAAATTGTCATGGGAAAATAATTCTTGGTGTCTTTAAAGCTGTTGTGAAGGGAAAATGGGCCCTTTTCCCAAAGAAATGGTCTGTGAATCCTGACTGAAATAATTTGAATATGGATGATTTAGTTAAAATCACTACAGGGAAAGAAGGGATTTCCATGGGAACTTCATTGCCTCCAAATGTATGAAAAGGAATGTAATTTGTGTGCAGCTGTGTGAAAGTGATTAGAGCAGTGCAAGAGATTCTGGGTGCCTTTTTTTTTTTTTTTTTTGGTGACAAAGGAGCTGCAGACAATGGACATATCTGGGCAGCAAACAAACTACTTGACTAAAAGGCACAGAGTTCAACCCTCCAAGAAAGGAAGGTGGGAAACAAGTTAGTCCTGATACTGAGAGGGACAGGTTAACCCTTAAAACCTAGAAAACGTTACAAACCTGGCCTGCCTATAGAACTTAAACACAGGAAAATATGGGGGTAATTCCTCTGCTTTGCTGGCAATCAGCAAGGAGATTTGTGAAAGGTGGGAGTATTTTAAGCAATAATCTGCACTCTGACCTGAAAGGGGGCAGAAAGGTGCTCTCTTTGTTTTTCAGCACTTTAGGAAAAGCTTGTGCCAGCTAAAGAGCAACACCATGGATCTACTGTTGCAACAAAGGCTGTTTTATGTTGGTCTTGTTGCTAACATTGTGTATTGTGTTTAATAAAGTGGAATACTGCATTAAGCAGAAAAGTATCAATGAGTGCTGTAGTTGCATTTACAGAAACATCCTGTATCAGATCGGAAAGAGGAGAAATACAGGGCAACTTGAATCAATGGATTTGGTAGGAGAAAGGGTCCTGGGAACAGATGTGTTGAGAGACTTGAGAATGCTTGATTTTGCTAACAGGGTCCTATGGGAATGCCTTCTGAGGCTTGGCTCTCTGTAGTTGTAGCAATCGCAGAGTGAGCCAAAAATAAAGTAGACTGCAGCAAAATTGATGCAGAAATCCCAGTCACAGGCCCTGATCAGGCTCCCCAGAAACACTATAGGTGTCCAGAGGAGACAAAACTAGCTTCAAGGAAACAATTGGCGGGCTTTTGAGCCAAGGAGGCTTGTGGTGGAATTTTTAATTGGGTGACCCTACTGATGGCCTTATTGTGGTGATGTATCAGGAGGTGATGGCTTCTACTGTCACAGGGGCCCCGTGGTTTTCAGTTTTGAATTTTACCAGTGCTTTCTTTGCTGTCCTTTTACATCTGGGACAGCTATTACACATTTGCTTTTACCTGTGAAGGGAAGCAGTTGTGTTTTGCCAGGGTTCCCATGGGATGGAGAAATATATTTATTATTTGCCATGCCCATGCAGTCAAGATGTGGGATGGGATGCCTGGAAGGGACAGTGTGATTTTTATGTGGATGTCATCCTGGTTTGCACTCAGACCAGGGAAAAGAATTGGGAAGTATTGGACTCATGCTCAAGCCGTGGGAGGCAGACCTATCCTTGTTTACAGACAGCCCCCCAACCTGAAGCAAATATTCACCAGCAACTGTACATCATACAACAAGAACAGTAAGCCAGGATTCCATCCCTGCAACAAACCCCGTTGCCAACTCTGCCCGCACATCAACTCTAGTGACACCATCACAGGTCCTAACCACGTCAGCCACACCATAAGGAGCTCATTCACCTGCACATCTACTAATGTAATATATGCCATCATGTGCCAGCAATGCCCCTCTGCCATGTACATTGGCCAAACCGGACTGTCACTATGCAAAAGAATAAATGGACACAAATCAGACGTAAAAAATGGTAGCATCCACAAACCAGTAGGAGAGCACTTCAGTCTCCCAGGACACTCTGTAGCTGACTTGAGAGTTGCCATACTTCTACAAAAAAACCTACAAAAACAGACTTCAAAGAGAAACTGCAGAGCTAGAACTGATCTGCAGACTTGACGCAATCAGATTGGGTCTGAATAGGGACTTGGAATGGTTCTCTCATTATAAGAAGTAATTGTCACTGTTCACACATTCTCACCTAATCAATGGTTGTGAATAGGCCTCAGCTACTCTAACTGTATAGACTTTGCTATTACCTATCCTCCTCATTGTACCTTCCCCTTGACTGTATATATATACCACCTATCTGATTTCCATTACCTGCATCTGACAAGTAAGCTACAGCCCATGAACGCTTATGCCTACAATAATTAAATGTGTTAGTCTTTAAAGTGCTACAGGACTCTCGTTGTTTTTGCTGTATACAGACTAACACGGCTACCCCTCTGGAACATTGGACACAGTGTTACAAAAGATTCAGAAACGGGGTTTAAGGTGAGCCCAAAGAAAGCCCCGTTGTGCTTCCAACAAATAAATTGTGACATGATTTTGGGACACCAGGGGCATTCCGCTGACCAACGAAGAGTGGAGCTGAGATTTCATAAAGGAATCTTCAGAGCAGGCAGCCCCGCTGCATGAATTGTTGAAGGAGGGAAGATGAAAGCTGTTCTAAGTCAGAGTCCTGGAGCAGGGCTCTGCCCTGTAGTTTATGCTTCCAGAACTTCAAGTGAATTAGAGAAGGGATTTACTTCCTATGAAAAGGTTTTGGCATTAGTTTGGGCTATGTAGCATCAGGAATATCTCATGGGATTGTCCCTTGTGTTACTGAAAACTGACCACTCTACAGTAAAATAGGTACTCACTCACGGGCCAGATCAACACCAGTGAACAGTCATGTTTCCACTGCCTCAGCAAGCCCTAAGCAAACCACGGTTGTTGGATTTGTTGAGCCTCACTTGGATGCTCAAAACAATTAAAAGCTCAAGTCTCCTCCTGGGAGAAGGGAGGGGGAAAAGGGAATTAGGTCTGAAAGTTAATTACATTAGCTTAAATGTTTTAATGATACCTCCCACATAGGAAGGGGGAAGGTTGTTCTGCTTTGTGTTTCAGATTATTAACTGTGTGAATGCTGGAAGATCTTGAAGACAATGGACTCCTATGTGTGCTGCTGTTGCTGGCATTTGGTTTGCAGACCTGCTTCTTGATGATTTGACTCAGAAGCCCATTGTGTCTGCAGCATGGGGAAACTATCCACGAATGACAGTAAAATGCAAAATGAACAATACCATTGAAATCACCACTGATCCTAACATCCCAGGAGAACAAATCGCTCTTTTAGGCCCCTTGGATGGATATGACCCCACTTCAGTAAAACTGAAGGAGTGGGATTTGGACAAAGTAAATATTAGCATGGGAATGAGTGAGAACTGGCAATATGTCATGGTTTGGGTTGCAAGTGTTATGCGCTGGCAACTACAGAATCCCTGCCCTTTTGGTGGCAGCACACCATTTTCGTGTATAGAGAAGGATAATGGCAAGAATTAAAAGCTACTCAAGTGGATATGGCTGTTGCTGGGTGGGAACTGATAAGCTGTTATTTAATTATAATAAACCCAAATGTGTTTATTTGTGGACTGACATCCCCAAACAAACAGCACCCAGGGGAAAGCCAGTTCATTTTAGGTGGACACAATCCCTTTCTCTCCCAGACACTAGACAAGAAAGTCTGGGGGAGGGAAGGCTACAGAGAGTGACATCAGGAGGGGAATGGGAGGTCCCTTTGCCCTGCATTTTGGAGGCCCTGGGTTCTCAAGAAATTTATAATAGGGATAAAGAATGTTTGGATAGTAGTGTGGTTAAAATGGTTCCTTGGTAAAATAGTTATTAAAATGCAATATGATGGGGAAATGGATCCTCCAGAAACCCCATGGAGTAAAAAGTATAGAAGTGTGAATTTTGAAACCACACAAAAAGGTCATCTTAGACCTGAGCCTAGCAAACGTTTCGGCACTAGAGCCCCATTGTGAGCAGTTTGTCCAGCCATTATTTGAAGGCTGGAAGAATTGGATAAATTTGCCTGATATTCCCAAACTCAGTTCTACCTGTGAACGAAAGAAGGTAAAAAGAGTCCTGTCCTATGGGGAGTACTTGGAATGGGAGGAGCAGTCCTTGACAGCGTTAATGAGTTGCTAGTGAAAAAAATGAATGCAATGGGAGCTCACATGCAGATTTAGCAACACCTATCAAGGTGTCATTTGACCAGTTAAACTCTGTCAGTTGGCACATAACCTAGAGGAATGGGAACAAAACCAAAAGAAAGATCACATTGCCTCTTGCAGGTTGTCTGGACCCTTAAGCTAACACTTCTTTGATAATGGTATATATGCAAATGTGGATAATTGATCTGGTAAAATATATGATCTGTGATGGTATAAGTGGGGTACTCCCAATAGAAATCAGATGGATTATTTGGAAAAATTCCTTCCAGAGAGAAAAAAATTTACAGGCCTAGTGGAAAATGATAAATTTCACCTCTAGCAAGGAGTCAGGGGAGATCACGTCTTTGTTTTACTAATATCAGAAGCAGAAAAAAATGGGTCTCCCCTATTGTGGCTTTTAGGCCTCAATATTAATCAGACTGTAATGGAGCCCATGGATCATAGAATGTGGGTGGTAAAAGATGACCAGGAATGGAAAACTTTAATTTAGGAGCCTGGCTAGAGAAACCTGGAATTGAATATAAATGTAACACAAATACCCTCCAACCACAGGGTGTGTGTTTAAAACCCACTGAAGGCAAATGCCACTATGCTATAGTATTAACCCTTTCACCAATAACAACTCTACGTTTGTGTATATAG
>ML675601.1:70044445-70080375 GCA_007922155.1 Mesoclemmys tuberculata
GTAGCGATTAAGGGATGTGATTTTAAATTTTAAGTGCCTGAAAACTTAGGTATAATCAGTTAAAAGTGATGTATACTTTTTACTCTTCTGTAAAACCTGCACCACTTGGAATGAATTTGAGTGTTTTACAAATGTTGCTTGTACACCCTGATTTGCATTACTAGCTGCACTGCCATACAGGAAAGGTTACTGTGCCTCACAATGTCAATGAAATTAAGTGGGTATTTGCAAGAATTGGCCAGAATCTAAAACATGAGTGCTGGGAAGCATTGTTGGGATGGTCCCCCACTGTCATGGGAATCTCAAAGTTGACCTTACATCCCATTGTAGGCATTTTGGGGTTCTAAATAACAGTGGTTCTCTTTACCAGCTAATGTCATGCTGAATCTGGTGCTAAATTTGGCAACTACAAGTCTCCTGACAGATGAGGTCTAGTTTTTTAAACATTTTTTCTTCTTTCTTGATGTGTTATTGTTTACTAACAAGGATAAATGGGGCGGGGGATAGGTTTGGACTCTTTGGGATCTCTTCTTGGACTCAGCTTCGGGATCCTAAAATGACAGCTGGAAGATTAGGCCAAAATCAGAAAGCCATCACTGTTTCCACTCTAAAGCCACCCCAAACTTAATTTATTATTGAGGGTTGGGGTGTTTTACTAACCTGTTGTGGATGGGTGTAACTGTTTGAGCCTAAGTAAAGTATAGCTTTAAAGTAAGAGCACTGTTGTGTTACACTGTTTCTACCAGTCCACCTATCTGCTGGATGGCAGTGTCTCCATTTGGCATATTTCCTGACACCACCTTGCACAGAATAAAGTTACCATGAACTATGGGTTGGCAGAACCCCAGATAACACATACAGCACTACAGGATTATCATTGATTATCTTACAGCACTTCAGTGAAGTGTGGAGATAGCAAACTCGTAAAGAAGTGTGTTTTAAGAAGGAATTTGGAAGAGGAGAGGATGAAAATCTTTGTTTTTTGAGTCCTAAAATTATTTAAAATGATTAGTGATCACAGTTATATGTTCAGTTGCTGTGCCACAGTTTTAAATTGAGTTTAGCATGTTAACATCTAAGTAAGGGTTATTAAGGAGCATTCAATAGGATATAATCTTTGTTGATAAAAACAGTAGTAGGTCATACATGTTATTACATAAGAACAGTATGACACTGATATGTAGACAAAAGAATCTGAAAAAGAAGACAAAGAAATGTAAAGACAATATTATATTTAGCATATATACTATATTAAGAATAATAAGAATCCCACACAAAAAGTTTGCCCATTTTGGGCTAATCTCAATCCCATCTTTCTTTTAATCATATCATTCAGTCTCTTCTTTCTTTAGGGAAAAATACCTACATGTGTCAAACTCAGTTACACTCTATGATCTTTATCACTTGACAGATTTTCACGATCAGTGGACCTCACCTATTCAAACTCATTACTACTAAGTTGTACCCTTAATAGCTATGCAACAAAACTGAAAGCAAAATGGTTGCACAGGTGTAATTGATTGGAGCTCAATAAGAATTTTTTGATATACCAGATGAGATAGAATCAAGCTCACTGTCTTAGGTGTGTTGACTTTGCAGTTCTAACTGGAATAAATATTAGTGCAAATTATCTTTGTCATTAAATTAAACAGTGATGACTGAGTAAATAGAAGAGCATCTCTGTTCAGTAACAGGTATTATTTTTGAGTAAACACAACAACTAAATGTGTTGATGTACTGCAACACTGACTAATTGCCTCAGTTCAACATATACAATGTACAGTGGTTGTTCACGACATCAGATACCTATCTAGCAATTTATCAAATTCAAGGAGCTTGAATTTACACTAAAACCACTTTACACCTCTCTGGCAGCTTAAAGCAGCCTTTTACTTATTTTACATGTATGCCTTTTACAATACCACATGTAACATATGCGGGAGGTGGAGATGGATATTATCAAATGTATGCAGTTTATATATACATTTGTGTAACTACCTTGACCATTTTATATATATTTTATATATTTAATATATATATAAGAATCTTGAGACCTTGCTTGTTTTCCAGGCAATTACATCTTTGCTGTGGTGTATCTGACTAGCACTGTCATATGTCTGAAATAGTCCTACTTTATTGAACTTCAGGACATTTAGGTCTGGTCTACACTTACCTGGTGATTCAGTGGCAGTCGACGGGAGTTACATAAGCTACACAGAGTAGCTTGCGTAACTCCCATCGAGTGCTGTACTTCTGTTCTGTGCAGCGTCTTCACTGTGCCAACAGGAACTGCGTTACCATTGATGCAGCGCTATGCCACTTGAGGGGGTGGTTTTACTGCATCGACTTCTGGATCAATTGAGTGGATTTTCAGCAACCGCTTAATTGATCCAGAAAGGTCGATCTGACAGTGGCGAGTTTGCCAGCGTCAGTGTAGAAATACCCTTAGCAAAAGCCCATTTGTATATTCCCACAGTATGATAGGACACCAGAAGGACATTGGACAGATCTAAATATGTTTCACTGCTGGATTATTCTATATTCTAAGTAGTAAGTGAGGAGGGTGGTAATTTTTTTTCTATAATTGTGGCGGAGAGTATCTGCAGAAAAGGATGGAGGGTCCATTTTATGAACTTGGTGTATGAATAAAAATGAACACATAAAAATAAATAAATTTGTTTACTACTTATGGACACGCTTGGAAGTATTTCTCAATTCTGGACAGTGGTTGACAGATCTATTCAGTTAACTTGTGCTGCTGCTTTGAAGCATTCTACAAACATGTAGTATACATGTATGCTAATTAATTAAAGGCACTTTAAAAATGCTCTCCCCTGTTCCCCCCATACTAGGATGAGGCTGCAAAAACCCCTAACAGAAATGTGCATATGTTCTGGGCAGTCAACTAGAGCAGCTTCTCTGCATGGATCCTTCGTCTGGAAGAAGAATCCTGTTAAATTTGCAGCTCAGAATGGCTCATGGAACTAGGATGATAGTAAAAGTTTTTTCTCTGATTTTATTTTTCTTATATATTCTGACAGATGTAGTGCCTCACTGGAAGAGCATCCATTGATTGTCATAAATGTGGTCAGCATGAGAAACTGTCCAGGCTGAGGGACTCCTTCAAGATTCTGGCTTCTTCTGGAACTTGGCCTAAAGCACACCTGTCTCAGAATCATGGGGTTAGGACAGTGAGAGCGCGAATCATTACTTGAACTAAAATCTAGGGCCTGAGACTGCAGCCTCTACTCAGCTAAACAACCACTGAAGCCAGTAGGATTTTAATCTGAGTATACACTATAGGACACAGCTGGGATTAGGTAAAGAAATACATTGTAAATACATTAATCAAAATTGAGCAAAACAACTACCTCATCCTGTATCCACCCAGATGTGGAAATGTTATAGGTAGAGCAACATCTGTCATTAAGGTTGCATAACTGGTTCCACTCTTATATGTCCTTTTTCAATCATTTAAAACTTTCTCAAATATCTTTCAGGCTTCAAAGTTCCATAACTAGTCACAGCCTTGGTCTTTTTAAGTTTGAGCAAAATCAGATCAGTTATTTTGGGGTTTGGGGTGTGTGTGAAGAAAGTATTATGCTGGACAGAAAATTAGATTGAGAGCAGGAGATGGGAGCTGCTCTAGTTTGAAACCCAAGACTTAGAAGCCTAAGTCCCAGTATTGGTTCCACTGCAATCTATAAAATTCCCGCTGGACTCTGTAGGTGCTTAAACTAACTCAGTGAGTAAGGCTGGGTCTACACTGACAGTGGCAAATTCGTCGCCGTCAGATCGATTGCTCTGGATCACCTGAGCGGTCTGTGTAGACCCGCTCAGTCGAACGAGCAATCGACGCAGGAAAACCACCCTGGTAAGTGGCGTAGCACTGCATCGAAGGGAACAGCGGTCCCTTCGACACAGCACAGTGTGGACGGCGCACAGAGCAGATGCAGCGAAGTCGACTGGAGATACGCAAGTGATTTACGTCACTTGCATATCTCCCATCGACTATCGCCGAATCCGGAAGGTAAGTGTAGACCAGGCCTTAGTTTTCAGAGTAAAAGTTCATTAGGCATCCAAACATTTAGAGTGAGGCAGAGGGCCTATCTCTATAGAGCTTGTAAGGTGCTGCTACAGGTCAATGACTGTTCCACTGTGGATAAATGCTTAGCTTGAGATTCTGTAGTCCAGTTGGTTAGAATATCCACCTGGGAAGTGGGAGACCGTGGGTCCTGTCCCCCTGCTCCAATGGCTCTTTCATTGTTTATCTACAGTGGAACAGCTTCAGCAGGAGAGGCTGAGAGAGCCCTACATCAGAATATCTCAGTCTTCAGAGCTCTGAGAGGTAGGGGGGGATTTGAATCTGGGTCTCCTGCATTGAAGGCAAGTGCTCTAACCACTGGGCTAAAAATTATAAGGTGGGCAGTAGCACTATTCTTTCTCTAGACATTTTTTGTGGAGTGAGGCAGATGCCCAAGCCATTCCCACAAGAAACAGCTTAGGCACTTAAGTCACCTGGCTCCAGGAGACCGATTCCCATTCAAGGATCACTAAGCAGAGATAGGCACTTCCCTGAAGCCTAGACTTAGACGTGATCTTTGAGAGAGGGGCAGGGCATAGCACACAATGCAGTCATCAGCATATTCTGTTGGCTAGCTTAGGTGGCTCTCAGCCTAGCATGCTGGCTGTTGTGGATTGTATTCTTGTATTCTTCTCTCCCCACATTCATTGTCTAGGGAGCCTAAGCACCTAACTTGACTTTGTTGACTGCAGTGGTGTTCTTGAGGTTTTCTCAGCACCTAAGAGTTAGGCACATGAAATTGAATATTGCAACGTCTTAGTCCTTTAATGTCTACAGTAATTTCTGAAAGGGAGGGGACTTTTTTTTTACAAGACTGGGAAAATCCAGGGAAGGGCTAATAAGACAATAGTAGGTTTGGGCTATGAAGGACAATGGTAAATTGACACAGGGTATACTCACTGCTATCAGCTCCTCTTGCTGGCCATCCTGGGAATTAGCTCCACCAGACTTCTGCTCTTTCTCCAGTGATGTCTTCCCCCATCCTGTCTCTCTCTGCAGCCCAGGTCAGACCACTTCATGGCTTGACCCTCTGGCCAGGTCACTAAAGTCCTCCCCTTCTGGGGAATTCAAAGTCCTTCCAGACCTTCTGTCTGGCTGGTGTCTCCAACACATTTGCCACTTCCCAGTGGTTGCTAGGGGAAGTCAGGCCCATGCTCTTCACTGGGTTCCAGTCCAGGGACCCTATAACAAGCAGCCTAGGTCCCTACATGGTCTGACATGCTTACTGTTTCCCTGGGCTTCTTACTCATCTGGCTTCCCCTCCCCCCTCTGGACTTGCCAGCCTCCCAACTCCCTTCCTCAGGTCACTGAACTTCAGGGAGATTTGAAATCTGAGTGAGCAACCAGGACAAAGCAAAAACCCAGGATCAGGATCTGAGACAGCAGCTGTAGGCACTGTAAACTGAGCTAAGCGACATACTAGTTTCCACTGCTACACATCAAGAACTCAAGTCATTTTAGAGAGCAAGAAATGATTCTTCTGGAGAAGATCCTGGATGATGAGGCAAAGACGGTGAGGCACAAATCCAGGAGATGAGGCAGACACATTCCCCAGCTGTGAAGGAGCTGGTAGAACAAACCAAGCAAGCACTGATGAAATTTGAGGGCAAAGCAGGGTCTGAAGAGTGAGTGCACGGAACTGTTCCCTGAGGTGAAGTTACGTTGACAGGGCAAAGATTCTGAGTGCAAATGGAAAAAAAAACTGCAAGTGCTGCAGGTAAAATTTGCGGAGTGTGAGTGTGTGAAAAGAACTGGTTGGGAACAGTACCAGGACTACAGGTTGAGCTCAGCCACCAGTCTCGGAGGCTAGTCAGACAGCAGGTTTCAAGTCAGTGGAAGATTTCATTGCCTTAGAGTGACAGCTTCAGGATATGCAGGAATGGTTCCAGGAGGAAGTGCGCCAGAAGCTGTGCCTCAGCATTAAGGTGAGGCAGGAGGAGGAGAAGAATGGCCGCAAAAGAAGAAACTGCAAAAGGAGAAGGGGTGAGGCCATGAGGTCCACCTGTCACCCAGCTCTGGGAGTGGAAAGTAAACCCCTTGTAAGAAACAAAGGCCATATCTGGATTTGGGCCTGAGTAACTTTGGGTGACTAGATATCATTAAGAGTTGCTTGAAGGAGCTTTTTGGTACATAGGCATGTAACAGGGGCCTGGGTGGCCAGGCAGCCTAGTGGTTAGATGGCACAGTTCTCAGCCCCCTGCTGGGCTGAGGAGTCTCAGTCTTTAAGGCCAGAGAAGGGGAGGGGTGCCAGGGTCCTCCTGCTCCCTTGGGCTCCAGCCCAGGACCCCTGTGTATGTCAACTCCTGAGCATGGGGGTTGGTGTCCCTCCCGGCAGGGAGTCAGAATCCACTGCCCTGGGCTATGTCCTCCCAGTCTGTTCAATGCGAGGTGTTCCTCTAACCGAATATACCAGGTGGCTTGCTTCCCACTGAGCTTCCTCTGCGGTCTGGAGTGGCACCTGGTTGTGTCCCAAATTCTTTCTATGCAAGTCTCTGGGGTCTGCTCCTCCAGTTACCTCCAGTGCCGGGCATTCCTTCACAGTCTACCATAGGCTGGGAAGCCAGTGCTTGCTTCCAGGTGTCTGCCCTGGCTGGCAGGCCAGTGCTCCATCCCTTCAGGCAGGGACACAGCTAGCTCTCGCCTCTTTACCAGGCAGCCCTGAACTGAGCCAGGCTCCCTCCCTGCCCAGAGCTGGTATTGGCTGCAGGTATAGCGGGGTGGGGCTAGCTGGGCCCAAAGGCTGTTTTTAATCCCTGCTGTGCTGACTGGCAGTTTCTCTGCTTCATCACAAGGCAAAAGGTTCTAAGGTAAAGGCCAGTCACTTACCGTAGACACTGCCCCCACCCTTTAGAGTGCTTTCCCAGTGTCATAATCAGCTCCCTGTAATGAGGAGATGTGGAAATGAACAAGTGTGTAATGCTCACAGGCATTAATTATACTTAGGCAGTTGACATGGATATCTGGCCTAAGCAGAATTCTGTTACCAACTTCTTCTCACCAGGGGCCTCTCAGATGTCCTGCCCACAAAGAAGCCATCTGCTTGTGGCCACCAGCAGATTCTGCAAGAAAATGTCCACCTCCGAATGGAATCTTTGATGTTACTTCATGGCCACGCTGTCAAGCTGTTGGTCCATAATGAGTTATAGCCAACATGCAGGAAATCTTAACTGGAGAAGAGAGCCTCAAACCAGAATAGAACAATCACTGATCCCTCCAAAGGATGCAACCATGAAGAGAAAGAATTGCAACAATGACACCTGTCATTGTTCCCAGAGTTGCCCGTCACTTTGAGGTATGCTTAGGGTCACCTTCCTGGAAGAGGGGGTGTGATTCTATTAATGTGCTGCTTGTGTTACTTGTGTGTTCATATGGTTACAAGCCCCCTCCCAGTGGAGCTATCCTGCAGGACCTAAGGTTTTCAGATTCAAATAAACCCCCCACAGATACACACAACCATCCCAGATTAACTGAGTGCGTCTGAGCAGACCGGGCTATCAGCACTCGCAGCTGACCCCTTATACGTCCCTGAGCTCAGCAAGCTGGTGACACAGCACTGTCAGCTGTCACCCTCGTGTGCCCGTTGCACCGCACCAGAATGGAGCACACTGATGAGCAGGCTGGGTCCAAACAGCACTTTTCAGTTGTTCCCTTACATTCCCCTGGATTCAATCTGGCTGGGTCAAACAGCACTTTCAGCTGTCACCCTAATGCGCCTTGGACTCCGTGGGCTAGGCAGAGCAGCACTTCTCAGCTGCCCCCTTTATATGCCTCTTTGCAGCAC
This sequence comes from Mesoclemmys tuberculata, assembly GCA_007922155.1. Classification (NCBI taxonomy): domain Eukaryota; kingdom Metazoa; phylum Chordata; order Testudines; family Chelidae; genus Mesoclemmys; species Mesoclemmys tuberculata. The sequence goes on from ML675601.1 coordinate 70,052,311, forward strand.
AATTGTTCTAGCAGTAACCCCCTTGATAAGCAAACCCCATAGGATTTTGGGCACTCCAGGGATCTTTGGCTTAGGTAAAAGAAGTGTTGCTGCAGAGCAAGGTAGGGAAGCCAAGAACACAAAGGAGTAAATGCATTTGGAGAGAGAGAAACTGGCAACCAGCTTGATTACAATAGTTAGTTTATTGCCAGGTGTATAAAACTTATGATACTAATAGTGATGCCACACAAGGAGAGAAAAACAATCTAACACAATACAACAAAATTACAGTGGGGCATTGGAGAAGGCTAGCCCAGGTTTGATTACAAAAGTAGAAAGTTATACCTGGATTAGAGAGAGAGTGAGAGAATGAGAGAGAATTGGGGAAAGATGGGTGGGGGGAATCTCACCATTCCTTGCAGCCCAGAAGTTTCCAGGAAACAGGCTGTTCAGCTTAGGGTCAGGAGTGTTTTAGAGAGAGGCAAAACCCTCAACAGGATCAGTCAGGAAATGGGGAAGCAGGCAGCATTTGGGTCCAGGCATCAGAAGAGGAGAGCAAGAGAGAGGTTTGAACTTGGGTAGGGCTATTTTGTAGAACCAGGTTTGTTTGTGGGTAAACAATGTCTCAATAAAGTACCCCAGAGTGGTTTTCTTTATGCTGGACAATAGGAGATGATCACTCCCAGCTATGGTCAATGTTCCTTGGGGGAGCTCACAATGCAACCAGGCAGATTCAGTGTTTTTGCATATCAGTAACTAGAATGGTCTGATAAGTGCGGAGCTGGATGGGTGTAGATCTGAGTTCATTTACATCAAGAGCAGAGATCTCCCATAATGCAGTGCGTCCCTGGCTTGCCAATCCCAGAGTTCAGTGCGGTTCTTGCTTTGGAGCTTGGTTCTCCATTCTTCATGCTAATTCTTCTTCCATCTTCGATGTAAAATGAGGCTCCAGTTCTCCATTCAATGTGCTAATTGAGATGCCTCTTTTTACATCTTCTATGTAGATGAGGCATGGGGAATTGTCTCAATCCTATCACCCTTGTTTGAGGGTTTTAGGTGTGTCTCCCACAGCCTTTTCATCACCTTTGTTTCTGGTTCAAGCAGAGGCTGGGGGGGATTCAGGTGAGCCAGAGAGAGAATAGGGGTTTTTCACCCTGGTTCCCCAAGAACACAGAGCTGCCACATAACACCTTCTTGCTACCTTCTTGGACCAGCCATCCTAAGGAAGAGTGAAAATATTCTGAACACAGTATGAGTCAAGCCTAAAGTACAACTAAGAAAGAAAAGGCCACCTTCCCCTGCTTCCAAAAGCTCAGATTACATTTTACCAATAAAGATACTGGTAAATATTAACTTGTTCCAAGCTAAGACCAATCATCTGAATCAAGACTTTGAGAAGAAGGTGTGAAAATACTTCTGTAGAATAACTTGAGGATGCTCCAACACCCACTAATGTGTGTACATCTCTGTGTGTTACTAACGGTTCCCCAAACTAGACACTAAACCCCTAAATCTGTTTTTGGAATAGAAAGTGATATGTGGGTTAAACAGCTATAAGTATGGAATTTTAGAAATTATTCTGTGTCTGTGCCAGACTTCCAAAATGATACAGGCATTGTGTTAAAAAGAGAAGTGAAAAATATTAAACAAACCAAGCTTGGTGTAATGTTTATGAACAGTGAATCTTAAAAGAAAAAATAGCCAAAAGTGAAGCTACCCGGAAACTATTTTAAGAGCCATAGTTCATTTAAAAAAAAAACATAACAACAACGCAAGTAACATCCTTTACCTCTGATAAATGTCTAGCTAAATGACTTAAATTAAAGGGAACGGATTCTTCCCTTAACCTTTCAGTAAAACTTTATAGGAACTGTTTTTCTCAACCTGCTCATTATATTTTGATTTAATTACTAATTGTAGCAATTGGCTGAGTCACATAAATTGAACCAGTGATTTACTGATTATATTTCAGTTGTAACCTCAATTTGACCATTATACTGTACCTTTGTAAATTAAATTAGGAGAACCATAAATTAAATTTAGCTAGTGATATATTTCATTTAAACTCATTTGTTTTATAACTGCTTGCTTAATCTTGTAAATTTATAAAAGATGCACTGGTTTATTTCCCAAAACTTCAATACACAGTAATCTACATAAGAAAAAAGGTAAACATCAACAATAATTTCTGAGCCCATCATGTATTTTAATTATGTAAAATAAACCCTGGTTGTTCAACACCTTGAAGGAGAGAAAGAAAGAGAAAGGGAGAAAAGACAGTGTGAGTTTGGGGTGGGAGAAGATGTATTACATAAAGTGGGTGGAAGAAGAAAGAGTGGGTTCAGCTAAACAGAATCCTAAAAGCCACAGACGCGGCTGTCAAAACATTAGTCATTGGGAACTCCAGGAGGAATCTGGATGTTGGCATGGATATTCTCAGTGCTGGGGTGAGATAGGTCCAGGGCAAGGCTAGGACACAAACATGGTGGGCAGCACTGGAGTTTGGTGAAATGCAAGGCAGCAAGACGGTACCTGGCCAGGTTGGGCTGTTGCTCAGCCTGATCTGCAGCTTTTGTCTGCTAGAGTTATGGAAATACCTAAGCCTGGGGTCATCTGACCCAGGCTTTGCTCAGTGATAGGTTGCTGCTGCATGCCTGAGGGCTGACTCACTGCAGTCTCTGTTGAGTGCAGATTTACTGCAGCACAGCAGCAAGTATCCCTGGTTTGGCTGCAAATTTGCCTCACACTGGGAGTCAGACCTCAGGGAGGAGTAACTGTGCCCAGGGGGAGATTGGGCTGGAAGAGATTTTACTTTGGGTTTATTTCATGTTAATAAACCAATTATAGGTTGTCATTGAACACAAGCTTCTACATCAGTGTGTTACCTACACACTATGGCACCCCACCTTTTCCCAGTCGTAGGGCTCCAGGCGTAACTCGATTAATTTAGGCACCCTCTACCCTTTCCCAGTGCATAGAGCTCTGGGGGAAAGGCACTTATCTGTACTCCATTCACACTCTAGAGCTCATGGCCACCTGTATCCAATTCGTAGGGCTTGGGGTGAAACTAACCTGGGTTAATATAAGTACCCACACCCTTTCCCAATTCATAGGGCTCTGCGTGTTTCTACTGTGGGTTTGCAGGATCTTTTACCAGTGAGAGAGTCTTACACAGTAATAACCTTAACCTCTATTTATTAGCAATTACCAAACATAATACACATGCTAAGCAGACAAAGCTATGTTCACCAATCCTAATTGGGCAAGCAGACTTTCTCTGTTGACCAGTCAAGGTCAGTCTTGTCTGGATTCTGCACATCACTGTTGTACAGAGGATTCTAGCAGCTCTAATCTTGGGCGGTGTCTTGGAGGGGATTCTTCTTCTTCCTTCAGGTCTCTTTTTATTCCTCTTGTTTCCTTTTTCTTCCAGCTTGTCTCCCTTTTGGACCCCAGTTTTTATAGTGAAATGTGAGTCCTGCTTAGCTATACCTTAAACAATCCTTTTACTAAAATAATTCTTTGATGAATCCTAACATATTGCAAAGTAATTCTTTAACCAATCATATGCCACCACCTTAATTGATTTAAACAGTGCACATTTAGTTATGCAACAGACAGAAACAATCAAAGAACCAGACAGAAGTCATTCCGATAAGCAATAGAGAAATGGGTACCATAAAGATAAAGATTTTACAACCATAACTGTTGATAAGTGATTCCTTTCCAGACAGAATGCTATCAAACAAAGTTTTCTTTAAGCATTTTAAGATCTGTTTCTTTATCTGGTGGTGGCAGATACTATTAGGATAGTATCACTTTCTTAATAGCCCGACATTACATTGTCTTGATGTAATTTCAGGATTGTGCAGGTGTGACTACATGCTACTTAGCTTATGGATGCTGTCTCTTCTCATATGGCTGCTACCTCTTAGCCAAAAAACAAGGCCTCAGACCTTACAAGTGGTTTTCAACTTCCAGCCCGCAGGCCACTTGTAATCCAATCAGCACACAGCTGCGGCCCATGTAACATCTTCAGGGCCATACAGGTAGTAAGTATACATATATTGTGTGGATGTGGCCCACATAACACAGAGAGCTGCATATGCAGCCCACAATAGTAAATACGTTGAAAATCACCAATTTACATTATTCCTAGGAAGGTATGAAAGGAAAATTTAGGTAGGGTGCTGAAGAACCACACTTTGCCAGCAGGAGGCAATACAGGGCAAGTCAGCCCGCTTACAAGATGTTTTCAAAATGGTTATCAAAATTCTATTTACCCAAATCAGGTTTTTGATCAACAAAATGTTTAAATAGCCATTTCAATAATTATTTTGATAATATTTTTGATAAACATTTCTATTTAAAAAATTACAGAAATGATGTTCGAAAATCAGTTTTTTGTGAAATTTTTCGCTTTTGAAAAAAGGCCATTTTTGGAGGGGAAAAAACTAATTTGTAAAATTACAACCAGCTGTATCCAGAATGCACTCAAAAAAGTAATTTTATTTGTCTGATGTTCTGATGAAGTTGCCTCCTGGTTTGCATTCTTTCACTAATTCCTGACTGTGCTTAAAGTTTCAACTTCCAAGGTTCTATACCCCTTCACCATGGCCTGTAGATCTGATCTTGTTACACTTATGAAATAAACAGCAGGATCTTATTCAGGGGATAAGGCAGTATGTTGCGTTTATTAGGAATACAGAAAATATTTGAAAAAAACCCAATTTCCTAAAATACACTTCCACACACACACATACACACGGTTCTGCAGGAGTGATATAATTACCAGCCTCTCTGTTGCCAGAGCTGAAATTACTGGCCAGATGACTCAGACACAAGGATGGAGCCAAGCTCTGTCGGTCATGACACGATGCTCCTTGGGGCTAGCAGAACGAGCCCAAAGTCCAGGTCTCTTTACACCATTTTTATATTTATTTATTTTTATTTGGGTTTATGGATTTTGTTATGTTAGATAGTTTTTTTGGTTTGATGTAATTGTTAATTACGTTTGATATTGCAAGTGTGACAGCTTTCCCATTTTTTTAAATTTTTGTTTTATATTTTGTTTTGTTCTTGTCCTTGGCATTAACTCCCCTGTTTTCCAGGGTTACCTTGATTATCGGCCTTCTGGGTTGTAAAAGTTCTTTAAACAAAAGCATCTTCTCTCCCTCTGGCCCTTGGAGGTTGAGAACATTATCTCAGCAATTACTTCCTTACAGTTCTCTTTTAGCAGACTCAAACTGCATTTACTCCTCATTTGTACTTACTAAAAATCATTACATTTTTATTTTATTACATTGGTATATTATTTTATACTTACTTACTAACATAATAAATTTTTTATACCTACACCAATTTTATTAATACCAATTTTACAAAAAGAATGTAAAAGGAATCTCATTCACCCTCTCATTGCCCTATGATTTACACATCAATCACATTCCTGATATGCATGGGTCAGCTACTTCACTTGTGAATTATCACAAGTGGATTTCAGGATGTTCCCAAACATTCATACATAGAGCTCCACAAACAAGGCCCCAATGTGTCATAAATGTTAAATCACAAAATGTTTAGGCAGGATGTTCCCATTCATATGTTCAAGCAGTCAGTTATCATAGCGGAGCCTGGGGTGGTGTGAACAAACAATCAGCGTGTCTAGAACATCCCTGTCTATAATGCCTAGTTTTATTCTTTCTCAGTGTGAGGAATAACCCTTAAGCTTCAAATATGTATCTATGGTACTGGCCTGCTCTGGTTCAGGCCTACATCACAGTGCTGGGGCCTACATTATCCCCCTTTTGACCCTTCAATTCATGGGATTGAATGGGTCATTTCCCTCTGTGTGTTATCGTTTGAGGGCCAAGTACTGGGAGGCAATTTGAATACGTGATTCCAATTTAACATATATTCACCTTACCCAACAAAACATAAAACACATCTCAATAAGACATATCACACTTAAAATCAAAACTATTAGCAGTGAACGTAGGTCTATTGATAATACTTCTTTTGAGGTAGGAGACCAGCCTGTAAAAATATCATACCAATGATAGGTTGTTAATTCTTTTTTTGATTTTGCTATTTTAATTATGTCCCCATTTGCCTGCATGATTTGAATGGTGTGGTTTCCAGCATGATCCATTTGCTGTAATAGCTGGGAGACTTTGCCTCCCGTAAACAAGTAGCCAGTCAGATCCTGCCAATCTAAGCCAATGTCAATTGAGAAATTGGCAGGTTCTATACTTAGTACTATTTTTTATTTTATGTTATTTTAGTTTGCTTTGGGGAGGTAATAGGTATGGGATTTTGTTGTTGTTTTTTTTTTTTATAAATCACACTGACATTACATTTACATTTGTCTACAGGTGGGTGACTAACATTTTTATCTTTTAATACACTTTTTATGAGGTTACATAAGCACACATACCGTTATGCAGTACTCAAGTTACATTTTTAAATTTATTTTATACACGTTTTCAATGGCATATCTTTGCTGCACAGTTCAGGAGTGACAGGCAAGGAAGAGCACACCCACTTCTGAGGATCCCAAATAATATATCCCTGGGTATCTAATAGGTTTCCCTCCGGGCCTGCTCTGGTTCAGCCCTACATCACAGTGCTGGGTCCTGCAATCTTGTCTTTTCTTGCATTCTTTCACACCACTAATAACAACAGCATTGACACGCCTTTTATTTTTCTCTCATTTGAACCTCCATACATTATTTATTATTCTGTCATCCTCTCATGTCCAAACCTAGTTTGTAAACTCTTCAGGGTAGGAGCTTTGTTCTGGTTTTAGCCTCTAAAGGTTATTAGTAAGTTTTTGCAAGTTCTGGCAGTGCTAATTTGGTCAAAGGGGATTCATTTATGCAGCTGCCTGGACTTCCTTGTCATCAATGTAACAGTCTGCTCAGGAGTCTTGTTTAATTTGGCTTAGTATTGGTCAGCATACATTTCTTGAAAGCAAGGGGAAGCTTCATTTGTTTCCTTCTCAACAGTTCTTGCACTGAGACATGGTCCTGCACGCCTGGTTAGCAAAGCCAGAGAGTGACCCTGATTCAGTGTAACACTTCCTACTTCCCAACAGAAGTTCTGTGCAGGAACCTATCCCAATAAATGTAATCCCATTAGAGTACTTTGCAACCTGTATACCTGTATACCTGTACACAAAAACTAGTCCTTCTCCTTTGCTAACTCTTCTCTACAAGTGAACCTGTCTGTGGGACTTTATACAATGAGTAAATGTGATTGTTGCAGATCACTCAATTCAAACAATAGTGTACCAGCAGTGTTTCCTTCCCCAGTCATCTCATTAGGTGTTCACTGAGAAACCTAATGATTAATTAAATGTTGGTATGGTCAGCTGTTTCACTGCAGACCATTTTAGTAGAAACAGTCAACAAGCATGTTTGCTTATTCCTCGGTGACAGATGAAGTGGCAGATATTGACATGAAAGGCAGTGAAGCAGCTGATTACTGGGGGACTAAGAATCCAAACCTCCCACTCAAAAAACTGAAGCCACTCCAATCCTGCTGCCAGAAGAGGGTAAGAGGAGATTCATTTCCTCCCTAGTACCAAAAGCCATGACTGCCTCCTGGCTGCCGGGAGCCTGAGCTGACTCCCACACCTTTCTGGCTGCCAAAAGCCCCACATGTGCCTTTACAAATGTGAAAGTTAAAACTTTCATATTTAAATTTATTTGAAGCTGCTACACAATCTCCACACCATTAAGAAACCAGAATCCAGAACAACCAGAATCTAGTACATAGGGGCTTGTCTATGGGGCTCATTCATACTACCCGTGATGGACAGTAGCTGACTCCTTCATAGGGAAACTATAACACTTAGTATGTGGAATCTTTTTTGGGAGAAATAGGAAGAAAGATTAATTTCTGGTTCATACATTTCTTTTAACATGAATTATAGCTGTACATTTTGCTGATTCATTACACTCTTGCCATTATAATTTGTGAAAATTTAAAATAAGAAGAATGAAGCATTAAACAGAGATATCTACTATTAAAAATAGATATCCCAAAACACTGGGTATAATGACTTTCTCCTGCGTAGGCAGTCAGTGTTTGTCAGCAATCTAAAGAGTTATAATGATGTTTATTTCCTCCTGCATATAAAATGGTCATGTGTGTCCATCATTTCTAACTTTTACCTGAACTAGAAGAAACCTAGTCAGAGAACAATGAGTTTAGGCATTTGTGTAGCTGTCTATTTGCCATCCGGCATGTTGTAATGAAATGTATGATGAACTGTGTTAGATAAATGTATGTTAAATAATATTAGAAAAGTAGATATATATTTAATTCTGTTATAAGAAAATGTAAAAGGGAATCTTTCTGTGTTCTGTATGTCTTGTTGACACAGCTTTTAAAACTCTGCTAAACCAATTTCAAAGGTAGCAAAAATCAGAAAGTTGGTTGTGTCTTATCTATAGTGAATTCTTCGTCTGTGTAAATAACAGGGCAAAATAAGCCAAACAAATGTGTAATTTACTAGCCAGGTACAAATTTCCCTAGGCAAAATGGACACTGACTGCACAAAACTAGCCAACCAGCAACTCCAAGGCCATAAGAGGCAAATCATAGAATTTTAGGGTTCGAAGGGACCTCAGGAGGTCATCTAGTCCAACCCCCTGCTCAAAGCAGGACCAACCCCAACTAAATCAACCCAGCCAGTGCTTTGTCAAGTCATACCTTAAAAACCTCTAAGGATGGAGATTCCACCTCCCTAGGTAACCCATTCCAGTGCTTCACCACCCTCCTGGTGAAAACCTTTTTCCTAATATCCAACCTCGACCTCCCCCATTGCAACTTGAAACCATTGCTCCTAGTTCTGTCCTCTACTTCTATTGAGAACAGCCTAGCTCCCTCCTCCCTGGAGCCCTCTTTCAGCTAGTTAAAGGCTGATATCAAATCCCCCCTCACTCTTCTCTTTTGCAGACTAAACAAGCCTAGTTCCCTCAGCCTCTCCTCATAAGTTTTGTGCTCCAGTCCCCTAATCATTTTTGTTGCCCTCTGCTGGACTCTCCCTGATTTGTACACATCCTTTCTGTACTGGTGGGCCCAACACTGGACACAGTATTCTAAATATGGCCTCACCAGTGCCAAATAGAGGAAAATAATCACTTCCATCGATCTGCTGGCAATGCTCCTACTAATGCAGCCCAATATGCCATTAGCTTTCTTGGCAATAAGGGCATATTGTTGACCCATATCCATCTTCTTGTCCACTGTAACCCCCAGGTCCTTTTCTACAGAACTGCTGCCTAGCCAGTTGGTCCCCAGTGTAGCAATGCATGGGATTCTTCCATACTAAGGGCAGGACTCTGCACTTGTCCTTGTTGAAGCTCAGATTTTTTTGGCCCAATCCTCCAGTTTTTCAGTCTGTTGAAAGAAAGAAAGCGGGGGAAACATTTTATATTACAGTCATCATTTTCTTCAAGTTTTTCCAAGGTTACAAAAGATATACAAAAAGTCTAAAACTCAGTGGAAAATGGTAAAGGTGTGGGTAGAGAGGGCAGAAAGGGGAAATGCCTCATAAGAGCCCATGAAACCCTTGTTGAGGACGAGTCTCATTTCTAGATGCTAACATAATTTCCTGTGATAACCAAGCACACTAAATAATTATATCAGGTTATGTGTTAGTGACATAGAAATGTTAGCTCACTAAAGCTGCAATTGTAATAATCTCTAAACTAAGATGAGGAAACTGGGGAAAGCCTATTCAGTATAAAATCATTTGCCACAAGGTTTAAGAGACAGTTTCCCTTTCAAAACCAGCTACAAATATACTTTCCACAATAAACCACATTTCTTCAGGCCTGTTAATCTCATCTGCTACATAATTTTGTTTGAGCTAAAATTTGGTAATCAGCCAAGTCCCTTTCCTCTATACCCCGCCAATGCCAAAGAATTTTAGAAATCAGGTCAACTTTAATTTAGTCAATGCGGTCAATGGAACTTCTTCAGTGCTATTCAGACTATTTTTTCAGGAGCCTAAAGATGGATTAATGAGAAAAATTTTAAAATCTTGGCTAATACATTTAAATGCATTGAATGAGGACATTAAAATATTTCTCATATTAACATTAACACCCACAGTGCTCCAATAGGGCCAGAATCTCAGCCAGTTTATACCAACTAAGGATCTGACATAATCTTTATCATTTGCAGTGGTGTAACTGTATATTTTGTATATATGTGAGGCAAAAAGTGACTTTGGAGTCTGGTTCCTTGTTACACCTAGGGCTCTTCTGTGTATTTTGTATTTAGGAGGCTGAGAGGTAGAACTTGACTATAATGGGTACAGTATAGGTTCAGGAACAGCTTTTCAAAAGGCACAAAGAGCAGTCAATGCAACTCAATGGGAACTGAGCATCTAACTCCCTTTTGTCTCCTTGAAGATCTCCCCAATTTACTATGGCAACATGAACATTTCCTGGCATTTGTATATTTAAATTAAAGTTGTATTCATGTATTTTCTTGGTTTTAATTTCCATTTAAAAAAATCTAGAGAAACTGCCTCTGAATTTAGGTATTTAAAGATGATCTGCAAAGCAAGACTTTTTATTTATTTATTTATTTATAGTTATTCCTCCTTTTGAATGGGTATATAAAGCCAACCTCAAGGATTTTCTTTTGTTTATAATATTCATTAGAAATAACAGATCCTTCTTCTCCTATCTTTTCTCTTTTCTTAGAGAGGAAAGGATTGTGTTTAGAGAGTTGCAACTTAGGATACAGTCTTGTGAGACATCACTAAACAGGTCTGGTAGCAAAGAAAGGGAAGAAAAGACTATAGCCACCTATCTTTTCACTTAAAAAACAAAACCAAAAAACGAAACATACCATGGGAAAAAAAATGCCAAAGTAGTCCTTCCACATCAGGAAGGACCGATGGAGGGCACAAACAAATAGCTGCCTTTGCTTGTTGTCCACCTTTAAAATATTTCCCCCCCAAGGCCCAAAGTTACAGTATTATAAACTGTAGGAGTTTGCAGGGTCTTATGTATTGAAAGTGACGTTTATCAAATAGCACTGTTAACTGTTCATTAGCTAATACAGCCTCTCAAATACTCTTCCCATCTGTGACCCAGGTGCGTAGCTTATATACTTTAAATTCCCCTTAAGAGGGTCCTCAGGTTCTCCTCACCCAGATCCTTCCATCAGTCCAGGATTTGCCCAGGTGCCAAGGTTTGGTCAGTGGCTACAGTCTCTGATTTTCCCAGCTCATTTCTTGAAAGTGCTGCCAACCCTGACCAATAATAATGGGATAGGCTAACTTTGAGGATAGAGCTGTGTGAAGAGTGTCCGTATATTGTTCCATGGTAAACTGCAGTTTTATTTTAGGGTAGGCCTTTACATTTCTCTAGATGCACTAAAGGAATGTTGTCTCCCCTGGGATCCCTTCTGTCCTGGCTAATGGAGTTTGCACCAAGGTCTGACTGTATCTAGAGTCCAACAGATCTTGCACTTTCATCTCCAGATCCACATGGGGATGGTTATTTTGGAAGCCCCTTCTTCCTTGCCCAGCTTTCTCCTGTCCACCTCAGGCACACTTGCATTCCATAAAGGGACATTCTCTTCAGAAATTCCCCAGCTGCCCACATAAGCAATAGGTCAACATGTGGTTTGAGCCTCTTTTCACACAGTCCTGGCTGTTGTAGTCTGGCATTTGTGTCCATGTTAGCTTCGTTTGGTGAATGGGTTGGAGTCCAAAAGACCTGGTGAGGTTTCATCCAGGCTCTTCCTGCATGGTTACTGTTGCTTGCTCAGAGTCAGGGTGGTCATCCTGACAATTGAGTGGCTGGTAGCTAGGATACTCATCCTTAAGTGGCAGAAATTCAGGTAGGGTCAGCTTTTTAGCCACAAGTTATCCCCTTTCCTGTCTCTGGGGATTCCTTAGTAGCTATAAAGTTCTTCATCAGCTGCACCACCTTGGTTAATGACCTTAGGCAGTGCCTCAGAACCCACATGCATCCTCAGCAGGGAGGATTTGCATGAATTGCTCTATCAGCTTTACAGATACTGGTGCGACCAGAGGCCCCAGGCTCACAGCCTGCCACAAGACCACTAGTTACTCCAAGAGGCTGTAGGTTTATCAGCAACTCTTGGACAAGGTTTTGTTGTAGTTCTTTCGGCTGTGTTGCCATTTTGTTCAATAGCTGGTGCTACTGACTACCTGTAGCTGTTGCAGTGTGGCTCACTGTTGTAAAGTTTTTTGCGGACACTGCTCTTGCCAGGTTGCTTGCTGTTCCTGCTCTTCATCAGTCACTTGCATTATTGTTATAGATCCATGCTATTTGGGTTAAGAGTCACGTGTGTGGGGTTTAGCAGTTCCTTCTAATTTATCCTTGTAGCAGAGTCAGAGAGCAAGTGCTCACGTTCTCCTGTTTGTCATGTACTTTACCTCTACAGCACCTACTTGGGGAGCCCCAGGTGCTTCCATTGTCCCCAGTGGCTGTCTCTTTCAGCAGGGATTACTGTAGAGTTGGTCTGCAGAGGGGCTGTGTTTCTCTGGCTACAAGTACCAGGGAGACAGTTTCCTCCTCCCCCTCCCTTTGAGGGTTAACAGTAGGCCAAGTGAAAAAAGGTAAAGTTGAGCAGACCTATAGCCCAAAACCGTACTGGGTTGACCTCACCCTTCTTGCAAAGCAAACAGGTCGATACTATTCATTTTCTAGGGGGAAAACCATTATATTTCTTTTATACACAATAATCCGGTTTACAAAATATATCTTCGGCTGAAGCTTCACACTGTTATAGGATTACAATAGATTAAATGTTTTAATGTAGGTTTTTGTTTAAAAGGATTCTGATATATCTAATCTAATTCTTTGGTTAAAAAGTTAAACAAAACTAGCAAGGACTCAAGGTAAAAACCAGCAACAAAATAAGGCAATAGCTTTTTTAAAGATAAATAAGAGGCTATTTAACTGGAGACCATTAATATTAAGACCAAAATCCTCTATATCAGTGGTTCCCAAACTGTGGGCTGCAGCCCAAAGGTGGAGTATTACACAGTCCCAGATGAAGCCATAGGAGGAGTATGGGGAGATAACGGGAGCATTGCAAAGTGGACAGCAATGGAGTGGCAGCTGTCAATGGCCCTACCCAGGGCTGGAGGAGCCTAGTACCCCTGGTATGTGGCAGAGGGTGAAGCGGAGAGAGTGGGTGGGGGCAAGGAGAAGGGGCTGGCCCAAGAGGTGGCAGCTCCCAGGGCAGCTGGAGGAGGCTTGAGGATTTACAGCCATTCCTGCTCTAAGCTGCCGCACCCCTTGATTCATGGCTATCTGGCCCCCTGACGTATCAACCCTATGACCCCTACAGGGATCAGGGATTTCGTATTGTTTCCACCTGGACAACACCATGATCGGAACCATCATAAGGAATGGCTGGGCCCAGCCCAAGCGCCTGCTTCTGGCCTGCCCTGCTGGCCCCTGAGCCCTTCCCTCATTCCTGGGCAGGTGGTGCCTGTGAGGGTACTGGATGTGTGACTAGTGCAAGGCTTCCAGGTGACAAGCTCAAGGCACTCAGTGGGCTGCTGAGGCAGAAGGTGTTGGCGGGGGCTAGCTGTGGCACTTGCCTGGCCTCTTCCCCATCTTGCTGGTCCTGGTCCCTGATTAGGTGAGGGGCTGTGCACGCCCACAGTGCCCCTCTCCCTGACAGACGTGTGGTGACCTGGGGAGGCCAGGCTGCATGCTCGGCAGCCCCTTGCCTAATTTCCCGTTTGATGAGCCTGAGGGGACAATGGCTTGCCTGCCTTGTGGGCAAGGTGGGAGGGGGCACAACCAAATGGTATATGCTGATAGTGGGGGACACAATTTAACAGTTTGACTGCCCCCTGAACAGCTCAAGTCACAGCCCCCCATCCCCTTACCCTCAGTGTCCCCTCTCAGAAAGCAGTGGGAACTGTTACTTGTGGGCTGGAGTGCCTATTGCAGCTGCACAGGTGGGCCTCGAGGGAAAACGTTTGGGAACCCCAGCTCTATATTATCTCACAAGTACAAGTCTTACAAGATTGCTACCTGTATTCTCATATTTGACCTTAGGCTATAACAGTTCTGTTAATATAAAAATAATTGATTTTGAAGCTAGTTAGGTCTTATCTTATAATCCTAGAAAAAAAGAGAGAATCAATTTTACAAAATATACTTGAAAACAGAAATACTTAGTTGGTCTTTGGAATCCCTGTGTTGTAGAGTATACATATATGTTAATGAGATGGCTATCATCTGGGGAATTGAACTGGGGCCTTTCAGAGCTAAAAGCATAAGTCTCTAACACTTGAGTGAAAGAACTGTGTGTGACCCTAAAAGCCCCTCAACGCCAACTGGCAAAGCGTTAACTGTTCTATAACAGTAACTCCTGACAGGCCTGACAATCTCACTGCACCTAGTACACTGTTTTCTTACTATTTATCCCTAAAGAATATCATGTAAAGTCTTAAATGAAAGCCAGGATCACACTGGTGATAATAATGTTGTGAAATATATTTAGAAACATCAAGGAACCAGTTATGTATATACCAGGGGTGGCTAAATTTACTGACCCCCTCTCCCAAGACCTCACTCCCTGCTGGGCAGAATCCTCTAGCCCCACCACCCTGCCTCAGGGCAGAAGCTCCAAGTTTCCCATCCCAGTCTGGTAGACAGAGAATAGGGGACTCCATGAGTCACACTTGAACTGTAAAAGAGCATGGCTTGGCCACCCTGGTACTGTAATATGTTCCTAAAAGACTGATTCAAGGCAAGGATGATAAACAAGTTTCTGCCAGACAAAGGATGTATAATTCACTTGTCTGCCTTTGTTCGCCTGCAAATTAGGGCCCGGTCTACACCTACCTTTGCGATTCGGTGGCAGTCAACGGGAGATACGCAAGTGACATAAATCACTTGCGTATCTCCCATCAACTTTGTAGCGTCTCCTCCACATGCCATCCACACTGTGCTGCGTCGAAGGGAATAGCACTTGCATCGCTTGCTGGATTGACTGAGCGCATCTACACAGACCGCTCAGTCGATCCAGAGCAATTGCCGCCGTCAGTGTAGACCCAGCCTAAGAATTGGAAAGCAACACAATGGAAGCCCTGTTTGCATAACAAGTCAACAGAAAGATGTGAAGTTAACATGAAGTCAGCACAGCAGGGAATAAACCCCTAGGGGGAAGGAAGGGTCCTTCATACTCTGGGACAATCAATGGATTTGGGAGGATATAAGGAGAAAGCAAAAGGACATCTCTTTATCCTGCATCTGAAGAAGTAATCAGGCAGTGTGATTACATTCATGAAAATGGGATCCCAACCTGCCCTGGTTGGGAGCACTGTAAAGGACATTTAGGGGAGAAAAAACTGCTTTTATATAATTAGCCTGTTAAAGCTAAGTTTAATCTCTAGAAAACATATATGGATTTTGTTTTATATGTAACCTTTCTGTTTCCATCATTATCCTTACTCGCTCTCTCTGAAATCTAAGCCTTTGATAATAAACTTAAGATAGTTTTCACTATAAATATATCTCAGTGCTGTGATGATATAGAAACTCATCCTCACTTGAATCAACAAGTTGGTGTGTACACTGTGCTCTTAGGGATAGCAAACCTCATATTTCTATCAGTAGCTAGTGACAGGAGCTGGATATAACAGAAATGCTTCAAAGGAGCTTGGGGACTGAGATGCACCTATTGTTAGCCCACCATAGTGAGGGCTGTCATTGCCCAGAGGAGATTGTTTGAGTGGCTAACAAACTGGTGGTGTCAAGGATCCAATTAAGCACTAGCAATTCTTCTAGCTGGAGACAAGGAGGTAACAAGATGACTCATAGCACTGGGCACCCCAAGAAAGTGTCAGACCCGGCCCTGTAGCTAGAGGCTGTAAGAGACTCACATCTTTTATGGCTCAGGTCCAGAGAGAGACATGTAACACACAACAATCAGTGGGTTACACGTTTACACACACACAGAGGAGACCATTTACCACTTTTGCATCTTTGGCCACTTGATAAAAACCTTTATGACTTCCCCATAGGTGGTGTTAGTTTTCATCATTAACGAATGATTCTTGAACTCCACCTGGTGCAACACCCAGTAATTTGCCTTTCTTTAGAATTTCAATACATTCGTCTCTTCCACCATGCACTGCATGAAACAGGTTAAGACACAGTTGTATACCTGCAATAAACATAACCAGTACAGATCATTATGATACATGAAACCTCATTACATAATTATTACTTACACATATTGAAAATGAAACCCAACCAAAAACTCTCCCCCCCAATACACACTAATCTTTAGCATTTTTTAAATCTGGCAACATATTATATATATGATAAAACTGGAGATGTCATCATTGTCATGCGGACTGGATTGGGAGGGGGGGCATTTGTGTTGTTTGATATTAATATGTCAAAATTCTAAGGATTCATGTGAGATGTGCCATGTCAGGTACTGTCAGAAAGGTTATAATGTGCTGAATAAGATGATAATGTTTGTGTTCATGTGTAATATGTGTGAGGAAAGTTATGGAGATCTTTGATATACCTACATATCAAACTGTGCTGTAGAAGACACACCCCAGACAGAGAGGCCACAGGACAATAGCCCGCTTAATGGCTCATCAAGTCCTTTACAGAAGCCAAGGCCCAGGAAGAAACTAGAGGCATACCTGCAGAGTTACCAGGATTGGCCCATGTGACTCTGGACTCCATTTGAGTTACTGTAAAGTTCCACAAGCCACATGGCCAGTGACAGAAGGTATATAAGGTCAAACCACAGAAACCATTTTGTCTTTGTTCCTGTCCAGCTGCGGACACACCTCTGGATCAACACACTTTGCAACTGAACTGAAGGACTTAGACCCATCCAGGTACTGGATGTATACCAGAGGGACTATACAAGCCTGCAACTCCACAATTGTTCTAGAAACCTGATGTATATGGACTTTTAAATCATTTGTATGTATCTGATTGCTTTAAGCCTTTAACACTTCTCTTATTGTTTGTTTTTCTTTTATTAATAAACCTTTAGTTTTAGTTACTAAAGGATTGGCTGGCAGCGTGGTATTTTGGGTAAGATCCAAACTTATAGTGAACTGGCACTGTGGCTGATCCTTTGGGATCAGAGGGAATCTTTTAGTAAAGAGCATAGAGTTTAAATGACTGGTCTCTTTACTGGACCTAGTGTCATTTTAGGAGCCAGAGACTGAAATGCAGTAAAGGGGGCTGTGTGTATTTGCACAGTGTCTTCTTGATAACCGGTGTGGGGGAATCAGAAGCACTGTTTGTGGCTGGTTGGGAAGTCTGACTGCAGTGTCACCCACCAGTGCTGGGAGAATTCGCTCTCCTTTTACAGCCTGCCCTGACCCTGGCATTATCAGCGGGCTACCCTGGGCACGGACGGGTTACAATCATAATCAGTGTAAAGAGCTTGATTGAGTGGAGTTCTAAATGAGAGCAATGAAGAGAAACAGAGGCAATTTAGAGGCCTAATTATGTTTTATCTCAATCAGTTGGGTTAATAGAGAAATCAATTAAGTGAGGAATAATCATAAGTAAATCAGAATTAGTTGTTTTAACAGGAACTACTACTTGGGCTTACACCATAAACTTCTACTGTTATCTACTTATATATAAACTACTATTATCTTAATTTAACAATTAAATTTATAGGCAACAATTCACATTTATGAAATAATAGAATTTTGAATTAGATAATACAATTCACTAGAACATAAACCACACTGTTATTCATTTGCTTTTCAGTTTCTCAGTTTTCAGCCTCTAGAAGCTCAGAGTATGAAAGAAGAGTTCTTAGGATGTTTAGTTATATCTTGAGCAATCCTTTTGTGTATCCTTTGTTTACTGTTTTGAGTTCCAGCTTATGTAAAGGCATGCATTCCTTGTGATGTGTTGGCTTCTTGCTTGAAGAAAATTGATTATCCCTCCATTACTTTCTGGCTTACAGTCCCTTTGCTCTCTGGCAACTTCTCTATTCCTGTCACATCAGTTTGTATACCTTAAGATTCTGGATCTTAAGACAGATGTTTTGTTCACAGTCCTAATTATTCATTTACTTTTGCTGCAGCACACTTCCTCCTTATTTCTTAGGTCCGTTTCTCTTTAATTACAGTTTCTCTTTTATTACAGCTTATTTCCTTCACATTTCATTCTTGCTTTACTATTCTCTGAGTTTTCTAACAATGATTTTTGAAATATTTTTTTATGTAAGCAGGGTCTGAAACGAGCTCTCCCCTGACAGCTAGCTGGAATGGGGAAAAGGCTCCAGGACCAGCCTTTATTTACATGAACACACCCACTCTGCCTAGGTATCCAGCAGACACTGTGTTGCCTAAGTGATTAACTTTGGTTGATGTTGGGTTACAAATCACATGAATGCAGGGGTAATGAAATGTTATCCTATTTGTATGAGTAAAGGGCAGCAAAACTGTGCTTAGCCTGTCCTGATTGAGGGGGTCACCCTCAACTGAACTGAATTCACTAAGCAGGAGGCTTGGATGCCAGACCCTTGTGAAAGGGAGAGGGGGGTAGGGACAGGTGTCTGTGCTTTCGAGAGGGGAAGTATTGCCTTTAGAAGCACCCAGGGGCTGTGTGCAATTTTCCCAGATTACTTGATGGGGACTTGAGCAGATTTTGTGTTGTATTATTGAAAAAGAACTCCTAAATATTGAACTTGTCCCTGGTTGTTGCCAACTCCATCTGGCAGAAGGGTTTTACTTAGAGTCTCTTTAGTTATTTTTCCTCTTGTTTAACTGTACTGTTCTTCCTTTAACATTTCCTCTTTTCTCCTTATACCACTGTCTTTCTTCTTCCTGTGAATTGTCCCTTTTATGGCTATCCCTACTTTCCTAGTATCTCTGTCTTTCCTGTCCCTCCTGAACTCGCCTTACTCCCTATCAACTCTGTTCCAGGCACCCCTTCGATAAATAGGGTTTTACTGTTTATCAATAAAACATTGTGTTTAACTGATGCCTACATATGGTATCTATAGGTATACAGGCTAAGGAAACTAAAGTTCAGCATTTCATATTAATTGCACAAAAACACAGATTTGTATGTTTTTTATTGGATAATTTTGGTTTTTTTAATCTCCGAAAACTAGGATCCCTGGTTATAAACAATACTTTTTGTAGTCTGAGGACAAGGAATAAAGAGTCAACACAGGGAAACATGGCACATATCAGAATACCAAGAGACCAATACCAAGATTTAAAATGTTTTCTGTTTTTCCAAATTGCTCCAATAACATAATTATGCTAAGTGTAGTAAGAATTTTGGACACTACAGATGTAGTCTGAGAAATTTTGTGACCTTTTTTCTTTCTGATTTCACAAATTTGGCTCTGAGATTTTGGGTTACAAATGAAATAAAGGTTACTAAAGCTGAGAGGTTCCTCAAACTATTTTCAGTTGCTTTAAAGACACTTCTTACAAAGATGTTTACCTTTAAATGAATACAAAAGCTAAATCATCCACACTATGCTGACCGCTATGGGAAGTGGAGATTATTCTTGGAAACAGCTTCTAAGGTGAATAGCAAAGACAAACAAACCACTAGCTCCCAGGTAAATTTGTATTTCATTAACAAACCTCCGGCTACCAGGGGAATAATGGTAGCCAGTTACGGTAGAAAATGACCAGAAAGAATTTTGAAGCATTAAACTTTAAAAGATATGGCCATTCACCCATAAATATACAATAATGAAGAAATATACAATAGAAAATAATTTCTTATACACTAAAGAGGTATAGTGTAATAAGAAGCTACTCTTTAAAGGAAAGAACAGTTCTCCTTCAAGTGGCCTCTGCATATTCCCTCTCATGAGATGCACTAACAAAGCAGCTCTGACAATGGAACCTAAAAACCAGTGCCTATTAGAGTGCTAGCACCTCCCATCAGTGTTCCTGAAAATTCTAGGGGCCAGGCTATACCGGGGCAGAGGCATGGTGATCCACAGCCATCTCAGTTGCTTCCTGCCACCTGCAGTGATGGACTCAAAATATTTCTGGGCATTTGCTCTGGATCCTTTAAAAAGCCCTCACATAGTTCTGAAGTTACAGTTAAGGATTATAGTTCGTTTCTAGTTTACATGGTTGGGGTAGTTTAGTTTTACCGTACACACTTTAAAAGAAAAAATCAAATGGTGGAGCTGAAGAAGAACCCTGAATTCAAACATTGTGTCTCTTACCTAGAGATGTTTCTGGCATCAGACACACACTCCTGATGTCTCGCTTACTTCAGAGGGAGATACTCTCCATCAAGGTGTGTGATCTGCATCACATTTACTCCAACAACTCAGAAGGAGAGACAGAATAGATTGCAAGTACTTCTTAAGGAGGCATTGTCAGCTAAGATGGGATTTGAGAAGACATCAGATCCAGGGGATAGGCACAGACCATCCTCAGCTCTAGGTCCTTCATATCAGAAAGATAAACAGAAATATAATGGCCCTCTGTCCGTTCTGGGGCATCTTCAAGTCCAGGAGCATCGGCTGCTTCAAAGACAGGGAAGAATGAGGCGAAGAAGGTCTCCAGGTCTGCAAGTCTGAGACAAGATGGGAGAAATGTACCTATGGAAACCACCTCTGTTAACAGAACTATTCTGAGAATGGGAAATTCATTGGGTCCAGACTCTATGGGTCTGAATAAGATTATGACACATAAAAATTCTGTGAGCAGAGCTAAGACACAGACATCAAAGTGTTTTGAACCAGTGCATAACCAAAGTACTTTGTCAGTTTCAAGAACTTGGGAAGCCACTCTTAAGCCTGCAATTTATGGAGTGCATCCAGAGCCAGTGACAACTGCTTTTGTGAAACATTCTGGTTCCAGCCCTGTTACTCATTCTCTCATAGAAATGGCTCAGATCCATCCTGTTTGAGTCTTTAGCTCACAAAAAAGATCAAAACAAGTAAGAGGCGCTCTTCTCCAGCAATCCCTTTCTTACCTCCAGAGAATAAGAGAAGAGAGGAATAGTGACTTTCATCCCCAGTTACACATCTCAAGATAGGAAACAAAAGATAGGAATAAATGGTCAGTTTTCAGAATGGAGAGAGGCAAATAGTGATGTCCCCTAGGGGTCTGTAGTGGGAACAGTACTGTTCAACATATTCATAACTGATCTGGAAAAAGAGCTAACCAGTGAGGTGGCAAAATTCGCAGATGACACAAAACTATTCCAGGTAGTTAAGTCTAAAGCAGATTGTGAAGAGTTAAAAAGGGATCTCACAAAACTGGGTGACTGGGCAACAAAGTGGCAGATGAAATTCAATGTTGATAAATGCAAAGTAATGCACATTGGAAAACATAATCCCAATTATACATATAAAATGATGGGGTCTAAATTAGCTGTTACCACTCAAGAAAGATATCTTGGAGTCATTGTGAATAGTTCTCTGAAAACATCCACTCAATGTGCAGCAGCAGTCAAAAAAGCTAACAGAATGTTGGGAATCATTAAGAAAGGGGAAGAATCAGACTGCAAAGATCTGCAAAATGGCCACATGGAATTCTATCCATCTATAAACCTTATTGTCTCGACTTGACTTCTAGATCCTTTAATCTCTTTTTAATTAAGAACTCCTTGCCCACCTTCCTAGAATGGGTACTGCTAATCTGTCTACCCCATTAGTGAGAATTTGCAGAGGCCACTTGAAGGAGAAATGAAGGTTACTTAATTGTAATCAAGGTTCTTGAAGATGGACTCGGCATACTCACATTCCCTGCCTGCTTTCTCCTCTTCCTTGGAGTCCTAATCCATACATGGTGTTGAGGAGACAGTGGAAGGACCTGAAGTGTTGGATCTCCATGCCTCATTATAGAGCCTCATCCCCTAGAATGTTCAGAAACTGTGAAGGGAGTGGAAAGTAAGGGCACCTGAGTGCGCCAAAGGGCACTGCTTGCTATTATCCATCTTCAGAGCTTCTTGGCCATCACATCCCATGAACGTGAGAATAACTCTGCTTACAAGTAAGTAACCATTTTCAGAACATCAGTTGAAAGAACTCAGGGAAACAAAATAACTAGTAAAGAAAACAAGCTGGAAGACTACATACAATGACTACAGGCAAAATCCATCCTGGGTACAACTCCATTAACTTTAGTGAAATTACATCAAAGTCGAATATTGCTTTCTGAATCCAAGTTTTGAATGTGCATGGGGCAGTGCAATCAGTTGTTAGTTCCTAATGCCAGCCTTAATGAGATGTTGAATGCTTCAGAGGATTTCTATTTAAGAACAATATAGCAGGTTACCATGCGGTAAAAACAAATTTATTAGACTGGTTTATACTTTAGTTCTGTCTTTCTGTCAGGGCAGTCAGAAGGAAGTGGCTGGCAGTTGGGGTTGCCCCACCCTGTGCACTCTGTTCCTGCTAGACACTGCTAGAGCAAAACTTTCCGTGCTCCTGTGCAGAGGGCACAAGTGCACCATATGTGGGATCGACATGCACAGGCACTCCAAGAACTGTCAGCTATAATGAACTTCAGAAGAAGGCCTTAGAATTTCTCAAATGCTTGAAATTATCTATTTTGTGTAGTGAATACTTGGAAAACATTTTGTTGGAGCCTTAATATTTGTAATAAGGTACTTATCTCTAATATTCTGGTATGCACTTGTGTCTCTGAATTTAAAATATTTCTAATCCTCTCATTTACAATAAAATACTTTACTTGGTACCATGTCAAGAAGTGATGAATTACTGAATAGCAGACTCTGCCCGTCTGTATGTAGAGATTACAGAGAAAGAGGTGGTAGTCTATAGGAATGGGTCCATGGTAATAAAGAATAAGCCCTGGTATTTCCGGTATTTTTTCCATACCATATACTTCATAACCTGTCAAGAGTAGAAGGTACAACAGTTTCAGTAGTAGGATTATACAAGTCAGGCTGTGATTTAACATGAAGTTACAGGTGTAGAAATTCCTTACTATATATGGGAAAGATGTTCTAGAGGATGTTGCATTAAGAGTCAATTGTAGCATATCCAATGTGAGTCAAGAAATGATCAGCATAACAATTAACTCTTGGCTCTGACAGTCAAACATTTCACTTCATAGTCAAAATGCAGTGAGAAAATGGCAGCCTTATTAACTGTTTTGTAGAACGGGACACAACAGAGGTGTACAAAATAATTAATTGTAAAAGGAAGACAAATCTTCTATTTACCTTTTCAAAGAGACAGACAAACTGAAAATAGACATTTTTAAAGACCGTGCATAATTAGCCTATGGAATTCTTTGGAAGAGAATTTTGGTCAAGAGTTGATAGGAATAAAAATAATATTCTATTAGACATACATCTGCTTAAAGAGAACAGATTACAGTTATATTACACAAGATAGCTTATTTTCCCCTGGTAATGGATATAGACCTACCTATACTTAAGGATCTTAGGAAGAAATTTTCCCTCTAGGCATGTGGTTTCATAATTATCTATTGTACTACCTTCCTACCTTTTAAGGCACTTGGAAGAGAGGAAGGTGATCAGGAACAGTCAACATAGATTCACCGAGGGCAAGTCATGCCTGACCACCCTGATTGCTTTCTATGAAAGGTGACTGGCTCTGTAGATGTGGGGAAAGCGGTGGACGTGATATTCCTTGACTTTAGCAAAGCTTTTGATACGGTCTCCCACAGTATTCTTATCAGCAAGTTAAAAAAGTATGGGTTGGATGAATGGACTATAAAATGGATAGAGAACTGGCTAGATCAAAGGGCACAATGGCTCCATGTCTAGCTGGCATCTGGTCACTAGCGGAGTGCCTCAGGGGTTGGTCCTGAGGCCGGTTTTGTTCAACATCTTCATTAATGATCTGGAGGATGGGGTAGATTGCACCCTCAGCAAGTTTGCAGATGACACTAAGCTAGGGGGAGTGGTAGATATCCTGGGAGGTAGGGATAGGATACAGAAGAACCTAAAAAAAATTGGAGGATTGGGCCAAAAGAAATCTGATGAGGTTCAACAAGAACAAGTGCAGAGTCCTGCACTTAGGACAGAAGAATCCCATGCACAGCTACAGACTGGGGACCGATGAGTTAGGCAGCAGTTCTGCAGAAAAGAATCTGGGGGTTACAGTGAATAAGAAGCTGGATATGAGTCAGCAGTGTGCCCTGGTTGCCAAGAAGGCTAATAGCATATTGGGCTGCATTAGTATGAGCATTGCCAGCAGATCTCAGGAAGTAATTATCCCCCTCTATTTGGCACTGGTGAGGCCGCATTTGGAGTATTGTGTCCAGTTTTGGGCCCACCACTACAAAAAGGATGTGGAGAAGTTGAAGAGAGTCCGGCAGAGGGCAACAAAATTGATTAGGGGGCTGGAGCACAAGACTTATGAGGAGAAGCTGAGGGAACCAGGCTTGATTAGTTTGCAGAAGAGAAGAATGAGGGGGGATTTGATATCAGCCTTTAACTAGCTGAAAGGGATTTCCAGGGAGGATAGAGCTAGGCTGTTTTCAGTGGTGGCAGATGACAGAACAAGGAGCAACGGTCTCAAGTTGCAGTTGGGGAGGTCTATGTTGAACATTAGGAAAAAGCTTTTCACTAGAAGTGTGGTGAAGCACTGGAATGGGTTACCTAGGGAGGTGGTGGAATCTCCATCTTTAGAGGTTTTTAAGCTGCAGCTTGACAAAACCCTGGCTGGGATGATTTAGCTGAGGTTAGTCCTACTTTGAGCAGGGGGTTGGACTAGATGACCTTCTGCGGTCTCTTCCAACTCTAATATTCTATGATTCTACGATTTCATTTAGTTATGCCTCTCGCTTTTGTGTCTTAGTTTTATCCTTCATAACTAATGTATGTCTGAAAATTCTGGGAAGCTTCAACTCTCCCCTCTCATCCACTCCAAACCTTGTGCACTTTGGCAACAAATAGTAGAATAAACAGTCTCCCTAAGCCATACAGGAAATGAAATATTAACAACTCATTATTTCAGATGCAATGCATTGGCCTTTTGTGCTGCCGTATTGTATTTTAAACTTATATCCAAAATATGCTGCCTGCTTTCACTCCCAAGCACAGTCCAGAGTATCCCACAACTGGAGAATCTGATGCAGAATTTACTCCTTGGCACAGAATTGTGCTCCAGAATCTCAGCTCTTTTTTAATTGTTTCTAGTCTTTATGGTTGCAGAAATAACCTTGAAAATGCAGGTGAGTAAATCAGTGCAGAAATGCCTTCCTAAGTGTACAGAGAATCTGAAACAATATCTGTAGGAGGTATAAACTGCTTGTTCATGAACTCTGCCTCCTTCCCTCCGCTCGGAGTACCAAGGAGTGCTGCCTCAGTGCTGGGGACTGGACTAGATGAGCTTGAGGTTCCTTCCAGCTCCATATCTGTATGATTCTATTATTCTGAGTGGAAGGAGCCAGGAGTGTGGGCTGGACTTCCAAGGCTCTGCAGCCAAGGCAATGAAACCAGTATGTGCTCCACTTTCCCTGATGCTGATGGGAGGGATCACTTGATGATTACTTGTTCTATTCATTCCCTCTGAAGCAACTGGCATTGGCCATTGTTGAAAGACAGGATATTGGGCTAGATGGACCATTGGTCTGACCCAGTATGGCTGTTGTTATGTTCTGATGTTCTTATGATACACACTTGGGGGTGGGAGATGGACATTTTGACTCAGGCCACCTGGACAACAGTGTAGGAGCCAAAACCTGGGAATGATGCTGGGGTCCACTCCCAGGATTAATGAAAATCCCAGCCTCAAATAACCATTATTCAGTTCAAAATCAAGGAGTATTTTCAACTATAAATGACAGAGTGTGTGGGGGTGGAGGGGACAGGGGACGTGGAAAATGAAGGGTATTTCCTAGCAATAGAATAAGTTAACATTGGAACAGAATTTATGAGTTGTTCCCTTCAGAATTTAGTTCCACTGCACCTACTGTAGAATTTGAAAATGTTTATCAGACACCTGCTAGCCAAAGATAAATACAAACAACCAGCTAAATCCTTGCATGTGAGACGCAGGCATAAGGAGATATTGAGATGCCCAGGCCTCAAAACCTCAAGCTGCTGAGAAAAGGGACGAAGCAGTGATTTCTGCTATGATGCTGTTCCTGATCTCAGTTTGTGGGCTCCATGTTTCATATCAACCTCTGGATATCAGGATTCCTAAAAACTTGAAACTTTCTGCCTCCAGGGAATTTTTCAGGCTCTGCATTAACTTCATCCACTATGCTTGAAATTCCAATCTAAACAAAAACACTCACAATCCATCATGTGTCTGGCTGTTCTAATATTTATAAACCCATGCCCGTACTTACCTTCCTTTTCCACAGTACACTTTTTCTTGAAAAGTTTCCCACCACTGGTACCACAGCTGGAGCTACATCAGTGATAAGAGCAGTAAGACATTTTTAGATAAAAGTCAAGCGTACATAGCCCAAGAGTAACAAACAGCATCAGCTAACAAGAACTCCTGTTACTACCAACTTGGGCTGGATAAGAACCAATGGCCTAGAGCAGTGTTTCCCAACCGGTGTGCCGACTGAACAGGTATGCCGCAGAATTTTTTGAAAAACTACATGTGAGAACAAAAAAACCTTCCCTTGTATTTTAATTATTTTAATTAGTGTCAGAGCCAGATCGCAGTCTGTACTTTTGCTTTCTGGGACGAGGCGCCTTTCAAATATGCATGCGTCACATTCCATTGCCCAAAGTAAGGTTAAGATAGCAACTCTGAGTCCTGTGGAGTGAGGGCAGGGGAAGGAAGGGGGGGGAAGCCGCCTTCTGACTGGCCATCTACCTCACTGTCCTGCCTTCTCCAGGGGCAGAGGAACCAATCAGAGCTCAGTCTCCCTTTTCTTCCCCTTCCCATCCCATGTGACCAACCGATCTGCTCTTCTGCCCCTCCCCCTTCCTCCTGCAGCCGCTGGCTGGAGGTGAGGGGAAGAGCATCTGGAGCTGCCCCCCATCTCCAGCCTGAAAGTGGAGCAGGAGCTCTGCTGCAGCCCCCCAGCATTGGGAGGGGGGGAACCCCCTAAAGAAGTAGAAGTGAGGGGAGGGGGCTGAACTGGAGGGTGGGGCTGGGTGTGAGGTGGGGAAGCTGTGAGCACCAAACTAGTGAAGGCTGCATGGGGGAGCTGGAGAGGCAGAACTGGCAGGGACTGAGTGGGGATAGGGCAGAACTGGAGTGAGGTAGGAGCTGGAGGGGGGGAGGGTAAGGACAGACCCGTTGGAGGCTGGGGGCAGAATTGATTTGGAGACTGCACACAGTGAATTGCCAGGGTGGTAAACAGCTTAAACCAAGGTGATAAGAGGGCAAGTTCATTTGGAGACAATATGGTGGTGTGCCTCAAAAGAATTAAAGGTATCAAGGTGTGCCACGGCAGAGAAAAGGCTGGGAACCACTGGCCTGGAGCTGAAAACCATATCTCTGATGGCTCAAAATCCTTCTCATATCTATGAGGAACGCCATCTGAGTGTAACTATAGTTCAGCCACAGAATGTTCAGGATACCAGTTTTTTAATAATAAAATGATAGCATCTTACAATACAAAATTAAAAATGACTCAACAGCATTTTAAAGGCACCTTTCAAAATTATTCATAAATTATCCTTTGCTTCAGCCTGAAAACCGAAATTTGTTTCCTAACTGAATTTTCCTCCTTCTTTCATTGCTGAGTGACTGGAATATTTTTTTACTCCCTAAAAAAGTTTGCTTTGAAAAAGGAATGCACAAAAAAGTACATGGAACGGAATTTTTAAACGGATAAAAGAAAAGGTAGGTCAAACTTGGTCCTATCAATCTTCAAAATGTCCATATAGTCACCTGTTGCAATAATACACAGTGTTTAAAGCGGGGGTGGGGGGAACTCTTACAGAGCCATAGTTTTCTATACATACTAATTATGCACGACACCATGAGCCTTCCATTGTTCCATAATTTATTGGAAAAATCCTCATCTAGGGCCATTCTTGATCTTATAAATGTGCAGGAGAAGATTACAAAAGTAGACAATGATAGACCAGAGTGAATGAGGTAAAAAGAAAATTGTGAGTGACACCCACAGGAAGGAGCCCATATAGTTTTGATAGTGGTAAT
>ML675601.1:70080775-70094234 GCA_007922155.1 Mesoclemmys tuberculata
GTAATCCAGACCAATCCATTTTTCTAATATGTAAATCAGCCAGGTTGAGTTGGTCATAGATTCCTGTCCTGAAGTATGGGATTCACTTTTACTTATCATCTTCTGTTTAAAGAAGAATTGGGAACACTGAGTCAAGCTCTCTTCATAGTCAAAGCAGCTTAATGTTGCCCTTAAAAAGACAGAACATACTGTTAATTTATTCTTACTACTACCAGAGAAGTTACATACATGCTTTCATTGTACTTAAATGATGTTCTTACTTTCCTGTTTGTCTCATGTGAAGTAGGACTTTGATATATGGTTATGGATTCATACACAACTATTTTTAACACATTGCAGTAGTGCCAGAGGAGCACCAGCAGAAGAGGGGACTGACAGAAGCAGAGGAGTCCCTGGTCAGCAATGGACCGAAGTGTCATGGAAGGCCTGTGCAATGGGGTAGGAAGTAACACTGATGGAGATTAGGTGTTGCTCAGAGAGAGAGAACTGAAATTGATAGATCAGGGAAGCAAGAGTTTTCATCCAGAACAAGATTCAATGAATCCTGGTGAGTGAAGGAACTTTCTAGGGCTGAAGATCAAATGAGGAGGGGGGGGATAAGGAAACGAGGGAAAGAAGGTAGGGTCAGAATGGAAGGAAGGAACAAAGGAAGGAAGGAAGGGTCAGAAGAGAGATCAACATGGAAGATAAAATCAAAAAGAGTGTAAAAGCAGGTCTCCACTGCCTGCTCAATCAATCCGGCTGCACTGATTCATGCAGCCCTGGCAGTGTACACATACCTTTCTTTTTAGAGAGAGCCTAAGAACTTACTAAAACCTTGCCAATTCAGTTAATACTGAGAAGAGGGTTTAAAAAAGGAAAACTAGCTACTCAGCCCTGACAGAGTTCTTTGACCAACTGGATTCCTCAGCTGGAAGTGGCATAGGAGAAATTAACTTCCCATGCTGTAAAATTTCTAGAAAGAAACGTTTTCTGATAAAAACCAAAAATACAATTGTTACTCAGCCACAGCTGCTTTTCTCCCTTTGCTCAGATCACAAGAGGAAATAAGATATTTGTGTTTGGACTCAGAGAGTAAGTGAACCTTTATCAAAAGGGCCATCCTGACTGGGGAAAGGCTTCCTTGGCTGTGACTTATTTTGACTGTGTTTATTTTTGTTCATTTGATGTGATTTTTAATTGCATACAATTGTGTAAAGGAAGAGCTCTACCACCCAAATGCCTTTCTTTAGATTTTCTTGAAATGTGCCAATAAATTATTTAAATAAAAACCTGGCCCCCTCGATTGCTAACCTCAAGCATTCAAAAATAGGAAATTGGGTATCCCAAAATCACGATTGTCTTAAATTATCCATGAGATTTTAAAAACATAATACATTTTGACTTCCTTTCTTTTTGCCTTCTCATTTCTGAGCTTTTAGGTTACACTGAGGTCACATTTTTGTAGATTCCAAGTACAGAAGAAACCATTCTGAACATCTAGTCTGACATCCTGTATTATAATGGTCACAGAACTTCCCCAAAATAATTCCTAGCACTGATCTTTTAGAAAACATCCACTCTTGATTTAAAGATTGTTGGTAATGGAGAATTTACCATTACCCTTCATAAATAGTTCCAGTGGTTAATTAATCTCCCTGTCAAAAATTTATACACTATTTCTAGTCTGAATTTGTCTAGCTTCAGCATCCCTCCGATGGATCATCTTATACCTATCTCTGCTAGATTGAAGAGCCCATTATCAAATATTTGTTCCCCAAGTAGGTACTTATAGACTGTAATCAAGTCACCCCTTAGCCTTCTCTTTGTTAAGCTAAATAAATTGACCTCCTTGAGTCTCTCACCATAAGGCATGTTTTCTAAACCTTTAATCATTCTTGTGGTTCTTCTCTAAACCCTCTCCAATTTATCAACATGCTTCTTGAATTGTGGACACCAGAACTGGATCTAGTATTCTAACAGCAATCACACTAATGCCAAATGTAATGGAAAAACAACCTCTACTTCTATTCAAGTTTCCCCTGTTAATGGATCCAAGGCTTGGATTAGCCCTTTTGGCCACGTCGCCACATGGAAGCTCATGTTCAGCTGACTATCCACCACGACCCCAACTCTTTTTCAAAGTCACTGCTTCTCAGAATAGAGTCCCCCAGCCTTAAGTATGTCCTACATTTCTTGTTCCTAGAAGTGCACATTTATATTTATCTGTATTAAAACGCATTGTTTGCTTGAGCCCAAGTGATCCAGATTACTCTCAGTAACATTTCCTCTTCATTATTACCATTCCCCCAAATTCAGTGTTACTTGCAAGCTTTGGCCCTGATGATTTTATGTTTCTTCCAGTTCAGTGATAAAAATGCTAAATAGCACAGGGCCAAGAACCGATCTTTGCAGGGCCCTACTTGAAACATACCCACTCAATGATTCCCTATTTATAGTTACATTTTGAGACCCATCAGTTAGCCACTTTTTAGAAATTTAATGTGTCAGGTTAATTTTATATCATTATAGTTTTTTAAACAAAATGTCATTCAGTACCAAGTCACACACCTTCCAGAAGCTAACTATACTACATCAACATTACCTTTATCAACAAAACTTGTAATCTCATACAAAAAGATGTTAAGGTAGTGTAACAGGATCTATTTTCCATAAACCCATGTTGATTGTCATTAACTCTATTTAGCTTCTGTAAGTCATTATTAATCAAGTACCATATCAGCTGCTGCATTATCTTGCCTGGGATCAATCTCAGGCTGTATTGTCTATAATTGTCATCCCATTTACCCATGTTAAAAATTGGCACATTAGCTTTCTTTCAGTCTTCAGGAACTTCTCCAGCGTTCCAAGACTTACTGAAAATAAACATTAGCAGTACAATGAGTTCCTCTGGACTTGCTGAGTTACAAATGTCTAACTTTAATAACTGCTATTTAGTATCCTTGTGAGATACTATGGAATGGAAAGTGGTATCACCATCTCTTCCCTCCCCAATACAGAACAAATATTTGTTGAACACTTCACCTTTTCAGCATTATTATTAATTCTAACATTTCCATTTAGTAATGAGCTTGTACCATTGCCAGGATTCTTTTTGATCCTAATATATTTTTTAAAACTCCTTTATTGTCCTTAACTCTGGTGCCCATAGATGTCTCCTTGTGTTCCTTTGTTTGTCTTATCAATTTTGTACAAGTCCTAGTTTCTGATTTATACTTATTAGTGACAAATTCCTCTTTCTTCCATTTGTATGTGCATGTATATATATTATGAAGCTCTTTTTAAGATAGATAGCCATATATATATAATCATACATAATATAATATATATTAAATATTTAAAAGTTTTACTTCATGTATCAATTTGCCCTCCTTTTTATTTATTTCTGTTACTGAGAACAGAATAATTGTTATAGCTTATACATTCTGTCATCTATGATAATTTTATGACGCACGTCCTAGTTTCTGATTTATATTCGTTACTGACAACTTTCCCTTTCTTCCGTTTGTGTGTATATATATATAATTAAGTTCTTTTTAAGATAGAAAAATAATTTTAGATGAAAACAGATTCTAATTGAATTGCATGACTGCAGGAATTGAGGCTTGAAGAAAAACACAAGACTTGCAAAACTTGCAAAGTAACAATTTAAACTGTGGGAGTTGACTGCACTGCCTGCTTTTTCCCCAGAAAACACTGGAGCAAGCAACAGCTTGTGATGCATCCCTTTCCTGATCTGTCACTATCATCATCCCTAGCCATTGACTACATATAATATATATCATAAAAGGAGTTTTACTTCATGTATCAACTTGCCCTCCTTTTTATTTATTTCTGTTATTGAGAACAGAATAATTGTTATAGCTTGTAAATTCTTTCACCAATGATAATTTTATGATGCATTGTAAGCAACAGCTGCTGTCTTATTTTTTCTTTAATCTGACATCATAACTAATTGTTCAGCCAAACAAAGCATAGCCATCTTTCGGATGGATGTAGCTTGTACCTATTTAGAGTGTGATCCTGTTCCCACAGAAGTCAGTGGGAGTGTGACAAATGCAATGCTTTGGAAATACGGACTATTCAAAGAGTCACTGAAATGTGACAGATGCTGTGGACACACAGAATATTCAGACTTTTGTATAAAATGTATAATGTTACATGAATTTTCATGGGCTAACTAGTGATTGCATTCCTGACTTAATGGAAGAAAAAACAGTTACTAATCTTCCATAACTATTTTTCTTTGAGACATGTTGCTTATGTCCATTCCAATGTAGGTGTGTGCTCACCTCAAGCACTATCGCCAGAAAACTTCTCCTCAGCAGTATCTGTTACATCAGCTTTGGTGCCCCCTAAAGCTGTGCCCTCATAGCATCAGTATAAAGGGCCCCGAGGCCCCGTCAGTTCCTTCTTGCCGGCTAAGTCTGACAGAGGGGCAGATGGCTGAGTTTTGGAATGGACATGAGCAATGCATCTCGAAGAACAACGATTATGGAAGATTAGTAACTGTTTTTTTCTTCTTCGAGTGCTTGATCATGCCCATTCCAATGCAGGTGACTCTCAAGCAGTTGTGTAGGTGCAGGGTTCGGCGTTCATTGGCATTCTGATCGTAACGCCACTTGGCTGAAACCAGCAACATCGCTAGCTTGCTGGGTGATGGCATAGTAGGACATGAAAGTGTGGGTAGGCAACCACATCGCCGCTCTACAAATGTCCTGAATCGGAACTTGAGCCATGAATGCCGCCTCCAATGCTTGAGGCCTTGTAGAATGGGCTACCAGCGGAGGAGCTGGGACCTTCACTAGGTCATAGCATGTGTGGGTACAGGAAGTGATCCATGCTGAAATTCTCCGGGCCAAGACTGGGAGGCTTTCATTCTGTTTGCAATGGCTACAAAAAGCTGAGTGGACTTCTGAAAAGGGTTAGTCCTTTCTGTGTAAAAGGCTAGTGCTTGCCTCACATCCAGCACGTGGCGTCTCTGCTCCTTTAGCACGTGGCTTTTGATAGAAGCGTGGTAGGAAGTTTGGCAACTCACTGGCTCTGCTACAGTGAATCCCGCGCTCTTCCTTCTCGGGGAAGGTCAGGGTGCCACCTGTTGCCCCTGTTTCTGGGCATTGGCCACCCCCATAGTGCCCATGGGGGGCAAGAAGGAAAAAGAAGGGACCCAGCCCACCCTCTGCTCTGGGTCCAGCCCACCCTCTGCTCTGGGTCCAGCTCAGGGGCCCTATTAATAGCAGCTATGTGTTGCTGACAGTGATTCCAGCTGCAATTTTCCCCTGGCTACTTCCCCCCCCTGCCGTTTCAGCTACTTGGGTTCCCTTCCTCTCTCTTGTTTGGCAGGGTCTCTTCCAAACCTCCTGCCTGGGGAGTCTCTCGGTCCTGTTCCCCCCACCTTTTGACAGGATCCTTTTACCTCAGGCTTATTTACCTTTGAGCCAGGGATTTGGCAGGGAAGCCTCTTTCCCAGCATTCCCATTCACCTGGTTCTTTGGTCTTTATGTCATTCCTCCAACACTCCCACCAGCTCTCCTTCCTCTCTCACCCTGCCTGGCTAAAGCAGGGGTTTTTATCAGGTATTACCTGTCATCTCTGTTTTCTTGGGGAACCAGTGCACAAAACCCCTACTGTCTGGCTCACCTGAAAACTCCCTCTCTGCAGCGTCTGCTTGAACCAGAACCAATCAGAGATGGATTTACCGAAGGCAATGAAAAGGCAGTGGGGGACACACCTAAAGCCCTCTGAATATGGGTGAGAGGGTTAAGGCAATTCCTCTACCCACATCTACATCAAAGATGTAAGAAGGAGGCATCTCGATTAGCTCACCAAATGGAGAACCAAGCTTCAAGGCAGGGACCACACTGAACTCTGGAATCAGCGAAGCAGGGAAGCACAGCATGATGGGAGATCTCTGCTCCAGGTGTTAATGAACCCACACCGGCACACACCCAGCTCACAATTATCAGACCAATTCTAGTCATAGATCCTTTATTGAGAACCATAACACTGAATCTTCCTGATTGCATTGTGAGCTCCCCCAAAGGAACTCTCCCATAGCCAGGAGTGATCAGTTCCTATTGTCCAGCCTAAACAAAACAACTCTGGTATACTCCCTGAGCCATTGTTTACCCATAAACAAACCTAATGCTCTCCCTTGAACCATTGTTTCTTCCCTACAAAAACCCCTACCCAAGTTCAAAATTCTATTCTGATGCCTGGATCCAAAAGCTGCATCAGTTCTACTGGGACTTCACCTTTTCCTGACTGATCGTGTTGGGGGATCTGCCTGTCTCAAGCACTCTGGACCCTAAGCTGAAGAGCCCGTCTCCTGGGAACCTTCGACTGGTTCAAGATGCGCTGAGTGGTGAGACCTCAACTTACTCTCTCTTTCTCTTTTCCTCTCTTCTCTGGTTAAGCCCACTTTTTCTACTCAGACTTACTTTGATCTCTGTCTCTCTCTCTCTTTCTTTCTCTCTCTCTCTCTTTCTCTCAGTCCAGGTATAACTTTCTAAACCTGACTTTTGTAATCAAACTTGGGCTAGATTTCCCCAATACCTCAAATGAAATCATGTAATATTGTAACTGTTTGGTTGTTTTTCTCTCCTTGTGCTATTGGTATCATACGTTTTATATACCTGGTAATAAAATAAGTTTTATAATCAACTTGGTTGCCAAACTCTTTCCAAACTTCATTTACTTCTTTGTGTTCTTGGCTTCCCTGTCTTGCTCTGCAGCAACACTTCTTTTACCTAAGCCAAAGATCCCTGTAGCACCCAAATATCCTGTGGAGTTTGCTCATTAAGGGAGTTACTACAAGAACCATTGTAGAGTGAGAGTGGGGATAGCAACATGCTAAACCTGTGGCATATAAGGATGGCAGCTTGGCAGTGCTGCTCTGTCCCACGTGTGCGGTCCAGGAGCATATAAGGGTTGCAGCTGGAAAGTGCTATTCAACCCAGACTGCTGAGATCAGGGACATATAAGGGGTCTGCTGAGAGTGCTGATAAACCCCGCCCACTCAGACGCACTCTGCTAATCTGTGAATGTGGGTGTGTATACGTGGGTGTTTGTTTGAGTCTGGGGCTGGAGGAACCTAGTCCTGGGAAACTTAGGTCCTGTAGGGTAGCTCCATTGGGAGGGGACTTGCAGAAGGAAGAAGTAAAACTCCATATACAAACACAAGTAATACAAGCAGTAAATTCATTGAATTACACCCCTCACCCCACACACACACACACAAGGAAAGTAACCCTAATAAATGAGTGTACCCCAAGGTGATAGGCAAATCTGGTAACACAGATCCCTGGCAGGGCATTAATTGGATCCTAGTGCTCTAAGTAACCTGTAGTAACCTCCCCTCACTCTACAGGAAACAAGGCCCTGATCATTTTAGGGCTTATATACCTCCCTTCTACTGCTTTCTGGCTGCGCTCTAACTCTGCTGTCTCACAGAAGATACCTTGGTTACTATGGAACTGTGAGATCACCTTTGATATGAAGCCTGGGTGTGGTGTAGCTGAACCTTGTCCTTGAAGAAGACCATGTACGGTGGTTCTGAAGTAAGAGCTCAGATCTCTGAGACCCTTCTGGCAAAGAAATGGCAACCAGAAAGGCCACCTTCCAGGATAGGTAGAACAGAAAGTACGTTGCCAGTGGTTTAAAGGGGGTCCAGTTAGCATTGCCAGCACCAAACTGAGGTCACAGAGAGGGAGTGGCTGACATACCTGGGGGTATAGACACTCCAGTCCCTTAAGAAAATGACCACAGATCAAGTTTGAGAAGACCGATTGGTCGCCCACTTATAGGTGAAAGGCCAAGATTGCAGCTAGATGAACCCTAATAGATTATAGTGCTAGGCCTTGTTGTTTCAGGTGCAGTAAGTAATCAAGAATGAAAGGCAATGTTGATTGAGTAGGTGAAACCCCTTTTTGCCCAAATTGAGAATCTCTTCCATTTTACCAGTAAGTGGCTCTAGTGGACTCTTTCCTACTTTTAGCACCTCGCAAACAGGCCCAGAGTATGCCAGTTCTGCAGGATTCACTTAGAGCTTCCATGCCATGAGATGAAGAGACTTGAGGTTTGGATGACATAGATGGCCATGGTCTAGAGAAATCAGGTCCGGAAACGGGCAGGCTGCTTGGTGTATCCACCAAGAGATCTAGGAGGGTGGTGAACTACTGCTGGCATGGCCAGGCCGAGACTATCAGAATAAGACACATCCTGTCCTTTCTGAATTTCAGCAGGACCTTCTGTTTGAGAGGGATGGGAGGGAATATGTAGAAGAGATGGTGTGTCCAAGGGAGGAGAAGGTAGTCTGGGAGTGAGCCCAGACCGTGTCCTAGAAAGGAGCAGAACTGAAGACACTTCCTGTTGTGCTTCATCATGAACAGATCTATCTGGGGAGTTCCCCACCTCTGGAAAGTGGTGCTCACGACATCTGGGTAAATGGGCCATTTGTGGTGCTTGGAAAAGGCTCTGCTGAGATGGTGCACTAGCTCATTCTACGAACCAGGGAAATTAGGAGGCTTCAAGGTGGATCAAGTGGAAGTCTGTGGACAGAATTCCCATAGGTGAAGAGCTTTCTGTTACAGGAGAGAGACGCACGCACCACCCTGCTGGTTAAATAAAAATTGCAGTCATGTTGTCTATAAGGTCCCCAAGTGCACCCCCCATGCCATCAACAACACATCTGTAATGAGAGACATTGACAGCTGAGACCTCGAAAAGAGGACTCCTGCACATAATGTTCACAGGTACGGCCACCAAAGAAGGCAGCAATCACTAATGGGGAAAGCGAGACCACCATGTTCAGATGGTGTCAGCCCAGGTGCAAATACCAATGCCAGCCAAGTCTGGGGTGGCCTGACCCATAGTCTTGCATGTTGCACCACATAGGTGCACGATGCCATATGTCCCAGGAGCTTTTAGCAGTTTCTTGCTGTGGTGATGGAGTGATTCCTCAGACTCTCTGTGAGCGCCCCTAGAGCTCAGAGCTGGTTTATTGCGAGGAAGTCTCTGGCCTGGGTCGAGTTGAGGACTGCCCCAAAGAATTCTGTCCTTTGAACCAGAGAAAGGATAGATTTCTGCATATTTATCAACAGCCCCCCCCAATCCTGGAAAGTTGACTGTATTAACTCTACCTTTGCCTCCACCTGGGCCTTGGTCCAACCTCTGATCAGCCAATCATCAAGGTAAGGGTAAACCTGAACCCCTTGTCTCCTCAGGAAGGCTGCAACAATTGCCATGCACTACATGAACTCCCGAGGCATACCAGTCCCCTGGATCCAGAGAAGGGATAATGGAGGCCAAGGAGATCATGCGAAACTTCAGTTTCTTCATTAATCTGTTGAGGTTTCACAGGTCCAAGATCGATCTCAGATCACTGTTGGCCTTTGGGATTAGGAAGTAATGGCAGTAGAGCCCCTGGCCCCTTAACTCTGGTGGAAACTTCTCTACTGTTCCCACCCTTAGGAGCGACTGCACCTCCTAGGCTAGAAGTTGTTCATGAATAGGGTCCCTGAAGAGGGACAGAGACAGGAGTGGGAAGAAGGGGAATAACTGAACTGAAGGGTGTGCCCCAGCACTATCATGCATAGCACCTGGTGATCTGAGCTAATGCTGGCCCATGCCCGATAGAAGTGAGATAACCAGTCCACAAAAACAGAGGAAATTGTATCTGAACATTGTCCTGGTATGTCATCCCTGAGCATTCCATCAAAAGGCCTGCTTAAACCCTGCTTATTATCTTGTGGCAGGAGGCACCAGGGCAGACAAGGACTGGGATGGAGGTCTCTTCTTATAGGCTCTACTCCTTCTTCTTCTTGCTTCGAATGCGGTGGGTAGAAGCAGGTCATTGGTTGGGGTTTATAACGCTTCCGAGAGGGAGCAGGTGTATGTACCCCCAGGGATTTTAGGGTGGCTCTAAAGTAGTAGCTTTCAGACTATGCAGTTTGGCATCTGTTTGCTCTGAAAAGAGTGACTTGTCTTCAAACAGGAGGCCCTGTATGTCTGCTGCACCTTCTAGGGCAACCATGAAGACTGAAGCCATCAGTGTCACCTCATAACCACAGCCAAAGCCATGGATTGGACTGCAGAGTCCACTGCATCCAAAGCTGCCTGGAGGGACACCTTGCCACTGATTTTCCCTTTTCAGCTAGGGCTGAGAACTCACCCCTGGACTCCAGCAGCAAAAGCTCCTTGAAATTTCGCCACTGTGCTCCAGGAGTTGTAAATCAGACAGGCTCAGGAGAGCTTGCTGATTTGTGATCCTGAGCTGGATCTCTGCCAGTTCAGTACACCTTCCTGCCAAAAAGGTTTAGTTTTTGGCATCTTTGGCTTTGGAAGTCGGCCTTTGCTGACCCTGTCGCTCCCACTCATTTGCTGCTGAAACTACCAATGAGCCCCGAGGAGGATGTGTATAGAGGAATTCATATGCCTTGGGAGGAATAAAGTACATTTTCTCCATCCTCTTCGCTATAGGTTGGAGGGACTCAGGGGACTGCCATAAGATTTTGTTGGGGTCCAAAATGGCTTTGTTCAGAAGCAAAGCCACCCATGGGGGCCCTGATGCTGCTAGCACATCCACCAGGGCGTGGGAGGATTCAGTGATCTCCATCCGGATACCCAGGTTTTGAGCTATGCTCTTGAGGAGCTCTTGGTGCACCCTATCATTGTCCTAGGAAGGTGTTCCTAGGACACCACTGCTTTGGGAGAAGAGGAAGAGGAACGCTGTGCCGGCAAGAGACCTTGTTCCTTGCCCTCTGCACCAGATGGGTCTTGAAGTGCCGGGTCTTGAAATTTGGCCCTGGGCCTGGGCCATGTTCCAAGGGAGGTGGTGGAGGAGCTCTCGACTTCTATACAATGGAGTATGACCTCATGGGCCGTGGCCCCTGAACTGGCTGAAAAGCCAAAAGGTTCCAGAATGGCCATTGTAGTGACATCTGCCACTGCATCGGGGACCAGGCCATCGGCAGAATGCCCTGGCTCATCTCGGCCATCGGGTGTCACCAGTCAGAGCAGTGTCTGCTCCTGTGGGAGGCATACGACGCCACCTCTGAGTCTGACTCTGAGGAGTTGCTTCTCAGTGACCAGGGTGAACTGGTGCCAACTGCTGTCAGAAAGCAGTGCCAGGAGGAAGGAGACTGGCACTGTGACATCATGGCTGGCTTGCCTTTTAATGGTATCTGGAGACTTGGTGCTGTGGTGACCCCCTTGCCTCCG
Source organism: Mesoclemmys tuberculata (assembly GCA_007922155.1). NCBI lineage: Eukaryota > Metazoa > Chordata > Testudines > Chelidae > Mesoclemmys > Mesoclemmys tuberculata. The sequence goes on from ML675601.1 coordinate 70,091,996, forward strand.
GTGCTAGGCTGACAGCTCCCAAATGAGGGGGGTTGGCAATACTGGGAGTGACAACAACTCCCTTTCTGCCTCAGACACCTCCAGCATGGATGGTAGCACCATGGTGGTCGAACTCACACGGTTCTCTCTGGGTGGAAAGTCCAGAGGTACCGGACTCAGTGGCACACTTCCCAGGGCCAAAGTCAACGGGACCATGCACGTTGCTGGTTTCCCCGCATGGCCCGGCCCGGGTTGCACTCTGCCAACGTCTCTGTGCCCAGCAGACCTTCGAGTTGGGGGTCATCCGCAGTCAGTTCCTCTCTACTTTCTCAGCACCGGCAATGGAGAGCAGTGCTGAGAGTCCTGTGCCTGAGTTGTCTTCCTCAGCACCGGGGACGACTGTCGGTGCCAAGAGCCCTCGCATGTAGCAGCAGAGCCCTTCCTCAGCACTGGAGAAGCAGAATGATGCTACACCCCTCCTAGAGATGCCGGGGCACTTCTTACTGAATGCAAAATATGCACTGCCAGGTTGGCGTGACTCAGCTCTAAGGGGGGATGAAGTGCTGCCTCCATAAGGAGGAACTTGGGTCTGGTGTCTCTGTCCTCCTTAGTTCTGGGCCTGAAGTCTTGCAGATCCTGTAACATTCCTGCACACGGGACTTCCCCAGACACTTGAAGCAGCTAGAATGTGAGTCACTAATTGGCGTCGGCTTATAGCATGATGCACACAGCTTAAACCCCGAGGACCGAGGCATACTCCAGTGCTGGGGAAGGGCTAACCCTGCTAAGTGGGATCGGCTAACCAGCTAACCTACAAACTACCTAACTGAAATGTAAGCCCTACAAAAAGAACCATGAACATGTAATAAGCAAAGTTCACTAAGGAAAAATGCAAGGACGAGCACCAGTTCCAGTGACCGTCACGGGTGGTCAGAAGGCACTAAGGGGATGGCAGGTCAGCAGGTGCCTTTTATACCAATGCTGTGAGGTCCCAACTCTAGGAGGCACCAGAGTTGACCCAATGGATACCATTGAGGGAAAACTTTCTGGCAGCAGTGGTTGGGGCGAGTACACATCTACATTGAAATGTACATGAGCAAGCACTTGAAGAACAACTAAAATCTCTGGTGATATTTAATGCAAATCTCTTATACGGGTCACAAGTCTGTAGAAGTTTCACCCTCTGGGGAAAATTGCATATAGTGGAATGACCTGCTTCTAAAGGGCTGGCAAACAAAGAACAGTGTAAAGTGACTGCCCTGATGTGAGGAGATAAAGTCACTTACCCTTGATCCAAGAACTGACATGAGACTGTGACTACAAGGGACAGGCCCGGTGAGTGGATATGAAGTATTTTGGAACCTGGTTTACATGTGGAAGATGGGTGACGTGGTAAGCCAAGAATGTGTATAAACTGTTTATATTTTAAGATATGTTTTCTTGTAATGCTTTCATCACTCTTTAACCCTGTCATCGCCCCTGAGAGAACAGGACAGCAGGTGCTGGACTAAAGTTAGGTTTGCTAAGATAATAATAATAATAAATTACAGAAATCTCTGGCCTAAATCCCCAGCCTGGAGGGAGAGCAACATAGGTTCCCATACCGATAAAGGTGATGGCAAAGGTCTGAGACTGAAGTGGGTGCCCTCAAGGAGGTCACAGAGGGGTCAGAAGTGCAATTACTTCTGGAAGTTTGACAGGCAATTTTGTCACTGACAGCAGTGAGGTCAGGATTTCACCCTAGAGCTCTGATTCCTGAACCACATACGCATGTGCTTATCTTTATAAGTAGGAGTTGTCACATTAGTCCCACTGACATAATTTACATGTGCAAAATTACTCATGTGCTCCACTATTTGCAGGATTAGGGCCTACTGAAGCCCCCACGTCTGAAGATGCCTTTGACAAGGCTGTGCTGCAAACTTCATTTTGCTATGTCTCTGAGTGCCCATCTCTATTCCAATAGGCCACTGTTTTGAAGTCACCATTAGTGGAACATGCATCTGGACATCATTCAGAGTAGATTGAGAAGTTACTAACCTATAGAGTAATTGGAGTTCTTCAGTATGTGTTGTCCACATGCATATTCCACAACCCACCCTCTATCCTCTGTGTCTCAGAGTTCTTTATATTCAGGATTCTGTGTTCCAGAGGAAACTGAATGTTGGTTGGTGCACTGCACCCTTTTATGCTTTCAGCACAGGGCATGAGGACTAGTTTAATTTGAGCAATTGATTTGGATTATCGGCAGATAAGTCTG
>ML675601.1:70094634-70106425 GCA_007922155.1 Mesoclemmys tuberculata
ATATTGGTCCCTTCTGACCTATGAGTCTATGAGTCTATGAGACTCACAGAATACAGAAGTGCCAACTGGACACTAGTGGCCAAAAGACTCTGAACTCAAGTGCATGGGGTGCTGTCCACCATTAATGGAAATGTGCATATGGACAACACATCTCAGAGAACTCCAGTTACTCTATAGGTAAGTAACTTCTAATTTTTCCCCATGCAGAAGAGACAGCCATGAAGATATTTAAGGAAGAAGCTGACTAAGGGCTAGTCTATACTTACCTCCGAGATTCAGAGGCAGTCAAAGGAAGATATGCAAGTGACGTAAAAAACTTGCGTAACTCACGTTGACTCCGCTGCTTCAGTTCTGCCCACCGTCCATAGTGCACTGCACCACTTTTGGAGGTGGTTTTCATAGGTCGAGTTACAGATCGACTGAGAGGGTCTTCACAGGGCTGTCCTTGCCGTTGGTGTCTCACTGATTCTTTTTCTGATATAGCCTTGCTTTCTCTTCCTGGGATATTTCCATTTCATTTCCTGCCGTCATCACATTTGTCTCAAAGCCTTTTTGGCTTTGGTTTTTTGTCAGTCTCTGGACTGCTTTTTATCTTAGGCTGGATTTTCAGCTGGATTTGGAGTTTAGTTAGCTCCTTCCATAACAAAGAATATTGCTGCTTTCTGTCATCTTCTCTGCTTTCACATGGGTCAGTTCTTCTTCTTGTTGGACAGCTTGTGCTAGGATCTTTCCAAGTGATAAACAGGTCTTCTCTAGCTCCTGCTGGAACTCTCTGATCTGTGATTGTAGCATAAAGTTTCTGCAGAAGTTGCCTTCTCTTCTAATTCACCCCTGTTCATCACTGTATGGGTCTGTTGTGTACTTGTAGAAGCAGTTGTAGAACTGCCAATACTGCAGTTTCTCTCTTGAAGCCTATATTGGTGTTTGCACCTTGCGAATGTGCAGTCTGTTGCTGAACCATCACCTCTCCCATCAGAATGACATGAAATGCTATTCAGCTCTTCTGTGTTAACACCAGCCTCTCAGAACGTCACCTTTATACTCACCACCGTTGGAGGCTTGTGAACCACCGGTTTGGGGAGGCTAGCCCCGGGCCCAACCCTTCTGCCTGAAGCCCTGCCCCTTTCACCCACTCTACCATCAGAGCCCCATCCCGGGCAGCCTGAGCAGCAGCAAAGCCAGCCAGGTGGGCCCAGTGCCAGAGAGTCCCAACACCAGCGCTGAGCAGCCCGAGTCCCCCAGAGCCCACGCATCAGCACTGCTCCACGCTATGCCAACCCACCCTGGCCCTGTGCCCCAGTGCCGCCCCACCCCAGGCTGCACCCCACCCCACTGCTGGCCCACCCTGCCCCAGCACCAGTGCCGAGCCCAACCCAGCCCTGGGCTGGCTGGTCCACCCCAACCCCCGGAGCACCCCCAGCCCCTCAAGAGGTACCGGCTTAAGTTCCCCAGCCCCAAGCACCACTGGCCTGTGCTGCACCCTAGTGCCACCCCACACTTATTTCCAGACCCCAGTGCCACCCAGCTCACAGAGCACCACCAGCCTGAGTGCCCCCAGCTCCCGGAGCACCACCGGCCTGCGCTGTGCCCCAGTGCCGGGCCACCCCAGCACTGAGCACCACCCTTCCTCACCCCCACTGCCAGAGTGTCAGCCCAGCCTGCTTCAGCATTGACCCACCCTGGCTGTGGGCTGGCTGGCCTGCCCACCCCAGCACCAGAGCATGAACTGGCCCAAGCATTAGGTGATCCGGGCATCTTTTGTAGCCTACCTATTTACAAGTTAAGGGTACTGTACATGTCATCTGAAACTAAATTTAACCAGTCAGCTTTCTATCTTGTTCTTGTGGTACAATTAGTGTACCCCTGACCACGTGCACTCCAGGTACCAAAGGGCGTGAAAGCACCTGCTAGGTAGAATAATCATATGTCTTGTCCTTTTACTTTGGGACATTCCAATGCTAGCCTGTGAAAATAGCTTAATACCTGTTCCTATGGTAAAATAATCATATGTCCTGATCCTGACTTCTTTCCTATCTACTTAAGCCAAAGCTTACTTCACCTAATGAAGGTGTTATGGGATACTTATGTGACCTTGATCTCTAGGGGAGCCACACTGAGATAACTTACTCAGGGCAAAACTGCAAAAAATGGGACAGACAATTCCCAAAACGGGAGATTATTTCTAAAAATTAGATTCACCAAGCCAACAACAAAACAGCTTCTAATTTCCTCAGTGGTTATCCAAAAGCCAAAAACACAGTTCCTGTAAAGTCATCCAGCTTTCTGGCTTCCACCCAGACAACCAAGTCAAATATGGTGGGGATTAACGAAAATCTTGCCCATCGTATGAAAAATTCTACCAATCCCAAAGGACCGGACACATGATACAGCAGGTCAATGAATCTTACCCAAATACACGCTTACAGCCAATTCTTATTAACTAAGCTAAGATTTATTTAAAGAGAAAGAAGACAAAATATTGGTTAAAAGATCATTATACATACAGACAACAGTAAAGTCCATAGGTCAGTTTCATAGTAGAGATGGTAAGCTGAGTTGCGAAAATTCTTTTAGAATCAGTTTAATAGATTATAGTCCAACAGACAATTCACGCATCATCTGTATAATTTCTTCCATGAGAAATAGCAGGGTGAGCCAGTCTATAACAGGGACAGTGGTCTAACAACTTGAACTCCCCTTCAGGAAATCCAAGCTGATCTAAGATCAGCAGGATCAGTACCCTAGAGTCTTTTTATAAACCCTTGTCCAGTTATTGATATCTACTTGACAGCAAATATCACAGCAGACATTCCTTGGATCGAGACTAGGTAATAGGTTGCTTTGAAGTAAATCCCTATTTCCTAGGCACACCCTGGTAATTAGCTGCATTGATTAGCATAAGGTAATTACCCATTAAAAGGTAGTTTTACAATGTGGCATTACAAATTTCAAACAGAAATGAAGACAATGGTCTTATTACACTCAAGTGTCATCTAAATGTTAATATTCTCTTTTGATCTCTAAATCAACAGATGATAGTGATAAACAGGAACTATTTGGTTACATCAATAATCATTAACAAGATTATAGGTAAATACAGACATACATAGCCATTATTTACTTTCAAACTCTTAACACTACAAGTTTAAACTTCAAAGTTATAGCTATTTACAATATATGGCTCTAATTACCATTTGTATTTCCTTTCAATATGTTTTTGAAGGTTGAGTTTGGGTCATTCAGCTTGCTAGCCTTAAGACTTCCTGGCCCACTATCACAACATAGCATAAGAGAATGTATTATAGTAAAGGTATAAGCCCATTAGGCTATATAACTGTTCTGCTATTTGTGCTTAATGAAAGCTAATGTGCATATGGTACAAATAATACATATTAATATGGTATGTATGTATGCTAGCCAGCATATTTTGGTCAACAAACCCCCACTTGTCGCCTTGACAATTGTTATAGTTAAGACATCTTTGCCAAATTAATAAATGAAGAAGGGTTGTTTATATGTGATTTAAAGCGTTTTACTAAACTGCAAAAAATGATCATACATAATTAACACAGCTAAAATCAATACACAGCTTCAAATACAACTTCTGTTCAAGTGTGGGTAATCAGTATTTCAAGATCCTCATCATGGATAAAGTCATTCAAGGCTTGTTTTGCCTTATACATCTCATTTCTAACTTGAATAATGTGTATGTTTTCGATCTGGTAGTTTAATATGCACATTAAAAACTAGTAAGTAAATTTCAACTTCATTCTGATATTGGGACTCTCTTTGGATAATAGATTTATTCTGAAAAACAGGGATAGGCATTATAGTGCATCCCACAATGCTGCGTACATGAGAAGTAAAACAGAAATTTGGAGCAGTGACATTACAAGTGAGGCTTCATCTATAAATTCCCTGTAAGTAGTTACTACACAGTATTGTCCAGTCATATTATAGATTACCATTACTGCTGGTTGTCATCATTTGGTAAGCTTCACCAGGCAGGAGACAGGAGTAGCTAGTTTCTCTAGCTGATGGTACTGGTCTGAGCCATCATGGCCACACATTGCAGTTGTGATGTCAAAAACATTCCTGGCACAAGAAGCTATGTGAGGAGGTATTCAGCTGCACATTGCTACGTGACACCCCAGTAGTTGACATCAATCCAGTTATTTTGTGCGGATGCTGTCTTCCAGATAACCTACTGAATGGACAGTAACCAATTTGTCAAATATTGCTGTGTTAGATCTGATATTGGTAGTGATACCATAAAAGAAACGTACATGGAACCAGACACTGAGCAAGATGGTTCTGAATAATATGTGCCTTGATTAGGATGAGGTGTCACTAACACCCAAATTATAAATGGTACGAAAAGGAGATTTTCCTATACAATTTAACACTTTGCCAATTTGCCACTATTTTTGTTATGTACTGAGGACAACATTTAGCTAACTGTTTAACGCTAATAAGATCAAGCAATTTTCCTTTTTCAGTGTTCCCTAATGAGCTGGCTATGGTAGTTAACATGTAAATCCCATAAATGGTACAAATAATTGCTTTACCTTCCTGATTTTCTATTAGCTTTTCATTATTTGTTGCAATTAATGTATTAAGTTTTGCTTGCGTTTGGTTAAACAGCTTAGCAATGCTATGCATATTATACACAATATATTATTGGGTTTTTTTAGTAGCTAGCCCTCAATACCATGATTTACGGGTTTAGAGAAGGTTTCCATTGCCTGGTGCTCAAAGTAGTTGACAGGGTTGTTTCTTTTTAAAAATATATTTTTCATATTACCTCTTTCCTGAATAGACATTCCAGATCCAAATAATCCTGAAATGTAACCAATAATTCCATCTAGACTTTTGGAGTCTCCTATTTTGAAAGATACTAGACTGGGGAATAGTCATTTTGCTCAGCCATAGAGTCTTGGGCACATTCCTGATAAAATGCTATTTATGTTAATTAACAAAGATGTATGCAATAATGAAACATTTGCTCTTACACAATAACCAAATTCAGCCATATTACAATGAGCAGTTTAAAACTACAGGTATATGCTTAACAGACAGTTAATTAGACCTGGCTAGGCTAATGGTCTTAATAATGTCTCTGTAGTGACTGCATACTCAGTTGTCCATATACAGTACAGTAGGTTGAAGTATAGTTGACTGGCCCGTTATGTATAACACACTTTAAATTTTCTTCTTCAAATGCTTGGAGGTATCTTCACTGTTATAGTCTGGAGTCTCCATTCTGTGGGATGCCCCCTTAAACAGCTTACATGGGTTAACATATTACAAAAAATGTTTTACATTTGTCTTATATATGAAACATGCATTTCTTATTTCCACACAGTAGTATTCTTAAGATAAAAATAATATAAAGTAATGGAAATGGCCTTAAATTAATTAAGTTAATATAACAAGGTGGGCAAATAATTTAATAGGAATTTTTCTCAAGTTTTAAATAAAAAGGTAATAACTTTTGTCATTAAATGTTTAATTATTTTGTTCACTTTATAATAACTTTATAAGTATACAAAATGAGGCATTAAGATCTTAAACAGCATTTTGGCACCATTCTTCTTTAATTGTAAGTTTGTCCTATATGTCATGTATGTCGTCCTGTGTGCTATGTTGTGTCATGTGACTAATTTTTTATTTATTTGAAAAAGAATCAATTTTATACTCACTTATAATTTATTTTAACAAGAGTCGTACCACACTGTTTAAATATTTGGATTCAAGTTGTCAGACTGGGGAGAGGGCTGGGGGGGGCTGTGTGTGTGCGTGTGTGAGAGAGAGAGAGAGAGAAATTTTAAGACAGTGATATGATTGAACGTTTGATGCATGTAGTTTGCGATCTCTTGTACTTTTAAAAATACTACAGTTTTTCTTCCCACCAGTTACAATAACAGTTTTAAATATTTGACAATATATATATTTAAATACACTAGTCATCTTTCTGATATTTATCAAATCGTTCCAAAAGAGCTCTTGGTATACTTCCCGGTAGTTTTTGGTGTCTGTCTCTTAGCGTTTCAATGGCTTTCTTTGTCTGTTAAGAAAAAGGAAGAGGAGGAAACCTTTTATATTTCAAGAATAACAACTTCAGCCTTCATTCTCTTCAAAGTTTCCCATCAATGCTAAAAATGTACATAAAACTCTGTGGAAAATGTTGGGGAGGGGAAGGTAGGAAGGGTAAACCTTTTACAAGATCCCATGAAGCCCATGCTGAGGAATAGTCTTATTCCCAGACACTAGTGTATTTCCCCCCTGTTATAACCAAGCATACTAAACAGCTAGATCTAAATCTGCAATAGTGACACAGAAATGTTAGCTCACTACCACCCCAATCCTGCAAACCTTTACACACATGAATAATTTGTGAGATTAGTATGATTAGGTTCAATAGGACTACATGTGTGAGTGAAATTATTCACTTGTATTTGCAGGTTTGAGCCCTTAGACTGTAAGTGTGACTTAATATACTTTCATATTTCAGTTTGGACAGTTTTTCAATGGGAGTTAATGTAAAAATCTTTTAACTAAGCTATCACTGTGGAAATCCTATTTAGATGTAAAACTTCTGCCCCAAGTTTTATCTGGCAATTTTCCCCTTCAAAAAACAGCTACAACCTTTTCAAAACTTATTTTAAATGTTTACTGTTCATTGCAATATGCATTAAATGATTAAATAAAAAGGGAGGTTCATCAGGCATGTTAAATCTCATCCACCATATAATTTTGCTCAGGCTCTAATCTGATAAATATTCAGTTTTGACCCTTCCCCTTGCTCTGTTGTAATAATTAGGGTCCAGAGGTCCTTCTTTGATTGCAAGCTTAACTTATGAAAAGCAGGTAAAAGTTCATAATTCTCACAATGAACTGCTATACAGCATTACTTAAGAAAAGAAGGAAAAAGGTGACACTGAACTAAACTGAATTATACCATCCAAAGACTGCTTAAAATCATTTCCGGTAAACAAGAGAAGTATGGGACTGGAAACCAATGGCCCAAAATTGGTACTTCAGAAAATAGTCCTAACTGGTGGACAAAATAAAGAAAGGATTATCTATTCTACCCATCACCCCTTTCAGTGGCCTTTTAAAAAGAGACTTTGTGCAGGAAAGAAAAACCTATTAGCATTACTACATCTGCTGCTGGGGGATTTGCATTGTGACACCTGGACCTTGGCACACCAGTCGGGATGCTTAACCATCATCAGTGCCCCAGCAAGGACTCCACCTGATTCATGTGAGGTCCTACTCTGTCCTTTCCCTTGTGTGTCAATTCCTTTCTCCCACCATCTACCTACTGTCCTCGCGCTTGCTCTAATCCTGAGACCAAAAGCACCTCATGGCACCAGCATAACAAGATGAGATGGACCATCCAGTTGTACCATCTAGAAAAGGACTGGTAGAAATAAGGGACCTGACCTGACAAACCAGATGATATCCCTGACTAGCCTTTGACTCCTGAGCACATCAATAAAAGCCATACTTCCCCCAACTTTTAGTATCCCATCTTCTCCCATGTCCTTTAAAAACCTCACCCCTGCCATCTACATCCTTGTTACTTCAAGATTAGATTATTGCAATGTGCTCTATTCAGAGCTATACATTAAAAGCATTCAGATAGTAACACTAGGACGGAACACAGTGGCCCTCTGATTGAGTAAGGTATCATTCTGTGCATGAATCTGTGGAGGAAACTAGCATAAGATAATGATACCAGGAGAAAATGATATCTCAGCCAGAGATGTATTATGGAATAACAGTACACGATGTAAGATGACTGATGTACTGTAAGAAAGTTTTACTTCATAAGAAACCAGTAGACAGGGAATTTGATGTCAAATACTTGAGACCTAACTAACATCATTTAAACTAAGACTGTAAATTCCTTGAAGCTTCAAAGAGAGAGCAAATTTACCTTTTCAGCTAATTCCGTAGCTGTTATATTTGGATCATATGGAATGGGATCTCCAATATATGTGCGAAGTTTGACTGGGAACCCTCCATATCCAGGAATGAGTAGCAATCGGAAACGTTCATAGAACCACCTAAAAAACGCTGTGAATTTTTTTTTTTTAAAGGCAGGGGTTAAATTTTGAGAGAGAACCTTAGAGTTAGCAGAGTACCTGCATCACACTGGTGTCTGGTTGCAACTAAAAAAATCTTAAAACGATATCGGTGCTTGATGAAAGGCAACATAAAGTAGATCAGACAATATACAGGGCACTTCATCTTGAAAAAAATAATATACTCTTGCATTATTTCCTACATACTCAGTATCAGGTTAAGATGTGTTGCCATGTACAACACAATTAATATTTAGTTCAATAAATGCATATTCAGATTAGATAACCACATGCAGTTCAGTTTACATCAGAAAGAAACAATTACCAGAGTGAAAGGAGAACAAAAGAGTCTAAAGAAATTCACAAGAAGAGTATTGCCCAGAAACAGTTGATTTTTTGAAAATATAAATAAAAGGAAACACTTCAAGAATTTCAAAAGATACATATGAAGTAAAACTTACGTATTTTTCCAAGTGTTCTATAGGCTTCCTGAATATTCTGTGTAAACAAAGGGATGATGGGCTAAGAAATGAGGAAAAAAAAGTGATAAGTCTTTGGAAAAAAGTTCAGTTTCAGGTTTTTTTTCTTCAAATTTTGCATCCTCTAAACATTTTGCATCTATGTCATATGGCTATAGTCAACTTTACCATCCCATTAAATGAAAATGAAACTGATAAATTATCATGACTAAAATGAGTCATGTTTGTCAGGAAAAACTACAGCTAGTTATGTAACAGATGAGGCTCCATTTCTGAGGGTTCTTAGAACCTAGGTCACATGTTGACGTTATTATGCTGAATACTAGATAAACAACACTGACAGAACAAAGTGTAGAAGCCGGAAAAAATAACTCCAAGATATAAGAATGATCAGTTTCAGAGGCCTTGTTCAGCAGCTTAAGAAATCAGAATACCAGTGAGTTACTCAAGAAATGATCCAGACCTATTATTTTGGTAACAAAATCTTGCAAAAGTCCTATAGAAAACAGACTATACAATTTAAGAGACCCATTTGTACTATGAAACTCCTGCAAATGTCAGGGAGGAAGCAAGAAAGGATGACTTTGTCTAACTGAATGTTTCCTTTCTAATGCCTTTAATACTTAATAGTTTTAAGAAGTTGTAATTTCTCAGAAAATTATTTCACCTAAAATAAGATGCAGATTACTATCTCTCTGAAGCACACTTTGAGTTATGTATAGGTCACATGACCTCACAGCAGAGATTCCTCCTAAAGTTTATGTTATGACAGCTCCTTCATTATTGTTATTATAGACTGAGCACCAACAACGTACATAGCCTGGTGTAGAACTTTGCTTCCCTTTCAGTTCCTGTCCCAAGGGGTTTATCACAGATATGAATTAGAGCAAGGGTTCTTAAACTTTCTTATTGTGTAGACGACATCTTAACAGAGAGTGTATTTCTTATGAAACATCCCTGTGATAACTACAGCAACTGCTTACAGGGAAAAATATGATTAGAAAATTAGTTATTTTTAAACTATTATAATTTTTTAAAGAGTTACACTGTCTGAACTTGCTTTCCATTTAATCTCATCTTCATGCCATCTGTTCCAATTCGCTCTTCAATCCTGACTCAGGATTCTCTGATATTCTTTTTCTTTTCTCACTCTGCCGTAACATCTCATCCCCCACTCTCCTGCAAATATTGCCTGGCTCTGTTCTAACACTGATGACCTGAGTGCTATTTACCAGTCCACTTCCTCACTTGCCAACAGTTCCAGTCCTGCTGGTGGTTCTGGTTCCAGAAAGCAGCTATCATTTCCTCTCCTCTTCTTCTGAATCAGCAACCTATAGTGAGGCAGCTAAACTGACTCCTCGTGGCCTGCATCATTTCGTCCGGATGCCTTTCAGGCTGCATGGGGCCATTGCGACTTTCCAGAGGCTTATGGATAGTGTTGGCCCCCCACCTAAACTACGCGGCCGCGTACTTGGACGACGTAGACATCTACAGTCAAAATTGGGGTGACCACCTCAACCAGGTGGCCGCTGAACTGTGGACATTATGAGACGCTGGCTTGACCGCGAACCCCCAGAAGTGCCACATTGGGTGGCAAGAGACTATGTACCTGGGCTATACATTGATTAGCAAGGTACAAGCCCTGCGAGACTACCCTCGTCCGGTCACCAAAAGACAGGTGTGACAATTCCTAGGGTTGGCTGGGTACTACTGGCGGTTCATGCTGAATTTCGCCACCCTCGCCGCCCCTCTTACGGACACTTTACAGAAGCCCCTCCGCATCAGCTGGACCCCGGAGCAGGACCAGGCCTTCCTGACACTCAAAGTGGCCCTGTGTCAGGAGCCCATCCTCCACAGCCCGGACTTTACCCACCCATTTATCGTGCAGATGGACGCCTCGGCCATCGGACTGGGGGCCGTACTGGCCCAGGTATTCAACATGGAGGAGCACCCCATCCTCTACCTGAGCCGCTGGTTATTTCTGCAGAAGGAGCGATACATGACGGTGGAAGAGGCGGCTCTGGCCAAGAAGTGGGCACTGGAAGCACTACGATATCTGCAGGGAAGCCCCTTCACGGTGATCACAGACCATGTCCCCCTCTGCTGGCTCCAGCAAATGAAGGATAAGAACGCCCGGGTGATGCAGTGGTACCTCGCCCTGCAGCCATTCACCTTCACCATCAGGCATCAGGCAGGGCGCAACCATGCTAACGCAGATGCCTTGTCCTGGAAGGACCCGCTAGAACCGGCCAGCCCCGGAGACTGGGGACTGGACTTGGGGGGGATGTGTAGGAAGGTGCAGTGGCCTTCCTCTGAAGCTGGGCCCAAGGAAGGGCCACAGCCCCGAGCACAGGCTGTCAAAAGGGGTAGTGGGCCAGTCTGCCCAGCAACCCGGGAGCCAGACTGCAATAGGTCCAGCCGACTGGCCAACCCACCCTGAGAGGGGCGGGGCTTCTGCTGGGGCTGGGAGGATAAAAGGCAGGGCCCGCCACTCAGTGAGGGACCAGCTGCCAGCAGGTGCAGACATGCCTTCCCGCCAGCTGCAGCGCCGGCCTGATCCCAGCCAGGCCGAGGCCCAGCGCAAGGCCTTCCCCGAGCCCGAGCACCGGGAACAGCCCCACCGCCCAGGGCCCCAGGACTGGGTAGGGCCCCTGGATCCCAGGGAGTGGGCCAAGCCTCCTGATACTCTGGGGTGGGAGATACCCTTCGAAGCCGGCCCTGACCTAGACAAGCTGTCAGCCGCAGAGCCCCCGGAGGCGGGGCCTGACCTGGACGAGCTGCCAGATGCCGAAGACCCCCAGGGATCCTGCTTCCTGGATGAACTGCCCCTCGCCAAGGAGCTCCCCGCCCTGCCGCCCGTCAACAAGGAGGGCCTGCTAAGCCTGCCGTAGGCTGTGTATCCCACCAACCACGAAGACCCAGGGGAAGGAGGTACCTGGAGTAGGGGGAGGAAGTGGCCCAGGGACAGCTGTAGTTGTGGCTGCGTCCGGGGCCCACCCCAGTCGGCATGTTGCAGTGGGACCCCGTCAACACAGTGGCAATGCCTGTGCCACTGCTAGGGCCCTGGGCTGGGATGTGGTTGAGTCGGGTGGGCCTGCGTCCCCCTCCCCACTTCCCTGGAGACCCAGGAAACCGCATTCATCCCTGGTTGCCAAAGTGAGCCCCTGTTACCTGCCCGCCCTGCCACGGGCCGGGGCAGTTGACTGCTTGCTTGCCCGC